>OZ038470.1:1477500-2677500 GCA_964036295.1 Plumapathes pennacea
ACTCGCTATATAGTGGGAATGCTGGAGAAGGTAAACCACTCCATAGTCAGCAAAGTCTGGTCAAGTTTACTGAAAATCAGAACTCTCCGTTACACGGTTTGGGTTTAGTTTACGTCTGTCGCGTTCAACTTAAAGACTGGTTTTCACGGGGATTTGTATTACATTCGTAATACGATACCAACGTGTGGCAGTAACTATAAAGTACGAGTTGTGTTGAAGGCCATTCGTGTGATCAGTGGTTTTTGTTTTGCAGACCACAGACAAACTTGAAAGGGATCGGTTGTTGCTCTTTCTCAATGCTTTGATCAAGAACAAGGTAAATCTACACTTATCCAATCCATGACTTATCTTCTGTGAAGCGTCAGTTCGATGTTTTGTTTCTTAATCCTCAGTAAATTGTGGAACTTGTGTGCTTCTTTTGTAGAAAAATGTGAAGGAAATGTTGGATGTGAACGGAATACGCGTCTTGGTAGATCTGTTGACTCTTGCTCATCTTCACACAACTCGCGCCACCGTTCCACTTCAGGTGAGGTTTATCGTGATCTGTGAAAAAAATCACACTCACTGACTGACATATTTACCCAATGACTGACTAACTTACTTTTAATTACCTGCTCATTCGCTTACTCACTCATTCACATGCTCACCAACTACTTATGTACTATTCAGAGCAATGTTCTCGAGGGTTCGCCAGATATGGCCATCGAAAGCGAGAAGGAATGGTACTATGGCAACAAAGAAAAGGAAAGGCTGGGACCCTTCGGTTTTGTGGAGGTGAGACAACTTTCGAAAGATCTTTGATCGGATCAAGTGTGTTATCCGCAAATCAAACTTGCGAACATTTTCGTTCGTACGCAAGTTTGGTGGTTTGTTTTATTGACCAATCTTTAGCAGAATAACTGAACCGTGATAAGATCCATTCAGTCTCGCATCCTCGTTCCCAGGCTTTTTTCTCTCCTCGCCTGGGGGCGGGGTAGGGAAAAGAGCCTGGGAACGAGGGTGTCAGTCACGTGTCAGGGTTCTACCAATCACGTGCGTGAAGACATGGGACACACGGGACAGTATAACTGGCAGGACCTTGTTTGCTTTGTAAGATGAAGGACATGTGGTCGAATGGAATCCTGCGACCGGAGACCAAGTGTTGGGCACAAGGTATGGATGGATGGCGTCCTCTACAAACCATCCCACAGCTCAAGTGGTTCCTGGTGGCGACAGGGACTCCGGTGATGAACGAGACCGACCTGGCAATTCTGGTGCTGAATATGCTCATCAGGATTTGTGAATACTACCCCAACAGGTAGGAAATGATCAAGAAAAATGTGGAGTGCAAGAAGTGGAGGAGGGAGGGGAAAGGTTATAGAGGAAATAGCGGGAAATCGATTTTATAGTCCTGGGATTATCCATCTATCAAGTTAAGGTTTACACATTTCACTTGCTTTACAGAGATACCGATGGTGCTGTTGTGCGTCCACTTCCGCGGGCAAAGAGAATGCTGTCAGAAGCGACATCGTTACCTCACTTAGTGCAGGTGCTGTGTGCAGTTCTCTTCTTCAGGTCGTTGGACAAGTTAATCTTTCACCGCCGTGCATGTTTTTCTCCGTAAACTTTAAAAATAAATCCATTTGAGGGGTCACACCTTTAATTCAGAAGTTAGCACACCATTGGTGACAGGTATAAAAACCTGACGCAAAAAAAAAAAAAAAAAAAAAAAAAAAAAACGTAAAGGAGCGCGTAAGTTTTGGTTCTCATCCCTCGACATTTTTCCCTCGACAGCTGCTCTTAACATTTGACCCAATCATCGTGGAGAAAATTGCCCTTATGCTCAACAACATCATGCTGGTAAGCTCTCAGTCAATTCAAATTCTCCTAACTGCTCTCATAAGAACCGTATGAGTAACGTGGTGAGAATTGATAGTTGAATCAGCATTTTCTAGGTATAGTATCAGATGCCAGATTCTCCTTACTTCACTACATATCTGTTGTTAAGACATACTTGTTCCCAGGCCATTTCCCAACTCACTAGGCAGCAGGATGTGGGGAAGAACGTGAATGCGTTTGAAGGAGAAACGCTACCTTAATCAAGGTCCTGATATTTGCTTCTGTTTCCAGGATAACCCAATAATGCCTCGACTGTACCTGACTGGAATCTTCTTCTTCATCATGATGTACACAGGCTCCAATCTGCTGCCCATTGGAAGGTTCGTAAGATTTTCTGTTATCCCGAATTCGGATTAGGAAAGTGTCGTGGTCGCAGTGTTGAGCTTTTGCGATGACAAACTGAACTCGCACATAGAGTGCTCAGAAAGGAGCATTATGTGCGGATGCTGTTTGTCTCCTGTGAAACCTCTCCCCCCCCCCCCCCCCCCCCCCCTCCCCCCTACACACCACGGTGAAGAAACGGTTGGTAAGTATGCACCCTTGGAGTATTAATGGATCAAAATGTGTACACATTTTTTGTACCCAGGTTTCTCAAGGAGACTCACGTGAAGCAAGCCTTTAGAAGCGAAGAGGTATGTACCGCGGTTTCCGATGTGTTATGTGATTTTAGTGACGCTGGGATTCATGAAGGGATCGTGTTGTTTTTCGTTCCAGAGCCAGCAGGTCGAGCTTGCCCAGCGCAGCATTCTGGGGCCCTTGTTACCCGAAGCAATGGTTTGCTACCTGGAAAATCATGGTTAGTAATCACGCACCCATATACGCAGTCACGTACACGCGCACGTATTTCTTGAAAATAATTTTTTTTTAAATTTAATTTAATTTAAAATTTTTCAATTTATGTAAGAATGATAAGATAGCCTTTCCGGCTGTCTTTATACATTCACTGTCTAATTAGTCAGTACCGGTCCTCACAAAGGTTGTGTGTTTTGTTCCAGGTCCTGACAAGTTTGCTGAGATCTTCTTGGGTGAGTTCGACACTCCAGAAGCAATTTGGAGCAACGAAATGAGGTGAGCTCTCCAGAGGGATGTCCATCCTGCGGGTTTTCTGATGTGTTTTGTTCATTTCTGTATTGTTTTGTTCAGGGAACTTTTGTCCGATTGTGCAGTTTTGTGGGTGCTTGTTTGTGTGAAAACCTGTGTACATGTTTGTGTGACCTTGGATGGACTTCAGTCAGAGTGGGCTTGTTGAGCTTGTGTGTGGTTCCGTTATGCGCGCATTTGTATCGAGGTGATGTCTTATTTGATGCTAACTGGGCTGCGCACTGTTTCTGTCCCAGACGAATGATGATCGAGAAGATTGCGGCTCATTTGGCGGACTTCACACCACGACTGCAAAGCAACACCAGAGCACTCTTCCAGGTGATACAGATATGTTAATAATTAATTCTATGACCAATAGCAACTTTCTCCTGCTGGTACATGGGCCTCAATAAGCATTATGGTATTGAGAAGTTGTGGACTATTTGCAAAGTTTAAAGCGGTTTCGAGTCGATCCTCGTCAAACCAGAATAACTACGGGGTCAGTCACAGAAGTACAAACCAAATTATGTTTGCTTTTGCTGTTGGTTCTGATTGGCCAGGATTTTGTGAGTGACTGGGAGGAAGTGTGTCGACTCAAATTGATCAGAAGATTTGGTTTCTCAGCCGTAATTTACGCTCTCTTTCCTTTTCCTGTCTGCAGTATTGCCCCATTCCCGTTATTTCGTATCCACAACTCGAGAATGAGCTGTTTTGTAACATCTACTATCTCCGCCATCTGTGCAACACGGAAAGATTCCCAGACTGGCCCATCAGGAATCCGGTGAGTGAACATTCCTACCAATTAGTAGTCAAAATAGTTGCAAACAGGTTCTCAGCCCGAATCAGGTTTTCTTGTTCTGGGTCCCAATAAACGAAGAAACGGTTCTTCCGTGACGTTATTCCAATTTTCCCCCGAAAACTTCAGATTCGCTTGCTGAAGGACATCCTCGATGCCTGGAAGAAAGAAGTAGAAAAGAAACCACCGAGCATGTCTGTAGAGGAGGCGTACGAAACACTGAAAATCAAGAAAGATCCCTCGAGGTAACGACTTGTTGTCTACCCCACCCCCCAGATAGTTTGACAGACGCGGGTTTTATGTCCCCTCAGGGGTAGACTGAGTAGAGTGGTTTGACTCTTATAACAGGGCTACCGATGAAGCAAAGGTCAGGAAGGCTTATTTCCGGCTGGCGCAAAAATACCATCCGGACAAGAATCCAGATGGCAGGGTTAGTGCACTCTACTTTTTGATATGTCGGCGAAGATTATTGTCTGTGTCTGATCGACTGTCTCTGACAGTTTAGAATATTCACTGAAACTCACTTCTTTACAGGAAATCTTCGAGAAAGTCAACAAAGCGTACGAGTTCTTGTGTTCGAAGAAGGCGAGGTCTGTCGATGGGCCGGACCCTGATAACATTGTCCTGATCCTCAAGTCACAATCGATTCTCTTCAAGCGGTACAAAACAGGTTAGTACAGTAAAACAAACAGTCGTATCAAAACTTCTGTGTTTGGAAACTTTTTGTGTTCTGTGTCACAACAGTTTCTGTTGCCGTTTCAGAACTGCAGCCGTACAAGTACTCAGGTTATCCCATGTTGATCAAGACCATACGACTGGAGTCCGAGGATGAACAGCTATTCTCGAAATCGGCTCCTCTGTTGAGCGCCGCCAGCGAGTTGGCGTTTCACACCATCAGCTGTTCAGCGCTGAACTCCGAGGAACTGCGGAGAGAGGGTGGAATTGAAGTTAGTAAAGAATTAATCAGTAAACTGTAAGAAGCTTTCTTGCTGTGATTTATCGATCTGACTTTAGCTATACTTTCCACATTCACTACACTTTCCAGGTTTGAGTTTGTGCTGTTTTTAGTTCTATTTATTTATTTATTTATTTATTTATTTATTTATTTATTTATTTATTTATTTATTTATTTATTTATTTATTTATTTATTTATTTATTTATTTATTTATTTATTTATTTATTTATTTATTTATTTATTTATTTATTTATTTATTTATTTATTTATTTATTTATTTATTTATTTATTTATTTATTTATTTATTTATTTATTTATTTATTTATTTATTTATTTATTTATTTATTTATTTATTTATTTATTTATTTATTTATTTATTTATTTATTTATTTATTTATTTATTTATTTATTTATTTATTTATTTATTTATTTATTTATTTATTTATTTATTTATTTATTTATTTATTTATTTATTTATTTATTTATTTATTTATTTATTTATTTATTTATTTATTTATTTATTTATTTATTTATTTATTTATTTATTTATTTATTTATTTATTTATTTATTTATTTATTCATTCATTTATTCATTTATTTATTTATTTATCTATTTATCTATTTATTTATCTATTTATTTATTTTGACAAGACAAAAAGAGAGCTGAGAGCTGCAGTCGTACGTTTTGCTGCATTTGGATCAGGTCTAAGTTCATCTCTTTCTTTCTCGTCAGGTTCTTCAAGAAGCCTACACACGCTGCGTGAACGTGCTGAATTCTTCCTCGCAGCCTCAGGATGTAGCGGTTCAGGTTTGTTCAATTGAAATCCTAATTCTCCCAACCTTCCCTGAACAAAATGTACGAGTAGTGTCAGGAGAATGTGTACTCTGATCAGCTTAAACCCAAGCAAGAGATAACCTAATTCTCCCCACCTGCCCTGAACAAAATGTGTGAGTAGTGTTAGGAGAATTGTTAGTCTGATCAGCACCTGAGCAAGAGATCACGTGCCATTTTCCCCTACTGAGCTGCCTAATAATTGTCGAAAATCGATGTTTGCCTCTTGTTACTGTTGGTGCTTACTAGAGATGCTCAGCTTTTGTCTGACGTTTGTTTTTTCTCCCAAGGTGTGTTCGCACATTACCCAGTGCTACACGGCGGCTTCACAGTTTGAGGCTTGTAGAGAAAAGATCACCGAGATGCCAGCCGTCATCAACGATATTTGCCACATTTTGTTCTACAAGGTTCGTCTCGAAACTCTCCATAACACAATTTTTACTTCTTGCTCTTCCCCTCTTGGAAAATGTTTTTCCGTTTAACATAACATCATCCTTCCATGCGGGACGATGTTGCTATTTTACAGGTATCCCACTAAAGTTGCTCCAATTACATTAGATACTGCTTGACAGTTTAGATCTATTTTCAGCCCCTTCCTCTTATGGTGGTATGCAGTTGTACCTGTTGTTGTTGTTGTTGTTGTTGTTGTTGTTGTTGTTGTTGTTGTTGTTTACTTGTTGTCTTGGTCTCCTTCAGAATCTCCCAAGTTTGTGTTCCATAGCGGCAGAGTGTGTCAGTTCCTTCAGCGTGGATTTCTGGTTACAGACTCAACTGCTGCAGGTTTGAACGATCATTCCTTTCATACCTCATAGTTTGTTGTTGTGGTTTTTCACAATGAGATTTTGCTTTTTTCCTGATTGGCCGATAATTCAGCCAAACCTGTTTGGACCAATTCACAATCGCGGCAAACCCAAAACCTAAGCAATCACACGATTACTTTCGACAGTCATCCAACAAGCGCTCGAAGCTTGTTCATGCCAACCTTAGCTTGATACATCATCGTAGTTTCTGACTGATTGACGTTCTTTCTTTTTTCACTTTGTAGTCTGGTGTCTTGTGGCACTTGTTGGTGTTCTTGTTCAACTATGACTATACGTTGGACGAGGGAGGTATCGAAGTCAGTGCAGAAACGAACCAACAGGTACGATACAGAAGTCCATAGCAAATGTAATATTTACTCAGTGACAACAATACAACGCACAGACATGCGCAGAGATATTAAACGTAATCAGAGAATCTACAATGTTAATTCCTCTCACAGGAAGTAGCGAATGTTCTTGCCCGACTGAGCGTGAAAGCACTGGCGAGACTCGGAGGGTATCTTAGTAAGTGCCTCCAACTTTTGTTGTGATACTCGTAATCATCACCATTTCATTATCACTATCACTATCGTCTTCATCCTCGTCATCATATTGTAGGCTGTTGTTGTTGTTTACTGACCCATTTCTTTTTTGCGATGTTTGATTATTTTGTTTACTTGTTTGTTGCTTGTGTGTTTGTTTTGTCACAAACAGGAGATGACCAAGCCACCCCGGATAACCCGGCCATCAAAAAATCCCTGTCAGCTCTGTTAACTCCGTATCTCGCGAAACAGCTGACTCGGGACGCACCCAAGGAGGTAAGTAACGAGGAGTTCAAAGAATGCATCAAACTCTTAACAATGCATCAAACTGAACGGACCACCCGAACGTCGTCTTGTTGTTTTGTTGTCGTTCTGGGGTTGACACTGCGTATTAAAATATTGTTTCTTTTCCAGATGCTGAAGATGTTAAACTGTAACACAGAGAACCCGTACCTGATCTGGGACAACGCCACCCGCGCAGAACTCAACGAGTTTCTGGTGACACAACAGGAAAACAAAATGAGAACGGTATTCAAAGAAAAGACCTCCTGATCTGATACTCGGACGCATAACCAAGTAGCACTTAGTCGTGCGTTCGAGTTCTTATTCATTTGAGTGCTTGATTGTGGGTTCGAATGCTTGATCAGGTGTCCGAGAGTTAGACCTTGCGTTCGGGTACTTGTTCATAGGCTCGAGTGTCTGATTGGGCGTCCGAGTGTGCGTTCGGGTACTTGTTCATAGGCCCGAGTGTCTGATTGGGCGTCCGAGTGCTTTTTCGTAGGTCCGAGTGTGCGTTCAAGTGCTTGTGTATAGGCCCGAATGTATATATGATCGGACGTCCGAGTGCTCTTAGTGTGTTGGAGTGTTTTAACGTGTTCGCTCTTCCTCTTTACCAGGGTGAATGTGATCATGCTTTCGGAGCAGAATTTGTCTATTCAATCTACAGCAAGGAGCTCATCGTTGGAGAAATCTTTGTTCGCGTCTATAACGAGCAGCCATCATTTCCGCTGGAGGTGAGTGAGTCGGCTGTTTCACGTGATACGTACGTGTAAGCAACGCACATACGGGCCACGGAAATACGTTCCTGACGTCACTTCCGTTGGTCAGCGTTCGTCGCCGTCACTAAAGATGTAATTCAATCCAACTTGAGGTAAAATTTCACCTCGTTTGCAAGCCCTATTTTTCTTGTACACAACGTATGTTATAGAAAATGTATTGAACTAAGTTATGGTTGAGTATCGAGTCCTAGTATTGAATTTCTTGGCTAAATCTTGGCCACAAAATCTGCCACAAAATCCATATTTTTGTGCTATGACCGCTGACTCAAAGGTAAGGTGACCGCAGGGTCGGCTGAAAAACGTGCTTCCTTGGTGTCCTCACGGTATGGTTTATTTCACAGGCGCCTCAGAAGTTTGCAGCAGATTTGATCAATTTCCTTGGAAAAGAAGCTCAGGTACAAATATTCTTGAGAGTGTGAGCTCGAATGTTTACTGTGTGCTGAGGGGAAACTTCTCCTTTTGGTACGTAGTCCACTGTATGTAGCAGAGTGTGGAGAAAAAAACAGGTGGCTAACAAACTCCTTGAATTGCTCGAGAGGTACAGTATATCACACTATAAAAGCACCAGCCATTGATGGGAAGACTCTTTCTCCCTCTCCCCAGTACTTGCACTCTGTCATGGCTCTGACGGCAAAAGAACTGGACACTAATTTGAACAAGAAACGCCTGGAGCATGCCGGGATGGCGCTGGAAGCCTTGAGAAACGTCATCAAGAACAACCCTGGTAAGGCTGGGTCATTGTGGGGCCACTCATAGATTTACCTTCCATTTGAATGGCCGCAAATATTTATGCGTTTTTTTCTTGTCTACTCACATTTTTTTGCGTACAAAAGATGAGAATTTCTCGTACGTTCATGTTGGATAGTTACACCAGAACGTCGAACTTTGAGTCAAGGTGACGTCTGAATGATTTCTTTTTTTCTTTTTTTTTTTTTTTTGCTCAAGGCACCGAGGGACAGTGTATCGGCCACTTCAGACTGCTGTTCTCCCTTCTGCGCATGACTGAGGCCATCAGATTGCAAGTGGTTGCCCTTGAGGTATGAGATCAAAATGAAGACTCTCCGCCTTGAAGTCTGTAGCATGGTTGGAAGAAATAGTGTATCAGATAGTGTATAACGAATAATATATGTAATTCGTCTGCGTTTTGTTTCCTTGTTTGGCAGGTTATTGCTGCTGTCACTGGAAACAAGAACTGTGTGTCAAACATCGCTGATTCCGACATCTTAGGGTTCTTGCTGCTGACGTTACACACTTTGCCGTCAAGTAAGAATTGTCTTGCATTTCTTGGTGTCAAAATAACTTTTTTCTGGACAAAAGAAGCGAACAAAGATTAGGACCAAACGTACTCACTAGTCGGGGTAAATCAACAGTAGTTTCTAACTTAAGTGAACATATTTTTTGGATTGGTCAGGATGTTGATCTAAATGAACAGGTTTTTAACTTTGGTTTTTTTGTGTAGATCGTCTGCTGACTGTGGAGACACTTCATGCTCTGTGTTCCAACACAAAGATTGTCAAAGAAGCCATGCACAAAGGTTAGATGTTTTCATTATCTCTTTGGGTTTCGCTGTCAACGTGCTGTTTTTGTCATGGTAACTGTTCGTGTCGCTGTCACTTTTATCGTCATAATAATTTCTTATCCATTTTTCTAGCCATATTTATAAGATTTGTTGTTATCCTATATATTTATGTTGTTGGTGCTGTTATTTTTATTACCGTTTCCGTTGTCATGGTTGTGGTTGGACTGTTTTCTTTTTATGACTGTCGAAAGAAATCGTGTGACTTTTAGATGGGTCCAAACATGTTTGGCAGGATTGTTGTTGCTTTGAGCTAAAACGTCTATGTCCTCTTCATTCCAGGAGCTCTCATTTACCTGCTGGATCTGTTCTGTAATGCAACCAACCCCACAGTAAGAGAGCGTTCTGCTGACCTCTTCTCCAAAATGATGTCGGACAAACTTATTGGACCCAAAGTGAAGATCGTGTTGTCAAAGTTCCTGCCTCCAATCTTCATGGACGCCATGAGAGACAATGCTGAAGCCAGTGTACACATGTTTGAAGGTGAGCTGTTTGTGCCAGTGGATAAACGAGTGGATCGAGGAATAACTGAATGAATAAATGAACAAAATAACAAAAGGAAGAAGAGAAAACGAGAAAGAAACCTGCTGAAATCCATACCTGTGTGTCAGCCATTGTGACTTTAGTTCATCTTTATCTTCTTTTTCATCTACTTTGTCTTTTTTTTTTTTTTTTTTTTTTTTTTTCTTTTTTTTTTTTTTTTTTAGCTACTCACGAGAATCCAGAACTGATATGGAATGACGATACTCGAGAAAGAGTTTGTGGAGCTGTCAAACAACTCAAGGACAGGTGTGAAAACTATGCTACAGTACATTGTATGAATTATTTTCCAGCGTGTCTACTGATTTGTCTAACGGCTTACGTTGTTCTTGTACGGCAGGCATTATGAAACTCAAAAGGACAACCTGGATATCCAGTGGAAGGTACGAAATACGGCTTTATAGCGACGTCAAGTTTTTTATTTGAAAATTTCCAACGAAAAGATAGAGGTAATGTATCGATATCCCGGATGTTATTTTGCAGTTGCCAGAAGATTTCTCCGTCACGTTTGACGAAGCGTCTGGAGAAGTTACGATCGAAGGAGTGTATTTGAGGCTCTTCATTCAACAGCCAGCCTGGGTGAGTTTTATGCCATCTGATTGGATGTCGTTTCCTCGACCAATCGGAATACAAAAACCCATAATTCTTTGCACGCCTAGTAGATGTGTCTGCCAGAGGGATTGCCCGGTGGTGATAAGGGCGTTGCATCATCTCGTGCGTCCGGTAAAACTCTCCAATCTGTGCGCCGAGTGACAATGTTTTTGCCTTCTTTACTTTGTAGGTTCTCAGGAGACCAAAGGAATTCCTAGTCAGTTTGTTACAGAAGTATGTGGGACTTATCACCAAGTCATCACCAGATGTAAGCTTCCTCGTACTTTCTTTTTGTGAAAGTTCTCAATGAGTACATCCTTATAGCAGTGTTCACTTCCAACTCCTGAACCGTCAAATGAAACCTAAAGGTGTGACCACTCAAATGAAAGCTCTCAATGAGTATGGACACGCTCCGTTGCTTCCATTACGTCATCATCGCTAGTACCCATATTAGGCCATGTAGTTTTACTAACCTCATGTTGTGAATTCGAAGTTCTTGCGTGAAATACAGTTGAAGTTCATCGGTTGTTGGACTATCGTTTAGTCACAATAATAGTCTCGTCAGACTCATCGACAAATCTACAAGCAAACGAACTTAAAGCACTTCTAGAGTACATTCTAATATCGGTGTTCACCTTGTTGTCAAACGGAATTTTCTTTTTTAAGTTTATTTTCATTCGGAAACCAACATAAATCACGGATGTAGCCGCTTTCATTAGATGAATTAAGTCACCTGTGATTGGGTACGTGTGGCTCATTTCTTGTTTCCTCTGAATTTTGTTGTTAACAGGGAGAGCTGCTGGAGACTCTTACTCAGGCCACCCTTTGTCTCTTCTCATCCCAGCCTCCTCTTGCAGATCAGGTTAGTAGTTGCAGTTGTGGAAGTAATGGTGGTAGGAATAGAATTAGCAGCAGTAGTAGTAGTAGTAGTAGTAGTAGTGATTGTTGTTGTTGCTGTTGTTGTAGTATAGTAATAGTAATAGTGATAGTAATAGTAATAGTAATAGTAATAGTAATAGTAATAGTAGTAGTAATAGTAACTGCAGCAACAGCTGTACTTGTACTTGTTGATCGATTGTGGAGAAATTGCGCTCTTTGTAAAGTTTTTTTTCTTTTTTTTTTTTTTTTTTTTTGTCACGTTGGATCCTTGGTGTTTGTAGATTCCAAGCCTGGGTCATATTCCCACTATTTTTAAGAGCATGAGTTCGTCAAACGATGCTATCCCAAGGTCTTCTCTGCAAGTGGTCCACGTGCTGTCCAACAATGAGGTGCACGGAAAACTCATCCTTTTACTGTTTCACTTTCTATTCCTGTGTTCTGTGCCCCCTGCTCGCACAGGTTCTGTGGTAATGTGTTTGTGTTTGTTTGTTTCTGTATGTCTCGCCTCTGCTATCTCTCTCAGTGTCTCTACGTTTTTATGTCTGTCCCTCTTCTTTGCTGTCGCTGTCTGTTGGCCTATCTATTTATCATCTCTTTCTCCTCTCCCTCTTCCTTTTTTGTCTATTCTCTGAAGTCGCTGTTTCTTCTCTTTCTAGATATGCGTGCGCAGCATGGCTCAAACCAGTGATTGTGTTAATCACATGATCAAGGGCATGGAAACGAGGCCCGACATGGTAGGAGTGGCATGTGAAGCGCTGCACAACATGTTTGACAGAAATCACCCGGAGCTCGTACTGCAGGTACGGGTTGCATTGCTGAGTTGCACTTCGTAGAAATTGCCCTCGATTGCATCCGTTTTGATGCTTGTGCGTTGATATAAAACGAACATCGACAGCAATTCAAATGCGTTAGAACTGCTTTGTTAACCCTTTCGCTCTCGGGAGTGTTGAAGTTTAATTTTCTCTTTCATTCTTTCATCAGAAATATATGATACAGTTTGGAGAATTTGGCTTTTTAGCTTGCTCAGATAACAGCTAATTGAAAATGTCAATTCTCCGCACTACATCACACATATTTTCGTTTTTAATGGTTAGCGCTGTGAACTCTTTATGAGTGTAATGTTGAAACACAAGCCCAAAACCACTTTCCCTTGTCCATAGGATCTTTAACTTTACTTAAGCCGAAACTTTCACTTTCCTTTATGATAGATGATAGATGTCTTTCTTTTCCGTAAAATGTTTCGGAAACAGACGAACTTTCATGTTAGCTTCTGATCGAATATATATTCTCACTACATCATTCGCATATTCCGCTTTTGAGTGGTTGGGAGAACTCGTCTTTTGACCCAAGGCTTTGATTTTCCTTGTGCAGGCGCTGGAGTACGAATTGGTGCAGTATTTGCTCAGGTTGCTGGACGGCGCCTTGCAGTCCGAGAACCCTGCAGCCACCAAAGCGCAGATAGTGAAGGCGTTGAAGGCCATGCTGAGGGACCTGGCACACGGAGAAGAGGTGAAACAATGCGTTCTGTGACGTCACTTCCGTTAGTCAGCACTTATTTGCCAATAAAAATCAAACTGGATATGAAATTTTGCAAGCCCCGTTTTCCTTGTTCACGACTTGTTAACTAACTTGCACTGTCTGGCTAAGTATTTGAGGTTTCTGTGAGCGTTGCACGATCTTCGAATTTGCTGTCGTTTTTTAGTTTTGCGCAAGGAACGCTGACTCGAAAAGAAGGTGGCCGCAGGCTCGAAAACCGGTGTCCACCTTCGCCCGTCCCCTCTCCACTCAGTTTTGCCCGCGCGTAGTCTAACCTTACTGTCCGATTGGTTGTTTCAGGTGAACAGAATCCTAGAGGCCTCTCCTAGCTGGGCCTCTTACAGGGACCAGAAACACGACCTGTTCATTTCAGAAAAACCAACAGCAGGCTACTTAACAGGACCCATGGGCGTTGCGGGGTACCTCACAATGGGCTCAGGGAATCCATCGTCCATTTCCAGCGTTCCGCCCCCAGTCGATCTTGACCACAAGAATGGCCCGGAAGACAAGCAGTGAAGGAGCAATCTAAAGTTGTGACCCTTACACGAGAGAGAACTTTGTCAAAGAGACGTCTTTCAGGTAGAGAGTTCCAACAAATCCAAAGTTTAGTTAGACGAGATTTTATAGACAGAAAAATGTGATATGTAGAATGGTGTTAGTCGTGATTAAGATAGCTAGAATCCCACGAAATCAAAATGAATCCATAGAAAATTAGCCTCATCTACCTGGTAAAGGCTGATTCACGGTGTACGACGTAAAACAGGCAGTGACGACGAGACGACGCAATCAAAAGAAAAATGGATGTTTTAGTTAGGTCGGCCATCTTGGGATTTATGCTCGTTCCCAGCCTTCGCGTTAAAAATGAGCGTAGCACTGCGCATGCCCATGATTTTCTGCTGGCATCGTTTGTGTGTGAACCAACTTTTAGTTCAAGGACTGGATTGTCTGACTCGGATTATACAATCTAGTGCGAATGCCATGAATTATTTTGTGACCTTGATGAAGTGTGCCATATATTTCCCTCTTGCACATCAGGCATTTGTGGTTCCGATTAACATGGTCGATTGATCGAAAATTGTAATATAACGAGTTTTATACTGTTTACAATATGTTTTGTAAAATCGAACGCAGAGGAAGAATAAACTCCGAATGAGACACGAGTGGGTACCGAATAAGACACGAAAGAATTCCGAATACATTCCGAAAGTGGCCAGAGACACCCTGGCCACGCTAAGTATTCATACATGCCTTCAAAAAACCGTTTCACACAAGAAACCAA
Source organism: Plumapathes pennacea (assembly GCA_964036295.1). Lineage (NCBI taxonomy): Eukaryota > Metazoa > Cnidaria > Anthozoa > Antipatharia > Myriopathidae > Plumapathes > Plumapathes pennacea. The sequence goes on from OZ038470.1 coordinate 1,491,844, forward strand.
AACTTGTCTCGGGGGGAGTGGGAGAATGGTCATCATCTATGATAGGATTTTGTTACGAATGTATTCCGAATGAGGCGAGAACGAGTTCGGAAGGCACGAATGACTTCCGAATAAGAGGAGGCGTGGCAGTCAGCACGGCAACATTCCACATCAATTTTATTCTGTATAATCTGGTTTTTACATATTATAACAAATGGCGGGGAAAATACAAGACAAGGAGAATGTCATTATAACGACCAAAGTCATTCAAGCTCGTTTCAAAATGTGTTTCCGCGACGCGTTGTTAAGCGGCAGCAGGACTCCTCTTGTAGTTGTGAACTAATGGCGTGATTATGTGGCCTGTTACCAAGGCAAACTGTTTGAATTGCGAATCTTAATTGTCGGGTATTGTTTGCTTTTAAGCCATTAGGTTTGATTTACAAAAAAAAAAAAAGAAAAAGAAAAAAAAGAAAGAAAATTGCGCGTAAAAAATCAAACAACTTACAGAGGGACCCAGGACTGCAAGGCTCTTTCCGACGTCTTAATAAGCAGACGTTTTATACACCGAAGTTTATATAGATTTACAAAAAAAGTTCGACATTCACAGCAGGTAAGCGGCATAAAAGCCGTTGGATATCACAAAACCAATTCGGCGACCGCGTGAATATGTAACATGGAAAAATTGTAACCTCCGGCTCAAGAGTTTTCTGCATTTACTACTGTAACGATGCTCTGATAGTTGACTCTACAATCAATTTCTTGTGTTCTTGCAATTTCACTGCCTTGTTATCTTGACTTCTTCACATTAGTTCATTGTACAAGGTGCCCCACAAAGCCACCTGAAGGCAAACTCAGTAAACGGTGACCATCAGTCACCTCTCAATTACGGACCGAGCTTCACAACGAATTAATGCGATTAATGGCCGCAGTGTTTTTTTGTCCTTTGGTACTGAAGTGATTGATTATCTCGCAAACATCACTCCAAGTTCGCAGTGAGTTCTTTTTGGTGGTACCACGTCCGTTATACGTTACGTTAAATCCAGTTGAATATCGCTCTCGAAAACTGGGATGAAAGTCAGTTTATCGCAGATACTCTGCTTTCGTGCGGCTGCCACTCTCTCCACAGTTTCGTTTCGTCCATTTCCCCTGCGCATATCTGCCGATCCGAAGAAGCATAAAATCCCGAAGGTCCAGAAACCACTATCTGTGGCAGCTTTTTTTGACTTCTTTTCTTGCGCCGCAAACGATTTCTGAACGAACACGACCAAGAACGATGATCTTTGTCCGGATCAACCGAGGTGGAAATACTTGCTCCCATAATTTGCGAGTATGTGTCTCGCTTCTCCTTTAAAACCGGCAGACGAAACAGCCACTTGAGATTTTTATGACTCGCTCGTCAATTATTTGCCAAGTTTATTGTCGATTGAGGCCTCGTGGTCGAGAAACGCAAAGCCAAGCTTTTTCTTATGCTGGGTTGTCGTCTGGGATATTCAGGAAGTCTCACCTTCGATTCGTCCGGTGGTTCGCAGTTTGTGAAACTGATCTGGGATGACTTCGCCACAGAGAATATGAATATCCCATGCAAATCCCCGCAGGCGAAAAATCATTTATTTAATAAATTTCTGGTTCATTTTTCACTTGCCCCAAGGAAGACAATTACGCGAAAAGGCCGCGTTTGCATAAATGACGCTCTTTTAGCGCGCTCATTAATTCATCTTTTTGGGGGTAAACAGCTGTCCACTTTCTTTTATTAAATGTGCTCGTTGTATCACCTAACGCTCACTTCTATTCTCTCAGCATCAAAGGCTCGATCACAGCATGGCATTTTTAGATATACACTAGCTGGCCCAAAGACGTCTCGCGAGCTTGTGGACAAACTCTCGGCTTTTCTTTCCCGCTGTCAGAGATGTTCGTGTGCACGGATTGTGTTCACAAAGTGATTTTCAATGACGTATTTGTCATTCTAATGTGTTGTGCTTTAATTTTTGAAAGCACAATTCTAGAATAAACGAGAGGAAATTATTGATTTCCTCGAGGGCGAAAGATTATTTGTATTAGAAGTGATGGTTTTCGTTTGTTTCCGTCACTGATTGTCCCATTTCTCGTTTCCACAATGTCTTTTATTTTTGGTTTGTCACTTCGGTGTCGCTGCTGCAGCGCAGTGTTTTCTCTCCAAAAAAGGAAACTCTTTGAGATGTACTGTCCCATGAATAGCATATTTTTCCTCTTTTATTCTTGGTCAACTTCAATTTTTTGCGACAAGTAAGTCATAAAACGTAAAGATTACTTTGCAATTGATAGCTTTACTCGTGATTTGATTGAACTCTGGTTTGGAGATTTTGTATTTATTGATGTAGTCTATTTGTACGTTGTATTCTGAGAAATCGATCTGCCAGCATTTTTGCTTTTTGATTGCGGCGCAGAATTCGCGTGTCAGCGGTAATAGTTTAAAAAATTGTAGTAAACGGGCAAACCTGTGCGCGGTGTGTTTTAGAGAACCAGAAATACGATCATTATTGGGTGTCACTTTAGCGTAGGTCAAAATTGTAGTCTTTCGTAAGTTTAAATATCTTTTTAAGGTTGCGTTTACTTCTGGTTGGCCTGTTCTTGTTTTCGTTCTTGTCAGTTTCTGTTCTTGTTTTGGTTCTTCTTCTTCTCCCGCGTTTCTCTTTTCTTCTGTTTCTTCTTCTAGTCGTGAAATGCTCAATTTTCAACATAGATTAGATAAACTTGATAAACTATTCCAGCATTACTAGGATTAGGCGCGCTTCGAACAACTAATCTGATTTCGCAGACCATATTGCTGGGTTATGATGTGTCACCACATATCCTCCCCCTTTCGAGCGGGATACTTGAAATTCAAATTATCTTTTCTGAAATTTCCTGTATTTTCAGGGATTTTGTTAGCTTGTCTCAGACAGTCACGTTCTGCCCAGCGGTATATCTAGGGATGTTTTTTCAGTTTTAAATCGCAAACAATGAGCATCAAAAGTGAATCCAGTGAAATCCGAATAATAAAAGAGACAACGAAACCACCGTAAATTAATTAGTCCAAATATGGGTCTATTTTAATCCCCACGTATTCCTCATAACATGATGGACGTGATCAGGAAGAAAAATGAGTTGATCAGTGTTGTCGCTCCCAAGTTCGACACCTTGTGGCTCGCCTCACGAGAGGACATCTCGCGACATTTCCCCTCGCGTGTGCCTTCCTTGTCAGGCTCAATACAAATCATCTATTTTCCTTTAGAACAAAGAAGGGAATGTGATTTCGGGAGAAATGAACATTTATTGCTTATTTCTGCGACAAGACGATAGTGGGAAAAATAATGCATTCGGCAACTTATGGGAAATTGAAAAGGGTTCGGGAAACTTGCTGGTTTTTATTACTGTTAAATTACATAAAACTGCTTAAATCATCGAGAGCAATATGCTAGCGTGCCCGCGCTGCAATAGCCAGCGTCGACCCCAGTCGTCCCAGTCGTCCCAGGTCCTCTCATTCATCAATTCCTGGAAACCGAAACTAAGTTGAAGAGTGATAGTGCTAGAACAGCACGTATTCATTGCGGAAGGAAGGGGTTTCCCCCTTCCGAAAGGTGAGTTTTAGTGAAGCAAGATCTTCAGAGATGATGTCCTCTTCTTCGTTGCGTCAATTGATATGTGATGCCACAAGCATGATGTGCTGTATTATGATTTCGAAGAACCAGCGTGGAATGAGTGGGCGCAAGCGAAGAAAGGTGTCGGACTTCTTCGAAACTGTACAGGAAGTCGGTGACGACCAATTCCTGGAGAGAGTGACAGATTTCCTGGAAGAACAAATTAGACTCAGTGAGGAAAATAAGCTGCCGTTCAATTTGAACCACATTCGAAGTAAGGTACGACATACTGCACAAACGTAACTATATCTAGAGAATATTGCACGATACCAGGAGAGAGTTTTATTTTCTTTACCGTTATCAATGCCTTTTTTGATTGTTTGTTTGTTTGTTTGTTTGTCTGACTGACTGTCTGGGAATTGTATTATTATCAATACAACGGATTAGATTTTGTTCCCGATTTTGTTGCCCCCTACTGTTGGTTTGAATCTCAATGAAATCTTGAATGTTGTGTAATACACCCGGTGGAACTGTACTCTGAATTAAACTATTTCTCGTGGTTTCTGCTACAAAGCAGGGGGATACACTCCTGCACGTTGCAGTTAGCAGGGGCCTCATAAATTCATTGGAGTTTCTGCTGCAAAATGGTGCTGACGTGGAGGCAAAAACTGCAGATGAGGTAATAGTAAATTTGTCACATGCAAGCCAACTCAATCACTTAGTTAGTGATTTCTTAGGGGAAAAATAAATAATGGAGTTCCTACATATAAAATATATTATTTTATTTTATTTTATTATAATATTGAGCTGCTAGTATATGTTGCAGGGATGATCGAGATGCATAAAATTATTTTCCTAGGCACTCTGTAGAACCCTGTTGCTATCTCAAACTCTCAAGGGAAGCAAGAAATAGTTCGAAACAGTTGGGGGTTCTATTGAGAAATTTCTGCCAAGTTCATTTCCAGGGGTAAATTGGATTCTGTTAAGGTAGCGAGGAGTTTGAGATAGTGGGATTCTACTGTAGTTCATATGCCTTGCATGTGTCAGTGTCATAATTTGTAAACTTGTGAAAAGACTAAATTCTAAAAAAAAAAGCATGAAACAAATGTTGATGAATTATGGTTGGGTAATTAAGTGCTTACAGTACATGCCCTTTACTGCAATTTTCTTAATATTGCAGCATCATCTTACAGCACTTCATTTTTTGGCAAATAAGGAAATCTATACAGAAAAAGATATTGAAATTGCCAAGACCTTATGTAAACACAAGGCAACCGTTGATGCCCAAGACAAAGTAAGCTGCTTTTATTATACGATGGGTTTGACCCCCAATGTAGAGTGTGGTTTTTTAATCCTAAGGGTATACTGTATACATTCTGCATAATTATCCTCCTTTTTTATATTAATTACACTGTAGTTTTGCAATACACCTTTGTGGCTGGCAGCAGATGTTGGAAATTTGCCAATGGTCAAATTTCTTCTTGACCGAGGGGCCGATGTAAATATGGTAAATAAGGTGAGATAATATTACATTATGGTAACTATTGCCCTTTAGGTAAACTTTTGGGATACAGATTCTTCTTTGTTCTTTACAAACTACATGGAAGCTTTCTTAGAAACTAATTGGAGAATATTGGTGCTGGTTGTGATGCAGTACATCACCAGTCAGCTGAACATGATGTCTGCAGTGATTTCAAGCAAAATATATTTTCTCCTGGTAACTACAGACAGGCTCAAAGGTCAGTGTGCACTGACATGGAGTTGTACGGCACTTACTTATGTAACAATAGTCTTTTTCTCCCCCAGGCAAATGATACACCCCTTCATGTAGCTGTGAAACATAAGAGACAAGACACTGTCAAGATTGTGAGGGTGCTACTCAAGAATGAACACATCAACCCGATCCTGACTAACAAAGTACACTGGTGTCATTATATTACTTAAGCCTCTTTGAAAACCTTGTACCAACATTTTCAAGTCGAGGGAAACATAATGCCTAAGATTTTATGTGCGATCAAATACTCATGAAGAGTGATTTGTGATGACTTTTATCTCCTGCAATATTAAAGAGAGAATATTATTTTTGTTTTGTTTTAAAAATAGGGTGTATAATAATCATTATATGATAGTACATGCAGCTGCACTATTTTACTTAAAAACAGGAGACCACTACAGCAAATTACTTGATATATATATTCCAAGGAAAAATACTACTGTATCCCCTGACCCTCTTGTGTGCAGGAGGATGAAAAATACTACTATACTTGTACTCATTTGCATCTACAAAAAGCCCTTTCTCTTGTCTGCAGGATGGTGACACTCCATTACATGTGGCTGTGAAGAAACAAGCCTCCTATGATACCATCAAAGAGTTGGTAAAGTCCACAAAAAATGCCTGTACCATTAAGAACAAGGCAAGTATGATACTATGGGATATGCTAGGTATATCTGTGAGAACTAGTTTTAGACTGCATCAGTATATACTAAGATAAAAGTTATGATATATCAAAAGTTGGTGTGAAAAATGCTGTTAATGAAATTTAAGCTGATGTTTTGAGTTTTCATCTCAGCTTTGTTGAAGCATTTAAAGAAAGAAGAAATAACTTTTTCAACAGCCCATATTAAGTTTAATTGACTTATCATTTGTGTAAATACTGTAGATGACATTTATTGTTAGATGGTTTTATAACTCAGTTTTTATTCTTAGGAAGGACAAACACCAGTAGAAATTGTTGAGTGGCAACCAGACACACCTGAAAATATAGTTGATCTGCTTAAAAATCCAGTAAGTCGCTTCATAACTGGAGTTCTTGGTTTGAATCTGTTGTTGTTGTCTGACATTACTGTTAGTAAACTGAGTAAGATTTTGTTTCCTGTTTAATGTCCTCTCACTGACAGGGCAAACATCTAAGTCCAGCCAGTGCAGTTGATCGTTGCAAGGGAAATCGTGTTGATTCAGACAGTGCAGGTGATGGCACAAAATCAGCTGATGGTAATCAAGAATTATTTAATTTTTTGACTGGACCCCACCCCAATGAGGACTTGGGTACCTCCTAATAAGGTGATATAAAAGCGACCTCCTACCCAAATCCCCCTTCACGCTTCCCATCTACTCCCCCCCCCCCCTGCATCCCATATCTCCCCTTCATTCTATTGTCGAAATTTATGCAAATTTGGTTTTGCTATTATGAATGTAATTGTCTGTTGAAAGAAGAAGTTTGCATCCCCTGCAGTTTCATTTGTATTTCTCCGACTTACACTTCTGTAGCTGAACCAAGTCCTGCAATAAACATGCAGGTCAACTTTGTAGACAACAGGGGCGGAAACTTGGCACTTGGACCCAATGCCTCTGCACAGAATGTTGGGAGGTACAGTATTTCACTGCAATAATATTATCTTTGCTTGTCACTCCAAGATTCCTTGGAAACCCCTCTTACAAGTGAATTATAAATATTAATGATAACCATGATAATCAAAAGCTAGATTACATTGTATATAGTAAGAAGACACATCAAAATTTTTGACCGTGGCACATTACGTTTGAGTTATTAGTAACTGTGGAAACAACAGCAGACTCAATTCCGGGGGGGGGGGGGGAGACTCCCACATCCGTCGGGAAGTTTCGCTTTCACCCCTAAGAGGTACTACAATGGGCGTGGCTCGAGCTTATATTGACCTCTAAAAGGTAATTAGCATTAAGTGACATCCATACAATTGTGATAACAGTTTTGTCTGGTGCTTTAAAAAGTCCATTCCGGCACCCGACCCCTAAACGGTATCGCGTAACATAGAAATGTCAGCGTTTGATCTTGAGCACCTATGAGTGGTTTTGACCCCTAAAAGGTACGACGAGCATCCCCGCCCTTTTTATTGGGGTGTACTAAATAAATTGTCTGCAACTTAAAGATAATTACTGTCCAGGAAAATTGTGCCTCTTTCTTTTTTTCAGTTCGGAGCAACAGCAAGCCTTGTCAGCCGACTCAGTGTCTCCTGCTGATATTATGCGATCTCTAGGAGATATGAGAATAAGGATTCCTTCAAACGTATCCAGGTGTGTGATATACCGTAGCCCAACTAACCTGCAGATTTCCTGGAAATACTGATTTTCGAAGAATCAAAAAGACTAAACAAACTCACACGCTAAAGTCAGACCTGCGTCAATGCCAACTCCTTCCGCATCCACATAGTCCATCCAGCCATCTCCCATCTTCCGAACTCAAGTCGATTCCTCCTGCATCCACGCCTAACACGTTCTAAATTTCTGTGTTTGTTAGGAAGTTACGTGCGCCAGTCGTTAACTTAAGTTAAAGTTGCGCTTGAGACTTAAGGCCATGTCACACGAGGCAATTTTTCTTGCAACTTGCAACGCAACAGAAAATTGCGAGACAACTTGCAGGGAAAGTTGAGTAGTCCTGACTATAGTTTACTTTTCGCAACATGCGTGGTCTTGTTACGTCTGACATGTTCTTTGCAACTTTTCTCACAATGTTGTCGTCAGCGTTGCGAGACAAGTTGCAGGGAAAATTGCCTCGTGTGACACGGCCTTTACTAACAATGTAAACGCAATGCTAAAACAAAATCTCCATTTAGGTCCGACTCGTCAGCTGCCGAGAGTACTCCGGGAGACCCTGTTTCGCCTGCGCAAACCCAATTTTTTACCACCATAATGAACGGAAATGCGGCTGTTGGTGATGGCTCTACCGCAATCTCCCAATGCAATGCCCCTATCTCTTGCACAAGTCCAGGGTAGGTTTACTTAAACCCTTTATTAGTTAAACTTTTTTTTATAAAAGAAATTGCCTGGGAGTATTTTCTTATCCTTTTTCTGTACTGTTTACGGAGCCAGATGGTGTCCGATAGATACACTATAGCCAAAGCCTGCTAAAGTAGACATAGAGCTAACCCTAACCAACAAACGAACTGACATTCTCATCGTACATTCTCTTTGGACTGAAGCAACACACTTGTAAGTGCCCACACAGGCCCCCAAAGTGTTGGCCCACGGTGACTGATGGACCGACGGTAATGCTGAATTCTTGCCTTCTCTACTTGTCCCTTGGAAGTTAGGTGTATTGGACACGTGTTGACATGATAATTTTGGACTAATTCTTAACGCGTTCTCTTTACCTTGTTCTTTGTTATCTCCAGGGCAACTTCCGTGGCTTTTAGTCCTCAAGTCTCAGTAGAGAGTGACGGCCAAGCAACGTCTGCGGGAACCTGGAGTCCAAGATCTTCCACCCCTCCCTCCCCCCTTCAGGTTGAACGCGCGTAATGCTGAGGCAAACAGCAAACTCTTGTTGTTGTTTTCTTTTTTTTTTTTTTTTTTTTTTTTTTTTGTATTTTTTTGTCAGTAAATGAAATGATGGACATGCAAAAAGAAAAAAAAGAAAAGAAAATCCATCATTTTTTTAGTCGAGTTGCGGACCAATAAGATATCTAGTACTCCATCTACCGTTAGGCTGGTCATGTTTGCGGTTTCGTCAGGTTAACAAATTGACAGACACATAAAAACTGACGTCAATTTGTTTTTTTACAATAACAAAACTCAAGCGACGACGCGGGGAAAACACGCAAGAAAACTGGATTTTGTTCGATTTGACCGAAATGTTGTCAACAACTTTTCCCGCTTTTTAATTGGTCGTGGTTGAAATTCAAGACATTTCATTGGCCAAAAAGTGACAGTTTGACGTGAGCATTTCGCGCGTGCAAAATAAAATTTTGTCAAAGAAGTTGGAAAGAAATGAAATTAGACGCTTTTCTGCTGCGGTTTTCTCGACAATTTCAAGACAAAGCTCAAGGAAATTCACCTCTGAACACTTCTGGTTCATGCCGAATGTCGCTTTTGCAAGAACTGAGGTAAAATTGAAGCTGAATTCACCTTCTTCGTCCAAATCACTGTCGTCAGCACTCGATTTTATGTGTCTGTCCTCTTATTGATAATGAAAATTAGCCAATCACAAAGCGAGAAACTGACGTGTTATTGTAAAAACCCATTTTTCCGAAAGAAACTTTTTTTTCGGTTTGAAAACGTTAGCTTGGCTTCTCAACTCAAGTAAATGTATCAGAGAGTCGTTATCTGCATATAATATTGTACCAGTATGTATATTTTGAAAACGTACGGTTGTTTGTTTTTCTCTTGTGACCGAGCTTCGGGTATAAACATATTAATATTTATACATACTGTATTTAGGCGGTTTAACTGTAAACGACGTTCATTAGTTTAAAACTGATCTTTCATAAGCATTTTATTATGTTTTCAAAGTAAGTTTGCTTTATACTTGTTGGTCAATTTGGAAATGGGTTTTAAACGTGGATCTCATAAACTTTACCAAGAAATTGTGATTAAGAGACTGGGATTTTAGCGCACTGCGTTACGTTTGCGAGAGATTCTCTTCAAAATTTGACGTAGGCTGTAGTATGCCGTGGAACCGGCATTTTTAAACCAACTCAATGATAGACCAAATACGGGCCTTTCTGAACTTGTGACGCCATGTTGTACAAAATATTAAAAGTCTTAAAACCCATTCGTTTTCTGCGTAAGTGCGACCTCTGGAATATAGTAGAAAAGCAGTGCATAAAAATGGTGTTAACAGTCGTTGCAATTTTTAAATCTAAATATCACGCACAGTTACAGTGAAAAAACTCGATCGGCGGAGGTTTTTCCCGGGTTTTCCTTCCTTTTACTCCGAAGCATTTGCAATATTGTTTGCTCAAGGCGGGCTTATCCAATGAAAAATGGTATTTGAAAGACACAAAGATTTGTGTCATCACCTGCCCGGGAGCCAATCACAAAAGTGCTTATATTTACTTGTCTGTGGTCAGAAAAGTCCCAAAAATAACTCGGGTTTCGCTTGGCTCAGTGACACGTTTTGACGGCTTTGTACTATTCCGGTGATAACACTGTTCTTACACCGGTGATAACGCTTCAGAGTCACTGTTTTTATATTGCCAAGAAGTCACTTTGGAGCATTCGACTTCGCGTAATCAATGCCGTGAATTCAAGGACATCGCTATTATCATATGGGTCATACTGGTTGTCGATTTGCGGTGAGGTTCATATTTCCACGCCAAATCCTGCGATTCAGAGGATTACTACTGAGGACAAATATTGATTGTCAAGCTTGGAAGACTAAATTTTACGCTCCAGTGGTACATGACTGTGATGTGTGGTGAGCAGGGATTTTTTAATTAGTGGCCGCTGGGACACTAGCTGTCACCGCTGTTCAGCAAAACTGGCCAAATCTGGTCGTCACCTCTCCGAAGCCGAGAGTGTATCGGGTTGAAAAATTCAGACAGATATACCTGCAAGGAAGCAAAGAACCTTGAGTGGATTGTTTAGTCTCTTCGACGTCACGTGCGCTTTTAGTTTGGCGCTGGGTCAAGGGAGAGGTAAGCAAACTTCATGGATGTTCCAGGTTACGCCAGCTGCTAAGCTGTTTCAAACATTTCGACCTTTCATATCGTCACTTCACCGATAAGTCAAGAGATCACAGCCTAACAAAATGAGTCAGATCGATTGGAGTGACAAAGCCCAACAACAGGTCTCATGAAACGACTTTTTGCATGCGATAAGATCGACATTTTGTGGCTCGTCTCGATTTGCCCTTCGCAAAATAATGTCTGTTTTAATTCTGGAAGCGTCTGCTACTTTTTAAAAAGGGACTTTACACGGAAAGAAACGGTATAAGACAGAAAAGCTCGTATTATAGTTTAATGAGTCAGATAAAAAAATTCCCGGCGACCCAGCTTCGTCGCCGTCACGTCCAGAAATCTATGATAAACCGATTATAATGCTTGCATGCATAAGCTTCTTCATCATCCAATTTTACCCCCATTGTTTAGTTCTGTTTATAATTCCAAGAGCGAAAACAATTCTAACTCGAATGTTGTGGCTGTTATCTCGTTTTTACATTCATTTATCTGAACGGGTGTTCCGTACCGTTCCGTCATGTGTTAATTTCTTTCTACAAGTCCAAACGATGGATTCCGTTGATACATCATTGTTATTAAGCTTCGTAAACAGAACTTGACCTTCAGGATTCTGTTGTTTGTACTCGACGGGTTTGCCGCATAAAACTAGCTCCCTTGTCGCGTGGAAGTTATTGTTCTTTGTTCTTGTGGTTGATGCCGCCTGGTCGTTTTGAGCAATAAGAAGGACCCGCACGCAACGTTCGATTCAATATCTTTAATAGTTTGTTGGAACAACAGGGGATCGGTGTCACACTCTTCTTGTAGCTATATCGCTGAACTTTGCAGTCTCGAAGTCGCAGCCACATCGGGTTTCTTTCTTCAGGTGATCGAACGAGTTGTTTATTTATGGTAATTTGGTGACCTTTCGCCATGAAGCTCACACAAAACTGATAAATAACTTCGGAAGTGGTCGCTCCTTTGATCTTGAAAAGAAAAAGGAAAAACGCGTTACATTCATCAGAAATCACACTGTGGGAGACTAATTATTATTTGATGAAGTGACATGCATAGCTTATGCATACGCGTGTCAAAAAATGTAGCCATTTGGTCGAAAAAATAAAACGTAGAAAGTTCATGTACGTGCGTAAAAGATTTCGCATTTCCTGTTCAAAACAAGTGTGTGATTTATCCTTGTTCTTGGATGGAAATGCTGTATCATGCACTTTAGCTTAGTCACGTTTATTTCTGACACTGGAAGTTGTCCAAGAATATCTTGCTGTGTTTTATAATCTTGATAAAAGAAAAACAGCTGTTGGTGAAAGAACACACCGGAAAATTTGTGAAGGAATATTGAAATGCCAGACACGTAACAATGTAAATCAACGTATATGGCATTTTATTTCATTTTTATATTTTTGTTTATTGAGTGTTTGTTCCAGGTTGAAAGGCACCAGAGCTGTTAGCACTTAATGCATGTACTGCAATGTTTGGAGAATTTTTTTTTACCCTCTGAGCGTTTTGTTTTGAAATTATGTGCTCTGTTGAAATTATGCCTTCTTCTATCTTCTGAGCATTTTGTTTTGAAATTATGTGCTCTGAAGTGTAGCTATACTGTAACCATTTTGCTTTTGCCATGAAGATTGTAGCCTCAAGCATTTTATTTTAAAACAAGTTAAATTGTTATTATTTATACTGCTTCTGTCTGGGTGGAGATCATCATTTTATGATCACAGATGTTTTTTTGTATCTCACAGGGTCAACTTTTTTTTTTTTTTTTTTCGTGTGTGTGTGTGTGTGTGTGTGTATGTGTGTGTGTGTGTTAGTATTTTCTTTTTATCTTGCTAATTTATGTCTTGTAGTTGTCTCAGTTTTTCTCATTCTGTTTTCCTTTTTTTTTTTTTTTTTTTTGACAGAGTAAACAAGTGCTCTGGCACTGCCATGTAAAACAATTCCCAGGAACTTAACAATGAAAGTTGTACCAATGGCCCTATGAACGCTGTGATTTAGCACTGCAGACTATCATAAGGACAAATATGTCACACAGGCACAGAGAAAGAAGTAATGGATTGCCAAGACGCTATTATTCTCTTCCAAGGAGCTCAGCATCTGGAGAAGAGATCACTGAAGATAGGGATGCCAGCCATTCTTCAAGGCGACTACGAATATCTTCTGATTCTACATATTCTCCAACATCATCAACTCTTTCCTCAGGAAGAAGATATGGAAGCTTACGGTCTCAGAAAACTTCTGATTTAGTTGGTTCATCTGCATATGAACCTTACACATCTCGTCGTTCAGGACCAAGAACTCAGGGGTTAAGTTCTGGAAGTGTATCATCAGAACTGAGCCCTACTGGGAACGTAGACAGTAGCCCAACTGACAAAGAGTCAAACTTATCAGACCCAAGTAAGCCAGGCAGGTTTTCATGCACTGGAAGTGCTACATCAAGAAATAGAACACTGGCAGATTCAGATTTTGACTCCATTGTGAAAAGCGAAAGAATTTCCAGAGGACAATATCCTCAGTCAGGTGAACGTAAAGAGTCCCCTTTCAGGTTGGCCAGGAGAGAGAAACAAGAAAGTCAAGTGGCATCGCTTGATGATGTGTCAGGAAAAGGAAGAGAAAACTTGGACACATCTACAGTTTCCTACAGTAGAAGGTCTGAAGCTAGGAGACGCACCTCAAGTGAATCAGATGCATCTGTAATGTCATCTCGCAGGCATTCCAAAGAGGAACTTGTTGCTGGTGATGCAGTGGATTTTAAAAGGAATGTTCCCACCGGTTCCACTGAAACGTGCTCTAAAGAAGAAAAAGAAGTTGGTACATTGTTAATACGGGATGACTCCCTCAAGAGATCTGCCAGAAGGGACATCTCGCTCTTGAGTAGAGAAATTACAAGTGCTTATGAAGGTTCATTGACAAGAAGATATTCTGATAAGAGACAAGGCAGGAAACCTGAGTCTTCTACACCCCCACCTGGGAAAAAACTAGAGTGTGCACCAGCCATTAATGATCCTTGGGCTGTGAGAAAAGCAGATGAGAAACCAACAAGTCCTTCAGCTCAACCGGAAATGCCAAAACAAATGGTAGCTCAAACAGTGTGTAAAGGAATACCTGAGCCAATGTCTGGGACTGTTGAACCAGGACAGAAACATGGAACCCAGTTAAACAAAGTCTTCTCTCATCGACGAAGTCGTAGTGATGGTTCACACCATCTTTTCACACCTGACGATTTGCCCCATGAAAAGACCACAAAGAGGGGCATATTTCACAGGAAACTGTCTGACTCAGAAATAGGTGACACTGTTCACTCTAAACATTCAATAAGGGGTCTGTTTTCTCGCAGACGCTCAAGCAGTGGTTCAAGAGATGGATCTGAAGGGGAGGAGAAGGGGGAGCAAAAAAACTCAGGCTCTTCAAACCTCTCAGAACTCACAGCTTCCTCGTTGGATAGCAAAGTGAATAAGGGTGTGTCAAAAAGGAAGTTTTCTGTCCCAAGCAAGTTTTTTCCCACAAAGGACTCAGAGAATAAAACCAAAAGCACTTGCAGCTCTCCAGAGGTTACCAAGAAGGAACTTAGAAAAAGGAGGGTTTCGCTGCCAGGCAAATATGGTTTCTCAAGGAGTTCCAGCTTAGAGCAAAAAAATGACTCAGAGCACCCAGAAAATGACCTTCCTGTGGACACTGCCATGCCTCGAAGAAGAAGAGCACTTAAGAAGGCTGCAACTTTTGATTGTGAGAGTGACAAGGCGAAAGCTTCTGTTCTAAACCGGCTGAGGTTTTGGGACAGGAAGGAGAAGGGTACTGTTTCTGGTAATAAGTCTCCAGATGCTGCAGCTTCATCAACAAGAGATAGACAAGGATCACCAGAACGCAGACCTTCAAATGAGCCATCATCTTCCATTGGAAGGAGCAAAGAGAGGAAGAAGTCAAAGGATGAAGACTTAGGGATGCCCAAGAAGGAGGACAACTCTAAACAGACACAGCTACATGAATCAAAGAATTCTGGTCCTACCCAACAGAAGGACATAACTGATCAAAACAACTCTGAACCAAAAGCTCGCTATGTAGGCTCTGTCGAACCTGGAGACTTGCCATCTTTAAGGTCTCAGCGAAGAGGGCATTACAAGGTTACTGGAGGGGAGACGGTGAAACTCCGAAATGCTGGAGATTCCCCTGTTTTTTCGGAACCAATGACTCAAGAAGGCGGAGAGAAGGTAGAAGCACCAGAGACTTCCTCTGCACTTGCCAGATTACGGGAACGGCGGAGAAGGAGGAGGATGGTGCGAGAGCAATTTTTTGCTGCTCCTTCACAATCCAAAGAACTCACAAATGTGAGGAGAACAGGAAGCGGCAGAGAGAAGTTAAACTCTGTTGATACTTCAGCCAACAAGAAGGATGTTGAAGGCAAGAAAGAAGCAGTTGCTGGTTCTGAAAGGAAATTTTCTGGAGCAAGAAGGGGTAAAGTTGATGGTGTGTGTGAATCTAAAGTTGGAGATAGAGAAGCTGTTGATGGAAAGCTGCCATTACAAACTGCAGACAATCACCATAATGGACTTGTGAGAAGTGGTCAAGTCTCACCTGAAACCAAAGAAAACCAGAAGAATGTAAGCCGTAGACCTTCACCCAAGATAGGTGAGATAGGTAAAAATGTATCTGAGGAATGTTTCAGCAGAAGACAATCTAACGAATCAAAACCAAGATACCAAACTATTGCGTCCACTGAGCACACTGACATAATTGCCTCATTGCTGAGGAACAAAGGACAAAATTCCCAAGAACCGGAAGTGCTGTTTCCATCTGTCTCTGAGCTGAGAGCAAAGTTCCTTAGTAAGGAAGGCTCATCAAGACCTCCAAGGTTCAACAGAATTAACACTGGGGAGCGTCCTCGAAGCATTTGTGGAGAAACGCTGTCTCCTACAGAATTGAAGAAACTTGACATCAAATTTTCCTTAGAACGTAAAATTTCAACTGAAGATGTTGTCTCTGTTCCAGTAAAGAGTGTGGAAACTGCAGAGTTAGTTAGAGAAGTTAGTAAAACTCAACCATCTGAGGGAAAAGAAGATGAAAAAGAAAAGCCTGTTAAGAAAGTGGGCAATGATACACAGAATGTCAGCACTGTAGAGCCCAGCGTAGAGACTGGTCGACGCTCAACGAGTCCAGAGACAGAGTGCAAGAAAAGTCGAGGCAGTAAGAAGAAAAGAAAGAGGTCAATTTTTGGCTCGGACAAAGATCACAGCAGAACTTCTAAAGAATCGGCAGATGAGCAGGGAGAGAGTTCACAGCCTGCCAAACCTTCAGGATTGAAAGCTATGTTTGGAAGGAGGGCCTCGATTTCCATGGGCAAACCAAAAAAAGCCTTGGCAGCAGGACTGAAATCTGAGCTTGTCAGAAAGGCAACAGAAATGACACAACGGAGGGAGACCTATGATGAGATGGTAAAGAGAGAAATGCAAAACCAGAAGATACCTGAGGTACATGTCCAACACTCAGAGGGCACACCAGTAGCAACTAAGGAGTCAATGCGAGAGGGCAGGAAAGCTTCTCAAAAGGAAGAACAGAAGCTCAGTGCAGAAACCTCTAAACCAGATAAGAAAGAGAGGAAATCCCTCAAGAAAGGTGAGGAATTATTTTTTATTTGTTTGAGGGTTGAGTCCATCATCATCCCTTGATCCTCTATAAATGTTCAAGTAGGATTATGCTCTAGCTTACTTAAAATTCTTCCTTAATGCCATTGTGAGTTTAATCCTTTTCTTGCTAAATATGAGTTTTGATTAAACTTGGAAAACTTCTAAGAACTGTGACGTGATCAAACCCAAAGCTGCATCCCAACAACTTTATCCACATTGTTTTTAAGTGAAATTTCACTTTTGTGTGCCTTTATGCTTAATTTATCCAGAGAGAGAGGAATGACAGTGAAAAAGGTCAATGTTAAGTAGATTTATCACCAGAGCTTTGTGACCTTGAAATTAAGACCAAATTACATTTCAGAATTACTTACATGTTATCCCATTATCAAGAAAAGCAGCATCAGATATCTTGATGTGAAAGATCTTATCATGTGAAATCTAGTACTATGGAAAAATATTATGAGACTTAAGGGTCCTGGGAAAGAGAAATACATTAAACAATGGATTAAATATTGTACTACTAAGGGAAAATATTAGGCACCCCAAACAATGGATTTACATGTGGGAGTGTAGTTCATAATACTCTTTGTGATCATTCCCTTATTTGTTATTTATTTTTTCCCTTTCAACCCTTGGAAGCCTGAGGTCGTCAAATTGTTGTACTTTGTTGATTTTCCCATGTGCTAAATGACATGCCTGCTGTTATTCAAGGCATTCTTCATGATTGAATGCTTTAGCGACCCAGTGGTGTAAGTTTTGAATCAGCTTTCAAGGGAATAGGTTGCAGATTTAATGTTCCGCAGATATGTTTAATACAGTACCTGCAATCAATGTTTGTCTAAGTGTTTGTTCGTTTGTTTAGGAGTAGTTTGTCATGTTGAGATCGAAGTTATTGTGTTCAAAAACGTTTGTGTTCGCCTGGGGTTTCAGATGAAGGGTTCGACTTGTCTTCGTGTTGACAGAATGGCACTGATTCCACAAACAGATTAACAAAACTTTGTGTTGTTGCTAATGGTGCTGGGGTGTCTGTGCCACAGTTGAGCCAAGATTTGCGCTAATGTACAGTACTATCAGACCCAATCAAATCTGGAAATGTAGCAAACCTAGGGATGGCATGTCATAGATTATTTGACCATGTTGTGCCCTTTGGGGAAATTCTGGTGGCCATTTCTGAAGAAGAAGACACTGTGCTACAGAACAGAGGAGTATCAAAAGCTAGTGCGTACCCGATCAGGCCACACAAATCAGGCATGGCACACGTGTTGTTTATTTCGGTGCTGTCTCGATGGCTCTTTCGCCAGAGAGAAAATGAAAAGAAAGTACAGTCACTTCCCTCTAAGATGGACACCTTCGGGACCAGCTCCAACTGTCCGTTTTAGAGAAGTGCCCGTCTTAAAGAGAGTTCAGTTAGTGTAAATGACTGAAGAAACGGCGGAGACCGCTTCTACCAGGTGTCCGTCTTAATGGGGTGTTCGTTAGGAGGCAGATGACTGTATTATATTAATCAATCCATGTGAAGGATAGAATGTACCAATTGCGAGCTTCATTGTGAATAGAATTATCGGGGACAGGTTCCCGAAATCGTAAGTGCTTACCCTAAAGCAAAAACATTTTGTAGTATTTATCTCTATATATCTATCTATCTATCTGAAAGATGATAAGTTCTCCAAATACATGGCTCAAACTCCTTTTAAGACGTTAAAACGGCGTCCAGTTTTCACATATCCTGACTTGCATTCTCATATCATGTTTGGCTTGTGCTCTATTTTCAGCTTCAAAGACAAGAAAGGAAAAGAGAATTTTCAAGTCCTCGCTGAGCCCCTTTGGATTGTCACGAACCCAATCCGAGTCGAACCTGTACAAGCCCAGACTAGATCCTGTTGCAGTGGAAATACCCCTGGACGACGACACCACAAAAAAGATCATCAAGGACTCGAATGGTCCGCCCGAGAGTATTCAAGTTGCAAGTCCAACAGACTCCAAGAAGGGAAACTCCAATTTGCTGGAAGAGGGCCTCGCTGAATTCTTTGGCGTCAGCAAATCAGGCGGTGGTGATGGTGGCCCCAAACTTGAAGTCACTTTAGACGACTTGGATTTGATTTCAGGAAAATCGGCTCAGTAAGTAAATTTCGATTTTTCTTTTGTTTTATTTTTGTTAAACCTCAAGAATTCGCCATAGTCGATTCGAAGTTGTTTGTGTTGCAAAGGTCATGTCACACGAGGCAAGTTTCCTTGTAACGTGTACACATTGCTGTCGTAAAGGTGGTGTTACACTGGTCGATTTGCAACGACGATTTGCAACGATGCGATGCTGCGCTAAAAATCTTTGAGGTGTAACACCCCATAGCGAACGATTTTTCGCGATGTTTGCAGTGCTGCAACGCGTTGCAAGTTTTTAAAAGCGATTCAAAAACTTGCAACGCCGTTGCGTGGATTTGGAGCAAATCGGCGTTGCAAATCGTCGTTGCAAATCGACCAGTGTAACACCAGCTTCAGTTGCAAATTACACAGTGCAGCAAAACCACGCAACGTTGCGAAAAGTAGAAGACTGTGCAACTTTTTCTGCAACTTGTCTCGCAAATTATGTTGCGTTGCAAAGAGGGTGTCACACGCGCAAATTCTTGTGCAACTTGTCTCGCAATGCCGTTTTTTGATAGCTTACTTGTCATGCAGACAGTTAAGCAGCTTGGCAGAAAATAAACTGAAAGTGAAGCCCAGGAGGAGCCATGCAGGAAGTGCGAACCCCATCAAGAACTTACAAAACAGGAAAGACGTGCGGACAGATATTGCTGAGGTACAGTGATTATTCTGCTTTTCCATTAATTTTGGTACACCTTCCGATAGTTTCCACCACAATGTCGAGTTTTGATAACGATAAACCAAGATACTGATTATCTGTTGCAGCCCGAAAAACCAGCGGCTGAAAAGAAACCAGTGAGCAATGAAAGCGCTCAAGTCAGGAGGAGGAAGAAGAGCAAAGATCCTGCAAACCTTTGTGAGTAAAATATCTTCTATGTTGGGCCCTGGTGACGATATCTTATGACATAGGTCCTAATTCTCTCAACTTGCCCTGAACAAGTGGTACGAGTATAGTGTTGAGAGAATTTGACCAGCTTAATCAAGCAAGAGATCACTTGCCATTTTCTCCTCACTGAACAATATACAGCTGACTACAGGTAAAGAAAGGGGACATTTGTATCTGATCGTTTGGGGGGCTGAGTTTGCCGTCTTGCTACTTCACAGAAGAATCGATGAACTCTTTGCTGTACAGTGGGTGTATTTTACATTCATGTTTCCAAAAGCTCAAAACACTTTCTTTACAGGGAGAAGGCACACTATGGTGGACTTGTCGGCATCAGCGATAGCCGGCCTGGCCAGCACAGAAGATTTCACTAAAGTTCGTTTGAGAAAAACTGCAGGGCCGGAGGAGAAGGAGAAAAACGAACACGATGGGACAAAACCGATCATGCTCCTGCACATTAAAGGTATCGTAAATGTGTTAGTTTTCTGGTTTGAGTGTGGGCTCGAAGCAAAAGAATAATATTCATTTGTTGCTGTTAACAAATCATCAGCTGCAAAGACAGAAGTAGCGTGATTACATAACATAGAGAGTGAGAATTAAAATATAAGAAAAAGCAGGAATTATAATGTACTCATTGAGAGCTTCATCTGAGTGTTCACACCGTAGGGTTCGTTCGACAGAACATGGCCTTTTCCTACATTGAGTACTATTTGCCTTAGTGAAGTGGTCAAATACAAGGGTCACCATTAAAATTCCAATAAGATTTTTGAAATTTTGTCTGTTGTGCCTCTTGAATATTTCAGGCCGACGGTGTATCCAGACCCGACTCATAGAACCGAGCAAGAAGGCCCTGAACTCCGGTGACTGCTTCGTGCTGGTTACTCCGACCGATGTTTTTGCGTGGATTGGGAAGGAAGCGAATACTGTAGAGAGAGCAAAGGTTGGTGCAACATTGATTGCTGTCATAGTCTGTCACCACTGGCATTTTGTTGTTGTTGTTGTTGTTGTTGTTGTTGTTTGTGTGTTCTGGTTTGTTTAATTTTTGTTATCGCACACTGCGATGTAATGATAAACCACTAATTCCATATCCGTGTTTGACGTTGTCCATTTTAGGTCACGGAGATTTCCTCCCGTGTGGTTGCTAAGCGAGAGCTGAACTGTAAAGCAAAGGAAGTTGTTTACATTGAAGAGAAAGACGCGGAGAGCAACAACCCGAAGTTCTGGAAAATCCTCAATGCAGAATCGGATGCAGAAATTCGAGGTTGGTGATGAATATTGAGTCAGAAGGGACAATGTCAAGGTATCGGAAAACTGCGCCCTTAAATTGTTCGATAGTTAAGTTGAATTTATTGTCAACACATCCTTCGATAATTGATGAAACCCTGATGTTCATGAGCGATGCAAGCACAAACACAAGAGTCCTCGTTTCACAGTGACAGCAGGCTCGACAACAACAACAAAATTGTTGTGTCGACACAAGTACAAAACAAGGATTGAAACATTTTGTTTTCCCTTACACTTGTGCTTACGTCACCCGTTTTCACGGACTCACATTTCTTGCGCTTATGTCGCTCGTCAAAACCAGGCTTATCTAGTCTTGATGAGGTATTATTTTAAATGTCTGCTAAATTCGTTGCCTTTGCTTTTCTCGAAGGACCCGACTCGCTGCCGAGAGATGAAGAATATGAAAAAGGCTTAGTCAAGGATAACATGGTCTACAAGGTTCACTGGACCGACCCTCCACAATTAATTGAAGTTGAAGAATCGTGTGGACACTTGCCGCAGTTCAGCATCCTGCACACCAAAGAGGTATGTGGACGTCAAGGAAACAAAAGTCTTGTTCATAGTTCAAAGTTCATAGTTCATAGTTCCTTTTAAAAGTTCTAGCTCTTTTCTAAATCTGCCTAATCCTCCTTCAAAGGTGTTCGTGTTCGACTTTGGCTCCGAACTGTATGTCTGGAACGGCCAGCAGTCGCTATCGGGCCAACGGAAGACGGTAATGGCCCTGGCCAAACAGCTGTATGACCAACCGTTCAAGGCGAACGGTGTGTACGACTCCGTTTTCCCCTACGGCAAGACGGACACAGAAAACGCCAAAAGCAGACCAGCGTGGACGCTGTTCGCCCAGTTGCACGAAAAAGCAGAGACGATCCTGTTTCGAGAGAAGTTCTTGGATTGGCCCGATCCGACCAAGATCATCAAGATGAAGGGCCACCCGAGCAGTGGTGAGCTCCTCCCGCCGGTATGTAAATTCTCCCTTACCTGCCCTGAACAAAACGCACAAGTATTGCCGGAGGAATTGATAGTTTGACCAGCTCAAACCACTGAGTTGATTAGACATTCAGTCCTCATTCTTGCCCAGCCGGTTTGCAAGTGTCACGTGACCCATTGACCAACCAATACCATGTATGGCATTGCTATGTCTGAAAATAGTGCACCAACGAGCGGCAAGGTCTTAAAAGTTTTACTTGATCCAAGACATACGAAGTGTGCATTGTAAGTGTGTTCCTCTGTTTTAGCCTCCTCCTGTCGAGTTGAAGCCATGTGACCCCAAGCTGCTCCTTAAGCCGATTCAGCCGCTGTCCGATCAAATGTTGGAGGGGACGAACATTGGGCGTGGCAATGGGGTGAAGACTGTGTGGGTGGGGGACCACTACAAAGAGGGGAACATGGTGACGACTGCCAAGCGGACCGTGTGGCACATCAACGAGTACAGGCATTTTGAGTTGCCATTGGCGAGCATTGGGCATTTCTATTCAGGTACGGATGTTAGGATTGTCTTGTGTATTTTGTGGAATTCTCTTTTGTCAGGAGCCCGTTAGCCGGAGCGTCCTGTTCCCTCCCCCACGCTGACAAGCGGAAGTTACGTCATGAATGTATTTCCGCAGTGTCTGTATATATTTATTTATTAAACGGCCTTGAAGGTGCGTGTAATAGAGGAATTACGGTGTGACGAGTACTGATGTGCAACCGTCTTGTTTCACTCCTCAGGTGAAGGCTACGTGATCCGGTGGGAGTATTTTGTGTTGAACGACCGAATAGCCACAGATAGGCGGTCGCGCTGTCGTTCCACTGTAGCGGGCCGGATCAGGACGGCGTACTTTTTCTGGCAAGGAAATGATTGCAGCGTCAACGAGAAAGGAGCAGCGGCTGTCATGGCTGTGGAACTGGACGAAGAGAAAGGGCCACAGATTCGTGTCGTACAAGGAAAGGAACCTCCAGCATTTCTGAACTTATTCAAAGGAGCGATGATAATTCACAGAGGAAAGTAAGTGGACCTTTCGTTCAGCAGGTGCTCGATGAATCTCTCTGATATCTGATTTACTCTTTCTTTGCTCTTATCATTTTGGGGGTGACACACTGACACAACTTATTGTCTGTCCTAATTCACCTCCTGTGTCGTTTGTTTCTACTTTGTCAGGAGAGAACACCAGGGGGAAACAACTGAGAAGATTCAAGGTATGGAGTGATCATCATCGTTTTTCTCTTTCATTTTCTCACTACAAACATATCTTACAATTTGGAGAACTTGGCTTTTCCTCTCAGACATTGCAAGAATCCGAATGACCTTAGAAGTGAAAGATCGAAACATGAACAAGCATTTATAAATTTGCCTACTGTTTGTGAAACTTGAATTTCAACTCATATGTGGTTTCACGGCTTTTCCTCCCAGACACTGCAAGAATCCGCTTGTACGTTGTACGAAATGAGCAACCAGGAGAGGCGTGCTTAGTTCAAGTCACTGCCAAGTAAGTCTGTATATTTGTTTGTTTGTTTGTTTTCTTGGTGTCCATCTCTCTCGTTCTCTGGGTACGCGCGTTGGCAGAGTTTGTGAGACTGTCATTTTGATTTCTGTACAGTTCGTTCTCCCTGAGGTCTCGGGGAAGTTTCGTTCTCCTGCTCTGTAACGAGGCTCACATCTACATCTGGCACGGGGCAAAGTCTAGCGAGGACTTGAGAAACGGCGCCAAAGTGGCGGCCAAGGCAATCCAAGACAGGTTCGTGTTGTCAAGTACAAGTTTCTCCTTTCAACGTCTAGCCACGTGCGTATAGATCAGTTAAGAGAAACTGGCATCTGGCAGTTTTTCCTGTTTCACACATACTGGATGATTTGAATGATTTGTTATTGTTTGTTTTTGTTTTTTGTTTTGTTTTGTTTTGTTTTTTCAACAGAAAACCCACGGAATGTAACGTAGCCAGCGTGTCGGCCATTACCGTCGCAGAGATTGAAGAGGGCAGCGAGCCAGATGAATTCTGGGAAGCGTTAGGGGGCAAAAAGTACTACTGCACTCTTGCTAATGGTAAGGCGTTGTGACTTGTCATCCTGCTTTCTCTGCCATCTGGTCTTTGCTGTTGTTGTTTTGTTGCTCCTCTCTCCTCTCCTCTTATCCTTTCCCTCCGTTCTTTTCTTCTTTCTCTTCTCTTGCATTTTCTTTTTCTTTTTTCTCGTCTTGTCTTGTCTTTTATTCTTTTCGTACTTTTTAACATTCTCCGGATTTTTTCCTTTCCAGAGCCTGAACTGGAGACATACGCGCCACGCCTGTTTCAGTTGAGCAGCGCAACTGGCAAGTTTACTGGTAACGAGGTTCTCTGTCCGTCGAGGTCTGAGAACAAGTTCTCTGCCTTTCCATTCCTCCAAGAAGACTTGTACACCGTGTACCCACCAGGTAACTGCGCCAGCGACCTGTGTCAGGTATTGGTTCTACTGGACCCCAACTTATATATATTTATCTTTCCTCACCTCCACACAGCGTTATTTTTGTTGGACGCTCATTCTGAGGTTTATATCTGGGAAGGCTGGAAAACAAAAGAGGAGAGCACTGGATCAGGTAAACAGCGCTGGGATAAGGACAGACAGCTGGCCATGGAGACCGCACTGAATTACGCACAAGGTAAAGAGCCATCGGGTTAGTCACGTGTTCACTCCCACGTGACTCCGCGGAAATACGTTCTTTTTAACCGTGCGGTCACCTTATTTGTGAGTCAGCGGTTATTGCACAAAACTGTGGACTCGGGTGCATATTTTTTAGTTCTGTTTAACGCTAGTAAAGCTCCAAGACTTATTCAAGAAACCCGTAGCCAATAAGACTGCGTATACGATCTATCTTATCTTTTATTTTACTGTGACCTTCTCAGTTGTTGACCAACGCGTGGCCCATCGGGTTTTCTTGGTGTACGCTGGTTTGGAGCCCGGCAGCTTCAAGGCGCTCTTCCCGTACTGGAACGACAGACCAGACATCACTAAACTTCAGAAAGAGGTGCTGTACCTTGCCAATCGCTCCTACTTTTTTTTTTTTTTTTTTTTTTTTTTTTTTTTTGCCTAAAATTATCGGCCAAATGAAGACGTACTCGTGTATTAATTTGCGTTTTATGTATGTGTGGTAACGAAAAATGATAAATACAGTTTGCGGTTATTTCGTTTTTCAGGATGGAAAGCACACGGTAGAGAAATTCTCTGTGAAAGAGCTGTTGTTACAGTTCACCAAGTAAGTATGGTTTTACTTAACTCGACTTATAAAACAGGGACAGCTTGTCTAAATGAAGTTTGATCTCACTTACTGCCTTGGTTTGTTTCCAGGAAATTTTAGCAGGTTGTGCTGAGTTGTGGCTTTTGTTTGTCTTCCAGGGAATTCTACGCGCTAGAGGAGCTGCAGCGAATCCCCCCCCCTCAGGGTGTCGATCCAGCTAAACTGGAAACCTACCTCAGTGCCAAGGACTTTCAGGTATGAGGAGGGCCTGGGAATGAGGCGCGAACGTTTCTTGGAAATGAATGTCAAATTTGATTTTTTTTTTTTTCTCAAATAAATGGCCTTACGCGTGGATCGTACGCTTCTTGAAAGTCCTTCAATTTGATTTGTAAATTTAGTGCCTTGAAAATTGATTGTTGTGAAAGAAAATATATATATACTTGAGTTTTCGATTTCTACAGAGTTGCTTTGGAGTGAAACAAAACTCGAACTAAAGCTCGTTGTCTTTTTTTGTTGTTGTTGTTGTTTTAGAATGTTTTCGGGATGACGAAGGAAGAGCTGCACAAATTACCTGGCTGGAAACAAGTAAAGCTCAAAAAACAAGTGGGCTTATTCTAAACGCACACCACCCCTCACAGGGACGATGCGTAGGGAAGGGAGGGAAGGGGAGATAAAGAGAGGAAAGGAGCTGGAAAGTACTGTTGATGTTATCGACGACTTTTAAGAAATACTAAGCAAACACTACGTTTATTTATTTATTTATTTTTTCAACATTCAGGAAAGTACAAACACAACATATTTTACATTACAGTTTTAGACGAGATCAAAGAGAAATAGAATTACATAATCCTTGCATATCAGTCGTTACTGGTGGATACGAGGTTGACAGCAGACTTGGAGGTGATAACAAACAACGCTAGTAACAAGTCTGTTTGTTTTTTGTTTTTTTTTAACCATATTTCCTGAAAATCATTTCAAAGAAATTTATAGTTGACTTTTTTGTTTTGTTTTCCGTGACTCTCCTAAAAGCAAAGTTGTTATTTCATATTCTGATTTACATCAAGTGTTTCGTTCTGTCTAGTCCATTCTAACTTCCTGGAATTTTAGTAACAGTTTCTTGTAATTCTTAATTTTAATCCGGGACGGTTTTATATTTTAACTTTACCACATGAATGATCATTATTTGAATCACAAGCAATTGGAGATTTCATTATGTATTTGTACAAAGCAGAGTTAGACTGCCCAGATTTTTGCTCGTAAGGAAACGTCTCAGGAACGCAAAACTTTAATCGGACATTTTAAATGCGTATTCATTCAGCAATTATGAGAATCGAATTCAATTGAAGAAAGTTATTGCTCCGGATGTCCAAATGAAAAAGAAATTATCAACTGCCATTATTTAATGGGAATAGTAAAAATATTAGGTAAATAGATTTAATTATCGCAATGTAGTTATTTAGGTTACAGCAAACGTGATTTGTAATGTACATTTGACCATTTAAATTTATTTTTACGTACAGCACCTCGAGCGTGCTAACTTTATTTCGTAAAATTAATAGAAAGCTTCAGCTTTGCTGCTAGTGAGAGGGACTGGGTCCTTGAGCTCTGTCTATGTGGACAAAAGCTGTCGCGGGGGGGGGGGGGGGGACCCGAGTTACTCTGGGCGCGCCAACCATTCATATTTTTTCTTTATAAATCGAGGCGAGCCGTGTACACAAGAAAACCACAACTTGTCTCGGGGGGGGGGGGGGCGGCGGCGGCGGCGGCGGAGGGGGGACACCTTATGTAAACGGCTTGCTTAGATTTATAAAGAAATGTATGAAGGTGACTCAGGGGAAGGGGGACGGGAGTCGCCGGGTGCGCTTTGCTCCAGTTCTGTTTCAAGAATTGCTGTGCAAAGCTCGCGACTCTCTTGAAATGTTTGTCAGCGCCAGAGTTTTTTTTTAACTATATTGACGGAGCCAGAGTGCATCAGGGATCTGGCATTTTGATGCGACTACCAATTCTCATTACCATGTCATACGTTTTATGTAAGAATGGTGGAGAGAATTTGTATTCTGAGCTCAAAGGTTAAGGCACAGTTTTAGAAAGAGTACGGAGTTCCGTCCATTTCTAGCGTAGGCAAAGTGAAGCATTTGTGTTGAAAATAATGCGGTGCTGTGCATCGCATTTAAATGATTTAAAAGTCCGTATAGTTAAGTCGCTATAAAACTAGATTTAAAAATGCGAAGCAGTGATTTCTCCAGCCCAAATGATGGCCAATGATATAGTTTCGAGTATTAAATCAGAGACAGATCACAGATTGTCATTAATACGATTTGCTTGACAGGAGTTGGGCAAAGTTTATTTTATATCATAAAGTAAACTGTTCACAACTGTAGCTTCTTTATTTCAACGCAATGTTATACGAGACACGGGAGACAGCTCGTAAAAACAGCCGCATTTAGTGCTCATTTCTTGCGTTTTTTCCTTGAGATTTTCTTTGCCTTTTCTGTCGATGTGGTGTCTTTTACCGGCTTGGACTCTTCACTGCACAAATAGGAGAGATACAGTCAACATCGTACACAACCGCGGGAAATGTTCTGACGTCACTTCCGTTGGTCAGCGGTCGTCGCCATTACTGTGTGACTCGAAGTAAACTTTCACCTCGTGTACAAGCCCCGTTTTCTTATGTTATAGAAAAGCATTGAGTTTATTTTATGAGTATCGAGTCCTAGTGTTGAGTTTCTTGGCTGAGCACGCTGAACTGCAAAATCTGCACGTATCCAATGGCAATGACCGCTGACTCAGAAACAAGGTGACCGCAGTGTGCTTACCCGTCAGACACCAAAGCGGGAACGAGAGCAGTTACGTTAGAGTGAAAATCGTTCTCATCTATGTATTCCGTGCTTCCCGTAGGCGTTGTAACGGTTATCCTGGGTATTAATGAGTGCCTTTCCGACTCTTCATCAATTGTCTCTGTAATACGAAATGACCTACAGCACCGAAGGAAGTAGAAAAGTACTGTTAAGACTAATTTTCACGATCGGCGCAAGCATGAGCGCGAGGAACAAAATTGCTCAAAGCTGTATCAGCATGCTACGTCAAAGAAGACATTCGATATAATTTTAAACGTGATCAACTTCGATTTTCTCCTTCAGTTTCTCACCAGAGATATATCACACAGTATGGAGAACTTGGCCTTTGATATTTCTCTCAAATTAAAGCTGATTGAACTATCGGTTCTCATTACATCAATCATACATTTTCTTTCTAATAGCTGGGAGAATCTGCAGTTTGGTCTTGGGAGTGAAATGTCTATCAAAGCGAGGGAGAAGCACCTTTTTGAGGTTTCTATCAGGTAGTGAGTGGAGAGTTTCATGTCTTCTTTGGTCATTTCAAATTTCTCTCTCAAGTTCTTGCGCCTCCTAAGTAAAAGATAAAGCACTGCGTGTGAATTGTGAGTCTTGTTGTTGTTATTGGTATCGCTTTGCTGCGCATGTTGCTGCAATGTTAATATAGGCCTTTTCCGAGATACTTGTTGCTTCTGTTTCTAAGCGAATCCTTACCTATGAAAATGAGTTCGATTTATATGAAAATGAACATGCGAGTGAAAACATTCATTTCACACCAGCCCTTGGTTTCAAACAGCTGTAGAGACAGCATAGCCCATTGCGTGCTGTTATTACCGTTGCATTTTTGTTGTCGTTGTAAATACCGATGTTTTATTGTTGTTGTTGTTGTTGTTGTTGTTGTGTGACTTGCGGCAGTGTTGCACAGTCGCATACTGTGATGCTCGCAGATTTCCAGACCAAATTACCTTTTTCTCATCAACTGGGTGAAATATGCAAACATGGCTGCGGCTACCAAACCCGCACTGGCAACGCCAAGCAGTATAGCCACAGAAACTCGACCAACTGGAACACCTTCAACTTCTGCAGGCTGGGATTTCTCTTCTTCTTCTTTGATGCCCAGGTGATACTCGGTGAATTGGGAGTGGTTTTCTGAGTCGTTAAACGCTGAAGGTCGAACACAACAAAATCAGGCTGAAGTCTGGTCTTCCCGATCGAGTCAAGCGCAGGTACAGAGAAAAAGGAAACCAAAGGCTTGCTTCACTCGCGGCGAAACAAAACCGTGCTCCCCCACCTTGGATTTTTTTCCCTCTTGCAGGTTCTAACTACTGTCTGATTGGAGCAGTATTGCATTCAAGCGTGTGCTGTTTCGTAAATTCACGTACATGCGGGATTAAGTTATTCGCATACGATAAGCTGTTTAGCAACGACCGTTCTGTGGCCCAAGACTTCGAGAAAGGTAAGACTGCTTTATATAAATTGAGCTTTGTGCTACACGATGTTTATACAGAACACTATAACCAATTATTACAAGCCGGCTATTGCCTACTGTCCGAACAAATTTAATCTAGTAATCATACGTGAATGCTGCGCAAACGAGTGTTCAACAAGCAAGACTGCTTCGTTGTTCGTAGATTCGAGTCGTCTAGCTTCGATAACAGCGATGGTATATTACAAAGTCGTTCTGATTTGACAAACTCAAATTTAGAAGCGGATTAGTCGATAGTATTCAGTCTTTGTACGTTTTCTGTCGATGCTTCCGCATATTGAGTTGTGCCGATTAATTCTGAGATATACTCCCTTTCTTTGATCAAAAGGAATGATGAAAACTAATAAATGGGTTGCCATCAAATTAAGGCCCTGCGATGCACTAGTAATTCTAGACGTACATGTTTGTTTAAAATGTTCTATAAACCAAGATATTGGTTCTTACCGAGATTCGACGGGATTCGAGCTTCTAGTTGGCTAACGACTGTTGATAAACGTAAAATAAAAATCAAATGGAACTGATTCTGGGACACATCAATTATATATTATATATTTTGCTTTTATGAGGGCACCCCATTTAAAACACCTTATGAACCGTGTGTCAACCGCAAACTCAGCCACTCCTGGAAAATCACTGTCCCAGAATCTAAGACTGTCCGGCAAGTATGCGTATGAGAGTGGGGGAAGCCAAAAGGCATTTTTCATAACGTGGTTTTATCCGGAAAGTCTGGAGATATCTTCCAGTATCGTTGGCGACAAAACCACTACTAATGAAAAGAGTAGATAAAAGTCACGTGTCGAAGCCGACCAGGGAAGGCCATTGACGGAAGTATGCTCAGATCTCAAAAC
This sequence comes from Plumapathes pennacea, assembly GCA_964036295.1. Taxonomy (NCBI): domain Eukaryota; kingdom Metazoa; phylum Cnidaria; class Anthozoa; order Antipatharia; family Myriopathidae; genus Plumapathes; species Plumapathes pennacea. The sequence continues at coordinate 1,522,117 of OZ038470.1, forward strand.
CACAGTGTTCACTCTGCGCAAGATGTAATGAAAACAACCCACTGATTTGGTGCTTGTGACGTGCTAAAATCCGCGAAAATAAACAATACTCGGTGTGAAACACGTAGTCTTTGGCCGATTATTCGCGAAACGCCCAAACGTGACACTCCAGCTGTCGGCGAATTTGTTGGTATTACTTGATTGCAGTTCATTTCTGTGCCATTATTCGCAAGGTCAAAGAGTATTAATTGCGTTGATTATTTTCCCGTAAAATTATATCAGTTTCATAGAAAGAAATGTCAGGTTTTTGCGGTTGTGTTGTAGAAACGAACTTCTACATAAATTGACATAACAAACCTAAATTAACCGACATTGTTCCAAGTGGTCACCTTACCTGCGACTTTTACGCTTACAACTGTTGTGACGAAAAGCCTGAACCAGTTCAACATCATGGCTACCAATTCTTCTCTTGGTGAACGAAGCTGTACCTTCTTCGCAAAACACAGAGAAACTCAGTAGCTCATCAAATTTTGATAGCTTTTGCCACCTTTTTGAAGCAAGAAAAAAATACATTTTATATTGCATCCCGCGTGCTGGCAACAAAGTATTTCATTCCGACAATTCCAGTTCTTGCATTCCGGATCAACATCTTGTCGTGTCGATCAGTGGTATTTGTAAATTTAAGTAAATTCTGTTGAATTGATCATTTAAAAATGGCTTCATTTACTCTGAAGATATGTGCGATATTTTGAGTTTGGATGTAGGGATCAGAGCTGCCAATAGACGATAGTTCTGCAGTTCTGGTGCCAGATTATTTTGAATTCCTTTACCCAGACATTGGTAGGTTCCGTTAGATCAGTAACCATGGCAACCCTAAACCAAATGGTTTTCCTCCTCAACACCATTCCTGTTCCAAATTGGGCCAAACAATAACCTGTCTTATCGTATTCCATACCAGAATTATTTAGTTGTTATGGAAACGAAATGAGACGCATTAATTGGATGTGCATTTCTCAGCCGTTTTCAACGACTATTATAATTCTCACGAAGAACTGACGATAAACAATATTCAGTGAACTGTCCAACAATGTAAAGAAATTTTTTATTCATTAACAACAAACCTTTCTATTGGTACCAACCCTGCCAAGGTAGGACGTTTACATATGTATACACTTTCTCTTTGTTATGTTATTTTTTGTTCGCTCCGGTCATTCGCTATTCCATAGAAGGGGGTGGGGACGAGTCTACGGATATAGAGGATATTACACGGCAGCGCGAAGATATGAATTTTATTTTCGAGTGGTAAAAACAATATCTTACGAACGAGCGCTTCGCGAGTGAGTAAAATATTGTTTTTACCACGAGAAAATAAAATCCATATCTTCAAGCCGCCGTTTAATTTTCTTTTTATTATATTAGACACGAGTGTTTTACGAGAAATTGCACAAAAAAACCGGGCAAAAGCGGGAAATGATGCCAACGATATCCTCACTAGTGAGGATATGGAAAATACGCCACTCGGGTCCCGGACGTAGTTTCGTATGGATTTTACGCATGGTATATTTTCCAGTAAAACACTCGTGTCTATATAATAAACATTTTTAATAAATCCAAGATGGCTGCCGGTCGCTGAAGCAAAGCAGGCCTTGGCGTTGAAGCCATTTGCGATCCTGGTAGACAGAAAGCCAGCCAAAGACCAAAACTTTTACATATGTATTAACGAGTCAGACCAATTTCCCTCCCGTAAAGACTCCAATAGCTTTAACATTTAAAATCCAAGATGGCCGTCAGACGTCACACGGAAACCAACTGTGGAATAAAGGCTACCAATCAAACTAAAACTAGCTTAAGAACATAATAAAGTTGATATGCGTTAGCCCTTGTTCCAACGAGGGGCTAACTTCCGAAACCTCAGCTTAAATTACTTTAACGGCGTTTAGCTTTCCCACATCAAGTTTTAGCTACCAGTGCGATCTTAGTTCCGCCGCATGCAACCGCCTTACAACACGAAAAGATGTACAGTGAGATTTTGAAACGTGTTAAACCTTGTTAAAATTTACGACAGTCGTAGCCCCAAACGTGTCGCATGTTATGGACGAAAGCTAAATTTGCACAGCGCAAATCGAGCTGAAGAAATCTAAATGCAAGAAGAAAAGCTTGCTGGCCAACGTAAGCTAACACAGAGCGAAGTGCTAACACAACACTGGTTCTCCCTCCCGTATCTTTTCCTTGGAAGGTCTAATAACGTTTTATAGAAAGGTTTGGTGCCTCTTTCTTGGAAGCCAGGCCCGGTAACGTTTTCTTGAAAAGCCTAACGTTTTCTGGGAAGGTCTCTTAACGTTTTCTAGGAAGGTTCTCAACGTTTTCTAGGAAGGTCTTTTATAACGTTTGCTAAGAAGGTCTCTTAACGTTTTCTAGGAAGGTTCTTCTAGGAAGGTCTCTTATAACGTTTTTCTAGGAAGGAGTTTGTCGTGGGGGTGGTAGATCTGTGGCAGTGACGGTGGTAGAAGTTCCTGGTGGTGGCATCATGGGCGTAGCCACTGAGGCCGTTGAAGTTACGCCGTGTTGTTGTTGGGCGAGGGCCTGGGCCTGCTGTAGCTGCTGCCACTCTTGTTGCTCTGCCTGCAGAAAGAAAGAAAAACAAAACGAATGAAGAGATAAACGCAAAGAGAAGACAGAGACAGACATAGTAAGACAGGAAGAATATTGCTTGATACCTGAAATAACAAAACAAGACAACTGTACCAGCCGTTAGGCATGCAAGGTAGATTCATTTACCTTATTCATTTAACTCAGACTCATTTACTCTACACAAGGGCCTAGTGAAGCAAATCTAAGCCAACATTTTCTTTACACCATTCAGCATATCAACAGCAGCCTTGTGCTGGTACATGTATTATTGCTACCGAGATACTGATAGAACTACTGTAGTTTGTACACATTTGAGCAGGAATTATTATGGACAGGCTGACTGACCGATGGATCCACGGATAGACACACTTTAGATTTAGTAGTTACACTGTAGTGATATTATTTACCTGTGCTTGCTGTATCCTGGCTTGTTCAAATAACTGCTGCTGTTGTCTTAACAGCTCTTCTTCTGGGATTCCCTGAGAGAGAGTAAATAAGACAGATTTCAGTCAGTTCAGAGACTATGAAGAACAGATATCACACCAAAGAAACAAAACTAAATTTATGCTTACCAAGTTTTCAAGTCTTGTACTTGCTCTTCTTTTGTTCTGAAAAAAAAAAATGTAGAACAGGCAAAGAGTTAGCAGCACTGCTCAAGATGAATATTCTCACTTCAGTTTAAAGCAGCCGAGAAAAGTATAGTGTGGAGAAGTTGACATCTTATCCAGGGTTTAGTAGTAGTAATAACATTTAATGTAATTCACTTACAGCAGCTTGTGTTTTGCACTCCTGAAGAACAGACTTTATTTCCTCATTGTATGACCCAAATCCTAAAGACTGGGAAGCAAAAACAGTTATTATTAATAACTGAGTCACTGTAGATTCTAATGAGAAAATATTACATTCAAGAAGCAGGCTCCTGGTAGAGAAGCTGTACGTACCTGCAGTGCCAGTGATATGTGTTCAGGTGAAATCGTCTTCTTCGTCTGACGGCTGCAAATTTCGTTGGCCTCTGACGAAACTAAATGAATGAATTCTGACAGACACACAAAAATAAAAACAGCAAATAAACTTGATACATAGTCATAAACACCACAATAGTTATCAAGAATGTTGCTTTAAGGTCATTTCACTAAAATGCACATTCTCCCAACCATTCAAGAAGAAAATGTGAGTGATGTAGTGAGAATTGACACTTTGAGCAGCATTAATTTTTTGAGCAATCCAAGTTCTCCTGACAAGTTGTATTCAGATTTATCTTTGGTGAGTGATTTATCTTCCAAGAGTGATCAACTTTCATCTCAACTCAATTTTCATCTTCAGTTTCTGACCAGGGATAAATCAGTACGGAGAACTTGGTTTTTGATACCAACCTGTACAACAGTTAAGGATCAGTTCTCTTGCATCATTGGAAACACGGATGTTTGGAACCATTTCTTTGATCATCTTGTTCACAGCAGCTGTGAGTTAGATTCACTCAATCAATAAGAACTTCCAACATGAAAATACAAGATCTTCCTCTAAAAATGTCAGTAAAGTTTTAAATACAAGTTGGATATGTAATATAGGGTCATCAACTTGATGGCAATTTTAACAAAGAATATCTAGCACGTACAAGCAATCAAATCAATATTATAATCAAATCAATAATCATAACAACCAATGCCAATACAAACATTGATATTTAGTACATCAATTGGAAATCATTGAGGCAAAGTCTTGTGACCACGTTGAACGGTATCAATTTTCAGTTTACAAAACCTGAACTACAGTCAATCAGTATCAAGGTCTCTCGGTGAGTCTTCGACCGTAAAAATCGCCTGCAATTTACCGATGTTTGACAACAGAAAACGTACACCTTAACCTTATTAAGGAGCCGTGCACGTTGATAATAGAGCTTCCGGTGATAGAAGAGACATCAACACGGGCATGATTTGTACACACAGGTCGTAACATTTAGCGGCATTAAAATCCGTCTTCACGACATGTATTGAGTCAAATTTTCATAAATTTAAGGTATCATAGAATAATAGTTGACAAATAAGACCATTGCATCGGTCGTCAGTCGTTAAAACCTTGCTTGGGCCACAAAAACACCTCCATGATATCGAAACACAAAAGTTACCGAACGTGCGAATCGACTTTTGTCTTAAATCTGTCCCAAGCTGAGCGTTGTTATGGCCGCTGAGAAAAGTAGTCTGGTAACTTCGATCACGTATTACTTGATAGTCTCGATACAATCGCATAACACACGAGGAAATGATACCTCTGGGTAGAGTCACGTCGTCATCTGCTCCAACGTTCGCGTCCGCCATCTTAAAATGTGCAGAAAGACCGCGGGCTCGGGGCTATCCCAGAGGACATTGCTGACCTACTGATTGTTTTGCAATTATGCGAGGTTCGCGAAGGCCGAGTTATTTTATCGGGCAGAGAACTGCTTCTATGCTCAGCAGAGAGATTTACCTCACTCGTTTAATAATATTGTTACCTTGCATGATAACAAAAGAATTGGCCCAAACAAGTTTGTCACGGCATTCTTGTCCATTAGTATTACAAGGGCCAACCGCAAATTACTTTGCTTTTAGATCCTTGAAAGTGTTTTATTACAGCCTTTGTAACTGACCCTCTGATAACTTTGGATCTATAAACGCAATCTTTCTCTGGAAAGGCGCTGATGGGCTCTTTGCACGGTGCCGCCATCTTGGATTCAAAGCGAGGCTAATCTGGCACGAAATTCGCAAAACATTGACCAAGAGAGTTTCCTATCGCTCTAAAGCACTAAGGCTTCCTTAGAGGAGATGCGCATGTTTCATTTGGGGACTTGCATGCACAAATTTTCAAGGTAATGCACCAGTCAATTGTAACCCCCACCCCCCACCTCGGGGAATAGTGGGGACATGGATTTTCTTTGTTGTAATAATCGACTATTCCCCCACCCCATGGGACATAATGTGCTGACAAATCCCCCACATTGTGGGACCAAAAATTTGGCAAAATCTTACAAGAGGCTTTGCACAGAAACTTCTCTCACGAACGAACCGCGTGGTCGAACTGGACGAGGCCGCACTGCATCATATTTTTGGTCAAATCTCCCACCTTGAGACCCACCTCCGCAGGTCGGGAATCATGAAGAGAAAATCCCCCACCCCTTCGGACTTAAACACCTTTCAAATACGAAAAAATGCCCCACATTGCCCCACCATTCCCCGAGGTGGGGGGAGTGGGGGTTACAATTGACTGGTGCCAGGTCAAGTTTTGCCAGGTCAGCCTCGTTTTGAAGCCCGTGCCACTTCCCGTGCAAAGAGCCAATTCGAATGCGAGCGCAAGCAATGACGTCAGAGCATTGAGCGCGACCTCGTGACGCAAGACTTGTCTATTCTGACGTCGTAGAAGTCGATGGTGATTGAATCTTACAATACAATATGTTCGCTTGTTCAATTTTGACCTTGTTTTTTCTGTTTGGGCACAGCACCGGCGAGTATTACTTTCAAATTGGCTCGTCTGCTAATATTCCTCTTATAAACAAAGACATTCCAAGTAAGTTGCATACGTAGCTTGATCTTTTTATTGTAGTTCGATTTTATTGGAATTATAGTTAAAGCAGGTAGTATTTGCTGCTGCCCCTCAGTTCGTAATATGTGATGAGTATAGAACCGTTTTCGGATAGCCGTCGAAAGTAATCGTACCATTGCTTGGTTTTGCGTTTGCTACGCTTTCCCATTTCCAAGTAAATTTTTTTTTGTCATTTTGGGCTAATCAGGAACGAAAGAAGACCCGATTGTAATCAATAGTAGCCACGATTCAGGCCGATTGGAAGTGAGATAAACCAGATAAATTACTTGATCGACAATACTGCCAACTACTAATCATCCTGTATAAGTCAAGGCTGATTGATTGAAGGGCAAGACAATTACTCGTCTTTGTTATTACCCCTGTAGTATGTGCACGTCCAATGATTGCTTCGGGTGAGGTTCCTGACCAGAATATTTATGTGTCCTCGTGCTATGACGACGACCTTGTCGAACAAGTTGTGAAACTTCGTGGCCGTAAAAAAGCCTGGTGTGCGAGAAAAGACGATGTCAGTGAGCCCTGGGTACGAGTGGATTTAGGTATGTACTGGTGTCCGCTTTCTATTGTTGGCATAGTTCCTCTGGGTGAGGGGGTACTCATCAGGATCTTTGGTGCAAGTGAGTTCTCAACTACCCTGACCCTATTTCAGACCAAATCATACGCTTTTTGCATCTTCTTAGACCTACTTAGTCTCCCAAAACTATAGCCCGTATTTGCGTGATTAATCCCTGTGAATATCATACCTTTCAGGCCAAAACAATTCTTTTAACTTGTTTTAAAAAAAGCACTGATTTTGAATTGGCACGTATATAGCTCCATTTGGGTATCATATGCATGTTTGTGAAACTGCCTCTGTTTGTTGCATGTTGTTATGTTACAGTTACTACTACAATTAAATGTGTTAATCTTTTCAGGCAAAGTCATGCTTATCGCCGGAATCAACGTCGGAGGAAAAACACATTCTTACAGCGTAGAATATAGCCCAGACGGCCGTATCTGGTCAGAAATTAAAGATGAACGTGGACGAACAAGGGTAAGGTACAAGCTTTCATCTCCGATCCCTGCGAGGGTCACAGCACTCTCTCACATTTTGTGATGGACGTGGTGGAACTAGGGGCACGTGGCACCATGGGAGTTAAATATTGAACGACAATTTTAGAATGAATGAAGCTGAAAATCAAACTTTAAAGAACCAAGCTCCATTTCGAAAACTAAGACAGCAGACACGCAAGCACTGACTACGGATTCGCGTAACTATATTTTCTCTTGTATAATTTTTAACTATGAAGAACCCGCAATGGAGTTCCGTTCCGTCCACAACTTTTTCGGAAAATCATTTTGAAACCATGTTCGCTTTATTAATATTCCAGCACTTCAAAGCTGAAGAGGAACTGGTAGACTCAGGGGGCAAAGGTGCCCACGAAGCTCGCGCGAATTATCAGCCCTTCAATCCCCTCATCCACGCGCGTGTCGTACGCGTACTTGTGCACGCGTGGGCGAGGCGTTGGGCCCCCTATATACCACTTTGTGTGAATCTGGAGATATTTGCATGCGATTCAGGTACTGTTTTGATGATTCTTGGTTGTGTGTAAACGGGTAATAACAATACTAAGCACTCAGGCAAGACAACGGCTTCTTGGACGATTGGTAGCGACAAAATGCACCGCACATCTGCTCGTATCCGTATCTCCTACTAATATATTTAACAGGCAACAACCGACATTTAGCGCTTTTAACAGTCTTCTTTTCTTATACTGTCCAATTGTTCTTCTTATGTCTTCTTCAGACTGGGCCTTGACCAATATTCAGCAGATTGAGGAGCAAAAATCAGTAAAAGAAAGTGAGTATCCTATGATGGTATTAAATTCTAAGCCTTCCGAAATTAAAGACTACTGAATAAAAACCCTCGGCTGCACGGATAGTTAAAAACTAAAGCATATGAGTTACAAAACAATTGAACTGCTTTTATCGTGCTCTATCCGCTACTTGACCCTAGTGTGTCACAACGTGAAATGGGACAACACACCAACATGCGTCTCTAAGTAACAGTAAAATATCACGGTGTTACCAGATTTTTCACTCTCAATCAGAGAAATCGCCCAGAAGCTACCTGTATGAGAGCATACGTCTGGCAAATAAAATTTGGCGTGTTGTCCTATTTCAGATCACGTTACACACAAACTGAAAGGATCAATTGCTCAGGACTCTGAGAAAAACATGGATTGTAGCAACAGCGTTTTTCATTCTTTCTCTTAGTTCTTCTTTTCTTATTGAACGGAGCACGGCGAAGCTATTATATTTGCTTTTAAAAAATAGAGCTGTTTTTGGATGACTGTGGGAAATAGTCGTGTCATTGCTGTGATTTTGCATCTGCTACATGTACGCTTTTGGATTGGTCCAAACAAGTTTAGGAGCATTCATGACAAATCAGGAACAAAAGCAAAACCCGATTGCGATGTACTCACGCAAGCATAGCTGCATTTTCTCGCGGCACAGCTGCTGATTGGTCCCTTATTCAAAGTCACATGAAGGCTGTAAGAAAGCACTCTCAAGCAACTAGTATAGGTGTCGTAATTACTGCATTTGCTTTTGATTTCCAACAGCGATCCCATAAACCGCTTCGGCACTAACTAGTAGATTTTCTGTTGAAGATCTGCTAAGTCTGCCATTTTTTAAACAGGTGATTGTCATTTTCTTAACCCACTTGGCAGCATACGCTACACTCGGGACTGGGATGTCTTCTTTAAAAATAAGGTTAGTTTAGAAGACCCCGCCCTGCTACACACTCTACACAAAACTTTACGACTTGAGTATCTTTATCGCAAGGAAACTGACTAAGCTTCTTTTTTTTTTTTCTTTATTAACCAGGGGAACGCTTTATACCGGAAGAATGGAATACCGTTCATAGAAAGAGCTTATATTCGATATAATCTTCGATATTCTTCTCGTGTGTATACCTGGCTTAGTATCGACATGAAAAGAAGAAATTTCATCACAAATGTGAAGGCAGTACTTATTGGAGTTGGTGTCCCTTACACGTGGACGTATAAGCACAGCCTCGATGGAACCACGTGGCACCCATTCAAAGTAATCGTCCAATCATTAACAATGCAACACAAAGCTTTCATTGCCAAACGGCAAATTTAGCTCAACTAAAACCAGCTCAACTAAAACCTTGAACACTGTCAAGTGCTTAGTGAACTGTCAAATAAGACCTAAAGTATGACCACCCAATTGAAAGCTCTCAATGAGTACATTCTAACAGCAGTGTTCACTTCCAACTCCTGAACTGTTAAATCAAACCTAAATGTGTGACCACTCAAATGAAAGTTCTCAATGAGTACATTCTAACAGCAGTGTTCACTTCCAACTCCTGAACTGTCAAATGAAACCTAAAGGTGTGACCACTCAATTGAAAGCTCTCATTGAGTACATTCTAACAGCAGTGTTCACTTCCAAGTCCTGAACTGTCAAGTGAAACCTAAAGGTGTGACCACTCAAATGAAAGCTCTCATTGAGTACATTCTAATGGCAGTGTTCACTTTGTTGTTTAGTGGAGTTCAGCGCATTTTTAATTTTCAGTTATTGTTTTAGAATTAAACTGTCAAAAAAATATCTCAAAAGATGACTACTCAAATCTAGGCTTTCTACCTTGTTCAGTGGAGTTTGTGTAACGTTTTTGGGCAGAGCACTTTGCAGTGAACAGGTTGTTGTGAGCACCACTTTTATTTAATTTAGACTTTAATTTGGAACTAAGTGATATTGGTGCTCCCATCCAGCTAATCCTTTTATTGCAACTGAAGACTTGTGTGAAAAATGCCGGTTTCGATTCCCAACATTAAAAGCAAGAACATAGTATACATCGTCTGAAAATATGTTATAACACTTTTAGCTAATAAGTGAAACTAACACTCATTCCAAACGAATCAGTTGCGAACGAATCAGTTGAATTTTTGGGAACCAGAAAATGGCGATTGAGGATTTTGGCATGCATACTGTAGTTAATAGGCGTGTTTAAATTCTTTGGCTGACAGCTTTTTGTTTTTTGTTCTTTGTTGGTAGCTGAGAAAGAGGACATGGTCGGGTAAAGCTGTGACGTACAGCGACAAGCCAGTGCCTGCTCGTCACATTCTGGTCATTCCCGATTATGATTCATTCTCAACAAGGCAGTTCGACGTGTACGTGTTTGGCTGCTCAGGTAGGTCAGCGGTGTATTCTCTTGTTGGAGGTCTGTGACGGCATAATTTTGACAGTCACAGAGTGAGGATTTTTTTGTTTTTTTCTAGATGAAGTTCAGTCTCTGGGTCCATGGTCCCGTAGTGGACGACTCACTACGAATGGAATTAAAGTGATCAGTGGGGACAAAGAAAAGTTATCACTAACCTCAGCGATAAATGGCTGGTGCTCCATAAAACCAAAATACCCTATACCCGCAAAAGGGAAATTTAAGCTTCTTGAACCTATTATCAGAAAAGTAAGTAATGCCAAACATTATGTGGTCGCCATATGGTCCACAATTTTGTAAAGCGCACATTCATATGAAAGTTTCTCCACGGATTGTCATCTAACAAATAACGACGACAAACGTACGAGATAAACCACACTCACCCCAAAAATAGTAACGATCCTTCACGTCCACGTCAACAATAAAATATTGTTCCTTTCATTTCTGAACAGGAATTTATAATACAATATGGGCGAGGAAGTAACATCTGATCCTTCTGCCCTCCCCTCCTCGATCTGATCTCTTTCAAGTTTTGTTCAATCAGAGGTTAAAAGTAATATACAAAGACGACATTAATTTTCCGAATTAATGATCTATCACAATTAAGAAACATGCTTGACGAATAGTTGCCAGTATAATTAATAAATTTCCACTGGTTGGCCGTGGTGTGGACTCTTATTTACCGCGATTTACGTCATCACATGGTCAAAATGTTGTGGACTCACGAGGCACTTCGCCGAGTGAGTCCGCAACTAATTTTGACCATGTGATGACGTAAATCGTGATAAATAAGAGTCCACACCACGGCAAACCAGTGGAAATTTGTTTTTTACCACAACATTTAGAAATATACAGGAAACTTTCGTTGTATTTCGCTGCAAAACGTGACATGCTGGCGTCAGCTGGCGACAGCATCGTTGTCTGGACTCTTATTTACCACGGTAAATCGACCAATCAGAGAGCGAGAAAATAGTGTGTTGTGGTAAAATTTTTTATTTTCAGATCACAAACGCAGTCTTCGGCTGGATTGAAATGGACCTCAAGAGGCTTTATGCTATCAGTCACTTACTCACTAGAGGAAACTGCAAAACGAATGAAGCAGCGGCAGGCCTTCAACTAATGCACAGCCTGGACCACAAAACTTGGATTTTTGAACCTCATAATGAAAACAGCAATAAGCCACTGGTATGTCTCCTACATGGCAGTTTGCATAGTTGTAAGAAATTCATGAGAAGACACGGAAATATTTGTCTTTCCATGAGACTAACCGCACCATGCTTAACCACGTATTGATGTTTTCATAAAAAGGAAATTTTGATACTTTTTTAAGAAATTTCCGGAAAAAAAGTATTAGATACGAAAGTCGCGTTCCTCTTTTCAACCGAATATAACCAATGTTTCAGGGATAAATTTCACCGAGGAAGACGACTGTGAAAATAATAATAATAATAATAATAATAATAATAATAATAATAATAATAATAATAATAATAATAATAATAATAATAATAATAATAATAATAATAATAATAATAATAATAATAATGATGATGATGATAATAATAATAATAATAATGATAATAATAATAATAATAATAATAATAATAATAATAATAATAATAATAATAATAATAATAATACTGTCTGGCGTACGACTTTAGGCGCGGTTACCCCGCTAACCAATAACAAAGGTCGGATCGATCACGTGTGCCCTGTTGTTTTACTCGGAATAACTTAGAGAAATTAGATTTGAACGAAACACTTAGATTTGAACGAAGCAACAATATATCGTAGCTGCGTTCACGAAAATGGAAAACTTAACTGAAAAACTTGAAACACAACAGTCTCGCGAAGCTCGTCTTCAAATGAGAAAGGAACAGGCACGAGCAAGGCGAAATCGTGAAACGAGCGAACAACAGCGCATGAATGCCGATCGAAAGCGACATGAACAGAAGCGGGTAACGCAGACAACTCCGCAAAGAGAACAGCGCTTGAACGCAAATCGGAAACTTCAGGAGAAAAAGCGGGCCGAAGAGAAGACTCCGCAAAGACAACAGCGCATGAATGCCGACCAAAAGCGACATGAACAGAAGCGGGTAACACAGACAACTCCGCAAAGGGAACATTGCTTGAAAGCAAATCGGGAGCTTCAGACGCCGTTTTGTGTTAAACTCAGATACTTATTTAGAAAGGACAAGCAACAAAGGTTAGTCAGTGGAAATCGAACAATCACCGTGACAAATATATTCTATCCCGTATAGCTTGTAACTCGATCACTTCAAGAATGTATTAAAATTTGTATGCTCATCATTTTCCTTCGAAGTATTGTTTTACTACGCTTCTGTCGCTAGTTTCGGCTACCGTATTTGCTCAGAGCAATCGGAACTTGGAGTCTTGAATGATTTAGTCAGATGTCTTATTTTTCTGTAATCTGGCACGCGGTGATTGCAGCGAGAATCGTTCACAAGCCCTTAGAAGTATTACTGGGTCTGAAGCCCGTGTATAATTTGAAGTAAACTGTTCAAGTTTTGCTTTGATTCTGGGAGAAATCTTGCTGTTTTGAGTCAGTTCACATACAAAACAATTCGAGCCTATTAAATATGCATGCCTGAGTCTGGTGCATGCAGTAGTAAAAACAAATCGCACAGGAAGCCTATTTAATTGTACTGCCTATGAATTCAAAATTGGAAAATCAGTGTTCCTTTTTTCCCGTACTACGACGGCCGACCAACTTCAAACTTTGAGTATTAAATTTCGAGAACGTGCTTGGCAGACTGTATGAATTAATTTGACGTGCCGACCGTGGGAAATACGTACTTCGTCACGCAATCGATTCTTTTTTCAACGCAAAAGTATAACACACACCATTCTTTTTCTCCTTCCTTTGCTTGTAGCACTTGAGTTCGAAGAAAAAATTGAGTCAACATTTCGGTAAAACAAAGGCTACTCTTGTTGGGAGTTACCAAAGTAAAAGTCCCATCAATGGCAGAGTGAGGGGTTATATGCGATTATCGTATTTCTAGTAATAATAATAATAATGATAATGATAATAATAATATAATAATAATAATAATGGTTTATCAGTTATTCTTTTGTTGGGTACATGTAAAGGTATATGTACATATACTCGATATAATTTGTAGAATGGCGGCACGATGACGAAACCGTCTGACTGAAGCTGCTGTCGTGCAACCCTTGCGCTTAACGAGTGTTAGGCCCGGTTCAGACGCCGCTCCTGACATGCGCCGAACCTAATAGTAATAGATTCGACCCTGGTTCGACATAGGAGCGACTGTTGATTCAAACGGCGAACTTTTCCTGCCGCACCAAATACACAATAGTGCTTATGTTTAAGGATACATGTTTTTAATTCAAAATAATTTAAAATAATTCATGCAATAGGTACGGCACATGTGAAGAGCGGCGTCTGAATCAACGTCGCTCCCAGGTCGGATTATGCGACAGCGTCAGTCGAACCTAATACCGCTGCCGTACCTAATTCAAATATGCCGAACCTAATTGATTCAGACGCCGCTCTTCTGCCGTACTTAATTCAAGCATTAGGTTCGGCGCATGTCAGGAGCGGCGTCTGAACCGGGCCTTACTTTATACTTTTCATGCAGCTCCACATTACTCGATTGTGTCGTAAGTGTGCCTGTCGGGTTACTCGCACTGTCATAAGTCCCACAATTTACACTCGCTATCTGAAGATAATTACTAAGTATGGGATATGTCTCACGGTGGATGTGCATGGAAATAATGCAGGTAAGCATGGAGCATTTCATCCAGATATACAGTTGTTTTATGATGACTGTCGAAAACCCAAAACCAAAGTAAGTACGCTCACGCAAGTCACAGAGCTGGCCGTGAGAAACACTTCCAACCAATCAAGAAGTATTTGCGTTTGTTTTTAATTTGAAGAAGAGACCAATAAATGGTTTGAGGAAACGCCACTTGCTTGCTTGCGCGAGAAGGTCAAAAGTTCTGCTTTTCCGGCTTTTGTTCCTGTTTGGCCAAAAATACTTCCAAACTTATTACGACCAACCCGTAAGGGTTGCAAACGCCGAAAAACCAAAGCAACTACACGATTGCTTTCGACAGTCATCCGAAAACGGCTCTATCTAACAAACGTACTTTTACATACATGCATTGTAGAGTAAAGATATGCGATTGTCATATGCTTTCTTATATTTCCGGGATTTTTTTTTTTTTTTTTCTTTTTTGACAGAAAAACCAAAACCTTTGAAGGCACAAAGAATTCCAGGTATTTCGATAGTGCTTCATTATTTTATAAACCCAGCCATTATTTACCGTACATACATACATACATATAGACATACTGATTCCAACTTAGGATATGTTTTGTGTAACGTATGTCGTAAGGATTTAAAGCATGTTTTGTGCAATGACCGCCCACTGAAGAATAAGGTCACCACACGGCCAAAAGCCCGTATTTTCGCGGTGTCACATTGAGCTATCTTTAATACAGGTTTTAGCATTTTAGTATTTCATCATCCAGGCTGTAATAATCCCTTGGGTATGCAATCCAACATCATACGGGACTTCCAAATCAGCGCAAGCTCCGCGGCCTCCAATGGAAAGGCGACGAGTGCCCGCTTACACAGCCAAGGGTCTTGGTGTGTGAAGAAAATGGCGATTGAGAACTTCTATAAACTTAGGGAGTATCTCTGTGAGTATGACAAACGATCTTTTGTTGCTGTGGTTACGTTTTCTTGGCTTCCATGTTTTATTGCATTCTATACTTTGCAAGACAGTAGATTTCTGAGAAGACTCACTGAAAATAACCTCGACTAAGAAGATTATGTGCTTTAATTTTATTGTCAGGACTGTTGCTTTCACAGGAAAAGGAAAAAAAAGAGACGAAGGAATGAATGATTGAACGAAAATATAAGAAAGAACATTACCGCCCTGTGGAATAAATACATCGTAACACACAAGGAAAAAAGAGTTTCAAACGAAAATTTTCCTTTTTGTTTCAACTGTCAGTGATTGATCTGAAATCGGAGAAAATCATCGACGGCTTTGCAACGCAGGGAAATGACCAAAGCCGGGGAAGAGAGCAATGGGTGACGGGATACGTTGTACACTACAGTATAGACAAGATATCATGGGACGTCATCAGCACAAAAGAACGAGAAAAGGTAAGTGGAAAAGGTAGGCTCTTCAGATAGTAATTGATAGTAATCTGCGATTTGAATTTGAATATAAGTTTTTTGGAGTTAGTTAGGGTTTAGTCCCTGAGGCTCCTAGGGTTTTAAACCAAAAATCTTTTGGTCTCTGGATCCAACTTAAATGCAGAAAATAGGTTCTTGAGGTAACAATTGATAGTAAATCTGCCCTTTGAATTTGAAAATAAGCTATAATCTTGGAGAAATTGATGGTCAAAGTTGGAGTTAATTAGGGTTTTAGTCCCAGGCTCCTAGGGTCTTAGACCATTTTTTTTTGGTCTAAAACTAACTCGAATGCAGAAAATAGACTCTAGAGATAGCAATTGGTAGTAATCTGCCCTTTGAATTTGAAAATAAGTTTTAATCTTGGAGAAATTAACGGTCAAAGTTGGAGTTAGTTAGGGTTTTAGTCCCTGAGGCTCCTAGGCTTTTAAACCAAAAATCTTTTGGTCTGTGAACCCAACTTAAATGCAGAAAATAGGTTCTTGGGGTAGCAATTGATAGTAATCTGCCCTTTGAATTTGAAAATAAGCTATAATCTTGGAGAAATTAACAGTCAAAGTTGGAGTTAGTTAGGTTTTTAGTCCCAGGCTCCTAGGGTTTTAAACCAAAAATGTTTTGGCCTCTGAATCCAACTTAAATGCAAAAAAGAATAATGTTCCACCGTAGATATGTCTCCTCCCCAAGAATCATGCTCTATCGACAGAATTGCGATGCGAGGAGATCTTACAATCACATGCTTACTGCCTATGTAAAAATACAAAAATATGAACTTCATTCAACAACAATGTGAACACTGTTACAATCGCAGTTCACTTTTAAACGAATGTGGTGGCAAACTTTCAAAGGTTTTCAACACATCTGGAACCTCTCTTTATGATGTTTGAAGCCGCTTGAGCGTGTAGTACGGAGCATGTATAGTCCCACGAGTCGTGCAGTGTTTTGGTGAGCCACCTTAGCGAGCAGGGAAACATGCAATGGAAAATCCCATGTGGTATTTTAGCGGGAGTTTTAGCGCAAAACTTAAACTTATATCAACTTATTTAGAACTACATACTGGCATTGAGAGTTTTCATTTGAACTATGATCACACTTTGACAGTTGGCAGGCATAGTTATAGCTTGATTTATATTCACTTTTGTATGTGCCTGTGTGTTTTTGCCATTTTCTGCAGTTCTTTTTGGGTAACACCAACAGGAACGGAGTTGTCAGACACTATCTTAATCCTCGCATTCGCGCCAGATACATCAGATTTCTTCCCGTAACTTGGAACAACTGGATCTGTATGCGGGTAGAAATATTTGGCTGTGATGCTGGTAGGTATTATTTGGCCAAGTTAAATCAGTTCAGCCTATATATATATTGGCCTTCTGCAGAGGATGAAAGATAGACGCCTAAGTTACCTTCACTTTTCGGTATTGTTTCGGGACAATTAAACAAGAAGCCGAATAGATAGGAGTTCTTGTTATACGATATATAAATAATCGTGACATCGATGATGGTGATGGTGTTGGTGTTGGAGATGATTATATTAATGGTGACATATACATTTTATCAAAGATTATGACGAAAGTGATAGTGTAGTGACGGTGGTGGTTGTGGTAACGTGGCCGTTATTTGTAGCCTGCGAAACAGGCCCTTGTATAGCGTCCGTTGGCCGCGCGTGGCCTTTCGCATGCTGCGTTATTTGTGATATTCAATATTCACTGGCCTTCTACTCCTTTCAGGAGCATCTACAGAGGAAGAACTTGAAAGAAAACTTCAAGGTAAGAAAAACAATTTGTTTTCTGGTTATGTATATTTCCTAACATCACATCTGAAAAAACCTTCTTAGTTCAGATTCCAGGTTTGCGCTTTAACCAGTTATGTTATTTTTCTCTTGTGACCTCACGAAAGACATCGAGGCAGAAAGGGTTGACGTCATCCCACTGTTTCCAAAGAGGGAGGCAAAAGTTTTCAAGTGTGGACAATCTGCTGTTTTGGGTAAATCAAACTATATTAGGTAAGAAATGCCATGGAATGATAGCACCGCACTACAACAAGCGTTGACGGCGAAATGAACAAACATTAGGGTTGATGGTATAACTGAATTGAATGCTAGCTTCCGGCATAAAGCGGGTCTTTTTATTCGGTGCTAGTCTTGCTTACAACTGTGGTGGCGTGCGACCTTCTTTAGGGTGCAAAGAGTGTAATTATTCTTGTAGTAAGTGCTTCGTAAGAATGTCGCATGCGACAGTCGTATGAACAGTGCTTGTCTGCATCAAATAAATTAGTCATGCAGTGTTAAGAGCAGAGAAATGTGCCAGGGGGAATTGTCTTCAGACTGAGATTCCTCGGTTACTCTTGATGTACTGAAATGAAAATTGTTCCTACTCCCTATAGTTCAACTGAGCGCAGATTCTCAAAGCCTTTCAAGGAGAAAACGTTTTTGGTGTTCAGAATCAACTCATTTTGCATTTCATTTCGTCTCGCCAGATATATTGCGGATAATACATTTTGGACTGAGCACGTGTCGAAGAAGGAGGTGCCACTGTTTAAATCCAGGATTGAGCTGACATATCATTCCACTAAACTTCCTTCACGGGCTGCCAGACGCTTCACTTGCTACGTGAAAAAGGAAGGCCGGACGTTATTTCGACATCATTTGCTTTCAGTAGATTACAAATCACGTATGTATGTGTGTATATGTCATATATGGATATATATGCATGCAGGGACGCGCGTTTGATTGAAAGTGGTGATCATAGTTTAAAACGAAGTACAGCTGTGCCCTGGGCAACATTGCGGAAACTTATGACAAAACATTAATATTTCGTACAGAATCATACAACACTTAATTAAACAATGACTCTTCTCATAAACCACCACCAGCCCGGCCTGTATTTTGTATGTTATGTCGTATGTCGTCATGTAATTCCCAATGTAATGACTTGTCTGTATGCGTGTGAGTAAACATGTGTCCGTTTTTATGTAATCGTGCCGCTGTTTGTGTATTGTATATTGTTGGCATTATATAAACATTACATGATGTGTGCGAGTGTGATTGACTGTATTGCTACACAGTTTTATCAGACATGTTTATACATACTCTCCAGCTTCTGAATGGCACCACAAGGCGCGACCACAACTCCTGGTCTTCCAGCCATTTGACCAAGCATACAATGGAGGGAAAATAGTGTGGGATAAACCAGCGGTCGTGTGGGTCAAGGGCTCTATAGCAACTATAGGCGTATACGTTTTCGGAATTGGTGAGTCCAGCAGCGACTCTGTGACGGTGACGGTGACAGTGACGGTAATAGTTATGGTGATAGTGATAGTGATGGTGATTGTGATGATAATGGAAATAGGCAGTGATGATGATGGTAATAGTGATGGTGACGGTGTTGGTGACGGTGATGGTGATTGTCGTGATATGTACCTTGATTAAAATCTGAACAGAAGCGTGAACAAACAAACAATTAGAAATATTGGTATAATTTCTTGAGTTAAACTGATTAACTTTACTTTTACTTTTGCCCTAGTCGGTAAATACAAAGTGACAAGAAAATGCTTAGAAAAAAGACGGAATGAATTCTGGAAGTACACGTTTCTTGGAAAAGTTACAGAGTTCGGCCCATACAAAGAACACTACTGCAGGAATATAGCGCTTCACAAGGGATACAAGTACTCAACTGTCCGAAATGGAAACCAGTGCTATTCGAGTTGGTACCTGCCCCTGGCTACCAAGCCTGGCGATGACTGCAGCGTGGAAACATCTACGACCTGGGTGAATCGTACGTACTCTCCATTTCCCCGTCTCTCACTATCCAACTCATTCACTCACTAAGTATCTCGCCGCTCTCTCTCGTTTTAAGAGGGAGAGAGAAAGTGTGTGTGTGAGTGAGTGAGTGAGTGAGTGAGTGAGTAAACTATTAAAATAATTATTACATTATTAAAATAGTTTATTCCTTCTATCTCTCTGTATTTTTCTTTCTCTCACTTGAATCATTTAACTTACTTGCTTAGTAACTTACTCGCCTACTAATCAGCCAGTTTACTCACCAACTCACTCATTCACCCACTCGCTTAACACTTATCTTACAAAGCATATTAGCTTACCTATCACTCACCGCCATTTAGTATCACATACGCATAAAGTACCTTACGCACTCACTAGCTCACTTTGCTATCCATTTACTGACTGTTCATCAGCTGACTTCAAGACTCACTTAATTGAATGGTACAAAAAAAACCCGAGGGGTGGATGGAAGAGATTGAGTCAACACAATGTTGTGCGTAATCCGTCACGAATCAGTCCACGTCTGTATAGTTCCCTTATGAAAGATCCCGCTTCGTACCAATCGATACAAACGTCTTTTGGGAGATTCCACGCGTACAACCAAGTGTCTTTTCATGGCGATCGGGCCATTGCAACAAACATCTTGGAAATCCTAAATGTCGAAGGTAATGACATGGGCACCTACAGATTCCGGATTGAATTCCCTGGAGAAAATGTTGTAGGCGAAGCAATGATTGAGCTCCGGCACCTGGGTAAGTAATTCTTTTTCGATTTGCGACGACTTTCAGGCGTCAACCCCTTTACTCCCAAGATCAAAATGCAGATTCTCTCAACTTTTTAAGAAGAAAATGTATGAGTGATGCAATGAGAATTCGATAGTTTAATCAGCTTTGATGTAAGCAAGCCATCAAAAGCTAAGTTCTCCCTACTGTATGATATATCTCTGGCGAGAGACTGAAAGAGAAAATTAAAGTTGATCAATCTTGGGAGTGAAAGGGTTAAACCCAATCCAAAACCAATGTTAGTTATATAACGCCAATCATCCAGAAGCCAACAACGTGATTTGCGAGCAAGAGACAAATCAGCAGTCCAACATCCTCGCCTCTTGTTTGCTTACGTGACCACGGCCAAGAATGCCTTATTTCTTTTTATTACACGATTTCACATTTTCGAGTGCAAATACGGGCCAAAACGAGTGCAAAGATGGGAGCGTATTGCACTCGTCAGGAACCAGATCAACTGGTTTATTAGCTTACGTGATCAGTTTTCGCAAGCAAAGTTTACGAACGCGTCAGTTTTTTGTTCCATTTTGCGCGCGGCGAGAATGTTTGCCCTGCTTCGTTTTTCGTGTAATAAACAATTTATTACACGAAAAGTCGTGCAATACGGCTGTATTTTTACTCGTCAGTTTTATTTTTTCTCGCCTGAAGCAGGTTCGAAAAAATAAAACCGACTCGTAAAAATACTTCGCCGTATTGCACTCCTTCCCGTGTAATAACCTCTTTGTATATATATTTGCTGTAGATATAGTAGTCGGTTACAGTAGCACATTCTAAAGCAGTGTCTTCGTGTTGATCACTTAGTACAGTCTTTGTTCTTTCTTATAATTTAACTCAATGTCGCGCGACAAATTGAATCTCTTATTTGTTTTACTAATTTATCGTTTAATTTTATTATCTCTTCACATAGAGGAACCTCGGTTTTCTCTGCCAGAGTCTTTCCACGTTTGCGAGAAAGTTCCTAAGCAGTTAAAAGTGACCATGCAAGTCCCAAGCAATTTGAACCCAACTGGGTGGCATGTGAAGTGGTACGGCATAAAACAGAAGAACCGTATGGCTTCTGAAATCCGTTTCTTGGCTAATGCCCCTTCTCCGTTGAAGCTGTTGTACACTGCCCAATCCGTGGATGAGATACGGTTTTTCGAAGCAGAGGTGTCCAACAGGTTTGGCTTTGCTCTTGCGCGGAGCCAGGTGTTCGTTGCTAATGCTTCTGGTGGGTACTGTTTCAGGCCGCGCAAAAAAAAAAAAAAAAAAAAAAAAGGACACACAAGCACACCAGCAACTAAAACACAAGCACACAAACACAAACACAAACACAAACACAAACACAAACACAAACACAAACACAAGCACAAACACAAACACAAACACAAACACAAACACAAACACAAAACAAAAACAATGCGTCGTTTTGACGATAGCTTTCATTATGCACGTTGCAGATGTGCCGTACATCGTTTGGGTGACAAAGTCCCCGTTTATGGCAATTGAAGGGGACAAAGATGTTCTTGAAGTTCGTCTGTCATCAGATTCCAATGTGAAAAAGATTGAGTGGTATCACAATGGCAAAATCGTGGATGATACCTCTAATGATTTTTCCTTTCCAGGTAATGATAGATACTACCAAAACCGGCTCGGATCTTTCTGTATTCCTAACTGAAGCCAAGCAAGAAATCATTCAAGTTCTCCCGTGCGATATTCGCATGAGTGTAGTGTTGAGAAGATGCTAGTTCCTAAGCAATAGATCAGTAGATTCTCTTAACCTTCCCTGAACAAACTGAATGTATGAGTAGCATTGGGAGAATTGCTAATTTGACCGACTTCACCTAAGCAAGAGATCACCTGACAATTTTCCAACAATTGCCGCGATGTCTTCATATTCTGAGTATCCAGGTTCATTGATTGTAAACCAATAGTTTTCTTCCTTTTCAGGAGAGTTTTCAGGAATCAAACCGCTGCGCAAGGCTGTTCGGTTTAACAGAGTCACTCCCCGAACTGCTGGCCAGTATCGTGTCGTAGTCAATGGAACTCATTGCAGTTTCCAAGAAACAATAGTCGTATCAGTGTTACGTAAGTTGGCAAAGTATGGAAGTTCTTTTTTCCTGTCGAATGATGACTGTCAAAAATAACAGTTTTTCTCGTACAAGTTTGATAATATTTTTTGTCGTTGTTTTGTTGCAAAGTATACTTTCCGTAGATAATCGATCAATAACCTAAGGCCTGAGAGGGGGCTGGACCGGTGCAGACGTCAAATCTTGATTTTCTCCGCAGTGCGTTCCTTTTTCAAGTTTCGTATCGACGTATTTAGTCGATCTATAGCTGCTGGACAGCCGAGTGGGCTCACATATATAATGTAGTTGTACACTCCAGAGTCAGTGATAAGGCCCTATTCCTATTACTAATGACATAATCAACTTCTGTTTGTTAGTCCGCCCCGTGGTGATAGTGGAGCCATTAGCCAGGTTTATCACGGCAAGTTTGGGTCAAAGCAAACTTTTCCTCAATGCAACTGTCAAAGGCGGAAAACCCAAGCCTGAGGTATGACAGTGAACCGACTTGATGCAAAACAGACACTTAATGTCATCGAAAGGCAAGGGAGAAAAAGAGAAGAAGCGCAAAGAATTAGGATAGAAAAGACAGAGAATGAGAACGTCAAAGATAAAGCAGAAAGAAGCCCAAGAGGGACAGGGGAGGGAGGGTCCATAAAAAGACAAACAACGAGACAGTGAGACAAAGACACTCAGTCAACCTCAGAAAGAGGGACAACGGTGGAGACGGACAGAAACTGAAATACAGACTAAGGTGCAGCGACAAAGAAAGGCCAGATAGACAGAGAACGAAAATATTTAGCACTTTTAGTTGAGTCGATGCAGCGGGATACAAAGGTGGAACACTTCCCTGAAGCTGAGGTACAACTGTATAACTGTTAGTTGTCAGTCTGAATTAATTTCGGTTCTGTTGTTTTTAGCGTGACGACATGAGTTGGAAAAAAGGCAGATCCACCCTGATACCGACTAGGAGGGGACGAGTTGCTATCGCCATGTCTCGCTCGGATGAAGGCAGCTGGACTAGTGTCCTAACTATCAAGAAGTTACGCTACAGGGACAGTGGTACTTATAAATTCATCGTCAATACAGGACCTATAAACGTCACTATACTGAAGGAAATAAAAGTGTTACAAGGTATGCTCAAAATATTAGTGTCAAAGCGCGAATGATCAGTGTACCTTAAAAGTCAATCATATAAATGCGCGGAGATTAGTTTGGCACCCACACACAAAATTTTCCCGTTTTAATGCACTATGCAGGTAGTTCTTGTTCTGTTAAGAAATTTTCATTTTGGACAGAGGAACATGGCAGTATTAATGATTTAATTCATTGCTCTCAGGGAACAGCAGTAGAGAGTTGAAGAGGATGAACGTAAATACAACGGCACCAGTTGAAAGCAGAAGTGCGGGATACTTGACGAGTTCGTTGTCAACTTTCCTCGTGTCAAACATTATTTTCCTCGTTTTAAAATATTTGTAAAAGTCAGTCTTGTTCAAAACTATGTAACAGATCAGTATTAAAAGAAACACTGTAGCAAGGAATTTTGCAGGGAAAGTACCAGTGTCGAGGGGGAGGGGGTAGGGGGAGGAGGTGAGGGATGGAACTTTTTGAAACCTAATCTGTAAGCAGGAGATGATGGCAGCTCAAGACCTAGTCCTCTTCTGCAATAAATTCTTTTTTGTCCCGGCACTGCAACCAACACACAAACTAAAGTATGCCTGAAGATATCTTCTCAATGGAAAAGTTATTCCGACTTCCACCCATACCCCCATGGAATATTTGTTCACGTCTTGAGGTCGAGGCAATGTCACGCATCAGTGGCAGCCAATGAGAGAACAGCGAATAAGAAGCGTGGCAAGTTCATAAATTTCTGCTTGGCGTTGATTACTTCGTTTCTGGTTGTTGTCAAGAAGTGAAACACTGCGGCTGATTTCTGCTAAACACCTTTAGAAGTCTACAAGGTAAGCTTGCCTTTTCTCACTGTCGTGAATTCAAGCACGTTATTCAGTAACCAGACTTGATTTTGACTGTCACTACTGTTCCTTCAGTAGTTTGTTCGTTGACACGATATGTTTCGTTGCAGATAGAAAGGTATTCAAGGACATGCCTTCCAAGTTTGAGGATTACGAAGTTCTCGAGAGAATTGGCTCGGGTTCATTTGGCATCTGTAGGAAAATTCGTCGAAAGTCTGATGGAAAGGTAATTTTTCGATCAATCTACATTTCGCTGCAGGTGGGTCTTATATTCCTCTTTCGTTCTCTCTCGCTCTGTATTCTTACTCTGGGTTGTTTTGTAAATGATCTTTTCAGACATTTGTATGGAAAGAGCTGAACTATGGCAACATGTCAGATTCAGAGAAAAAAATGCTTGTGTCAGAAGTGAATGTTCTCCGAGAGCTGAAACATCCTAACATCGTGCGCTATGTTGATCGAATAATCGACCGCAACAGCGCAACCATCTTTATCGTGATGGAATACTGCGGTGGAGGTGACTTAGGAACTTTAATATCAAAACACCGAAGGGAAAAGTAAGTTGACTTTTGATTTCTTAACACTATGGAGAACTTGATTTTCTCAAGGGTTGAATATAATAATTTTTATTTGTCACCTACAGGAAGTTTATGGATGAGGGCTTTGTTTGGAAACTACTTTTTCAACTGGTGCTTGCCCTTCGGGAATGCCATCGAAGGAAAGAAGGAGGGCATGTACTTCACAGGGATCTAAAGCCGGCAAATGTGTTCCTGGATTCCAGGAACAACGTAAAACTTGGGGACTTTGGTTTGGCTAGAGTTTTGGTCCATGACACAAGCTTTGCCAAGACATTTGTGGGAACCCCTTACTACATGTCCCCTGTAAGTCCTTTTTTTTTTCATGTACATATACTGTACACCCCATGCCCCCCTCCTCCCCCCTACACTGTAAATATCTATGTCTGCTCAGAAGATATGCTGATTTCAGGAACAAGTGGACAAGATGAGTTATAACGAGAAGTCTGACATCTGGTCACTTGGTTGTCTCATGTACGAACTTTGTGATCTTTCGCCACCCTTCACTGCACCGAACA
Organism: Plumapathes pennacea; assembly: GCA_964036295.1. Taxonomy (NCBI): domain Eukaryota; kingdom Metazoa; phylum Cnidaria; class Anthozoa; order Antipatharia; family Myriopathidae; genus Plumapathes; species Plumapathes pennacea. The sequence goes on from OZ038470.1 coordinate 1,547,379, forward strand.
AGAAAAGCCTGGAGGAAAAGATCAGATTGGGCAGATTCCTACCGCTGCCTACACGCTACAGTTCTGAGCTGAGTTCCATCATAAGTTCGATGTTGCGAGTAGATGTAAGTGTCACCCATGTTACTTGTATATAGTGTACAATTTTATGCTCTGTACCTATATGAAATCCCAAGGATGAGTCCAACTTTTGTGAACATGTTGTCCTGGGAGTTCATATTTTATTCATAGGAAAAGACTAGAGAGAGGGGAGGGGTGGGGTTACTCAAATTTGTGGTTAAAACATTGTTATCAAATTGTACAAAAAGTTAATATATCTAATTTTCAGACACTTTGCCTCCTTCTGCAGGTTCACCGGCGGCCATGTATTGAGGATCTGTTGGGTAACCCAGTTCTTTCCAAATTTCTCAGAGAATCGAGCACTGAAGAGTAAGTGTTTTGTCATTATGAGTTGCGAGGTTTTAATTTTTAGAATACTGAAACAAGATAAACTCTAAAAGAATATTACAAAACAGTAAGCAGTCTTAGCATATGATAATTATGTAGACTGGCTGCATTTGAATTACACACTTTGTGTTTTTACCAAATATTGAGTTCACAGCTGCAATCTGTGCTCACTCTTAGAACTCAAATGGTCAAATGTATGCACCATGCAGTATTGACTAAGTAATCAATCAAATGATAATTTTCTTGAAACCTGAATCACAATCAGACCCTGAACACGCCCTGTATATTCCATGCAGCTAGTATCGGTTAATTTCCCTCCGTCAGCTCCTTCATTTTGATGGTCAGCAAGGTATTCAACAGCAAACTGATATTACTGTTTTGTAACCTAGTCTCTTATTATTATTATTATTATTATTATTATTATTATTTTTTTTTTTTTTTTTTTTTTTTTTTTTTTTTTTTGCATTGCATTGCAGAGATGATATACAGACAAGAGAAAATAACTTGAGAAGAAGGGAGCTCAGACTGGAAGAGAAAGAAATGGAGCTAGAGAGTATGTAGACACTGACATTCTGCAATTTTAATAACAAGAAGTCGTTTTTCCTACCACAAAGCCCAAATAGTTTGTCAGTGCCTGAAAGTGATGCAATTTTGATTTTTCTGGTATTTGAATGGTTATGGTTAGTAAGTGACACAGCTCTAATAAAAGTGTAGCAGCTGTAATTCATAGCCTATAGCATGTTAAAATAAACAAAATATATGTATGCAGGCAATACCTTTATATTTGTCTCACTCCATTGCAGGAAGGGAGAAGTCACTTGAAACTAGAGTAAGACTATTAAGTGCCAGAGAAGATAAAGTGTCAGGGTTGGAGAAAAAAATGTAAGTATATAGGACTGTGATATGATACTGTATGGCCATGCAGAGATACTTTATGTTGATGAAATCTCTTATGAGTAAAGAGTGTGAAGGACTGCTGTGAGGAATATCATTATAGCAGCCATATGAGAAGATATATTTTTTTAATGTTCAAACAGACATGTATTGTTTTATTTATAAAAAATGCTAGTGAAAAATCTTTAAACCAGTCTAAGTAAGTGGAGCTAAAAAAATGTGCTAGCAAGAAATGTTTGTTCTGTGCCCGATGAACTGTTAAAGAGACCCTTTCACTGTAGATGCTTTGCATGCCCAGTAACTGATGGCAGCCATGTTGTTATCATGCAAAAATGGCGGATTCTCATGTTTTTCTACGCAAAATAAATCAGCAGAAATAAATAAAAAAACTTCCATAATGTATTCCTTTGTTCACAGGTCACAAGCTTCTCGTTATCACAATTTCCGAGATGCAGCCCCACTCTTAGAAAGGAAATTCAACAAATATGACAGAAACCTGGGTATGGGCAAAGAGAACGATGACTATTGGAATATCAAGCCCTTTTACCACAATGACTTGGGCACAGCACAAGAAGTGAAGTTAACACGAGATATGTTCATACCTTACCGGGGTCATAGACATGCAAGGATTGGCCCAAATCCTGTGTCCAACCGGATTCCAGGATTTCAGCTAAATGTATTGTGATATACATAGATGACTTCTGCTGGCTTGTAGAGAGAATCTCCTTTTCAGTCTGTATTGTTCTGTATCACACTGTCTTGTATCAATAGTATTTATCATTAGGTGAACAAGTATGACTTCAGGCAAGGTCAGCCAAAATTGTATATCTTTTAAGCTTTGTTTTTTCCATTTCTTTTTAGTATGCTACAACTTGTGCAGAATCTGTAAACTAGTACAACAAATTATATGTGAGCCTCTTTTCTCATAAATAATGTACAATATTTTATAAATTATTATTAGTCTTAGAGTTAGCATAGATGTATTGTAAATATTTTTAGTTCAAATACTGCTGTAGAAATTAAAACAAATTTATACATTTTCTCCTGTGCTCTGATCAAAAGTGTGTTTGTCATGCTGAATTTTCAGTGAGCAATAATTTTAATATTTAAAAGTTGTAATATCATGATTGAAGAACGGATACTTTACCTCGGGCCAGTCTCCCAAATCTCGGTATTTTCCCGGATTCGCCACCATTATATCGGTTTCTTCTCACATTTTTTTCGAAATATTGTTTCTTTTATTTAGATGAAGCACGGCTCCTTGCTCAAATAGAACTTCTTTGGGTGGTAAGTTTATGGCTGGAAACCGAGTTAAAGTTTGTGATGAATGCGATGGCAAACACACTTAATCTCAGAAATCTCGACTTAAATCATGTCTTACTTGAAGGTTCCATTGGACAGACGATGTCAGAAAGCTATCGGACCAAACAACCGTCGCGATTGTTTCTTTACGGTGAGTGTTAACTTGTATTATAACCCATCAAATATTTCCTCCCGCGCGTGATTGGTGGAATCGTGACACGTGACGAATAACGTTGGCGAACTATCGCTGTTTATGGACAATATCCGAACACAATTTTAAATATTAATCACGAGAAGCGAACAGTTGCCCGAGAGCGAGGCTCGAGGGCAACTGTTCGCTTCTCGGAACAGACAATATCCTCGGACAATTATCCGTGCATATTTCCGAAGCCAAAAGTAGTTTATTGTTTATTTATTCGTAGCTCCTTCCACCATTGTATCGGCAATAAACTGGAACAGCTCGGTCCAGGCTTGCTCAACTTGTGTAGTGAAGTGGTTACTCAACAAGTCCCTAAAGGCCGACATCAAAGCGTCTCCAACAATCTGAAAAACCAACCGACCATTCTCCAGTAAAACAGGACAGTCAAAGTTTTCTGTATAATTCCCAGGCTATGACAGGTTCTAGCTTCCAGGCTCTCAAAAACTCTACAAGGCGCGGACAAAATCTGGCACGGGAGCCTGGTAATCTTGTTTACACGATTGCGCGACAAATCAAGTTGCAGAAGGAAAGTACATGACGTTCCTCGAACTGCTGATTGGTTTCTTCTCGTTAAAACGTAAAGAAAATTACTTTGGCTTTTGATTGATTGAAAGTGTTTATTACTGACAACCTCTGTGATAGACAGTATACTTACTATTGTGTTGGTTTTCCACAGTCCTGACCGAAAAAGGCAGTATAAAGCGGAAACATCTTTAGTGAAATGTTTATTACACTGACTTGTTCGACTTTCGTCAAAAGAAGGGGGGCATGAAAGTGATATAGCCCACAAAATAAAAGGCAACCAATACATTTCTTTGCATTTATCAGATACGTTAAACACCGGGTTTACTTAAAGTTACAAACGCATTACAATGGCCCAGTACTATACAAAAAAAAATAATAATACTTACAACAATGAGCTTCTTCTTCATCAGACATGGGGCGTGTCTACGGCCAAGATCTCTCAGATAGGCTACGAAGACTTCGGCGTCGTCTAGAGAAGACACGGCGTTTTGTATGGCGCCCATAACTCGGCGTGAGTGAAGATGAAACTCCCGTGAATTCACAAGTTCGTTCAGCGGCACGTCGCTCAAACTAGGGAACTTGCTCTGAGTATTTGGATACTCCGTGAACACCCTAAAGTTTGGAACATTACTTGCTATTTACTGTGTGTGAATTGTAGGATGTGTCATGACACAGCCAGCTTGTCATTGGCGCACATTAGTAGTACGTACTGGTACTAGTAATATCAGTAGTGGTATCAATAGAGGTAATAACCAATACGGTTAGTGTTTGAGGTATTGTGTGCCAGTATTGGTAGTGTTTTTTTTAGTGCTAGTTAGCCTTGTTGTTGGTAGTGCGTGGTTCAGGGTTGCCTTGGAGTAAAACTGGTTGTAGTAGTGCAAAGTGGTGTTGGTGTAAGTATACCGTATTGATTTGGTAATTCTGCTGATATTGGTGTTGGTAAGTATTTGCGGTAGTTCTAGTAGATGTTGAGTGTTGGTGCATATTGGTGGTAGTTCTAGAGGTATTGTTGTTGTAGTTCTAGTGGTGATTATGTTGGTGAGGATATACGTACTGTTGGTCTAGTAGTAGTATTGGTGTTGGTGAGGGAACGTTTTGGTGGTAGCATTGCTATTGGTGTTGGTGGAGGTGCTTTGTATCGGGTGTTGACCTGCTAACACCACCATTGGTCTTAGTTTTGATTTGGGTCCGGGGTGAATTGCCAACGTGATATCGGGCAACAAAATATTGACTGACACTTGCTTTATAATCATGGCACGCCCTGCAGTGGTTTTTACTGGTTCCACAAGCTCCCATGATTTACGGATGGCTTCCTTCTTTTCTTGGTCCAGGGGAATTTGAAAGGCGCTTGTACGTTTGATTGGCGTAGGCAGAACTGTTCCATTGCCTAACGATAAATTGCAGCCCATGATGTGAAGGACTCGCCTTTACTGGAGCAGCAAACAGAATGGTAAGGTAATGACGTCACAAACTGGAATTTTATGTGATATTTTTGTAAATGATATTTTGTTGCCTTTGGCCTCGTGAGAGTTTCTTTTTTACACGAAATACTAATCGATCCTGAATCCGTGCATGAATTAAGTTTTTCCTATCACAAAGATATTGAGTTTGGGCCGAAAGGACAAAAAGAGCACCTGGCAACATTTAGTACAAAAGGTTAAAATATGATCGAAGAACATAATTACTGCGATAGATCGTTAAATATGGAAATTGAGGATCTGTCCAAGCCGACCGGAATATGGGCAGTTTCTTTTCCATTTTAGACTCGTACACGCAATGCTCGAAAACATTGAATATTGTATACAAAATATTGCGAATTACACCCAGGCGTGAATCCGTTGCAATTAAATAAGCGTAGGAAGTCCATTACTTAGCCGACCCTGCATATCGGTAAAATTACTAAAGTGACTGCTGATCGTGGTAAATATGCAAATGTTTAGCGTTTGTTTAATTGCGGAAAACTTATGTTAGATCGGGTTGTTTTTGTCAATATCTAAAGAGTTCCCAGAAGTGCCACAGCTTTGAGAGAAAGCACCTAAAAGAAATACATTTGTGTTTTTCAAACCGCGGGATAACCGATTTTTGGGCCAGAGAAACGTCCGTTTGCGTTAATTGAAAAGTACTTCCCGTGCGTCAACGCAATCCAACGAGATTATTTTTTTTCTCAACGCCCCTGTGTTACGTGTGCGACCCCTGTTGTGCGCTTGATCAAATTCTCCCGATTGAACAAAAAGATCAAAATAGCCGCATAGCAGGTGTGGGGCTGGCCAACTGTCTTCATTAGCGTAGGTTCCTCACGTCAGGTTGCTGAGCTTTAATTGCGTTAATTGTCTTTTACCATGAAACAAATTAAAAACACATGTCTTCAGGGGCCAATTCAATAAAGCGTATTCAAGTGTATTTTACAAGTCGGGCCAATTTCTCCACAAGTTAAAACACACTTTAAAGGCCCGTTTACACATGCAATTTTTGATGCGATTTTAGTGCGATTTTCGATGCGATTTCAAATCGCATGTGTAATGTGCCATGGCAATTTCGTGGCGATTTTTCGCCGAGAAATCGCCGCTGTTTCGAACCTGCTCGAATTTAGATGCGATTTTGCAGCGATTTTGTCGCGACAGGAAACAATATGGCGGATGAAAAACACTTGTGACTAAGCCAACGCCAACGCAAAGAAAACACAAAAGCGAAAAAATCTATTTGGACAGTTAAAGAGGAGGAGCTCATGATTAGCCGCTGGGGAGAGGCGGATAGCTTATTTTAGACCAGTTCGGCAGACTACAAGCGGCACGACAAAAGAGCCGCTGCAAGGAAGAAATCAGGCGAGCCCTGCAGTCGCAATTTGGGAGCATTTTTACTATCCAAACCTTTCGCTGCTTTTGACGTTTTTGGCGGCGAGCAACTAAAACAGCATTTACTCATAAGCAGGCGGTAGCTATGTCACTCGTTTCATCTTCTTCGTGCGCGCGCCCTTTTTTCTTCTGCAATCTGTCCTATTTGTATTCTGAAGGCTGCGTTAACAACATGGACAGCCGAGTGTCCATGACTACGCCTACGGTACAAACAATTACTATTCTCCGACGTTACAATTTCCCCCTTCGGACAATGTGCCAGACCGCACGGAGGGTTGGAAGCCAACTCTGAAACACGGAACACTTCAAGCACTTCGACCGAATGCACGCCGTGTCGTTCAATCAAGCATAAGAATTTGCTTAAATTTGCCCGTGACAGTTTTTTGCGTAATTTCGCCTGGCCAAACTTATTTTTTCTGTGGTGTGCGACCCCTGCCCGGCAAATAAACTGACGTTGTTTCCTTTACCTTTTGGGTAAATTAGGCTAATTTACCCAAAAGGTAAAGGAAACAACGTCAGTTTATAAGGCATCACTGGTAAGATTGATTTGTCATACGTATCACAATGTCTAATAAATTGCCATCATTCTAGAAGACCATAATTTTGTTGTAAGGGTAAGGTGACGACTATTTTTCCGATTGTTTCTTTGTCGCCGGAGTGAACAGTCCCGTACGTGACCGCGATCTCAGCGATACATATGCAAATTTTTAACGTTTGTTTAAATGCGGAAAACGGATGTAGTAGATTAGTTTTTGTTTTCAATAACGAAAGACAGAGCTACCAGAAGTGTCACAGTTTTGAGAGAAAGTACCTAAAAGAAATATATTTGTGTTTTTCAATCCACGCAATAACCGATTTTTGGGCGAGAGAAACGTCATTTGCGTGAAATCGAGCAATTTCGCTGACGTTTTTAGAAGAAACGCTCACAGACCCCAATAAAGAAAGTCGATAGTTTAAAATATCCACAGCCAAAATTTCATAGTATTTGAAGTACCCGCGCATGGTGAAAACCCGCTTCATTTTAGACATAACTTATGGCGCGCAATGAAATGTGACTGAATGACCTCCGTTATTTTTTTACCACCAGTTCACAGATAATGGTATTCATTAAACAGTCTTCTCAGAAGAAAGCTAAAGACCTATATTTAACAAATAAACAACCAGTAAAGAGCCCTTGGTGCATTTGTTTGTGAGAACGAGAATGTAGTAACAAAATTAATATCAACGTTTGCATCATTTGAAGTGCAAACAGCGCTTATGACCAGAAATATATGTCAGCAAATTGCTACCAAACACTAAAGAAGCCGTCGTATTGCTCTCGATGCTGAGTTACCTAAGTGAGACCGTGCCCTTAAGTTCTAACACTCTTTTTTCTCTTTAGGTACAATAAACAATTTAATCAGTGAAAATGAAAAAGGATGATATGGATAAAAATTTAAATCGAAAACAAAATTGTATAAAGCCTAAAGTGCTGCCGTGTCCGAGGTTTGCGATAAAACTGATAACCGAAATGATAATGGTACAGGCTTGAAGGAATTGTCTTATTTTTTTCTGCACGTACCACTCGTGCAGGTGGTACTTTAAACTGACGTATATTTTCCTTGGGGATTCAACTCTCAGGCCCTGCTATTTGCAAGTTACTGGTAAAAACAGGCAAAATTACGAACATACCTTGTCGTTTGCAGCAAAGTCTCTTCAGTTGTATCTGTGATGAAATGAGTCTCTCTCTATATATTAGCCAATCAGCGGTAACCCTCTTGACAGATTGTCAAAGGCATTCTTATGGAAAGCAGTTACTGCCAAAAGTAATCAGGGGCTGTATTCACCAGACTTGCGTACGAACAAAAATGTTCGTAAGTATGACTTGTGCATCAGAACAATGACTTACGCATACTATCTTGAGCGAGATAGTATGCATAAGTCATACTTACGAACATTTTTGTTTGTACGCAAGCTTGGTGAATACGGCCCCTGAATTCATAGAATGAGTTGAAATGCTCTTCAATAGCACTGAGTAAAGGATGCTACAGCTTCAATTGCAGAACAAAAGACCGAGTTTTAAATAAACCATGTTCAAACGCTTGAGTGTGTGGTCCAGTCTCTTGCTAGCGAGTTTCGACTTCTCGCTAGCGAGTTTGACTATTTCTCGCTACCGAGTTTGGACATTTCTCGCTAGCGAGTTTGAACATTTCTCGCTAGCGAGTTTGAACATTTCTCTCGCTAGCGAGTTCGGACATTTCTCGCTAAGGAGTTTGGACATTTCTCGCTACCGAGTTTGGACATTTCTCGCTAGCGAGTTTGAACATTTCTCGCTAGCGAGTTTGAACATTTCTCTCGCTAGCGAGTTTGGACATTTCTCGCTAAGGAGTTTGGACATTTCTCGCTAGCGAGTTTGGACATTTCTCGCTAAGGAGTTTGGACATTTCTCGCTAGCGAGTTTGGACATTTCTCGCTAGCGAGTTTAAACATTTCTCGCTAGCGAGTTTGAACATTTCTCGTCAACGTCAACGTCATTACAGAATGGCTTCAGGACCGCTGCACTTGCCGCTCTAACAGGCTTTTTTGTCCCCCCTGGCCACGATGTCCCCCCGGACATTTTGGCCCGGGATGAAATGTCCGGCCAGCCATTGTGGCCCAGGCAAAAATGTCCCTCTCCGGTCTTAAATTTCCGCCTCTCCAAATTTATCAAATTTCCATATTTACTTTACTGCACTGCACTTTTTCTCTATTTGCACTGCACTTCCGCAATACTGCACTTATATAGATCTAGTTTTTCATCCTTGTAACGAGGAAGCCTAGATATCATAAGCCCGCCCTGGCTTCTTCCTGGGCTTCCTCACCACAAAATTTTTCAGTACGTAAGTTATGCTTTGTAAGATATGTGATATGTGCGGTGAATCAAATAAAACTGAAATGAAATGAAATGAAAGAGAGATCAAGTTTAGCAAAATAGATTTGGTATTTCTAACAAACTATTTGTTCAAATTGTTTCGCGATATTTTTAAATCTAATAGACTTTACTTTATTTCTGTTTTATACGTGAGGATTTTCTAGTTGGCAGTTACGCGCGGTACGAGCAGTTACACGCTTAACTCGAAGATGTTATGTTCTCTTAACTGTTCGAATTAAGCCTCCATCGACGAATAAACATGTTTTAACAGATAAGTTACTTTCAGACAGGTGAGGAATGCCTGCTGTTTTGGCGAGACATAGTCCAAAAGAACTGCTGAAATAACCGCGCGAGAATTATGTTTAAAATATAATACCCGAGCGTAAGCGAGGGTAATAATCACGACCCTAATTCAGTAGTATCGCCTTATGTGGAGACTCCAAGCCGGTCGCCATCTCGAAATTTAATGTTCGTCTGTCAGTAAGTCTGTCAGTTAGTCTGGCGTACCACCTCGTTCCCAAGCTCTCAGGCCAGAACTGTAAACCGCCATTTTTTTGGTGACATGCGATAGAGTACGAATGGAAGTGACTTTGTACAACAAGATGCAGATACAAGGCCAAACAGTTCGACGGACGGCTGTAAACTGCCCGGATATTTTGCCAGTGTATCGGAGGCAAGCTTGCTAGCCGTGAAACGAATTCTTTAAGGCATCGACTGGCCAACCTGAACACATTGACCCTTTCACTGTAAATGCTTTGCATGCCCAGTGACTGATGGCGGCCATTTCCTTATCCTGTAAAAATCGCGGGTATGTTTTTCTACGCGAAATTAATCAGCAGAAATAAATAAAAAAAACTTCGATAATGTATTCCTTTGTTCACAGGTCGCAAGCTTCTCGTTATCACAATTTCCGAGATGCAGCCCCACTCTTAGAAAGGAAATTCAACAAATATGACAGAAACCTGGGTATGGGCAAAGAGAACAATGACTTTTGGAATATCAAGCCCTTTTACCACAATGACTTTGGCACAGCACAAGAAGTGAACTTAACACGAGATCAGAAAGCTATTGGACCAAACCACCGTCACGATTGTTCCTTCACGGTGAGTGTTAACTTGTATTATTTGTAGCTCCTTCCACCATTGTATCGGCAATAAACACGAACAGCTCGGTCCAGGCCTGCTCAACTTGTGTAGTGAAGTGGTTACTCAGCATGTCCCTGAAGGTCGACATCAAAGCGTCTCCAACAACCTGAAACACCAACCGACCATTCTACAGTAAAACAGGACAGTCAAAGTTTTCTGTATAATTCCCAGGCTATGACAGGTTCTAGCTTCCAGGCTCTCAAAATCTGTACGAGGCGCGGGCAAAAGCTAAGAGTCTGGAAACTACATCGCGAGGCAGACGGGAAGTCTGGCACGCGCATGATTTACCAGTCTCAAACCTGGGAGTCTGATAATCTTGTTACACGATCCTTGCTTGTTGCAGCGCGACGAATCAAGTTGCAGAAGAAACTACATGACTTTCCCCGCACTGCTGATTGGTTTCTTCTCATGAAAACGTAGCCAAAATTACTTTGGCTTTTGATTGGTTGAAAGTGTTTATTACAACCTCTGTGATTGGCAGACATCTTCAGTGAGATGTTTATTACACTGACTTGTTGGCGCATGGCACACCGTCAGAAGAAAGGGCAGAAACTTGAAAGGCAACCTCATTTCTTTGCATTTTTCAAATACGTCGAGTACCAGGTTTATTTAAAATTACAAACACATTACAATAACCCGGCATTTGACCCAGTACTATACAGAAAAATTACTTACAGCAAAGAGCTTCTTCTTCATCAAACATGGGGCGTGCCTACGGCCAAGATCTCTCAGATAAGCTACGAAGACTTCGGCGTCGTCTAGAGAAGACACGGCGTTTTGTATGGCGCCTATAACTCGGCGTGAGTGAAAATGAAACTCCCGTGAATTCACGAGTTCGTTCAGCGGCACGTCGCTCAAACTGGGGAACTTGCTCTGAGCATTTGGGTAGTCCGTGAACAACCTAAAGTTTGGAACATTACTTGCTATTTACTGTGTGTGAATTGTAGGATGTGTCATGACACAGCCAGCTTGTCATTGGCGCACATTAGTAGTACGTACTGGTACTAGTAATATCAGTAGTGGTATCAATAGAGGTAATAACCAATACGGTTAGTGTTTGAGGTATTGTGTGCCAGTATTGGTAGTGGTTTTTTTTAGTGCTAGTTAGCCTTGTTGTTGGTAGTGCGTGGTTCAGGGTTGCCTTGGAGTAAAACTGGTTGTATAGCAGTGCAAAGTGGTGTTGGTGTAAGTACCGTATTGATATGGTAATTCTGCTGATATTGGTGTTGGTAAGTATTATTTTGTGGTAGTTCTAGTAGATGTTGAGTGTTGGTGCATATTGGTGGTAGTTCTAGAGGTATTGTTGTAGTTCTAGTGGTGATTGTGTTGGTGAGGATATACGTACTGTTGGTCTAGTAGTTGTATTGGTGTTGGTGAGGAAAAGTATTGGTGGTATAGCTCTAGTGGTATTACTATTGGTGTTGGTGGAGGTGCTTTATATCGGGTGTTGACCTGCTAACACCACCATTGTTTTTAGTTTTGATTTGGGTCCGGGGTGAATTGCCAACGTGATATCAGGCAACAAAATATTGACTGACACTTGCTTTATAAACATAGTACGCCCTGCAGTGTTTTTTGCTGGTTCCACAAGCTTCCATGATTTGCGGATGGCTTCCTTCTTTTCTTGGTCCAGGGGAATTTGAAAGGCGCTTGTACGTTTGATTGGCGTAGGCAGAACTGTTCCATTGGCTAACGATGAACTGCAGCCCATGATATGAAGGACTCGCCTTTACTGGAGTAGCAAACAGAGTTGTAGGTAATGACGTCACAAACTGGAATTATGTGATATTTTTGTAAATGATATTTTGTTGCCTTTGGCCTCGTGAGAGTTTCTTTTTTACACGAAACACTAATTGACCCTGAATCCGTGCATGAATTAAGTTTTTCCTATCACAAAGATATTGAGTTTGGGCCGAAAGGACAAAAAGAGCACCTGGCAACATTTAGTACAAAAGGTTAAAATATGATCGAAGAACATAATTACTGCGATAGATCGTTAAATATGGCAATAGAGGATCTCTCCAAGCCGACCGGAATATGGGCAGTTTCTTTTCCATTTTAGACTCGTACACGCAATGCTCGAAAACATTGAATATTGTATACAAAATATTGCGAATTACACCCAGGCGTGAATCCGTTGCAATTAAATAAGCGTAGGAAGTCCATTACTTAGTCGACCCTGCATATCGGTGAAATTACTAAAGTGACTGCTGATCGCGGTAAATGTGCAAATGTTTAGCGTTTGTTTACATGCGGAAAACTTATGTTAGATCGGGTTGTTTTTGTCAATATCTAAAGAGTTCCCAGAAGTGCCACAGCTTTGAGAGAAAGCACCTAAAAGAAATACATTTGTGTTTTTCAAACCGCGGGATAACCGATTTTTGGGCCAGAGAAACGTCATTTGCGTTAAATGAACAGTACTTCCCGAGTCAAGAATTCTAAAGCAAAGTGTATAGATTGAAAGGCGGGCTTACTTGCAGCAGTGCCTTCTGATTTACCCAAAAGGTAAAGGAAACAACGTTAGTTTATAAGGCATCACTGGTAAGATTGATTTGTCATACGTATCACAATGTCTGATAAATTGCCATCATTCTAGAAGACCATAATTTTGTTGTAAGAGTAAAATGGGGAAAAGCAACGTGTGGATAAATCGTATTAAGGGGAGAAACCTCGGCAGGATTTCGGTCACTAATAGTGGCCGTAGCGGCTTGAAATCAACACAAGGGACTCAAGATACCTCAAATAACAGTTACCCCAGCTATTATTTTAATTCATTCAGAATCTTACGATTTATCCACATCGTTGTTTTCCCCATACATTTCCTTATAATTTTCTGTTGCGCAATAACGGTCGTGTCACATATCACTGCGTGACAGACAGACAGACCCCCGGAGTATGGGCCGCCTGTGGTTTCCCCTGAGAATCGGCCGAATTACGTTTTGCCAATTTTCTTCCAAAGGACGTGAAATCTGGACAAACTAACTACATCACGTTTTCTTACTTACTAATGCCTACAACTGACCAAAGTATGAGCGATTTCGATTTTTTGAGTTTGGCCGCCCTTTGCCACATTGGCCGTTTTTATACTACAGACGACTAATTCGTCCAGATGCATTAGTCGTTTGACTGTTAAGTTCGACTGGTATGAAAACGAGTCGGAGAACTCACTCCATGCACGCTGCTTTTTTGCCGAGATTTCTTCCCTCGTGCCGCCATCTTGAAACTGTCAAATATCTCGATTTGATACTGAAACATACGCTTCTGGTCTCCAGTTAAGTTCGACTCGTTTTTATGCTAGACGCATTTTTCGTCCGAGGCGAATTAGACGTTCTAAGTGCGTCTTTCAGTCGCACTTAACAGACGCATTAGAATTTAAGTGCGTCTGCCCTGTTTTCCGTTTTTATACTAGACGAATTAGTCGTCCGAGACGACTAATGCGTCTGAGACGAATTAGTCGTCTTTAGTATAAAAACGGCAATTTGTTCGCTTTTTACAGACATCCGCTCTTAGGCTCCGGTCACACACGTAACTTTAACAAAATTAATATCGACGTTTGCATCATTTGAAGTGCAAACAGCGCTTGTAACCAGAAATATATGTCAGCAAGTTGCTACCAAACACTAAAGAAGCCGTCGTATTGCTCTCGATGCTGAGTTACCTGTATAAGTGCGACCGTGCACAATAAACAATTTAATCAGTGAAAAATGAAAAAGGATGATATGGATAAAAATTTAAATCGAAAACAAAATTGTATAAAGCCTAAAGTGCTGCCGTGTCCGAGGTTTGCGATAAGACTGATAACCGAAATGAAAATGGTACAGGCTTAAAGAAATTGTCTTATTTTTTTCTGCGCCGCGCTCGTGCAGGTGGTACTTTAAACTGACGTATATTTTCCTTGGGGATTCAACTCTCAGGCCCTGCTATTTGCAAGTTACTGGTAAAAACAGGCGAAATTGCGAACATACCTTGTCGTTTGCAGGAAAGTCTCTTCAGCTGTATCTGTGATGAAATGAGTCTCTCTATATATATTAGCCAATCAGCGGTAACCCTCTTGACAGATTGTCAAAGACATTCTGACACCACACGGTGCCATCTCAGATTACATACTCTAAGTTAGCGAGGAATAAAATGAACTTTATTCCCTACTCAGGTCTCCTGTGGTCTGCCCGCTTATCGTTACATGGTGGCAGCGGTGGGACGGCAACGTCATTACAGAATGGCTTCAGGACCGCTGCACTTGCCGCTGTAACAGGCTTTTTTGTCCCCCCTGGCCACGATGTCCCCCCGGACATTTTGGCCCGGGCTGAAATGTCCGGCCGGACATTGTGGCCCAGGCAAAAATGTCCCTCTCCGGTCTTAAATTTCCTCCTCTCCAAATTTATCAAATTTCCATATTTACTTTACTGCACTGCACTTTTTCTCTATTTGCACTGCACTTCCGCAATACTGCACTTATATAAATCTAGTTTTTCATCCTTGTAACGACTGGCCAACCTGAACACATTGACCCTTTCAGTGTAAATGCTTTGCATGCCCAGTGACTGATGGCGGCCATTTCCTTATCCTGCAAAAATCACGGGCATGTTTTTCTACGCGAAATTAATCAGCAAAAATAAATAAATAAAAAAACTTCCATAATGTATTCCTTTGTTCACAGGTCGCAAGCTTCTCGTTATCACAATTTCCGAGATGCAGCCCCACTCTTAGAAAGGAAATTCAACAAATATGACAGAAACCTGGGTATGGGCAAAGAGAACGATGACTATTGGAATATCAAGCCCTTTTACCACAATGACTTTGGCACAGCACAAGAAGTGAACTTAGCACGAGATCAGAAAGCTATCGGACCAAACCACCGTCACGATTGTTCCTTCACGGTGAGTGTTAACTTGTATTATTTGTAGCTCCTTCCACCATTGTATCGGCAATAAACACGAACAGCTCGGTCCAGGCCTGTTCAACTTGTGTAGTGAAGTGGTTACTCAGCATGTCCCTGAAGGTCGACATCAAAGCGTCTCCAACAACCTGAAACACCAACCGACCATTCTACAGTAAAACAGGACAGTCAAAGTTTTCTGTATAATTCCCAGGCTATGACAGGTTCTAGCTTCCAGGCTCTCAAAATCTGTACGAGGCGCGGGCAAAAGCTAAGAGTCTGGAAACTATATCGCGAGGCAGACGGGAAGTCTGACACGCGCATGATTTACCAGTCTCAAACTTGGGAGTCTGGTAATCTTGTTACACGATCCTTGCTTGTTGCAGCGCGACGAATCAAGTTGCAGAAGCTACATGACTTTCCCCGCACTGCTGATTGGTTTCTTCTCATGAAAACGTAACCAAAATTACTTTGGCTTTTGATTGGTTGAAAGTGTTTATTACAACCTCTATGATTGGCAGTGTATTTACTATTGTGTTGGTTTTCCACAGTCCTGGCCGAAAACGGCTCTAAGCAGAAACATCTTCAGTGAGATGTTTATTACACTGACTTGTTGGCGCATGTCACACCGTCAGAAGAAAGGGCAGAAACTTGAAAGGCAACCTCATTTCTTTGCATTTTTCAAATACGTCGAGTACCAGGTTTATTTAAAATTACAAACACATTACAATAACCCGGCATTTGACCCAGTACTATACAGAAAAATTACTTACAGCAAAGAGCTTCTTCTTCATCAAACATGGGGCGTGCCTACGGCCAAGATCTCTCAGATAAGCTACGAAGACTTCGGCGTCGTCTAGAGAAGACACGGCGTTTTGTATGGCGCCTATAACTCGGCGTGAGTGAAAATGAAACTCCCGTGAATTCACGAGTTCGTTCAACGGCACGTCGCTCAAACTGGGGAACTTGCTCTGAGCATTTGGGTAGTCCGTGAACAACCTAAAGTTTGGAACATTACTTGCTGTTTACTGTGTGTGAATTGCAGGATGTGTCACGACACAGCCAGCTTGTCATTGACGCAATTTGTAGGACGTACTTGTGCTGGTATCAGCAATTGCATCAATAGAGGTAATAACCAATACGGTTAGTGTTTGAGGTATTGTGTGCGAGTAATGGTATTTTTAGTGCTAGTTAGCCTTGGGGTTAGTAGTGCGTGTGGTTCAGGGGTTGGTGTTGGAGTAAAATTGGTTGTGGTACTTAGTTGTGTTGGTGTAAGTACCGTATTGATATGGCAATTCTGCTGATATTGGTTTTAGTAAGTACTTGTGGTAGTTCTAGTAGATGTTGATTGTTGGTGCATATTGGTGGTAGTTCTAGAGGTATTGTTGTTGTAGTTCTAGTGGTGATTATGTTGGTGAGGATATACGTACTGTTGGTCTAGTATTAGTATTGGTGTTGGTGAAGAAACGTATTGCTGGTATAGCTCTAGTGGTATTACTACTGGTGTTGTTGGAGGTGCTTTATTGCGGATGTTGGCCTGTTAATACCACCAACCATTGCTTTTAGTTTTGATTAAGCTCCGTGGTGAATTGCCAACGTGATATCTGGAAAGAAAATATTGACTGACACTTGCCTTATAAACATGGTACGCCCTGCAGTGTTTTTTGCTGGTTCCACAAGCTTCCATGATTTGCGAATGGCTTCCTTCTTTTCTTGGTCCAGGGGAATTCGACAGGCGCTTGTACGTTTGATTGGCGTAAACAGAACTGTTCCATTGGCTAACGATGAACTGCAGCCCATGATATGAAGGACTCGCCTTTACTGGAGTAGCAAACAGAGTTGTAAGGTAATGACGTCACAAACTGGAATTATGTGATATTTTTGTAAACGATATTTTGTTGCCTTTGGCCTCGTGAGAGTTTCTTTTCTACACGAAATACAAATTGACCGTGAATACGTGCACGAATTAAGTGAACATTTATCAGTTTTTGTTATCGCAAAAATATTGAGTTTGGACGGAAAGGACAAAAAGAGCACCTGGCAACATTTGGTACAAAAGGTTAGAATTTGATCGAAGAACATAATTACTGCGATAGATCGTTAAATATGGAAATGAGGATCTCTCCAAGCCGACCGGACTATGGGCAGTTTCTTTTCCATTTTAGACTCGTACACGCAATGCTCGAAAACATTGAATATTGTATACCAAATTTTGCGAATTACACCCAGGCGCGATTCTGTTGCAATTAAATAAGCGTAGGAAGTCCATGACTTAGCCGAATTTCGATTTTTAATGACAACATGACAACATTAGCACCCCGTTGTGCGTCATGTTGTTTCGCACGCTGCTTCAGTTTCCACGTGTTTATAACATTTTGGCTTTCTACAAACATAGAAAAATGTATCATTCATTTAAGCTCTAACACTCTTTTTTCTCTTTACGTACAATAAACAATTTAATCAGTGAAACGTGAAAAAGGGTGATATGGATAAATATTTAAATCAAAAACAAAATTGTATAAAGCCTAAAGTGTTGCCGTGTCCGAGGTTTGCGATCAGACTGAAATGAAAAATGGTACAGGCTTGAAGGAATTGGCTGACGTATTTTCCTTGGGGATTCAACTCTCAGACCCTGCTATTTGCAAGTTAGGCTCCGGTCGCACTCGTAACTTTAACGACATTAATATCGACATTTGCATCATTTGAAGTGCAAACAGCGCTTGTCACCAGAAATATATGTTAGCAAGTTGCTACCAAACAATAAAGAAACCGTCGTATTGCTCTCGATGCTGAGTTATTATCGACTAAACTTTCTAGTGCGACCCGGCCCTTACTGGTAAAAACAGGCGAAATTATGAACATACCTTGTCGTTTGTAGCAAAGTCTCTTCAGCTATATCTTTCTCAATCAAGCTTTAGTGAAACATAAATTTGAAATTGCTAGGACTTTGTTCGACCGGCGAGACTCGGAAACAAAGGGACGTTCACCCTTTTTTTTAATGAGATTTTTGGCAAATGGCGGTTAGCTTTTTGTTCCTCTCTCCCACACACCGCGCTTTTGGATCACAATAAAAATGTCAAAATGATAATCATAAAAATTAGAGGAGTCTTTATTCACTCAAAGAGCATACTTTAAAATATTAACGCCTTATATATTTAAAACTTTTTGATGCTCATTTGTAGATTTTGCTTTTGTCACCTACCAGTCACATCGTGACGCAAATGAACCTTCCTTGCCTCATAATAACGGGTCCATAGGCAGAAATGCATGCTGTGCTTAATGGCGGAAATGATCACAAGTGCCTTCTCAACTAAACACCTGTCAAATGCGATAGAAATAACTGTCGATTGCAAGAAAACGTGGTCGAATGGTTGAAAAGAGATGATCGTGGCAAAGAGTCACAAATTAACATGACTATGGCCTTATATCTTTGACTTTTTGAAGCCGGAGTCGAGATTGTTCAAAATTCGCAGCGGTGGAACTACAGAGTACAAATTTCTGCCCTTCACTTCAGCGTGCCGTCTTTAAATTAAATCCTTAATTCATTCTTTGCAACAATAATACATTGCCGTTAGCCACACGACGCATTATTGACCCTGATTACAGGCAGGTGCTTTCACAGGCTGAAAGGCCGGGAACAAAACTGTCAGTATTTGATTCTTCAGTTTAGAATTTCTGAGTGGCTCCAGCGGTTTGTCACGTTGTCTTTCATACAGCTCTTGTGGACAGAAAAAAACTATTTAAAAAAGCAAGATTTCTTCGTAATATAGGTCTAGCCTATTATTCAATTTATGTCAATATCGGTATATTTCTTTCTCGAATCTTTTGAAAGTAATCTCCACATCCAATTTTCAACAAGATGGTGCGAGAGATCATTGAAGAAAAAATAAATCATTGTTCATTCAGCTTTTATCTGAGCAAGTTATCAAATTATCCAGAGAATGTATGCAAATTCTCGGGGAGACACATGCACGAAGTCAAAAAGGCAAAAAAGAAGGTAAGTTTATCTTTTGGTAGTTCCATCAGTTCTGAAGGCTGTTATTAATGGAGGCCGATGCATCCCCCCCCCCCCCCCCCCTGCTCCTGCTGATATTCAAAGATAAGTTTGTGAACATCACTCTAAAGTTTCCATGCATCTGAGTCACAGTCAAAACGTGTATCATAAAATAAAGTTTATTCTCACCATTATAAAATAATATTATTCAATATTAAATTCTGAACATGAATACCACAAATTCTTTCAATTTATACCCAGAATTGTACATTAGCCAACCAAACCAGTATCAATATTCTTATAGTCTATTCAGCATCTGTGTGATAGCTTTCCGGAAGGTGTCCTGATGTATCAAAGACCCACTGACATGCCCAGAATCTATGTACTCTACTTGGCAACCAGGCCAAACATCACAGATATCAGCCACCTTATCTCGTGGCACATAAGCATCATGCTTTGCCACAACAAACTTCACCAAGGAAGGATCAACAGGCATTGGGAGGTTCTGCAGGTGCGTAACTTTGTCCATCACAAAGTCCATACAATTCACGGCTTGACTTGATGGCAAACCAGATTGCTTTCTGCTGGTTTTTAAAAGGTTGGGAATATTCTGAAGAACATTTCCCCGTAGTCCGCTCATCACATTTTCCTTGTTTAGGTAGAGAGCTTTGGATAAGTCTGTTTGATCATCTTCTAGTCTATGGTAGTAGTTGCATGACTTTGTTGAGTCTGCGGCATCTTTGATTGGGACAGTGGAAAGACCAGTACTGGGATAACTTTGCTGCACGTCTTCGGCATTCTGAAACATCAGTCCTGCTGATCCACCTGGAGACAGCAAGTCCATGAATTTTCCCCTGTAGCTCTGATCTGACAGTTGTTGATCTAGTTTGCTCCACACACATGAATGTTTCATTACACCCTGTGGGCCACAAACAAACAATGAGAAGCAGTAAAAATATGATGATTGTATTATTATGAACATTACAAAGAAACTGAAGCAGTCTCGCACAATTAGTTCACTCTTATCATGTGACAGGTATAAAGTAATGTTTTTACAGTTGAAGCTCTGGTAAGCACTTGCCACTGCAACTAGCTGACTCAGTTATCATTTCTCACTAATCCCATACACCTTTTTCCAACTTGAGTGGCTGGGAAAATTTGTAATGTGAGCTTGGGATTGAAATGCCACAACACTATACCTGTGTAAAGACGCATGAAGCAGTACTCCACGACAAACAAGGAATGACTGCAAGAGGTTTGGGCCATGCTGTGGCTGCCAATGAAGCCATGTGACCCCCCATTGAGATCCCACTAACACCTAAAGGACCAAAGCCCTCCCGCTCACACCAGTGAAATAAAACCAAGGACTCCAACATCAAAGACGCTCCCATGATAAACAAATCCAACACATGTCTAAGGCTGGATCGAGTCTGCCCTTTGGGTTTCCTTAGACCGTAGAAAGGACTTTCTAAGATAATCGAAGCAATTCCCGACTCTTTTGCTAGAGGTTTCGCCATCAAGTTTCGTCTTCTCCAAAAGAAGTGGTCTCCGGTACCAGCTAAGTGTAAACATAGCGGCTTGCGATCTTTTCTGTGCCATGCTTTCGGGACTACGATTTGAAAGTGTGCTTGCTCGCTCTCCCGCGGTAAAAGATCGGGAACCTGCGTTGCCACAGGTGATGTGAACTGTCCCTGCGCGACGAAATGCGATTCTAGCGACCAGCTTTTCTGCAGCTGGACAGGATGACGACTACAAACCAGCTGAAATGACGATGTCCGATTGCCCAGTAAGTCACGGAGCTCGAGAAGCCGCTGAAAAGCATTCAAATCACCCCATCCATTCGCAAAAAAGCTGGAAATAATGAAGCGTCGATAGACAACATCGCTTATGCTTTTCGCATGCATGTTACAAACAACGATGCTAAGCCACCGCGCCTCTTAATGTTTACGACTTTGAGCCGATCCATCTTCGGATAAATGACGCATTCCGATTGGGAGTCGACACTCCATCGACATCAGGAAATTCTTGTGGAATGTGTCACGGTCGGCACCACAGTAACATCAATCGGGTGAGGTCGCCAAGGGTCTCGGAAAGACTGGATGACGTCATTCGGAAAGCCCAATGTTCTCCCAATGCAAGTCAGACAGGGAAGTGAGGTGTCTTATAGTAAAAATGTTGCTATTGGGAATCGAAGAGATTATTGCTCTCTGCACTGCTTTTCCAGCGTTCGTGCATCGCGAGAACATCGGGCTTTCCGAGTGACTTTATCCAGTCTCCGGAAATATTGGGTAACCTCACCCGATGACAATGTGTCACCAGCGCGTCATCGGCAGCTTCCGCCGAGGATAGCGAATATGGCTGGCTGTGTTGTGTCCTCAAAGAGACTCAATATGATGAACTTTTGGAGACTTTGAGTAGTTGGGCAATTCAATAGAAATGAGCGTGCCTCTAAGAGCGAACATTTCCCGGGGGAACCCGGACAAAGTGTTTGATTTGATCGAGAAAGTTGGGGGAGGAACTTACGGAGATGTTTTCAAGGTAAGGTCCTGGGTGTTAATTGTGCTTTTCCTTGTCTGTATGTGGGCTTATAATTCTATCTTCTGCATTTCTCACCTGTAGGCAAGGGTCATTGCCACTGGCAATCTAGCTGCGGTAAAAGTTGTGAAGATTGATCCCGGTAAATACATACATTTCGAAAATTCAAAGTTTGATAGGGCTAGTTTGATAGTTCATGACTATCTACTTAGTATTGTCTCGCTAGAAAACCGAAACTTTCGTACTGCCTAATTAGGACAAGAACCTCGATCTTCTCTGGTCTATTAAATTTATCGTATTGGCAAACAGTGCTTTGGTAATAAACACATTTAATAGACACTTTCTGACGTGTCGTACCATTTCAGGTTATGTGTTTGTACGTCTATAGAAATTCATACTGTTCTCTTTATTCAGGGTCTGAAATTTGTCAACTACATCAAACAATTGTACCAGTACGGTACACGGAGTACTGTTTCTCTTTGTGGTTTGTTTGGGAATGCACAGCTGATATGCAATGCTCATTAAACTAATTCTTTTGTTTATAATACCGTAGAAGATTTATTTTATAGTTCCTGCTTCGATTTTCTAGGCTTTCGGGTTGTCTTCGGGCCTTGTAACTTATCACACGTATATTCAATTTGGTAAATTTTGTGTTTTTGGTTTAATGAGCAAGAAACTTCGTGTGTAAATATATGTGTCTAAAAATGATGGTCGTGTTCAAATAGAAAAAGACCAATTCTGACATGTTAATTTTAATTCTTGCACTATATTTTAGTGATTCTGATTTTATTATGTACAAAAAACTGGCAGCAAAATGATGGATATTTTCTGGCATGAGGACAATTTTTAATTAAATATTTAATTTTATGCAAGCCTTCATAAAACAATGAAATGTATGTTTTGTCAACACTTCCAGGTGACGATTTTGAGTTAATCCAGCAAGAAATTGCTATGATGCAGCAGTGTGAACACCCCACTATAACACAATACATTGGCAGCTATCTGAGGTGAGTTAGAAACTTGTTTGTAAATTTTTATAGTGCATAGCTTTTGATATTGATGAATTGTACAAAGATCTGCTGTGCAGTAATCTTTTCTCAGCCTTCTTTAAATTTTTCCTGAGTTTTTTTGTATGAGTCAGTTTGACTCGGAAAGGTTTTGGTCGGATTGTTCATTTTCCCGCTCTCAAATTCAAACTTCCATATCAAAGTCTGTTCTGGATGCCATGCAAGCATATTATACTGTATAAATGATTTTATCAGATGACCTGTCTGGTCCCTCTCGCTGCATCAGCCTTACAGTCTGATGATAGCAGGGATCAGGACAGTTTGATGTGCACATATGCAGGACCTGAAAAAGCCATCCTGCAGACCTGCACACGTCAACCTAGCTTGTCAGGCTCTGCTTGAAGATTTACAAAAAAACAAAAAAACAAAAATCTAAAGTCACGAGCAATATATTTAAAACCACACATTAAAAGTATGAAGATATTATCAAGATGCAATAATTAAGTCAGATAAGGAGTATATGTAAACAAAAAATATATGTAATAATATAAATATACAGTAAAACACTATCCAGTCTACATTACTGTCATTACTAACAAGTCTCTGAACTCTAGGGCGAAAGGGTTGACATCTGTGAATGTCATATATCTAAAATATTGACAGATAGGTGGGATAAACAGGAAAATATTTGGTTCCTTATCATTTTAATTATTGGTTGTGACTACAATGCACACAAAATCAGATTTCCACTTTAGAGAATGTACTTATACCTTAAGCCAATTCCTGTACCTTTCCCTAAACCCTTGGATCTAGAGAAATGTTATTTCCCAGGATTAGGATTATGGTTAAGGGTTTTTTAGGGTTGGGCTAGGTTTAGGTATCAGACACTACCCAATTTAATCCCCAAAGATGATATATTGTAATGATAACAGGTTGTAATAATTATAATAATAGAGAATAGTAATTATCATTCTCTCCACCTTCCCTGAGCAATATGCAGGGTACAGTGTATTATTTTAAAATATTTGACTGTCTGGTTAACATGGGCTTGAGCAAGAGAGTTTGAAAGAGATTGAAATTAACTTTTATGTTCAGCATGTCCCTTGGCGACCACAAGTTGTGTTTTGGTTGCCCAGTTATATTGTTTGATGTTTTATTGTGTTGAAAAGTATGTTTTGCAATATTTACGCTGCATCTTTTTAGTCTTTAACTCTGCATTTTCAATTCTCCATACTCAAGCTACAGTTCAATATGTATACTGGAATGAGACTTTTGTCTCTGATCAGTCTTGGGTTCATTTTTACTGATTATTTTCTCTTGCTTTGGTTTGCTTTCTCTAAACAGGAGAGATAAACTGTGGATTGCAATGGAGTACTGTGGAGGAGGTTCTATCCAAGATATTTATTGTGGTAGGCAACACTAGTTTTATTTCAAGTAAATAGAGTTTCTGTCCTCATGTTTGAATTATCCATGGAGGTGAAGGGTTAACCCTTTCACTCCCAGGATCAAAATGCAGATTCTCTTAACCTTTTAACAAGAAATGTATGAGTGATGTAGTAAGAATATAAAGATTAATCAGCTATCATGCAAGTAAGGTATCAAAAGCCAAGTTCTCCTTACTGTATGATATATTTCTAGTGAGAAACTGAAGGAGAAAATTGAAGTTGATCACTGTGGGGAGTCAAAGAGTCACTTGTGGGAAGGAGATTCAGTAGCCACATGTGAAGTGGCTGTATTTACAGGCTAGTTTAATTAAATGTTGCTCTATCTTTTTACAGTCACAGGTCCTTGCTCAGAGCCTCAGATTTCCTTTGTTTGTATGGAAACCTTGAAGGTCAGTTTACATGTATTTCATGAATGGCATTGACTTTCCTGGAGCTCCGCCTCACAGCACTGTTTGATTCTGTTATAACAGGGTCTGGCTTATCTTCACGACAAAAACTTAATGCACAGAGATATCAAGGTAAGCTTTTAAAAAGTCCAAAAATATTATTTCAGACTCATATTTCATACATGCATGTTTCTTGACATGCATGACCAGCAACTAATGTAATACTGGTATTTTGTTTCATCCCAGGGAGCAAATATTCTTTTGAATGAGCAGGGAGATGTGAAACTAGGTGAGACCTTTTCCCTGGTTTTATTTGGAGTTCTTGTTTCTTTTTTTACCATTATTGTAGGTGTTGTATCAGGGAAACAAAAACAAACAAAAAAAAAAAAAATTTCCAGCTAGCCTGAAGGCAAGTTGTAGTCATAAATTGCTATCCCAGATAGTTCAACCAGAGCAAGTTGTTAGGAAAATCTACTAGCCTGCATGATGGAAAAGTCTAGTTGCCCCAGGCAGTGGACACAACTTTCACTGCATCCTGTGAAATGTGCATACTGAAGTGTGCATGCACACTAGTTAGCTGAATCCGAGATCTTCAGTCAGTGTAGTTACTAACTGTATTATTGAAAATAAGCTTTTCTAATTCTCCTTTCTCTTTTTCTTTAGCTGACTTTGGTATTGCAGCCAGGATATCAGAAACCATGAGAAAACGAAAATCTTTCATAGGAACTCCTTACTGGTGAGTTTTCAAGCAGGGTTGCTTTTCTTTTTTGTTGTACATTTTTTGTAATCAAAATTTGACAATTTGTTATCCTGCAGGATGGCCCCAGAGATGGCCGCTGTAGAAAGGACAGGAGGGTACGACCTGAAGGTGGGTGCGAGGCATGACCAACTGTGACCCTGCAGAAGGCAAAAAAAAAATCACTTTATTTAAGTCTCGATGTATTTAGCACTGCCGTGCTAATTGGGGAGACTTGAAATGCAGAAACGAAATATCATAAACTGAACACAAATTTGTTAAGAATCCCAACTCGTCGGAGGCTAACCAGTTGGCTATTTACATAGTGTGGCCGAGGGTTTGAACTCAGGGCTGCCGTGTTGCAAATTCAGCTAGTGGTCAGAGCGGGGCTTGAACCTGGGACCTCCGGATTTCAAGTCCGGTGCCCTAACCACTTGGCCACACTGCCTCTTCCTATATACTGGCAAGCTATATACTGTATTGATAAATACCAATATGATTTCTCTCGTAGTGTGACATCTGGGCAGTTGGTATTACAGCACTTGAAATGGCCGAGCTTCAGCCACCAATGTTTGATCTACACCCAATGAGGTGAGAAAAAGCCTGCTTTATGAAACTTGCCTGCTATTCAAACATATGTGCTAATTCAAGAACCTTACACACCGCTGCAACAACACTGTGTTCTTTGTCTTTTCAGGGCTCTGTATCTGATATCTAAACGAGGATATGTTCCACCAACACTGAAGGAGAAAGACAAATGGTGAGTTGGATATTGCATCATATCATTATATTATATACATACTGAGACATACTCACGAAAAAGCCATATTGTAAAATTTCGTACGCAAATGAGTTCTAGCCAATGAGAGGCCGCGAACGACGCTTTTCACACGTGAAAAAAATCGTTCGTCCAATCACAAGCTGCGAACGACGATTTTTCACTACTTTTAAAGGGTTTCCCGGTCCCATCATAAATGTCTCAGTATGTATATAATAAACAGAAAACATCATGGAAAGTGCTTTGTACAGTTTTTATTCACTCGTTGTTTCGTATCATAAAACTCACTCGCTCGCAAAGCCTCGCTCGTTCGTTTTATGATACTTCACAACTCGTGAATAAAAACCGTACGCGCGCACTTTCCATGAAGTAATCTCTATATATTGTATGTTACCATACATTGTGTTGCATAACATTTTATGATTATCATATGTATCATATATCACAACTTTCTGATTGATCAATAATTTTATTGATTTATAATCACACATTATTATTATTAAGAGGTTGCAGGAGGGTCAGTCAGTCTGTTAACTCACTAGTATTGACAGCCAGGAGTATTGTGTGGTTGCATGCTTCTTATAATGGTTCTTTTTTTTTTTTTTTTTTTTTTTGCAGGAGTCAAGACATGCATAACTTCATCAAAATCGCTCTTACAAAAAACCCCAAGAAACGTCCAAGTGCCGACAGATTACTCACTGTAAGTCATACAACAGTCTGAATTACAGTTTGCAGGATTCAAAATCCAAATTTTACTCTGACTATCTTCAAACTTCTGATACCAATATGTCATTACATGTAGGTTACTAGTGTTATCAGACTACTGAAGTATATTTTGCATTGTTTGCTCCAAACCAACCTTTTGTTATGCAGCACCCTTTCTGTGTTCGACAATACACTCGTGCTGTGACCCAGGACTTGCTGGACAAATACAGAAGAAAACGAGAACAGAAAGCAAGCCCTTTAGGAGGAAATGAGGAGAATGACAGCGATGGCGAGAAGGATGAGGTAAGTACATGTTGTGCTTCACAGGAACTGGTTTTGTGGAAAAAGAAAAAAAAAACAAACAGTCAAAACCAAGAAAACATTATTGAAGACATTTTGATGACTATGGTAATATGATTATAATTTATTGCCATTTTTTAAATACAATGGGATGTGTTTTTACCTAATTTTCCAGGAAGCTAAACTGCTCACCAGGATTCGTTCCAAGAAAATACCAGACAAGCCTTCTGAACGTGCTTCAATGACAGAAAACGAATGTAAGTGTACTCCTTACAGGTGGAGCTAGTGTGCTAATCGACTAAAGGTTGATGTGTAAATGCTGGATGCCAAGTTTGAGTTGACATTTTGAGCACAGGCCCTCTGTTGGAATCTAGCGAATAGACAACTTTTTTGACAATGGTTTTGTTTTGATTTTTAGTGGGTGGAGTACAGTTAGGACCTATGATGAAAAGAGAAACTAGACCACAACCTAAGGTACAGTAAGGTATACTGTAGTGATCAGAGGCAAACTTCTCCTTTCAACACACAGTCAGTTATATATAGTTCAGTGTAAAGAAAATGGCTGGTGATCTGTGGCTCAGGCCCATGCTGGTCAGGGCCCGGTTTTTTCGAAAGTCGATTAAGCTAATCCAGGATTAACGAAATTATTTCTCTCGACCTCTCTCCCAATAAACAGCAAGGTTTTGTTCGAAGATGGATTAAAAAGCTTGTTCCGGCTTAAAACGTTATCAAGAAAGTCGTTGTGGACGAAACTTTTACGTTTTCTGGCAAACAAATGACAAGAAAGTTTAGACCTAATCCAGGATTAGCCTAATCGTGCTTTGAAAAACCGGGCCCAGACTGTTAATTCTCCTACGCAGTGTTAGTCAGGCATTCAAAGCCCAGCTGGTTAACATGAGAGGCAAACTACTCTATTGACACTGTAAGTTCATGATAATAGGCCATTTGTGAGATGCCTGTTAGTGTGAAACCTTTCTGATTAGTTTGATTTGCATGAACATGAACATGTATTAGAACGGAATTTTCGTAAGAAAGGTCCGGCACTGAGCCTCGTTTTCAAACAGAGGCTTATTACTAAGATACTGATTTTACATTGTGCCAGCAGGTTGAAGATGCCGCTGAAGGAATCACAGACAGTGGAGACAACTTGGATGAGTAAGTATAGAGTAAGGACAGGCTTTGAGAGCACTGAAGATGAACTTTTAGACAAAGTGTCGCAAGGTCATACCTTGTGGTAAACGAACACACCTTTCTTTTGAGTCAGCGGTCATTGAACAAAACTGGACTTCAGTACAGGCAGCCCACACGGGCTGATGACGTCACAACTGATACGTTAATAGGGATTTGTATGGGAGGTTTTTAAAATCACGTTTAACGCGTGAGTGTAATAAATCTTACTCTTAAAATCGGTCTGACAACAGAAAGAGTCATTACTTGCCGCTTTTGATCACTTTCGAGGCGATTTGGCGCCGATTCTTTCCGATGATTGTTGGTACACGTAGTTTGGGTGCTTATATCCTGGTTGTGATGTTTTAAACAGCGAAGGTGGTGACAGTGGAACGATGAGGGCAAATTCTTTTGACGAGGAGCCACCACCACTGCCTCCCAAGGTAAGAGAATTCATAGCACAACTTTCTAGAAAACAGAATATCAGTAAAACTAAGGTTGTGAGAATGTATATCAGTCTTGATTTTTGTTGTCGAGAAGTGTTTTCTCTGCTTCTGTCTTTGTTTTATCAGTAATCTTACCGACCACATGCCGGCCACGTTACGACCATGTTACCGACCCCATACCGACTACATACCGACTACAAACCGGCCACGATACCGACCACATACCGACCTCGTCACCGAGCACGTTACCGAGCACGTTACCGACCCCATACCGACCACTAACCGACTACGATACCGACCACATGCCAACCTCTTTACCGACCACGACTCCCGACTACGTTTCCGACCACATACCGGCCACGATACCGACCACATACCGACCATGTTGCCGGCCATATACCAGCCACGTTACCGACCATATACCAACCATGTTACCGACCGCATGTTGACCGCATTTTTTCCTCTTTTTTTTTTTTTTTTTTCTCAAGGCTAATCGAAATTCGCACTATCAAGTGCCTCGCCCGTCAAGTCTTAGACAAAAACCTACCCCTCCCCCTAAGCCTGGCCACCTGAAGGTGACAAAAACCACGAGCAGTCAGGAACGTACATCGTCGCCCCCGACTCTTGTGCCACGCAAGTATTCAGAGAGCGAAATCGACAGAAAACCACCGCCGCCTAGACACCCACCCCCGGTGAGTTATGTTTTGTCTCTCTCACTCCCCTCCCCCCTCTCTCTTGACTTTTGCATCACTGACTGCTCTTATATAATTATT
Source organism: Plumapathes pennacea (assembly GCA_964036295.1). Taxonomy (NCBI): domain Eukaryota; kingdom Metazoa; phylum Cnidaria; class Anthozoa; order Antipatharia; family Myriopathidae; genus Plumapathes; species Plumapathes pennacea. Next base: position 1,576,778 of record OZ038470.1, read on the forward strand.
ATTTCAGAAGCCACCAGCGTCAAAGTCGGTGTCAGATGCCAGAAAGTCAAGCGTGAGTATCCACCGCAATTTAGTACCAACGTTCTGTCAACTTTTCTTAAGACGGTGACGGTGATAACTGAAGATGTCGATTTCGATGGAGATGGTAATGGTGATGACGATGGTAATTGTGAGGATGATGGCAATGCCGCGGTGATGGTGATAACGATGGTGATGATTGGCTGATGGTGATGGCGATGGCGATGGTGATGATTGGCTGATGGTGATGGCGATGGTGATGATTGGCTGATGGTGATGGCGATGGTGGTGATGGTGGTGGTGATTATGACGATGATGGCAATTGTGATGATGACAGGAAGATGATGGTAACGATGATTTCAATGAAGTGATGATGATGGTGATTGTGACGAAGATGGTGACGATTATGGCGATGGCCTTGGTGGATTGTTTATTGTGATTTTCTTGGTGTGGATACTTACAACCACGTAAGCAACGGTGAAGAAAAATTTCAGCAGTGACGACGAAAATATGCATATCGTACCCACTTATCCTTCTACTTTGTGTTTTTTAGGTTACCACATGCTTCTCAAAGATATTCAACGAATGTCCTCTGACCATCAATTGCACAGCTGTTTGGACGAACGCGAAGACGAGAGGTAAGAGGTCACGTGGTTTTCAGCCTGGTATACGTCATTGCACGTGTGATCCCCCATGTGATTTGAGTGAAAGTTTATCGGACAGATAGGGGAACTTCCCTTCGTTGAAAATGCTTTACTCGTGTTCATTTTCGTATGAATCAAATATTCAAATGACACGTTTTGCCTTGGACGTATTTTGACGCGTTACCGTTATTTTTGTGATTTATGCTTTTTGCAGAGAGACATATTTTAATAGGAGCTGAGGAAGGCATATATTCCCTGAACATCAGCGACCAGGCTCATGAGGCTGAAATGGAACAGGTAATGTGTGTAGAACGTCTGAGTCAGTTCCTCTTATTCTTTCCATTTCTTTTCCTTTCCCTGATTTCCTTCTTCTACTGAATTTCAATTACCGTACATACACTACTAGAAATACGATCTTCTCAGATGTCCCCTCATCCTGAAATTTAGAGACTTTGTCTATCATTGTTTTGGAAAGGGAGATGGTGGGCATTTTTCCCTTGACTTCCCGTTCCCCATTCACCTCCGGTCCTTTGCTTTTTGTTCTCTTCGTCTCCATTTCTCCCCTTTACCATTCAGATTCTGTGAGTTTTTGTTTCTTCCATTTCCTTTCATTCTCTTTTGTGTCCGCCCTCCTTGTCCCAGGTCCTTTTCTTACGGGTTCCAGTCCCATTAATGGTGATATTTACGTCGCACTGGGACCTTATTTGATCTTTAGTCCGCAGGTATTTCCCTCACATGCCTGTATTATTTTATCTTACAGGTTTGTGCTAAGAAATGCACGTGGCTTTCCGTCGTAGAAAATATCATGGTGTCAGTGTTAGGTAAGTTTCTCGTCTGTGATTTAAATGTGAAATCTCTGATTTAGAATTTCTATAATTTACCGCAACCATTGTCCTTTTTGTTCTCGTTTCCAGGCTGCCCTCCGTGTGTGCATATGCATAATTTGGCGGCTCTGCACGACAGACAAGAGAGGTTTTTCGTGACGATGACCAGGTCAGTATATGCCGGGCCACAAAGTACTAATCAACTTCGAGTTTCTCTTTCAGTCTCTTGCCCTAGATTTATCATACAGTTGGGAGAACTTGATATTTGATGATCGTGACACTCGTGCATTTTTTGGTTAGAATAGTCACTATCAAAACAGGTCAAGAGGTACAAAATAGTTAAGTGGTTGTGGTTGCCTTCTTTATAGAAACGCAAATAGAGTCCCCGAAACAAGAGGCTGCACGAACTGTTGTATCGGTGAGTTGAATTGTCGCAATAGCGACACAACTTTTTCTTGTTTTTAGAGCGGTTTTTGATGCTATGCTTTTGGATTTCATTAGTTCAATCAAGTTTAGCAGTGTTCTCGGCCAATCAGGAAGAAAAGCCGAACCCGATTTAATACGATGCGTTTCCTTGAACTGGTTTTTGTTTGTTTGTTTGTTGTTTTGCTTTTAAAGTAAAACTAAACGCAAATCACTCTGGCTTTTGTCTTGTACGGTTAAGTTGTGCATGGTGTAACCTTATTTGTTGATGTTGTTGTTGTTGTTGTTGTTGTTGTTGTTGTTGTTGTTGTTGTTGTTGTTGTTGTTAGTTTCATCATAGTTCTACTTTGTGTGTTCTACTTTGTTGTAGTTGCTGGTTCTAATGTTAGCGTATGATTTTTTTTTTTCATACTTTATACTTTTTTCTCTATCACAGTCAACAATCCGTATAACAACCAGCTTTACTTGTGTGTGGCGATGTCAAAAGGTGTCCATCTCTTACAATGGTACGAACCGATGGAAAGGTTCATGAAGGTCAAGGTGAGTCTCGTAAAATCCACCATTACCTCGAAGCTTCTGGGTTGAGTTCAATAAGACAGTTACAACAGTTACTGGACTTAAAATTTCCGTTCACAGACGTTTGACGTCGACCTCCCTTCGCCTATCTTGCTGTTTGAGCCGCTCGTCAAGCCGAAGCTGGAGTATCCACTTATATGTGTCGGTGTCAGGGAAGGGTAAGTAAAATAAACAGCTCTACATATAAACCACAAGTGCATCCACATGATCGTTACCCTTTTTCTTTCTTCCTTGCTGCTTCCTTCCGCCCCCCTTTGTTGCTGTTTTTGCCTTGTTCCTCTAGACTGCAAAACAGTCCATTCTCTGTGCAAGGATAATCGAAGCGAACGCGTGCGGTCTGGGGAGAGCGAGCGAGCGAGCTTGTTTGCTTGCACTTGCTCGATGATCCTAGCGCAAAGAAGGGACTGTTTTGCAACTTATGTTCCTCCGGCTCAGTTCTTCTTTCTTGCCTTTTTTTTTACCACTTTTCTTACTTCCTCCTTGCTTTGCTTCTTTCTATAATCTTCCTTCTTTCTTTCGTCAATTATTTCCTATCTTCCTTTTGTACCTCTTCCCGTGGCTTCCTTCTTTTCGTCTTTGCTTGTTTATTTATCCCTCCCTTTCCCCTCCCTTATTTGTTTTGTTTATTTTTCTAGGTCTGACAACTGTCTCAACTTTGAAGTAGTCAATTTGAACTCCACTTCAAACTGGTTCACGGAGCTACCAGACGGTATGTCTGTTTGTCTAAGATGAGTTGGTTCATGACTACGGTCTCTTTACTAGTGAAAGAAAAAAGTCTAAATAATAGAAGAGTTTCTGTTGTTTAACCTGCTTTCTCTTTCTGTTTCTTCTTCTTACAATTTCAGGAAAGCACATCGAAGCTGAAACGGTGGATCAACTTGAAAAGGACACAGTTTTAGTCTCAAATGACAGTAAGCTTGACGTTTATCAGCTAGTTTTGTGTAAAGTGTGTTGTACTGTATGTTCATACATCTCCGTATTTGTCCTTTTGTTTTCACATTACTAACTACTTTCCTTGCCCTGAATGGAATTGCAATGACAGACCCGTCTTCCACTCATGTTTGTTTGTTTTATTATTACAGAAATCATTAGGTTTGTCGACTTGGAAGGAAAACCAAAGCATTTCCGGAGACAGCTCTCAGAAATTCACTTCGACATCAAGCCGCAGTCAGTTGGTGAGACTAACGATACTTGGATTGCCTTGCAATGTTAACCATTCCAATGCCATGTTTCTATGAATTCAAAAACAAGAACCCCACCCAATAAGAAATTGAACACTGATATTAGGTTGTACTCATGGAGAGCTTTCATTTGAGTGGTCACATCTAGGTTTCTAACAGTTCAGGAGTTGGAAGTGAGCACTGCGAATGTACTCATTGAGAGCTTTCGATCATTTGAATGGTGACTCCTTTAGGTTTCATTTGACAGTTCAGGAGTTGGAATTGAACACTGCTATTAGAATGTACTCACTGAGAGCTTTCATTTGAGTGGTCACACCTTTAGGTTTCAATTGACAGTTCAGGAGTTGAAAGTGAACACTGCTGTTAGAATGTACTCATTGAGAGCTTTCATTTGAGTTGTAACACTCTCCGCCGTACAACCTGGCATTCGAAGTCCGAACGTCATCTTTATTTGGTGACGTCATTGAGGCCGTGTTGTTATTGACAGGCGTGATTTGTTTTTGTTTGTGTTTGTAGTGTGTCTACACGGCAGCGTGTTGGCGTTTCACAAGCATGGTCTTCAAGGCAGAAGCTTACAGACTGGAAGGGTAAGACGCAAGTGACTATTATTACACATACAGGCGGAAATATTTGACGCTGATAAAGTTAACTAATATGGGCATTTTTAAAGTTAACTAATATGGGCATTTAGTTAACTAATATGGGCATTTTTAAAGTTAACTAATATGGGCATTTCTTGTTTACAGGCGAACGTGGAAATGAATGACCCAAGGCGGGTTTTTCGGTTGTTGGGGAGCGAAAGGTTCGTCGAAACAGCTTTGTGTGATCGTCCGGTTAATTTGCCTTTAGCTAAAACACAAAATAATGAGTTTTGTTTGGTTTACCTTGGTTTGTAATTTCCTTGCTTTTCTTGCCCGCAGTATCGCTGTCGTCGAGAGCAGGCCAGCGGATGACTCCTCTGCCGCTGTCAATCTGTACATTTTGGCCACTAGTGCCAAGGCCAAGTGAGACATGGTGTTACGCGGAAGAAGAGTGGTGCGAATAAGTTCTCGTTTGGTGCGTTGATTGAAGAGAGGTCCTTGATGGACCTGTAGAAATGTGTAAAATTGAGCAATTCTGAACTTATCTCTTTTGACCGTTGCATTCAAAAGTAAATGATTAGACTAATCTTGCTTTGAAGAACTGGGCCCCAACTTAAGGAATTTGCTCCGACCATGATGCTTTGCTCGCTTAGTGAAGTTGCTATTCATGTTGTACAATGAAAATTTCACGAGCTCCCGGATGAAAAGAAAATACGAGCGCGCAAAGCACTGTGGTCGAACGAGAAAACTGCGTGTACCAAGTAGTAAGCCCCTGGTTTGATGGACCTTTCGTCCCACCAGAGACAGGGAAGATTAAGATTGATGGTTTCTTGTTGAACGGGAACAACCAAATATAACTAGTACATATGCAGTGAGGCCGATGAACCAAGTGTCTAGCTATTCAGAAGATTTCTGCGCGATCTTGTTTAGTTAACTCCAGACTCGAAGTGGGATATTTTAAAACGTTCCTGCAAGCATTTATACTTACTAAAAGACAGACAGGCTCTGAAAATATAATTGTGTGATAATTTGTGAAAACTTCATTAGCTCCAGTGGGGGACTTTGTGTTATGTTTGCCGTGTTGTGTTTTGGGTTATATTTGCTGTTCTGTTTTAGTTGGCCCCCTTTAACTCCTAAGTGTGGATCAACTTCAATTTTCTTCTTTGGCCTCTGACCACAGACAAATCACACACTATGGAGAACGTGGCAGTTGATAACTTGCTGAGATGAAAGCTGATTAAAATACTAATTCTCACTACATTGCTCATACATTTTCTTCTTGAGTGGTTGGGAGAATTTGTGTTTGAGCTCAGGAGTGAAAGGATCAGAGGGCCTCCTGTATAAAACATCCATTTATACGCCAAGTGCAAAATTACCATTCACATTCCGTCTTCACCACTGAAGCTTCGTGTTTTTTTTTAGTGTCACGTACAACTCGTATCTCTTATACTTCTCTTATTTTTTTTAGCCAGTTGAAAGGGTTAACATAAACTTTGGTGTCAGGTTAGTGATGTGATGTGGAGGTCGCTATTCTGTGCATATTTTTGTCTAGGAACACTAGCAGCCATCACATCTGCAAATGAGCTTTAATTCATTGGAAGCACAGCGCGATAATTTAACGGAAGATAATTGTTATTGAAAGCACTGGATATGCGCAGAATATTAGTTACCTGCCGTTTACGTGGAGGTCTAGCTACGCAAAAAATAACTATTGCAAGTAAAATACCCCAAATTATATGGCAAAAAAGCCTAACGTTTTTCCTCTCCGTTGTGGTATTTTGTTAAATTCGCTGTAACGTAAATAATTTGTAAATAACTAGAAAAAAGTTAAGATTTGCAGTTTTGCAATCAATGTAGCAATAAAGCTTAATGTCCGAAGTCTAATGTGTCTAGGGGCGGTGAATATCTGTTTTCTCCCTGTGTGAAGCCTTGTGATCTGTTTATCCGGGAACTCACGGATGCGCGTGCAGTCTCTGTGACGTCATTTATTTTGCGACTCTTACCAAGAGCACAGGGAAACAGTTTAAAGGTATGTGATTATCGTTTAATTTTATTGAATTTATCTCCAAGGTTTGGATGTTTCTTCTTTTGCTTATTAGATTGGAATGTTTGATTCTTTTTGTTGTACCGATCTCAAAATTGTTGATTTTTCAACTCACCTTTGATGCTTCCCGCCATAAGATGGAATATCGTGTAAAAAAAAAAAAAACAAAAAAAAATTTCCGCAGGGACTGCCCGTTATCGTTAGAATGTGTAAACTGTTTTTGTGTTGAAATTGAACTAACATGGAAAAATGCACCCTGCTCAACAACAGCAACACTGCTGTTAATTATATTTTTATCATGATAGCTTACATAATTGAATGGTTACAGTGGATTTCACTTTGAGTTTTCAAGAGTTTACTCGGTTGCCAGTCAAATGGACGGGTCGAGCTAAAATATGCATGGATGATAATTCCCTCCTCTACCCCCAAACAATGCTGTCATCGTGAACAGTGCTACAAGTCTAGTATATGAGTATCAGTCCGAAGCTCTCGAAAGTGGCCGCGATTAATTATTTTCTCGCCCTCGTCATATCTGGTGCTGTCCAAACATACTACTCGCTAACTCAGTCCGATTTGTGTCACAGGGAACGATGACGGAACTGATTAAACCAAGAAAGTCCAGCGGGAAGTCATCACGTAAGGCAAATCCCGTTCGGGTAAGTCGCGAGTTGAAATTTGTCCGCAGGAGAAACTTTCAGCGCTTGTACAGAACACGCGGTTTAAGTTTTCGATCGATGAACATGAACCATTCAGCAATGAGTCCATGATGGTGATGCAGCTGCTCTTTTCTGTACCATTCATTCATTCATATTCATCCGTTCATTTACTTTCCTCTTTTGATTTTGAAAGTTTCGTTTTTCTCCAGCTGCCTATCGGATCTAGTGTGGTCACCGTAATTCCCACGCGCAAATCTCCTCCCTACCTGAGTGGATTTCCAGGTAAATATAACACTAAAGCCGAATAGAAACATGCATGCGCACAATGGAACAGATCAATGTCTTTTAAAAAAAGGAAAACTGAAAAAAAAAAAAAAAAAAAAAAAAGAAAAGAAAAAAAATGCATTGTTGAGGCGTAGGCAAGCCCATAAATTTGTGCGCGTCTTCAGTATCAGGACGGAATCAGCGTCAGTCTTTTTTTTAATTCAAAAGAGGCGTTGTTTGTCACGAAATTTGGCAACAAATATTATATTAAAAGGAAACGCATCCGCATCAAAACACACGGTTTTTCCGACGATGCAATTGCCGTCACAGCTTACTTGTGCACCCAGTTGTTCGACCATCTTTTCATTTTTTTTTAGTTATGGTGATTTTCGTTCTCTTATTTCAGCACCGCACGTTATAGCCGAGCCTCGTGAACAGATGGACAGAAAGAGAAAAGAGAAGTGCGCCCTTTGGACGCTTAAGGACAAAAAAACATTTACTGATCAGTAGGTGTCGTTCTTGATCTGGGCCCCTTTTTCTCTTCTTCCTTTTCTGTCAAGATTAATCGCGATTTTAACATATCAACCAGCCATTAGTCATGCGATGATGCTTTTTTATTCATTATCTTTAGGTATATCCAGCATGGTAAAAACTTCTTGAAGATTTCCGAAGCCTTAGGGGATAAAGTGAGTTCTCCCAGCACAGTAGCGTGCGAGTCTCCTCGTTACACAGTAGACAACTAAGGAAATTAATGCGTGCCCTTTTGATGTTTTATGCACAGACTTTAGAAGACTGTATTCAACATTACTACCTCACAAAACACGCCATGCGATATAAAAAGGTAAGATCACGAATATCAGAAAAATGTTGCACCAAAGCATCACATGATTACTTTCTCATTACAGTTATCCGAAAACCACTCTATATACTTTCACTCTCTTGCACATAGTAGACACCGCTATCTCGAACTCTCAAGGGAAGCGGGAATTAGTTCCAGATAGCGGGGTTTTACCAAGGGAATTTTCTACCAAGTTAATTTCCGAGGGAAATCGGATTCTGTTCGAGATAGCGGGGAGTTCGAGATAACCGAGGTCGAGATAGCGGGGTTCTACTGTATTATATATTTTACTACATTGTGTGTTGAGATGAGAAGCTTGTCTCTGATAGCTTTTTTCTTCTGGTATTTCTTTCAGCTCAAGTTAGAAGCTGACAAAGTTAATGAACCACCCACAAAGAGAAAGAAGTCTGTGGAAAAATCTCCCCAGAAGAAAAGGAGGCATGCCAGCAAAGATAACAAGTAGATTGTATTTATTGTGTCATTTTATTGGAGTGCATTGCTGATCAGAAAAACGTTACATAATTCAATCAGACAAATTTGACTCAACCTTGAAAACCTCACGCTCCTGAACTGTCAAGTAGGAAATTCTAACGGCAGTGTTCATGTTGTTCTTGAATAAGCTGTCTAAGTAGCATTAGGAGAATTGAGTCTGATCAGCTTGAACCCAAGTATTTAGATAAGTAAATTCCCCCAACCTGCCCTGAACAAAATGTAAGAGAAGTGTTAGGAGCATTGATAGTCTGACCAGCTTGAACAGCTACTTGGTTCTTTGAAAATATTAAGAACAAAATAATGACTGGTAATCTGCATTACATGTTTAATTAGCTGGACCCACCACAATATCTCAGCCTCGCGATTATGAGAGTGGCTTATTGTCAATTATTTCTAATCTACTGTAATATACTTTCGATAATAAAATGATTGTGGTATCTCCATTGTTGACTTGTCAGACAGTCAATAACACTTCCTGTACTTGTTATGACAACCCTGTGAAAGCCAGTAATTTACTCAAAAGCTTACTGATTTACGATGAAGGACCACTGGAACTCTTCCACCTCAACTCACACACCAGAGCCATGTGATCAGAAGGAAGAACAACAGAGGGAAGTGCAACATACGCTTCCAGCTCCTCTTCAGACGGTAAGGGCACAACAGCTTCTACATCAAGCTGACTGCCATCGGCAAATATGTAATCTAGAGCTCCCTTAAACCCACCTGTATAACAGGTAAACTGGGGAATCCCAGACGCACTGAAGAGCTTAAAGTCCTGGGTAAAGCATAACCTGTTACAGTGTGCATCTTTGTCTGTACAAAATTCCCAGTCTTGGTGGTCTTCTGCAACATGTCCTGTGCTTAGAAGTTCATACACCCCACTCTGGGGCAGGCTGTTGAAGTCACCACAAAATAAGACTGCTGCTTTAGAGGGTGGTGGGCTCTGGATGTCTTCAGTTTCATTGCCAAGTTGAATAGTTTCCACTGAACTGGCACTTGAAACATCAACATGGCTTGAGGATGGAGGTGACACGGTTTGATCCACGGAGGTCTGATTCTTTCCTTTGTCTTCTGCTGCCAAACTCTGAGGGTTTTCTTCATGGAGCTGACTCAGAACCTCCTTGATGTGGTTCAAGATAATACCTACTTGAATGAGCCTCACATGTGGTGCATCGGGCTTGTAATAGAGATGGGTGTTCACCACACACAACAGCTCGTTCTCAGCTGCCGCAGACTTCAACACTGTCACCTGAGCGATGGTGTTTCGATTTCGTAGAATCTCAGAAAGAACAGGAAGTGCGGACACTTTTTCCAGTATTCTTTCTTGTACAGGGTCATTAAAAAGTGACTCCCGAAGAACTATGTTATGCTGACTACACAAATTAAACTTGTCCTTGCGGAAAAACATGGCCTCACCCTCTGGTACCTCTCCAGCCTTGCTACACAGTAACCCCTGGAATCCACAGACTTCCAAAGCAGGACTCAGAATGTTCCAGAAAAGCTTGTGCCCACACTCCTGTAGACAGATTATGTCTGCATTGTAGCCAATCAGTTCTTTCAGTAACAGCTGTTGGCGATACTGAATGCTTAAAGCATAAGGAGGGCAGTAGGGGTAGAGCATTTGCTTGGCAAATTCTTCCTTCGCATATGTGTCAGCCAACGTGTTATAACTTACAGTCCTAAACAGTTTAGGGTCTTCGGTTCTCTTCTCTGTATATAGGTGGCGTAAGTCGAAAGGTGATGCCCCTGGCCCTGCTGCAACGGTTGCCAAACTTGTGGCTTCTGACTTGATAGAGCTTGAGCGTTTGGCACTTGCAGGACAACACTCAAGCTTCAGATAACAGCCGATCTCGAGTGTGGTAGGAGTGTAACAGAAATCTCTGCTTACCACCTCCCAGACACAATCGTCTGAACTTGTTGGATCAGAGCTGGCTTCAAGAGTGTCGTTTTGGTTGGCAGATTTAAACCACTTGTAAGAGCAAAACTGTTTGTCTGCGAATTCTAGCTCGATTATGGGGAATATCGGGAAGCCAGACATGAAACTGGTTGGCAGCGACAAAGATAAGATAGTGGGAGGGTTGAGCTCCACATGATAAGATTGATCGCCAATTTTCAAGACGGAGCCATCCTTCCACGCATCCTTGTTGGAAAGATTTTCATCGATGAGAGCTCCATCATGCCACAGACTCGCTTTGATCTGTTGTATACTTTGACTAGGCTGTGACTCTTTCTTGGGTTTCTTAGCATTTTTCTTGCCAGAGGCAGAATTTAGGCCGATTCTGACCAGCGCCTTCCCAAGCAATTCCGTTTTCGCGCGTTGCATCTTTTTCTGTTTCCCTTCATACGTGAAAGAAATTGTCATAACATCGTCTTCTTCGACGCAGCGTACGTTGACTACTGCAGACATCATACGAGAGAACGAATAGACAACAGCTCCGCAAGTTCTTCTTGGAAAAGGCACGAGATTGACGAGGCGTTTCATTGTTCGGTTTATATTAACGCGGAGGACTGGAAATAATTAGACGCCAGATTCCTAAATTCAATGGTTTCCGGTCGGTTTCCGTCGGATTTTCTTCCCTTAGTCATGCCGCCAAGAAATGGTTTTTGCCCAGCATGGGGGCAACTTGGGGTGGATCTTAGGCCCTGTTTACATGGAGGGAGGGTAACCCTCCAAGGAGGGACACCCTCCAAGAAGGGTCAGAAGATAGCCCCCCTTTACATGCCAAGCGTTATCTCTAGGGTTATCTCGCCAAAAGTCTGAAAGGATCGCGCGGTCGCGAAATATGAGATAGTAACCTGGCACCGCTAAACTTAGCCCCCCTGGGAGGGTAACCCTCCCTCGAGTGTTTACATGGCCAAAAGTTGTCCCTACTGGGAGGGTAACCCTAGCAAGAAGATCCTAGGGTGACCCTACCAATCATGTAAACGGAACAGGGAATTTCAATAGAGAAGGGTGACCCTTCTAGGAGGGTGTCCCTCCTGGGAGGGTTACCCTCCTTCCATGTAAACAGGGCCTTATTCATCACGACTTTATCTTGACTAAAAACTTTACCATTTTGCTAATCAGTTGTTTCGCTGCATCACCACACATCAACATCCATGTTTCCTAACACGCGAATGTACGTTTCACTCGCATTCTGATTCAGAAAAATAGATAAAATGCTTCAGAATCAACTGGAGCGACAACACCAGCGCATATACACACAAGCACGTGCTTTGGTCAAATCACATGACCGACGTTGAAGGTCCGTGATTGGTTCACAATGGGCCTCCTCAAACCCGACGAAAGATGTTTTCGTAAAGTCGAGGGAAGAGGGAATGGTTTCTTTTATGTTTTTGTAGTGTTTCTCAATCGATTTTTTCTATTATACTGGACACAAAGGCCACTCGACGAGGACAAGTGCGGGTTTCTACGTCATCGCCACTCAAAAGTTATTTCTCATTCATAATCTCAGCGCGAACGGCCCAATTTTTGTTTACGTTGAGGGCAGTTGAGAGTATCGTGCGACTGTGGTCAATATTGCGATATGGCCTAATGCTGCAGCCATCAACGCTGCCTCCGCCCTTGGGTTTTTTCGCCCTGTCTGTGGAGCCTGTGCATGAGCTAAACAACGTTTCTCCAGTCATTCTTTCAGAAAATGGATAAGGAGCAGGCCCAGATCGGTGTCGAGATAGACATCGGAGAAGACCTTGAAGAGGTAGGGCATTTTTGCTTACCACTTAAAAATCCAGAATATTTGTTCCAACATACCAGAATTCTGTCAATTTACCAGCTCTGTTATGCTATTATTTTTGGTTCTTTTTTCGTTTGCAGATCCAGCTTCGTCCAGTAGACGACGAAGCTTACAAGAAAGTATTTGACAGACCATTTCAAGCTCCCAGTCCTGACATTTCGCAAAGGGCTGCGGAAGTAAAGACTTCGCATTACGACTACAATTTTGACGAAAAAGACTATAGAAGTAAGGATGATATTGAATGCATCTGATTTGGTATTTTTATGCATTACTCTTGGTAATAATTACATAGCAAGAAATGTACAAATATTAATACAGGTTCAGGCTTGCACAGGTTTTGTATGAGTTTCAATTATATCGAACTTCATGAAGCTGATTAGCGAAATGTATATTTAGAAACCTGGCTATTCTCATTTACTTACGCATTTGGCGCAATTATCTGGTAAGGAAACCTTGATTTTGTATGCCGTACATTTTGTCGTGATAAATCAAGTTTCCGGAAAAACAATACAAATTTGTTGACGCGGAGGTGTTTGTTTTCTGGTTAGCTTTATTTTTCCAGTGAATATGTGGCGACCAGAGCGAAAATTTTTGTATAAATCAGATAAATACGATGAACAGCACTCCGTGGAACGAGGGATTGATTAACGGATACATGAATTAGAAAAGCAATCAATCGTATCCAGGTACAAAGGATCTTTCCAGGTTGCGTGAAGTGATTTGTGGAACTATCAAGGGGCGGTCGTCCAGACATGTTTCCACTGGTTTACAGAAACGAACCAGGAGTTTTGGAATTTAGTTCCCAACCTCCTGAAAGGTTTCCCTTAGACATTGAACAACTCAATACAAATTAGTTCTAACGACTAACAATGCATGGATTTTGCTTAACATTGAACACTATCAGTGATCAACTTTCATTTTTCTCCTTCAGTTTCTCATCATAGAGATATCATACAGTATAGAGATATCACACAGTTTGGGGAACTTAGCTTATAATCAGTGCCTAGAGAAGAGTTGACTAAAAGAATCTGCATTTAAGTTTGGGAATGAAAGGGTTATAACTCTTCTGTTGTCTGCAGGTCATCGGAACGTGTCTGTTAAGCATCATGGCACTTTACATCGAGTTCCTACTATTTCTAAACGCTTGTCGTTTCCGGAGAAGGAGAGGAAAGCAGAAAGGAAAGCAGAGAGCAAGAAAAAGTCTAGGGACAAAAGCAAAGAAAGAGTTGAAGTTTTGCCAAGAATCAAAGAAAAACACAATGAGTCCCATGATCATGATGAGGTTGATGCCGACTTGAGCCGGGACAGTGCAGAAGGTGCAAATGACAGCACTCCAGAGGTGGAGCATCGTTCGCATAGACACAGCCATCATCACAGCAGAGATCACAGAGATAGTGAAAAGCCCAGACACCACCATCACCACAGACGACGGCATCATCACCATCAACGTCACCACCGTACTATTTCAGAAAGAGAACAACTTGAGTCACGGTTGCGCTCGGGGGCACTGACTCTGCAGGAAACAGAACCACAGGAAGAAGTCACTGATGAAACAGAGAAAGACTTGCCAAAGAGAGATCTGGAAGAGATAGCTTGTGAGTAGATTGTCTAACTATTTTATAATATTTTAACAAATTATATTTTTATGACATTTTTCAATCACTGACAGAATGAAAATTTATGAGGAAGTTTAACCGAGGATTTTGTTGTTGTTGCTTTTACTTAGAATTTCTTTAATAATTTTTAGTAAATTTAAATTGTCACATTAGTCACTCAGGGTGCGACAAAAGCCAATCTGCTAGTCTTAGGCCATCAGACTTTCCCATTGGGCTAAAAGTTGATTTTTCAATCAGAAGAAATCTGTTTGAATTGTTTGGACTAGCAAGTCTTTAGGCAAGCTGCCCAAGACATAGAATTCCCTGATTAGTTTCAGTTTTTTAAAGCCACTCTCATACTTGTTGCTTGTCAGGGCATCGATTTGAAGATTTACGTGGTCTTCGGAGACGCCTCCCTCACCTGCGTCCTCATCTGCGTCAGCGCAAAAGTGGTATGAGAACACACTACAGTAGTACTGACATCACAGCGAGTCTGCAAAAGTTTCCAGTCAAGTATGACCACAGTCCTCACGAGGTGTGTGTTCAGATAAATTTTCAATTTTTATTTTATTAATATTTTGTGGTAGAAAATTGCAGATCTCAGGGTGAGCTGCATATGTGACTCAGAAAACTACAACTTGGTTAGAAAGTAATAAAAATGAAGTGTTTATTTATTGATGTTACTGGACTTTGAGCTGGCCTTGCACACTTCATTGTTCGAATCAACTTGAGCCCCAGTCACTCCATCACATTGTATTGATAGGATATAGGGTGCAATGAAAGAGATGCCAGCTAGCCTGAGGCTATCAGGCTCTCCTGTTGGGCCATTAGATTTTTCTGTTTCAACTATCTGGGCCAGTGAGTCGTGGCTACATCTTGCCTTTGGGTTAGGTTGTAGCAAATATATTTTGTTTGGTACAGAGTTATTCTACTGACCTTTACTGGTATTCATGTCTTGAATCTTGTTTGAAGGCTTTTGTTGAACTTGAAGAGTTGACTAAAAGAGGGGAAGAAATGGAATGGAAAGAAACAGCTCGTTGGATCAAGTTTGAAGAAGATGTGGAAGATTCCAATCGCTGGGGAAAACCTCATGTAGCCTCCCTGTCATTTCACAGTCTGCTGGAGCTACGGAAGGGGCTTGAAAGGGGTGAGATAAAGCCCCATTTACACGACATAGTTTTGGGCACGGCCTTCCTAAATTTGGCATGCGGGCCGATCAAATTTGGCCTGTCAGGCTTCTGTTTACATGACAAAAAAGTGGAGTGCCGTGCCTAAAATAATCAGCCCATGGGCCAAAATTTAGAAGTCCCGGGCCCAAAACACATGTCGTGTAAATGGGGCTTAAATTTCTGTTTACATGATGTACTGTAGAAGATGGCATACTCTACATAGTTACATTCTTATTGGCAACAGCATGAACATTGACACAACCTTTTTTATTTTATTATTATTTTTATGTATTTCTAAACAGTAGTTATTTAGGAACATTAATTTTACTCCAAGAGCTACAAAATGCAGCTCATCTAGGGAACTTACATTTTGCCTTGTCTTAAACCATGAAGTCACGGTGTGTGGGTTTGTAACCAGTATTTTATTGGTATAAGATGCAACACACTAAAATGTCAATGTGCTTTATTGACTTGTATCACGATAAAAGACCATAAACACCCTTCTATAGATGGCAGGAACAATGGAATTCAATTCCTCTGGTAAAGAAATGCTATTTTTTATGGAAAAGTTTCATTGTACCTGCCATCCAACTTGGCCACTGTGCAAACCCTCTATTCTTTGTATCCCACAGGAGTAGTGTTGCTTGACCTAGAGCAATTTGACATGCCAAGTATTGCCAAAGCGGTTGTGGAAGGCCTAGTGTCATCTCAGCAGCTCAACCAGACAGAAAGCAATAAAGTACTGGCAGCTCTACTGCTCAGACACAGGCATCAGTATGAAGAGAATCATCAGTTACCACGGCGACCATCTATGTTCAATCTTTCCAACATTTCTGCCAAGTCATCACCAGTGGTGGAGCGCAAACTTTCGAGTGAGGTTGAACTAGATGTGGTTGATAATGCAAAAGATGCTGAAGACAAAGAGACAGCAAAATTTTTCATTGGTGAAGACGATGCTGATGGTGACGTGCAACCCATGGCAGATGGGGAAACTGGAGATGTAAGTTAATTGTGGTTTTGTCGAGGTAAAGGCGCAGTGTCATTGCATGTTTGTTTGGTCACATCTTGAAAACATTCACCCAATGTTTTCAAGTTTAAAATCCAAAACACAATGGTGGCAAGCAATCCAGCAGCAGACCCACCGCTGTTGTGGATGCCATCTTGGATTTCAAATTTAAAAACAGGCAAATGTTTTCAAGATTTGACCAAATGCATGCACATGTGCATCGCATGACACTGCCAACTTAACTTTTTAATGAGAGAACACAATTCTTTCAACCATTCAATTTATAAGTGACAAAAGATTAGTCTAGAAGGGATGTAGCTAAGAAAAAAGTATGCTGGTTTAGAATATTGAACTCAGCCTGCTATGAGTAGAAGACGCTCTGCTTGATGCCCTTTATTGGGCAATTGCTGATAACTCGAACCAAAGTTTGAAAATTGAGATTCCACTGTTACATTTTTTTTTGAGGCCTTTGGGATTAGAATGTATGGTATGTTAAACTCAGCCATTTTTATGTGTGTACTGTATTAACTCATATTCAACAAGATATCCATCAACCATGTGTTGATCTCATTTTAATTGAAACAGATGAAAGCTCCTCTGTATAGAGAGTACAAACCTCTACCAAGAATAGATCCAGAGGAGAAACTGGGGGAAAAACGAGAGATCAAGTTTGCACCAGAAACCAAGGAAGAAGATGCTGAATCCAAAATCAACACCAGGAAACAGTCAGAAGTGAGAACAAAAGTTCCAGTTGGAGCTGAGGCCACTGCTGTTCTAGTAGGAACTTTGGATGAAATCACACAACCTGCTGTGGCATTTGTGCGACTTGCCAAAGGGTGTATGCTGGGGGATCTGACGGAAGTGTCTATACCTGTGCGCTTTCTATTTGTGCTGTTTGGTCCTACCAATCAGGCTGATAGCTTCCACGAGATTGGGCGCTCAATAGCTACGCTCATGTCTGATCGGGTGAGAATTATTAGTGTTAGTCAAGCTTTGGTGTAACATAATTATATATTATGTATCAATAAAAGACTTGCCCAACTTATGACTCAAGACAAGAAGTTCTGCCTCAAGTCACCGAGCAATTCCAAAGTAGCAATATTGTTGATATCATCAGTGGCAGTTCTATTTTACTCAAATGAATGGCTGACAATTCTATTACATTTGTGAAAAGTTTGAAAATATGTTTTTTTTTTTAATATACTATAAAACTTAACTCATGCTTTTGACAAGGGGATATTGGATATGTGTAAATTTTGTGCAATGAATTATTGTTAGCGATGGAAATTTTCTCTGATCACAAAGTAAAAGTTTTTGGTCCAAAATTGAAGATGCTCTTTGTCTTCTCATTCAGAATTTTCATGACTTGGCTTACATCGCGGAGTCTCCAGGGGACTTGCTCTCAGCTATCAATCAATTTCTGGAGGACACAGTGGTGCTGCCACCAGGAGAGTATGACAAAGACCTATTGATTCCTGTATTGCTAAAACAGAGTGAAGTGATGGCAAGAAGACGAAAACTGATCAAGAAAGGCAAGTTATTCACTCAATATCAACCACTCTATGGACAAGAGAATAATATTATTCTCTCACTCACCCGTCTCAAACTGTTTTTGAACTGTTTCTGTTGAGTTTTTTTGTGATGAGCATCTTTATTTTTCATCCTACAGCTGTTTCTGCTGCTATAACTCCAGTGGAGGAAAACCCTTTAGACAGGACAGGGAAGTTCTGTGGTGGGCTTGTCAGAGACTTCAAACGGCGTCTGCGCCACTACAAGAGTGACTTCAAAGATGGTTTGAATACAACTTGCCTCGCAGCATCTATTGTTTTGTACTTTGCAGTGTTTTTCCCCAATGTTGCCTTTGGTGGTCTGCTTGCAGAGAAGACGGACAACTGGTTGGGAGTCAGTGAAGTCATTTTTGCCACTTGCTTGTGTGGAGTGTTGTTTGGTTTATTTTCTGGACAGCCCTTGATTATCATTGGTGCCACTGGACCTGTGCTGGTCTTTGAGCAAACCATCTACAAGGTATCATGTGCATTCCACATTTGTTAGTTCCTGGGAAAACTAGTTGTGCTGTTATCATAACAAGGCCATATGTATTAGAACAAAAGTTGATGTGAATTCATACGTTTTTTGTTTATAATACTGTAGTCTGTATGGCAAACAAATAGTGTATTTTCCAAATTTCTGTACCTGCACACATGTACAAAATTTCAATATTGTTTTTACCATTAGTACTTTTCACAGTGTTTGCAGTGATATTCCCCATCTTTGAGTTCTGCCTTGCCTGTGCTAATTGGCCTTTATTTATTTATTTATTTATTTATTTATTTATTTATTTATTTATACATGTTTTAAGACATTGAGCAAAATGTGGTGGGTTACAATCTACATATTTTATTACTTAAATCATTTTCAGTTCTGCACATCATATCCAGACCTGGAGTTCCTGCCATGGAGATGTTGGATTGGCTTCTGGGTCATGGTCATCATGTTTTGTGTTGTCGCATGTGAAGCTTGTTTCCTTGTCCGTTACTTCACCCGCTTTACAGAGGAGATATTTGCATGCCTGATATCTGCAATTTTCATTTATGAGGCCATTAATTTTATACAAAAGGTCAGCACAAAACACTTTTACTTTGTGACTCTTCTGAGATTGATTGTTAGGGGTAAAATTTCAACTATATGCACTGAAAAATAGGTTTCAGTGATGGACATACAATAATTTACATTAGGGTTCCAGTCATACTTCTTAAAAATACACATACCATATTTTCTCAAAGCTCCTGATGCACTTATTTCAAATTTCAATGTTAGGCGAGGCAGTTTTTGGGGTGAGTCAGGGCTCTTAAATTTTGTGGGAATTGAAGGAGGGCACTTGGACCCGTTTAAAGTGTTGCACTTCTGCCATGCTGAACTCAATGCAAATGAGCAAAGTCTATTGTTTGAGCTAACTTGCATTAAGTTTGGCACAGCATTAGCGTGACGTTTCAAACAGGCAGTGTTTGAGGAAAGACTGTGTTATTGGTTGCTAAATTAAGTTTGTTATTTCTTTCAAACAATAGGTCTTCAAAGACAATCCCCTTAGTAAAAGTCAGACTGATCAGTGCAATTCCTCATCCAAAAGTGAGAAGTATAAAACAGAAGTTAAGTGTGAACCCAACACAGCGTTGCTTTCTACAATCCTCGTCTTGGGCACCTTCTTCGTTGCTTTTTACTTGCGCAGATTCAGGTCTACTCACTTTCTGAGCAACAAGGTGAGCAGAGTATAGCACTCTACTTTATTGTCTCTTTTATTTTCCAAGTCTTCCAACATTTTAAGGAGAAACTGTGTGAGTGATGTACTGAAAATGTTGATAGTTTAGTTAGCTTTTATCTGAGTAAAGTGTGAAATGCCAAGTTCTCCATACTTATGTTGAGTGTATGTATTTTGAATTCTTATTGGCACAGTTTTAAATTTGGTGCATCATCATTAAGTCTCTCATTTACTAATTTTAACATTTTTTCTAGGCGCGGCGTGTCGTCAGTGATTTTGGGATTGTCATTGCTATGACATCTATGGTACTCCTTGATGTCTTGTTCAAAGATGATGTTCAGACTCCAAAGCTACATTTTGGGTTGTCTGGCACACCTGGTTTTGCTCCAACACGGAGTGAAGACAGGGGCTGGTTTATTAACCCAGCTGGGCTCACAAAAAAGATGCATGTAGGCTGGGTATTTGCGGCCATCATCCCAGCTATTTTTGTAGGAATCTTGTTGTTCATGGAAACAGAATTGACAGGCGTTCTGCTCAGCAAGAAAGAGTACAGACTCAAGAAGGGTGCTGCATTTAATATGGACCTTTTTTTGATGGGACTGTTGACGTTTCTTTGTTCAATTCTGGGGTTGCCATGGATGTGTGCAGCAACTGTTCGGTCATTGTCTCACCTCAATGCTGTATCGGTGTGGAGTACATCTCATGCCCCCGGAGAGAAGCCTTACTTGATAGAAATCAAAGAACAGAGGGTGACGAATATTGCTATTCATGTCCTAACAGGTAAAGTAAACATGTTGCACTGGTTGGTAATGTGGTCAGTATGTGGATGGTAACATGGTTGGTAACATGGTTGGTAACATGGTTGGTAACATGGTTGGTGACATGGTTGGTAACATGGTCGGTAACATGGTCGGTAGAATGGTTGGTAACATGGTTGGTAACATTGTTGGTAACATGGTTGGTGACATGGTCGGTAACATGGTTGGTAACATTGTCGGTAACATGGTCGGTAGAATGGTTGGTAATATGGTCGGTAACATGGTTGGTAATGTGATTGGTATGTGGTCAGTATGTGATCAGTAATGTTACGGTAATCTTGGTAAAATTGCTGATGTGGTCGGTACATGGTTGGTCCTAACAGGTATGGCATTGGCCTATTCCCAGCCCTTGAGACACTAAACCTTACCCTTACAATAATGTAGTGTACTTACTTACTTGATGTACTCTAGCATTATCTTTCTATACTTATATACTTCATGTAGTTTTGTATTTACTGTCCCATGACAGGTGTATCCATTCTTATGGCTCCAGTACTACACTCGATTCCTGTGCCAGTTTTGTTTGGTGTGCTGCTTTATTTGGGTGTGCGTTCTTTGTCTAAGATCCAGTTGGTTCAGAGGTTTGTCATGATGTTCATTGCACCAGAGCATCACCGTGATGTCCGATATGTCAGAAAGGTGATCATTTGCACATATTTTTTTTGTTTCAATCTTCACTATTTCATTCCTGCTGTTCTTTGTTCCATCTGTTCTTTTTTTCATTATTTCTCCCTTTCTTTCATCCTATTTTCTTTTTCCTTCCTCCTTTCCTAATTCTTCCCTTCTTTCTTCCAAATTCTTTTCCCTTTTTCTTGCAGGTGCTATATTTGTCATATACTGTAAACCAAGAATCATATTGTAACACCGTGTCATGCAAAATCAGACCTTCCTGAACGAAGAAATAGGCAGATCTTTGTTGAGGTGTTTGTGGCATTGGCATTAAAGTAAAATATCAAGCTACAAATAGACAGACTCCTGATGTGCTCTTTTGATTTATGAACTCTGTTTGTTTGAAGCTTGAAATTCTATTTATGTTAATGAGGCAAACCTGTAAAGAAAGATCCACCTACAAACTGTATAAATTGCATGCCTATACAGTGAGTAACATGGCAGTCATGTTTGTTGTATTTCTGTTCCTTTTCAGGTGACAACAAAAATGATCTATCTCTACACTGTCATCCAACTAGTTTGTCTAGCTATCCTGATAGCAGTGAAGCTTGTGGCCATCATAGCACCATCATTCCCTTTCTTTATCATCTGCCTCATACCCATACGCAAAGGCTTAGTGAAGATTTTCTCTGAGCAGGATTTGCAAGAGGTTTGTATTTTTTTGTGTGTGAATTTTGTTTGTGAACTTTGAGACTTTTAATGAATGTTTTGGCTGAGGTTTCAAGCATTGTTATAATTCACAAATTGGCTTGATGTTAGTGCATTCTATGTAGGGGGGGGGGGGGGGGGAACTTGGTTTCTGAGGCATCAGGATGGAGCAAACCATTCTTCACAAATATCGTACTGTTGAGTTCATGATTCTGCTTTCGCGTTTCTGTGGAATCAATACCTTACCAAGTCGCATAGTATCATTATTGGCTGAGAGCACACTTCATTATCTCTGAAAAACATGAATGATCTTCGTTTGCCCTTTCTTTTGCAGTTGGACAACGAGGAAGCTGGAGAAGACAGTGACCTGGACGAGTATGACAGTATCTTCAGTCATACGTAGAACATTGGAAATCAGTCAAGTCGTGAATATATAATGTACACAGGTATTCATGGCTTCCACGCTTGATAATTTCCACAGTGATAGTTTCCTGGTATCCATGGTGACAGCTCTAAGATGGAGACAAGATTAAAGTGCCCTCTTTACTGTAGTTTGCATCTTTAGTGACATATTTTTAATTTTGTGGCAAAAATTGTGAGTAGTGGACAAGTTAAAATAATTGTTCAAAGGTGGATAGAATTTACTTTACCACAAAGGTCAATTACTGTATAGAAGAGATTAGTAAGATGATGTATAGATATCATATGTACAATAAATAGATATAAACACTCTACCATACTATACATACATAATTATGCATAAACATATCAGAATACATCATACATTGGTAGGCATGTATTGTTTATACCCACTTGAAGTGTTTTGTGATAAAACATTGATTGTATATATAAGTTAGGTATACTTGTAATTTTGCACATTATCTCAACATCTGAGCTCATAAATTTACAAATTCTGCATGTAGCAAGAATTGACTGCTTCATCACAACAATCTACATGTACTGTTTCACACACTAAGTTTTCCATACTGTATGATTATAATTATTATTTATGGCAGGAAACTGAACGAGAGTCAACTCTTTGAAAATTTACCAGCTTCGGGTATTTTGTTTCTATAAAATTTATGTAATCCTGTATCTCCATTATATAGCATGGAGAGCTTGGGTGTGATTTCATACTGTAGCTTGCTCTGGGTCTGGCTCTGGTTCAAGAGTGATAAAGAAAACTGTTGAGCTGTAGAGTTGTTTGAGCTCAGGAGGAGTAAACATGTTTTCTATCTACTCAATCTGTAGCAATTATTTCATATTGAAATGTGTTAATTCTTTAACCCCCTGATCATACAAGGTAATGGAGAATTCATATATGACCCAGTAGAACCTAAGCAAAAGATCATTTGCCTTTTTCTCTATACTGAGCTACATATAGCTATACTATAACACCATTACTACAGTATGTATTGAAAGGAGAAGCTTGCCTCTTATCACTCAGGGTTTAGAGGGATATTACATACCCCAGTAAAATATATACATTACTTATACATAAGTAAGGTTTAGATTTTTTGTTTTGTCAAGAAGCTGATATTTTCATTTTAATAGTGATTCAATAATTTGAAAGTTTGTGGACTGAAATTTTTTTTTTTTTTTTTGGTTTTTCTTTGAATTTCTATGTAAAAAAAGCAGGTTGCTCCCTTTTTTGTTTTTCAAAATTTTCTCGATTTTTCATGTTTCTCTGCAGGGTCCAAAATCTTGCCTGACCAAAATTGTAGGACTTATAATCAAGCAGAAAACTGTACGGTCATAGGTTAGTGACCTCAAAATTGTTAACCATTAAATGGAATTTTGAAAATAATTATTAGAAATATTTTTGTTTCAACTTCAGGAAGAACGTTAAAAGGGTGATGAATAATAAAATAAATCCTTTACTAAGCTATGGTTCATAAATATTTTACAGCAGAGGTCTGACATGATGGGAAACAAATTTTGAGTTCAATTATTGTTAAATACCAGTACTGTAGTAACCCAGATTTGGAGATACACTCTTAATTACAAATCATAAACTGGAGGAATTTGTGGAACAGCTCTCTTTTTTCCAAGAAAACAAGGAGACCTTTTTAGGAAATCCAGTGGTTTGTTGCAGTGCCATAGTGAGTACCAGGACTCAACGGAGCAAGGCTGTAATAGCCCATGCTTTTTTCTCAGAAAATAGCCGATTTTGGCGAAAAAATCAAAACTCCTGAAACTTTCAGGGAGCCTTCCAAGGTCACAGCGAAGAAATAATCTCAGGAAATGTTATGCGCAGTAGAGATGCGCAATGCAAAACCAGGGAATCACCTTTAGTCGCAGGCGTAATTAAGTCCAAATCAACATGCGCAGGCGCAGGTCCAAATTAATATGCGCAGTTTTCAGACTCGCTTTCAGTTTCGCTTTCATCCGACCCTTACCCTACCCCCACGAAAAACAATTTGCTGAGATGACGCTGTCGGGGGAGGGGTGTGCAGAAGATTGTTCAGCGCAAAATGGTGGATGTCACGAAGGTCCGCGAAAAGCATCGATTCGACGAGGAGAATCTACGCACTTATTTGACGAGAAACTTGGAAGAATTTGGTCGAGGTGATGGAAAGTTGTCTGTTCTTCAGTTCAGGTAATTAACATCGTGTGAAAATTTCGTACATAGTGGTACCAAATAGGGACACTCTTGTAGGAGATAGGACATCTTATTTGTCTCCTGCAATCTTGTGTGCGTTGGGAAATGGAAACATTATAAGTACTAGAGGTTGTACTGATCTGGAACAGTGTACTAGAGATTATCTATTGTGCAAAGGCGGAGCTGGATAGAAGGAAGAGCTGAGAAAAGGAGGATGACCATGAGAAATTCCATGTGTAAATACTGTGGTCTAAAACTCCTCCTCTTGCAGCGAGTAGTCTCATCTGAGGTATATAGGTTGAGGGCTGTCACTGATACTCTCCTAAACATTCAAGACACAGCTGTAATTTGTGAATTTCATCCTGTCGAAAAGGTCTCCAAACTCAATGGATCAGGTCAAGGGACTAAATACAATACTATTTTAAAACTGTATAATGACTGCGCAGCTCTCACATTTGAGAAAAGCTCAATCATAAAATTCAGTACAGTTGAAATACAGGTTCATACATGCTTGACGTATCATATTCCACCTATTTAACCCTTTCACTCCCAAAAGTGATCAACTTCAAATTTCTCCTTCAGTTTCTCACCAGAGATATATCATACAATATGGAGAACTTGGATTTTCATACCTTGCTCATATGAAAGTTGATTAAACTATCAATTCTTGCTGCTCTACTCACACAGTTTCTTCTCAGAAAGTTGGGAGAATCTGTACTTTGAGCTTGAGAGTGAAAGGGTTAACCTCGCCCCCACATTGGCCACACCTCTCTAAAACTGTCATTAACTAAACTTTGTCTCCAGAGAGGTTCAGCAGTATTTATGGCAAATATAAGAATAAGCTGACTTTTTTCTGATGCCACATGTGACAATGTGTTAACTTTGAATCATGCAGTTTTGGCCAGTCGAATCCCACCTTTTATTTGACGAAAGATGATACAGAGGCAGTGCTACGGAAAAAGCCCCCAGGAAGACTTTTGCCAGGGGCTCACAGGGTATGTGAGTGACCAACAGTCCTTAGAGTGGTTTTTCTAGGCTTTTAGTAGTCGTAACGTTGCCTTGTGCTTTACTTGCTGCAGGTTGATAGGGAATTCAGAGTCATGTCAGCTCTTCGCTCACAAGCATTCCCTGTAGCAAAACCACTGTTGTATTGCAAAGATGAATCCATCATAGGGACAGAGTTCTACATCATGGAATATGTCAAAGTATGGCAAAAGTACCATTCTGTTGCACATCTTTTTAAACTAAGGCAAACAGGTTGATGCATTTTGAGACTTTCATTTTTACTGAGAAAATTCCCCCTCTTCCTTTCCCCATTTTCACTCGTCCGTCCTTCTTCTTTCTCTTCTCCCTTTGCAGGATCTGCTGATTATAGTTCGTCCAAGTGCTGTAAGGCCCTAATCCTCAGGGCAACAAGTATCTTCCTAATATGGTTTGAATTCCTTACCATTTCAGGGCCCTATATTCCGTGACCCATCTCTACCTGACAAGTCCCCAAGTGAAAGGAAAGCAATGTATGGGGCAATGGTTTCCACTCTGGCCAAACTTCATAGTGTTGATTGGAGGACAATGGGACTGGCAGACTTTGGTCAACATGGGAACTACCTGAAGAGACAGGTACAGTTGAAGCTCTCGTAAGCAGACACTCTTGGGAAGCAGAAAAAGTGTCCATAACTAGAAACGTCTGCTTACGAGAATGTGTGAATCTAGAGTTTGATTGAGCTAGAGTTCAAACAGGGTTTTGTTTCAAAGGCGTCCAAAAATAGTCCACTGTCCACTTACAACAGTGTCCGCCCAGAGAGCTTCGACAGTGTCGCTATACTGTCAGGTCATAGTATCTTTTTATAACTAGGTTTTTCCACACTGAGAATGTGTTTCTTGGTTGGGGTAAGGGGTTGAAAATATAAGCATAACCCCCTTGTATGGAGACCACTGGAACTCTAGACTCATAATAATATTATTAAAGTATCTTCATGTCTGTGATATTTTTCAGATCTCAACCTGGAGCAAACAGTACAAAGCCTCTGCTACAAGGAACCTCAGTGCTGTTAATGACTTAATTTCCTGGCTATGGTCCAATGTTCCTGAGGACAGTGGCGAAACAGGTGAGTATGGCCTAGAGAGTCATGCACTGCTACAGCTCATACTCTGACAAGCTACCAAAAACATTACTTTTCATTGCTTACATTTATTTCTTTGTCTTGTTAGTTATTGTTCATGGTGACTACAGAATAGACAACATTGTTTTTCATCCAAGTAAAGTAAGCATATTTTCTTGTTTTGTCATTGATACAAATAATTTGTATCCATAATATCAATTTTTGATATCTGAGGTATATTGTGGCAGCTCAAAGGGTTTTACAGGTTTTCAGAAAATTTACTTTAATCACAGTTGTACCAGAGCTTTGAAATGGCCATTTAGCAATGTGTTCTTATATTTGACAGCCACAAGTGGTGGCAGTTCTTGACTGGGAGTTATGTACGCTGGGCCATCCCATCTTGGACTTGGCTTACCATTGTGTCCCATACCACTCAACACCTCAACTCGCACAAATACTACCTACATTCTCTCTGGGTAAGTGACAAGTTTGGTTTGTGCAATCCCACATACTGTAGCGATCTGAAAATAACCCATTTTGTTTTTACAATGCAGAGAAACTACCTGAGGGGATCCCCTCTGAGAATGAATATGTCGCACATTACTGCCAAGCTAGGCAAATAAAATTTTCGCTCCAGGACTGGAATTTTTTCCTGGCGCTCTCTTATTTTCGGTTGGCTGGGATTGCCCAGGTTAGTCTTGGTGTTGATATTAATACTCAATCAGTCGCTCAAGTTAAATAAAAAAATGTTCATCTTCTCCTTTGAAACCGGTTTTGTTGCAGGGAGTTTATGCCAGGTATCTACAGGGCAATGCAAGTGCAGAAAATGCCAAGTTATTTGGTTCTGTGGTTGAACACTTGGCAGAGATAGGATTGAAGCTGGCAAAGGGGTAGGCAATCTTACGAGAACATGGCAAGTAAATCTATCAATAACTGTCTTTAGAAACAGTGATTTATATATTTATTGTTATTATTTCAGTTCATTAGATGTGACAATTCCCAAAGAGATTTCTGTCTTCCAGCCCTCTGCGAGAGTCAATAATCTGCATGCAAAGATGAAGAAGTTCATGAAGGACCATATCTACCCAGCTGAGAAAGTAAGGAATAAAATTTAGCTAATCTAGTCCCAGGCGTTATCGTTTTGTGCAACCAGGTCCTGATCTCCTTATAATATGTTTTCCGTGAAGATTTACTTGGAGCATGCATCAAAACCTGATGTCCAGTGGACTATCCCACCCATAATGGAGCAACTGAAGGTACGGATAACAACTTTTGTCGTAAACATCTGCATTCAAACTTGGAATTTTGACATCCATATTCTCTGCCATCCAAAAGAAATTCCGCAAGTATCTTCATCCCCCGCTAAGACGGACGGCGGCCTCAGGACCAGCTCAAACTGTCCGTTTTAGAGAAGTGTCCGTCTTAAAGAGATTTCAGTTGGGAAGTGACTGAAGAAACTGCAGGGACCGCTCCAAGGTGTCCGTCTTGGAGGGGTGGGGGAGGAGTTGACCGTATCTTCAACTTAGCATTGCAACCGACACAATAGTGTGCATCGCAGAGTTCTTTGAAGATCTTCACAGAAATTGAGAAATGTTTATGTCGTTGTTAGTTTTGAACAAATAACGTATTCCCGGACGAAAAGAGAGCTATAAGTGCGAGTTATTGGGGGTGATTCTTTGAACGTGTGAGTGAAGCATGACATTGCTAATGACGTTGTTGATGACGTTGCTGATGACGTTGTTGATGGACTTCTGTTTCACGCCAGGCAAAAGCTCGTTCAGCCGGTTTGTGGAACCTGTTTCTGCCATCTGAATCTGGTTTGACCCAGTTGGAATACGCACTCTTGGCTGAGCTGACCGGACGATCACCAATCGCTCCGGAAATCTTCAACTGCAGCGCACCTGGTAAAGGGGGTGGGGGTGGGGTGGGGGTACATAGTGTTAGTAAAGAGTCGACACAGACAGACAGAGGGGGAGAGGGAGGGGGAGTGTATGTGGCAGCCTAGAACAACGCATTTGCCACAATGCTAACACAGTTGAAGCTTCTGTAAGCAGACACTCTTGGGAAGCCGAAAAAGTGTCCGTATCTGGAACTGTCCGCTTACTAGAATGTGTAAATACAGTTTGACTGAGCTAGAGTTCCAACGGGGTTTCATAAAGGCGTCTGTAAGTATATGGAGCTGTCCACTTTCGAGTGTGTCCGCCCAGAGAGCTTTGACTGTGACATAAATGTAAAAGTAAAGTTGTGCTGTTCTGCTCCAGACACAGGCAACATGGAGGTGCTCCACTTGTATGGTTCGCCTGAACAGAAGAAAAGATGGCTGGAGCCGCTATTGAGGGGAGAAATAAGATCGGCCTTTTGTATGACAGGTAAGTGCGTCGTAACTTACTTACATTAAAACTGTAATAAATTAATATGTGTTTTCAAACAGTGGCGTACACAGGTCATGCCTCTATCTCTATTTTTAATCTCTCTGTGTGTTCCTCTCTGTGTGGTTTTTCTATCTCTCGGCTCCATCCCTGTTCTTTCTCCCTCTCAATTGTCTGCCCGCTGTCTCTGTCTGAGTTTCTTCTCTTCTTTTTCTCTGTCCCTATTTTCGGCTCTATCTTGGTCTGCCTGTGTCTGCTCACGGCTTGCTCGAACAAAGGGCTAGCGCTCGAAACGTCATCTTCAAACTCTTTTACGGCTTCTATAACTTTCACACATCGAGTCGATTCATTGTGCACGTTATACTCTACGTCGACGCAGCCAAAATCTAGTTCCTTTTCAGTTCTACTTTTGCACTGTGTCTGGTCTACATTTGGAGTTGTTTTCTCACTCGTCTGCCGGTCTCTTTGTCTGCTTTCGTCATCCTGCCATTCCAGTTACTACCATGTTCTTCTTCTTACAGAACCTGACGTGGCTTCTTCAGATGCAACAAACATGCAGTGTACCATAACACGTGACGGCAACAACTACGTCATCAACGGAAGAAAATGGTGGAGCAGCGGTGAGGGAACTTTACACATTGTCTTCATATAAAGACCTATTTTGTGAACCCAGTTTGTTTTTCAGGAGCGGGCGATCCGCGCTGCAAAGTCGCTATCGTCATGGGAAAGTCCGCTGACCATGCGTCCTCAAGGTAAGGACTGCGCGTGCGCAAGCAATGTCACCACCTCCCAGGTTTCCAAGTGAGCCCCGAATGACTCATCTTGATATCTATTTTAGGCACTTACGTCACTCCATGATCCTTGTGCCCTTTGACACCCCGGGAATCGTGAAAGTCAGACCTCTAACGGTGTTCGGATATAACGGTATGAATTTCCTTTCTGGTGTTCATGGATTATTATCAGCGTTTGGGGCTTCTAGCTAGAAATATGTATTAAATATGATGGAAAGCTAGTATTTGGGAGAATTCCTCCCTCCCCATTTGCCTCACCCCAGTCCTACTCCTGAAAGAATTTTGCCTGGAAACGAACGGGAACGCCTGCATTGCAGGCTAACAATTTTATTGAACTAATTTTTATTGTCTTACTTGTACTCTTTGCAGATGCCCCTCATGGTCACTTGGAGGTCCGGTTTGAAAACGTCAGAGTTCCTGTATCAAATATGATCCTTGGTGAGTGCATATAAGCCAAAATTCACCATGCAACCTACAGACATTTTGAGAACCATAGATCGTCAAAAAATATGTCGGCGTTTGGCGACATTTTAAATTTTTAGAAACATTAAGAAGATTTGCATGCCGGAAAAAAGTTGCTGGTTAGCATGGTCGAGTGCGTGAGAGCGTTTAACCACCTGTCTGATCCCTGCTTTCATTACGTCGTCGTTCAGACTTACCTCGTCAGCTTATTTCTTACAGGGGAGGGGAGAGGCTTTGAAATTGCTCAAGGCCGTCTTGGACCAGGTCGTATTCACCACTGCATGCGGCTCATAGGCCTGGCAGAGCGGTCCCTCGAGATGTTATGTCAGCGTTCTCTAGAGAGGGTGGCGTTTTCGCAACCCCTCGCAAAAAAGGTATTTAACCACGTGACAAACATGGCGGTTTATATCCGATTGAGTCATCGGCTCTTGCTTGTGTTTAGTGCAAAGCTTTACATTTGGAAAGAACCGTCTGGGGGTGTGTTGGACTTGCTGCTTCTTAAATTGCTCTAGTTGATAGTTTGACTTGTGTTTTGTGCTTCTTAAACAGGGAATGGTTCAAGAACAAATCGCACTCTCCAGGATTGAGATCGAACAGGCGCGGTTACTCGTTCTCAAAGCCGCGCACACTATTGACACCCTGGGCAACAAGGCCGCACGAAAAGAGGTAAGTCCGTGTCACTTGACGGTATTTATAGCCATCTGCATCAGAAAGCTTTTGCAGTAGTGTGACTGCTTTGGTTTTGGATTGGTCCAAACAAGTTCCGTAGCATTCTTGACTAATCAGGGACAAAAGCAAAACCCGATTGCGATCTTCTCATGCAAGCGAGCAAGTTGCGATATTTTCAAAGTAAAACCAATCGAAAATTACTTCGGCTTCTTGTTAGTGGAAAGTGCTTTTTTGCAACCTTTGTAACTTGGCGCTGTAATTTCTTTGATTTTGGTTTTACGAAGCAACCCCAAGTCATGTTTTGGTTTTCTCATCCAATCTCTTGGTACGCCATATTGTGTTGAAAAGTAGTATCATCGTCCAGCATAACACTACATCATTTTTCTCGAAGCCATTAGTTGCCCATGCAACCATTGTAAATTACACTACTGTTGCCCCAGCATGGTCTTCGGTTGTCCGGGACAACTGGGCAGCCATTTATCCTGTAGATGATGGTGATTTGAATACTACTTTTTGTGAGAGCAAGTTCAGTTTACTCTGCGTCGGCGGGGTGATGAAACGTAGAATGTATCTCAGCGAAAGGCTGATGTGTGTTTCCTGAAATCCGCAAAGAATATGTGTTGGATAGCGTTTTCGAGCATTGGTCCTTCGTCAGAGCAATTAATTCCCAACACTCAAAACGTCAGACAACACATTCTTTGGCGGCGTTCGGCATACCTATAGTAACCTCACGCTGGTTCACGCCGTACTTTGATCATTTTGGAGCCATTTCTTTTAGTAAAACAGAACGGAGTTTTTAGCGGGGAAGAAGCCACACCAGTAGTACATTTTTCGTTCGGTGGCCGTATGAAAAGAGTTCATCACTGAGCAGGCTGACTTGGAATTTTTAAACCTCACAATCCTTTATTCTCAGGTTGCCATGGCAAAAGTTGCGGCTCCTCGGATGGCATGTAGCGTCGTCGACCGCGCGATCCAAGTGCATGGCGGGATGGGAGTTTCCCAAGATTCCTTGCTACCAAAGTTTTACACGATTGCTCGGAGCGTGCGCATAGCAGATGGACCGGACGAAGTGCACCTGGAAAGCATCGCTAAGCAGGAACTAAAGTTGCAATCGAGGCTGTAGATGAGACTGACCATCAAAGATTTAAGGCTCCCTATCCCTTCATCCCAGGGCTGCCACGATGGTTGCCTAGCAACACTGGTTACAAAGCTTTATGGAAATTATGTCCTTCTGGGTCCTGTGAACTCTGAAAAATGATCGACTTACAAAACTTGGTTTCCTCGGCTCCCGAGAATGATCAACTTCGAATTTCTTCTATTTCTCACAACTAGAGATGTCATAAAGTAAAAAGATAGTTTGCATAGCTGAAAGCTGATTGAAGTAGGAACTGTCAGTTCATTTTACTAGTGTTGTATTTCCATCTTGAATGATTTGGAATAATCTACATTATATATGAATTTGGGAGTGAAAGTGTTGAGGTTAATTTTATATCAACCCGGATTTTTCTTGTGATATTTTACATCACGGACTTTCTTTGCCGGGGATACACTTGTGGAGATTACCGTGTGCCTTGATTTACCTCACGGCAGGGATTTTGTGCCTATTGCATTTCCCTGATGTGAGGGGAATACGATGCTACCAGTATTTCCTCTTTGTGACGATGGCATATTCAGACAACTTGCTTTGACATCGGAACCTCACAAAGGATATGAGGTATTAATTCAATCATTCAGGAAATGACGCTAACCTAAGAAAATGTCGTTTAGATTTCCTGGTTCGAAAAGCATTTTGCCCACATTTACATGTGCGCTAAAGTTGGTGGCACCTAATTCTGTTTCTATTACTATCTACTATGATCTCATATTCGTTGTAATTCGTTTCTTGAAAAATTAAATGTACATTGTACATTGTACGCTGAATGAACTATTATTTTCTCCGCGGGTTCACATAAATTTGCTGATTGTACTTCAGTACATTGCTATAATAAAACAAAAAGCTATGACTAGCCAGTGATAAAAAAACAAACAAACAAACAAACAAAAAACAAATAAAAATATTTTTTGTTCTTCTCGCGTCAACCAGCTGGTCGCCGTTCTGCTAAGTAGTCAATCAGAACGCATGAAAATCACCGTCTGTACCTGCTGAACACGTGACAAGTACCATATCACAATCACGCCTTCTGGCCCCGCACCGCTGTACTGAGCGTTTAATTGATTAATTGGAATTGCAGATATTGTTCCTTTTGTCGCACTGAAACCTTTCTAGTCAAAACAAACCACTGATTCACGTGATCCTGACAGCTGAAAAGTGGCTGTATCCACAAGGCTATTGCCGTGTGAAAGAGGAAAAGTTAAATATAAATCATTTTCAATTTTTTTCAAGTTTAAAAATATGCTCTTCGTGATTGCGTTACTCAAGGTTCCAAGGAATAAAAGAGATCATCCCGCGATTGTGTAAACAGGTTACGATACGCATGCTGATTGGCTCACTGAGCAGATCGGAAGACATCTTCTGTCGCTGTGTGTCGATGGGCACGCTTTTGTAGACAATGAAACTATAACAACTTGTCTGATTGGACAATGAGGTGGCGGGGCGCGAAACCACCAATCATGAATCTCTTTAGTTTCGTCCAGTGGCATGTGTCGAAAGATCATGGTTTTTGCAGGTCGAGCTGAGTTGTTTGGCGCTGTTGGAGTGTGGTCGGCAAGAAAGTCTTTTGAACTGTGAATATTGCGGACTTTAACGACTACGGATTGTGTTAGCCAAACGTTAAAGAGTGTATCTGAATTTAAGTTGACAACGCTGGACTTGTGGTGAAAAGAGGAAGACTTCGCGACAGGTTCTTTTGCGCTGTTTGTGATTCAACTTGGTCGCCGTCCTCATCGCCACGTGTGTGGACGAAAATAATATTTTTATTTTCCATCCAATTCGACGAAGCTTGGAGCGGGACCAATTGCTCTGTTGGGGTGAAAACTTTCACTGCTTTTGATTTTGGATGAAATTTAGTGACCCTAAAGGCACTGTACATCAGCAAAGTCATTTACACAAGGCGCTGTATGGTGGATGATCTCGATCGGTCTTCGTTTCCTGTTTGAATCTTGTTTGTCTGGGAGCAAGTCTAGTGGGGCAGAAACCTCGCAACCTTTTTTATAACACATTCACTGAAAAACGGATTGATCAACAGCAGAAGTTCCTAGCCGTATGAGTTCAGCGGCAACGAGTAATTTGACTGAAATCGAAGTCAGCTCAAGTCAAGTACAGGACGAAGGGGTAAGTTCTCTGGTGTTGCTGAGAGAGTTAGCTACAAACGTGTGTTGTCTTGAAGACTGTGATGCATTAAAATGAGCATCTTGGAGCTATTTTTAGAACTAAAATGGTGAAAATCCCCCAAGAAGTTTTTAAACACTAAGATGCGAGTGACTTCAGGCGGTACAAAAAATGCTTACTCAGAAAGAACCATTCTTTCTCTAAGAGACGAACTGTGGCTGAGGAACATATCCAACTCCAGTTAACATTTCTTGCGCAAGGATTTCTGGTATCCTTACCAAAGGAAAACTAGTAAAATGCTTAGCCTTTTCATTATTGATTTCCGTGCTTTGTTTGTGTATTTTTCGCCTCAGTGTAGTTTCAGTTCTTTTTGAGTGGGTGCGCTGGAGGATGTCCAAGCGACGAATATGATAAGAAATCGAGCGCGGAACTTTGCCTCACAG
The DNA here is from genome assembly GCA_964036295.1 of Plumapathes pennacea. Classification (NCBI taxonomy): domain Eukaryota; kingdom Metazoa; phylum Cnidaria; class Anthozoa; order Antipatharia; family Myriopathidae; genus Plumapathes; species Plumapathes pennacea. The sequence continues at coordinate 1,610,917 of OZ038470.1, forward strand.
AACTTTGTATGATATAACTGTGATATTGGTGCTAAATCTTTTCCTGTAGAGGGATTTAGAGACTTGGTGTTCTTGACAAACAGTCGGAAACTCGGCTTCCGACTGCAAAGTAAAGGGTCGAATTTCGGAGAAGCATAATTTTGAGTCATTTCAACAAATAATCGGTTCATTTTTGAGGTTAGGTTCACTTTCGTATGGGCAAGGAAGTCGAAGGTTGGCCAATTGTATTTCTGTGCGATTTCCCTGTCCCTTGTGTGGCGATGAATTATAAATTGGGGCTGGATGTCGCTGAGCAGAGACTTGACTAGCACAGACCACTATTTTTTGCTTTGCCTCCATTCAGTGGAGTGTGAACATTGATCGAGTAGTTACGCCCAGCTGTTTTCATCGCAAGTCTATTTCCCGTTAAATGCATGGGATAGATCTATTTCCAAGTGAATCGAGTGGTTTGCTTACGAGATGTAGAGCCACCCCGATGTCTGTGTGTGTTTTAATGATAAATTGTATGAAAATATGTTTATTTGTGTGGCAGATGTTTTCATAGACATGACACGTGAACAGCCGTGTGTGTTATCGATAAAAAGTGTCGGACAAATTGGAAGTTAGGTGTTGATCGCAAATTGTACTTTTGGTACGCATATCCTTCGATTGTGTTTCTCCTGAGACGTGTACTTTCTCATCGTCTTTGTTTGAATTGGTTGGTTTGTGTTGATCGCTCCATGGTGGCGACTTAGTATAACCTTTCAACACTCAATGGCTCTTTACTATCCTTAGGGAGTCCCAACATCTCCGAGAAAGGACTTGAATCCTAATGCAGCGGCGTTTGACTCTCTCAGGTAAGAAATAATTCATTAAATAATGTGTTGTAGTAAATAAGGTTCCCAGTTTGAACACTTCAAATGTGCAGAGTATAAAAGCGTTGGACAAGTCTTGTATGCAGATATTTTATCTCACTCCGGATTCTGAATAATAAACCTTGCCTCCAAATTATGCTGTTAACATAGATTTAGCTGTGTAGTATGATAATTTTTTTTCAGTGACTTATTGGAATTTGACAGTTCATTGCACAATAATATATTGCCTCTGTTGCCCTTCAGACCATCATTTGTAGATATATTTCACTGATATATTGTGTTTTGTTCTGTTGGGACTTTGCTTAAAGTGTTGTTAATGGATACCATACTCAAAAGCAAATGCTTATTTAAATAAGGCAGTCTGGAACATTAGTGCATACATGTAGTATTAGATTAACCTTGTTTTTCAACATTCAGTCAATCATCTGTTTGTACATTTTCGGGCAATATTGTTATCAGACAGCTCTTCATTCTGCACATTTTGGAATATTGTGTGTGAAGAAATGTTGACCCTGATGTATTTGGCTTCCCAAATCACCAACTTCTTCATTAACATAAGAAAACAGTGTTGCCACATAAACACCAGACCGTGGAGACTTTATAAGAATTTGAGAAATATAAACAATCAACCTAATAGATTTTGAAGGTATTAAAATCTCAAACCTAGGAATATGGTGAACTCTACATGTAGTAGCTGTTTTAATTAGTTGAAGGCTGATGTCTTTATTTGGTGAAGATTATAACTGCTGCAGGCAAACTATGCTAAGATAATGTAAACAAAATATTCAGAGCATCTGAACATCAAAGAGAAAAGGATGGTTTTAATGAATGCACAAGCCTAATGTTTGTTGAACTCTGTGTTGCTATTTTCTGAGGTGTACATCAAGTTTATGGTATGTAACATCACATGTAGAAGTTTTGAGGATAAGTTGAACACTGGAAGTACTGTATATTATGCAGAATACAAAAGTAAGGTTGTCAGTGTAGCTTTTGAGACTGTTGGATAAAGTTACTGGAAGAGCAAGACTTCTAAAATTGGCAAGCATGCTTTGTCAAGATATTCTTGTTCATCCAATATAATGTTTGATGGGTGACCCTGCTTTCAAACCATTTGCCATGCCAAGATAATTTATTCTGTGTAGCGATTCTTTATTAGAACAAGAATTTGACTCCTGTTTCAAGATCATACATGTGTGTGCTTAAGGTTTAGCAGTAAAAGACTGACCATCAAGACCCTTCCTCGGGCGTCTCCTGTGAGAGATAAGTTTTCCACTTATTACATTCCTCAACTTCTTGATAACTGATAATTTGATATCTTCTTCAGTTACCTGACAATATCAGACGAAGGCACCCCAAGCAATGACCCTGTCATGACAAACACCAACAATTGGGAGGACCATAGCCCCACAGAGGGACAAAACAACTACACTGTCTCGGGAGACAGTGCCCAATACAGCCCAGGAGCAGTGAATGGGTATGGTCCGTATACCAATCCTGTTACCCCTGACATGACGCAGCCAGGGATGCCTGAACTGTCACCTGACTCATTGCCACTTGATGAACTCAAAGCCTTGCTCAAGAGACAGCTTGAGTTCTATTTCTCAAGGTATGAAATGCAGTCATCTGCTGTCCTATGTGTTTGGTTTTGGTGAGAAATGTTTGAGCTTCTCTCCTGCAATTCACTTACTTGGTCTTGAATTTTGTTCTTCAGAGAGAACCTGGCCAGCGATACTTATCTAGGTAAGTGCTGATATTGTTTGTGTTGACACTTGCTAACAATAAAAGAAGGTGGTTTCAATGCTTACAAGTCTCTTGTGTTTTGTTTCAGTTTCTCAAATGGACAATGACCAATATGTTCCAATTTGGACAGTAGCAAACTTTAATCAAGTGAGTGTTGGTGCCTGTTTAATGAGTTTATAGAACTTTTCTTCTTTTTACCTTGCCCCTTCTCTGCCTTACTCTTATCTCAATGGTTGACTAAGGCCTGTTTAAAACATCAAACTTTTCATGTGCTGAACTCAATGCACATTAGCTCAAACAATGGATTTTGTTTATTTGCATTGAGTTCGGCACGATGGTGGTACAGCATTTGAAAACGGGCCTAAGTGCTGTGATGAACATTACATTGAGTGTTCTTTTCTATTTTCCTTTAGGTTAAGAAACTGACCACCAACCTTGAACTTGTAAAAGAAGCACTGAGAGGTGTGTTGGTGTCCTACCTTGGGTTATGTGTGCATAGGCTGTGATTGCTTTGGTTTTACATTTGATACTGTACACTTTTGGATTTGGTCCAAACAACTTTGCATCATACTTTGCCAACCAGGCACAAAAGCAAACCTTATTCTGATACTCGGCTAACACATGCAAGCAAGTTGTGCATGCTTTTCTTCGCATTGCTGATTGGTTTCTTCAGAGTAAAACCAAGTAGCAAATGACATTGGTTTTGGTTGGTTGAAAGTGTTTTTTCACAGCCTTTGTGGCTGGTACTGAAATTAATTTGGTTTTTTGTTTTCAATATTCATCCAAAAACAACAATCACTAACTGGCTTGAACCTCAATCTTCAAAGGCCTCAAGCAAAGTTCCCAAGTCACTTGTGACAGTTATTACAATACTGGGTGTTTATCAAAACATATAGCAGAAGAAGTTTGGGTTTCCTTAGTTTACACCATCTTCAGTTAGCAAAAGTTTCATTTTGTTTGATATTTTGGAATGGCTTTGACATTGTTCCACAGAATCTCCACACCTTCAAGTTGATGAGAGCGGTGACAAAGTCCGTCCGAATGTAAAGCGCTGCATTGTGGTATTGCGGGAGATTCCGGAGTCCACCCCCATAGAGGTATAGACAACAAAAATTTGATTTAAAGTTCCAACAAAAAGTAGAAAAACAAGTTCACATACAATCTGTTTTATCAATTTTATTTCCGGTGGGTTACTTGACAGTCAAACTTGTTAGGCAGAGGAGAAAACTGCTCCACTGGTCGTCATACAATTTTATGGAAACAAAACCAAACTCAGCTTACAGTCACTCATTTATATTAGGAGTAAAAGCATTGTGTTTGACCTAATGATTGTGATCTTTGATTTCCCTTTTCAGGAAGTAAAAGAGCTTTTTTCTGGAGAAGCTTGTCCCAAATGGACAAGCTGTGAATTTGCTTTCAACAATTACTGGTACATTCAGTTTGAAACAGAAGGAGATGCACAAAAGGTGAGCATTCATTACTTGGGTGTGTCAGAGATGGTAAACTTTAACTCTTGGCAGGCACAACATGTGTTGTCTCAGGATGACAGTTCAAAAGGCTGTCTACAAGTACTGTTTGCAAAGCTTTGTCCACAAATAAATACTTGACCTTGTATATTGTGGTAATGTATTTTAACTATCTCTTCTTCTCCAGGCATACAGATACCTTAGGGAAGAAGTAAAGACGTTCAAAGGGAAGGCGATCATGGTAGGTTTTACATAGTTTTGTTATGCTCCTATTTTCTGCTCTGCCAGAAACAATAACAAGGTATCAGCTGTGTAACATAATGTCGGTTTTGTTTTCTTCACAGGCCCGTATAAAAGCTAAACCTATTCACCAAAGCAACTACATTTCAAAGAATGGGTTAAGACTGGTGAGTTTTGTTGATCTGCCGTGCAACTTGTACTGTGTTCAGTGACGGCTGCCTGGCGGTGCGATCCAAACCCTAATTCACCCATGCAATCAATCCTGAACAAAAATGAGTAGTGTCAACAGAATTGATAGTCTGACCAGCTTGAACCTGAGCAAGAGATCAACTGCCAGTTTCTCCCTACTAAACCTTATAATATATACATACATAAAGGAGAAGTTAGCATCTGATCACTTTTGGTACTCTACAGCCACAACAGGCCCAAGTTCAGTCACAGTCTCAACAACAGTTGGTAGAAAGCCAGCCTGTCTACAGCCAAAGACATTTCCAGTTCCCACCAGTGGCACAGATGTACAGTGGGCAACAGGTATTGTAGAGCAGTCTTTACAAACATTTGTGAGAGGACTGCATCTATAAAAAGCTGCTAAGTTTGTGAGTCATAATTTTGCTGTCAGCAAGTTCTTTATCTTTAATTTGAACATGAGAAGTGTGCAAGAAAGCATCAAGTGCTTGTGTGAAGTTATCAACAAATTTACGTACAGATGTTTGATTATGGACTCATTAAATATGGTACTACTTTAAATGCTAATACTTGCACCAGTTAAGGCCGGGTTTACATGTTGTAAATTTTGCTAGTGATAGTTGAGGTAAGGAGGTTGCATTTGACAACATTGTAAGCAAAAATCATCTAAAGCCTTTGGTTGGTGTACATGTTTTTGCAAAATGCCCCAAGACATGAGGACTAAGGGTTATCAGTTCTTGTTTTAACCTTTGCATAATTCTTGTTTTTAGCCCTTCCCGTACTACCCACCTGCAGTGCTTCACCAAACCTGGCCCCCAGGACAGCCAATGTTTACAGACCCAGCTATGGTTTGTGACTCAAACTGTTCAGTTATGATAATATTACTACTTTATTCTCAAGTCTCCCAACCTTTCAAGAGGAAAATGTATGAGTGAGGTAGTGACAGTTGGTAATTCAATCAGCTTTCAAGTCTGAACTAGTCATCAAAATCTCCCCACTGTATGATCCATCTCTGGTATTCTCTGCCGGTAAATTGACAGCACGTCCCCTGTATATGATGGGCAGACAGAACTCCACAGCGCCTGATGAATTAAGTGTTTCTTGGAGAATAAGCAGTTAAAAACTCAGAACCCATAAAAGTACAACAGACATATTGACAAAGTCTCAACTCCCTGATTCTCCCTTTCCAAGTTAGTGACACAAAGCCTGTGTTTGTTATTCAACAGCCACCTGGTTACCCAAATGGTTTTCCACATGGGCCTCCTCTAAAGCAAGTTGGTATGTGAAGTTTGGCCAGGAAAAATAAGTCTTAAGTTTTTTTTGTTTTTTTTTTTTTTCTCTCTCTCTCTCTTCTGATTGTGATGAAAATGCTTGTCTTGCAGGTCCAGGAAACGCTGGTCGTCATACTTATCAAGGGAACAGAGCCAGGTAAGTCAACTCTGGGAAATGTTGGCCCGAAGCTTGGAAAGAGTCAGATGTTTGAAACATTCTGATGCTATCAACAACAAATTTTCACCCTACTGTATGAAACATCTCTGGTGAGAGAGTGCAAGAGACAATTGAAGTTGCATAATTGTTGGAAAACTAATTCTTTGCAGGGTGGGAGTTGAAATGTCTGTTTATAAGAAATGTTTACAAAGTCTTGTATGTTATTTTAGAAAATTAAAGTTGATTACTCAGGAATAGTTGGGGTTAAGCAGTCAAAGGTTTAATGATTTCCAGTGAAGAGATACGCCATTGTGCAGTTTGGCAAGATGATATCCAAGTGGTTTTGTTATTTTAGATTCCAGAACAAAGCCATGCATCACAGAGATCAGCAGGCTGACAGAGGCGATAGAGATGCTCCACCTAGAAATAGACCACAAAGTACCAATGGGAGTACAAACCCAGTTCCAGGCAATAACAGAAATACAGCAGGCATGTTTAGGCAACGAGAAGGCCCCAGAGAAGGGGACGAATTCTCAAGGTACTGTGCTGATTCCACATTTATAGTTGAGTGTTTGTCTGTTGTTGTTTTTCCCCACCTTCTTGGTTTTTCTGTCTGCTTGTTTATATATTCGTTTTATTTTCTTAGACGACTGAAAAATAACAGAAGAAGAAGAGGAAGTAGTGAGGACATCAGTAAACACTTGGTAAGTTTCCAAGCTCAAAATGCAGATTCTCCCAGCCTTTAGAAGAATGTAGTGAGAACTACATTTGTGGGGAAAAGTTGCTTCTAATCACGCTTGCTGGATGGATTAACTTATTCAACTTTGTTCTGAAACATCCCATTTATGCATGCAGCGGCAGCGAGACTCGCGTGCAAGCCCCATAAGGCACAGTAAGGACGACAGTGACACACTTGATTTGGCACCTTCTCAATTCCCACCCCTCCCAACGTCACCACTGGCACCATTGGTAAAGGAGAAGGTAAGCTTGTATAGCTTCTTACAATGAAACAGTTTCTGTAAGTTACTTCATTTTGCAAGAGTTCAGGTTGATCTGAGTCAATTCAATTTTTTGTTTTCGTCTTTATAGAAACCCAGTGTAACAACCAGCAAGGAAAAACCAGAACCTAAGGTTGGTGTCACATTTTTGTTTTAGTCACTGTTTTATAGTAAATCCCCAGAGCATGATTAAAAATTTAATTCTTTGCCTTATCTCAACAGCAAGTGGCATCCAGTCCACCACCTGAAGAGGCTTGCATTCCCTCCCCCGTGCAATCACCGAACAAGTAAGTTATTAGACTTTGCTCTGCTACAATCCCTGATGCATCCATATACCATTCCATCTACACATTTATCATCAATATTTCTCTTGTATCTCACCAGTTTTGTATTTATTTATTTATTTAACTATTTAATTATTTATTTATTTACCACCAGAGTAAAGGTGGAAGCAACACAACAAATCACTGAAACCACCCCAGTTCCAACTCCAAAAGTGCCTGATATCAAACCAGTACCAGTGCCGGTATGTAGAGAATCTACTGTACTAGACACTATAGAAATACAGTTTTAACTACCAGTAGATGTAATCACTTAATTTCTCAAGTTAGCACTCATTGCACAAAAATTACAAATGAGAGAAAATTCAAGTTTGGTTTATGTAGGGCAAGACTCGATACTCCAAGCATAAGTTCATACAATAATATTACATCCTATAACTGTTTTCTGTAACATAAATCGTGCAAACAAAACGTGGGGGCATGTACATGGTATTGTTCCTCTAGTTCAATGGTAATGGCAGTGACCATTCAGCGGAAGTGATATCAAAGGGAATATTTCCGATGTGCTGTCCATAATGATTGTTTTAACTATATGGCATCAGTTGTTTGTTGGTGTTCACCAGTTGCTGTCTACAATGGTCTTGAACACCCTTGTTTTTTTAAATTTCTCAGCTGGAGAATTCCCCTCCCTCTCTGGACAAATTGAGCTATGCTCAAGTAGCACAGAGGACCTCACCCAAACCCACGAACAGCAACCAAACAAAGTCGACTTTAAAGTAAAAGGTATGCTAGTACTTTAAAAGGTGCAATGAAAAAAAAAAGGCAAGTTGTAGCCACAACTCACAAGTTCAGATAGTTTAAAAAAGTTCCTTCTGAAAAGTTGTCAAGAAAATCTAATAGCCTGACAGGAATGCTTAGTAGGTTCCAGGCTCATCATACCTTGATATACATAATTATGTATAGTGATAGTTAATCATGAGCAGTTGAGTAATCACAGATATTTGGGTCAGGGGACGTCTGCAAGTGTTGTCATACTTCTAGTAATAATAAACACTGTACTTTTGTTGCAGATCACAGATCTTCCACAGACTCAACACTTGGATTAACTCTTGGCAATCAACTTCTTTGATTCTTTGTGGATCCAAGTTTACTTTGTTATTTCCATTGTTGGCATGGCTATCATCTACAAGGCTGAACATTGTGGCACTCTTGAGGTTAGCTGTGGGAAATAAACAGTGATAAAGACAAAACAAACCAATAGTGATGAAGAAAAGTAGAAAGGTGCATTTGGTAGATCAAGAGCAGGATTAGGATAGGTGGAGGGTACTTTTTGTGAGACAAGCTGTGATGCTTGGTTTTTGCTCATTGTGGAGTGGAGCTTGCCCTTATTGGTTGATGTCCTGATACGTCATGATAATACCTGTATTTATCACGTCATTGGCAGCTGATGGCATAGACAAAACCAAATAAGGTGGATTATAGCACAGTGCATGGCCAACTTCAACATACTCTGACAAAGAAGATTTTGGCAAGTTTATAGAGTCATAATAATTTATATTTGAAAGTACTGGATGGGTTGTTTATGTCGTTGGCGTCTTGGTGCAGTATTTTGGATAATACACACTTGGTGTATGCTGGCCAACTGGGGTTCAAAGTTTAAAAAACCAATACATGGTTCTGGTTAGTTGCAAATAAAACTGCAAAGCTGGGTTGGACCAAGGTGAAGATGCAAGACAATCACAAAGAAGAATCTTACAAACCAGTTGACAATTTGGTGGATCCCAGTTTTGTACATAAACCAGTAAGTATACTGGAGAGAGACAAGCTATTATTTTGGTCCAAACTTCCTGGCCAAGTTGAATTTGCCAAATTATGTTAGTCAAGGGAAAATGTTAACACCAAAATATCATACAGGTAATAATGGGTACAGTTGTACAGCTACAGTACTGTACCTGTAGACTCTGAAACATCATTGTAAATTCAGTAAGTGTTGTGTGGGGCTGAAATATCATGGACACCTGTATAGTAATGTTATTTTTGGTATGGTCCCCAAGGTCTGTTAACCTTTTATTCCTGAGTTCATGATACACCTGAATTCTTCTCAGCCCTCATTGAAAATCTAATAGTGGTGCCAGGAGATTGAACTATCAGGATAAACTATAGAATGTATTACAAATATGTGATGACAGTTGACCATAATATCTTTCTCTGTTGAGTTTTGATCAAAGACTAATCAAAAAGTTTGTTCTGGTTTAAAGCACAACATTTTCGGGCTTAAAACTGACAAAAAAAAGTTTAGACATAAACCCAGAGTTAGCTTAGACATACATGCTTTCAATAACCAAGCCCAGATGTTTACTGGTAAATAGGATATGTTACCTTGATTGTATTGATTACATAAGGTTTAAGTATTTATTGGATCATTATGAAAAGGCATTTGAAGACTCGACTTTTTGTTCCTGAGTGATGAATTTTTCACTCTCTTTCAGTCTCTCACCAGGGAGCTCATACAGTTAGGAGGAAATTGACATTAAATGCCAAATTTTAAAACTAATCGAACTATCAACAGACCATTTTCACAAAGTTGCATGCGCATCCAAGCTTGAAGGGCCACAACATTCTATATGAGAATTGTTTAATGAGCACTCGTGTGTGAAAATTGTAGAAAATGGCTTAAAAACCTTTAAGATAGCTGTCCTAACTCAAATAAGAGCACAGCATGAAGCATTAATTTTATATCAAGGCCAAACACAGTCCATTGTGAAGGAAAGCTAAAAGATGAATTTGAAAGTCTTGGCCTGTCAAGCTTGGATGTAACATGCAATCTTTAGAAAATGACCTATTCTCAGTATAGCACACATATGTTCTCTTGTAGAATGGTTGGGAGTATTTGAACTATAATCTCATGGGTGAAATGGCTTGACAGCCTGTAATATCTCCAGGGGAAAAATGCAGATAGGGTGTGACAGTCTTGAAGACTTTGAAAACAGTCTTGAAAACTTTCATTGGTCTCTATAAAAAGAATGTAAAATGGCTTTGTAATGCTCATGTTCTGATTCCAGCCTAGTATGAATAGTGAACAGCCAAGCTATGCTGATAATGTTTGGCAGTTGCTTCAGTCACAATCATTCAGAGAGAAGTATTTTAAAAGCTGATTGTAATCCTGTGTATAGGTTTAGCTAGTGTCTTCAGGATGTTTGTTTGACCTTGCAGAATGACCGAGTACAGTATTCAAAATTTCAAAAATTATATGCAAAACCTGGATAGCTGATACACAATTTATATGATCTGAAACAGATTTAATGGTACAGTACAATAGCTTTTCACATGTTTCTACCACACCATGTGTCAGAGTTGCCCGTATGCCTAAGCTCACCATTTTGGGCCCTCTTTTCCTGATTCACCTTTTTTTATGGGCCCAACAATTGAGAGATTGATTAGCAATCCATTTATATCTGAATTTTTTTGAGAAGAAGATTAGTTTCTTTTGGCCTAAAAGTGCTACCTATCTATTTTGTCATGTTCTTTGTGTGTTGGGAACCAGTTTGACCCTGGCAGTTTTTTTTTTTTTTTTTTTTTTTTTTTTTTTTTTTTTTTTTTTTTGATGTTTTGAGATGTAAACAAAATCATTGGATAGGCTGTAAGGGCTCCTCATAGTTTACTGTATTTTGTTCTTTGGACAAAAGTCATCATTGTCAGCAGTAGTTTTTCATGGCTGATCTGAGTCTACAAGCTTTCTCTGTGATAGTTCATACATTTGTTGTGAAGCCTTGGTAGAAGGTAACCAATCCTTCATGCAAGATAATGTCCTAATGCTGTTAAACTGGCAAGAAATGACTTGGCATGAATTGATGTAGTTGGGGTGTAGTTGACATTTTGAGTTGTGCATTTAGAAAATGCTTTCACTAATATGTAATCTTAATAACTGCTTGCGAACCCTGTCAGTTTTAGATGTGTGGCTCTGCACGAATAACAAAGTCTTTAAGAATATTTGCTGATGAATTTGTATAAATATTGTAATCATATTGGGGGTTGATGCTGCATGAAATAGAGGTTACAATAATATCCTTTCATTGCGTTCTGGGCCCGGTTTTTCAAAGCATGATTAGGCTAATCCTGGATTAGGTTTAAACTTTATTGTCACCTGTATGCCTGAAAATGTGATGGTTTCTGTCCACAACGACTTCCTTAATATGTTTTAAGCTGGAACAAGCTCTTTAATCCATCTTCGAACAAAATCTTGTAATTTATTGGCACAGAGGTTGAGAGAAAGAATTTAGTTAATCCTGGATTAGCTTAATCGGCTTTTGAACAACCAGACCCTGGTCGAAAGGAAGTTTTTCTGTCCTTCTGAACTGGCATGTTCTATTTTTCTTTGGTTTTCAAAAAATTCCAAAATACTTCATTGTTTTCAGTACAATAGTAATAATATTAACTTCAAAGAAAGCTGCTCTGCATCAAAAACCAAATGAAGAGCTTGTTATGGAAGGGCTCTCAAGTAAATTATCTGAGAATTATAATTATTCTTCTGGGCCCGGTTTTTCGAAAGTCGATTAAGCTAATCCAGGATTAACGAAATTCTTTCTCTCGACCTCTCTGCCAATAAACTGCAGGGTTTTGTTTAAATATGGATTAAAAAGCTTGTTTTAGCTGAAAACTTATCAAGGAAATTGTTGCAGGACAAAACCTTCACATTTGCAGGCTTATAAATGACAAGAAAGTTTACACCTAATCCAGGATTAGCCTAATCGTGCTTTGAAAAACCGGGTCCAGGCTTACAGAATTAAGATCTAATCCAGGACCAATAGATAATATTGTGTTTTGAAATTTTGTGATATGGTATCTCAGTAGAACCCTTTCACTCCCAAGATTGATCAACTTTGATTTTCTCCTTTAGTCTTATTATAGACTGATGTATGTCATACTGTACAGTAATCAATGTGGGAAACTCAATTTTGATAGCTTGCTCAGATGAAAGCTGATTAACCTATCAGTTCTACATCACTCAAATATTTTCTTCTAGAGTGATCAACTTCAATTTTCTCTTTTCAGTCTCCCACCCTCAAGATATATTGTACAGTATGGAGAATTTGGCATTTGATATGTTGCACAAATGACAGCTGATTAAAACATCAATTCTCATTTCATCACTCATACATTTTCTTATTTTATGGTTAGGAGAATTTGTATTTCGAGCTTGGGAGTGAAAGGGTTAAAGCTGGCTGCCTACTCAGTAATTATATACAATAGTATAGTGACAATGCTCTGTGAGAGTTCTCCAATTTATTTCAGTTTTTGCGAAACACTGTCATACATATGATTATTTTTTAGATCAGACTATTTTAAACCTCGAGAACAGTGCTATGTATGTATTAGGACTAAGTGATAGATCCGTCTGAAGATCTTCTAATGGAAGCATTTTGTTGATATAATGAGGTCGCTGGTTGATGATATGAATCCATTAATTTTTCTGGCAGAGTAATAATATTATAGACGGTTAATTTATAATTATCAACAGTTGCTATTGAAATTGAAAAAATCTTGCTATTTAAAAGTGTGACAAGGCAAGATGTATTTCTACTCTAGGCCGATCCCCTCGTTATTTTCTAAGAGCATGTGTGTTTTCAACTGTTTCATTTCTGAGTGATCAATTTCCTCTTCGTTCTCAACATTGATAGCTTGTTCAGAGGTACAAGCTGATAAAACTATTGCTTCTCACTACATTACTCATGCATTTTCATTCAAATAGTTGGGATAATATTTGTATCAGCTCAGGAATGAAAGGGTTACATAATAAATTAAGGTGTATTACTTGTCTGTGTGGTTGAAGGAGGGAAAAAGTTAGTTGGTTTAATGAAGTTTATGCCACAGTTAACTGGCATGCTCTATGATTTGAAAGTGCATGAGCACTCTTTGAAAGACTTCTTTCTCTTGCAGGAGTGTAGATTTTTTGCCTCTGAGCTCAGCGGTTTGTAGCGTGATTAGACTAATCCCGGATTGTGTCCTAACTTGTTTTTAAGCCATGGCCAAACAGGCTAAGTCGAGCCAAGTTATCTGAAGTGGGTGGCCATATGATACCAAGTCAAAACCTTGAGTTGAGTTGACTCGATGTGTGAGTCCGCTTGGCCAAAACGAGAACGTTTTGCTTACAACAGCCTCCTTGGCATGTTTTGAGCCAAAACAATATTAACCGTTTAACTCCCAAGAGTGATCAACTTCAATTTTCTCTTTCAGTTTCTCACCAGAAATATATCATACAGTAAGGAGAATTTGGCATTTGATACGTTGCTCAAATAACAGCTGATTAAAACATGTATTCTCTTTTCATCACTCATACATTTTCTTATTTAATGCTTGGGAGAATTTGTATTTTAAGCTTGGGAGTGAAAGGGTTAATAAAAGCTAACCAAATTGGTATTTTGACCAAAGCTTTGCAGTTGCTTGGCTGTGAGGTAGAAAATGTTTAATAAACAAGAAATGCTCGTTCAGTACCCGACAGACTGGCAGACTTTCTTTCTCCCAGACAGGTTAGCAGTTGACGCCAAGAAGATTGTAATGTTAACCACAGGAGTTCCCTAGATTTGCGCACTTGTGTTACCTGCTAGCCCACACCTAGTAAGGCAATATTTCGACCTCCAACTTGTACTGGTCAGCGGGCTACATGTTAGACAGCCCTCAACGCTGGAGGTGCTTGCTGGCTTTCAGCTCGGCGCGTAGACAGCTGTTTACTAACTCGTGGGATTTGGACAAATCTACTGACAAATCGTCCTTAGAATTCCGGCAAAATCAAGGTTTGTTTGCAGTTAGTGACCCTGGTGTGCATCTGTCTCACCGTAAGGGAGCCGGGTTTTAATCACCATTATCAAGTAAGGGTCCAACCGAGTGACTGTATACACTGTAATTTTGACCGGAAATGGGGGATTGTTATGTGAAGTTTGAAGTCCTATTACTCGCGGATCGATTTAGATTTAAGAAATATATAACGCGTCACCGTATAATATAGTATATAGAGTAGCGTAAGGAAACCACGAGGCCGCCGAGTGGTTTCCGGCGCTACTCGAGTGTTCTCCCAACTTCCCAAGTGTTTAGATGAGACTATATAGCACGGGAACACGTTATATATTTCTTTTATAAAATAATTAGCCAAGTGAAAAACATCGCGTATCGCGTCAGCGTGTAATATACTCTTATCTAACACGGTTATTTAGCCAATCAGGGCGCGCGTAGTATCATAGGTATTTTATAAACATTAATCAATCGAGCATCAGTACATTTGTACAACATTCAAAAATAATCCCTGAAAATTTCATGCGATTCGAATGATTGGCCGAGACAAAACATCGTTTTCAGTAAGGCAAAAAATAGCTTTCGGCAAAACGTTAAGGTTAACCTTAACATTTGGTCGAAAATCGGCCCAATTTGGCCAAAATTTTAAATCTTTCGAAAACTTTCCACAGATGAAACTTTCGGGAAGCCACGAGGCTTCAGGCGGTTCAATTGGCTTCTTTTTCTTCATTGTTGACAAATAGCTTTAAACCTTCTCAATTTCTCACGACTCGCTGGATAAAATCTTACAAATAATATATACCAACCGTCGGCATAGTCATAGGAACGTTTCCTGAAAGTTTCATCCGATTCTGAGATGGTCGAAAAATGACCGCATTTTAACAAAATACTAAGGCTATACCAAAAGGTTTTATGTCAAAAATTGAAAACTTTTCAAACTTTCAGGAAAACTACCTTGAACCATATCAAGACTTTTTCCAATACATTTCCTTTATCTATCTTCATCCGTTGCCGAGATAGATCAGCTTAAATTAGGCTCCTTTCCTTGAATGAAGATAGATAAGGCAAATGTATTGCAAAAAGTCTTCTTATAGTCCAAGGAAGGTTTCCTGAAAGTTTCAAGAGTTTTCACTTTTTGGCCAAAATCGGCAAAAAACCCTGTGCTATAGCCTTAGTATTTTGTCAAAATTCCAAGATTTTTCAACCATCTCAGAATTGCATGAAACTTTCAGGAAACGTTCCTGGGAGTATGCCGACATAGTTTCCTTAGTTTTTGTAAACTTTTAGCGCGCGCGTCGTGAGAAATTAGAGCAAATTACAGCAAATCATGCACTAATTAATTCATCACACCTTTCGAGTTAAGCTGTTATATCTCGGCAACGGATGAAGATAGATAAGGAAAATGTATTGCAAAAAGTCTTCTTATAGTCCAAGGAAGGTTTCCTGAAAGTTTCAAGAGTTTTCACTCTTTGGCCAAAATCGGCAAAAAAACCCTGTGCTATAACCTTAGTATTTTGTCAAAATTCCAAGATTTTTCAACCATCTCAGAATTGCATGAAACTTTCAGGAAACGTTCATGGGACTATGCCGACAAAGTTTGCATAGTTTTTGTAAACTTTTAGCGCGCGCGTCGTGAGAAATTAGAGCAAATTACAGCAAATCATGCACTAATTAATTCATCACACCTTTCGAGTTAAGCTGTTATATCTCGGCAACGGATGAAGATAGATAAGGAAAATCTATTGCAAAAAGTCTTCTTATAGTCCAAGGAAGGTTTCCTGAAAGTTTCAAGAGTTTTCACTTTTTGGCCAAAATCGGCAAAAAACCCTGTGCTATAGCCTTAGTATTTTGTCAAAATTCCAAGATTTTTCAACCATCTCAGAATTGCATGAAACTTTCAGGAAACGTTCATGGGACTATGCCGACAAAGTTTGCATAGTTTTTGTAAACTTTTAGCGCGCGCGTCGTGAGAAATTAGAGCAAATTACAGCAAATCATGCACTAATTAATTCATCACACCTTTCGAGTTAAGCTGTTATATCTCGGCAACGGATGAAGATAGATAAGGAAAATGTATTGCAAAAAGTCTTCTTATAGTCCAAGGAAGGTTTCCTGAAAGTTTCAAGAGTTTTCACTTTTTGGCCAAAATCGGCAAAAAACCCTGTGCTATAGCCTTAGTATTTTGTCAAAATTCCAAGATTTTTCAACCATCTCAGAAATTCATGAAACTTTCAGGAAACGTTCATGGGACTATGCCGACAAAGTTTGCATAGTTTTTGTAAACTTTTAGCGCGCGCGTCGTGAGAAATTAGAGCAAATTACAGCAAATCATGCACTAATTAATTCATCACACCTTTCGAGTTAAGCTGTTATATCTCGGCAACGGATGAAGATAGATAAGGAAAATGTATTGCAAAAAGTCTTCTTATAGTCCAAGGAAGGTTTCCTGAAAGTTTCAAGAGTTTTCAGTTTTTGGCCAAAATCGGCAAAAAACCCTGTGCTATAGCCTTAGTATTTTGTCAAAATTCCAAGATTTTTCAACCATCTCAGAATTGCATGAAACTTTCAGGAAACGTTCATGGGACTATGCCGACAAAGTTGGCATAGTTTTTGTAAACTTTTAGCGCGCGCGTCGTGAGAAATTAGAGCAAATTACAGCAAATCATGCACTAATTAATTCATCACACCTTTCGAGTTAAGCTGTTATATCTCGGCAACGGATGAAGATAGATAAGGAAAATGTATTGCAAAAAGTCTTCTTATAGTCCAAGGAAGGTTTCCTGAAAGTTTCAAAAGTTTTCAGTTTTTGGCCAAAATCGGCAAAAAACCCTGTGCTATAGCCTTAGTATTTTGTCAAAATTCCAAGATTTTTCAACCATCTCAGAATTTCATGAAACTTTCAGGAAACGTTCATGGGACTATGCCGACAAAGTTTGCATAGTTTTTGTAAACTTTTAGCGCGCGCGTCGTGAGAAATTAGAGCAAATTACAGCAAATCATGCACTAATTAATTCATCACACCTTTCGAGTTAAGCTGTTATATCTCGGCAACGGATGAAGATAGATAAGGAAAATGTATTGCAAAAAGTCTTCTTATAGTCCAAGGAAGGTTTCCTGAAAGTTTCAAGAGTTTTCAGTTTTTGGCCAAAATCGGCAAAAAACCCTGTGCTATAGCCTTAAGGCCGATTTTCACTAGTGAAGTAAGCGGAGACGGAGAAGGAGACGGAGACGTAAGACACTTGCGCGTGTGAAAATTAGCGAACGGAGATGAACGTAACCGAACTAAGCGGAGACGGAGACGCAAGAAAAAGAAAACCTTCCGTTCTGCTTCCTTCACCGCTTCCTTCTCCGCTTCCGTCTCCGTTCGCTAATTTTCACACGCGCGCAAGTGTCTTACGTCTCCGTCTCCTTCTCCGTCTCCGCTTACTTCACTAGTGAAAATCGGCCTTTAGTATTTTGTCAAAATTCCAAGATTTTTCAACCATCTCAGAATTGCATGAAACTTTCAGGAAACGTTCATGGGACTATGCCGACAAAGTTTGCATAGTTTTTGTAAACTTTTAGCGCGCGCGTCGTGAGAAATTAGAGCAAATTACAGCAAATCATGCACTAATTAATTCATCACACCTTTCGAGTTAAGCTGTTATATCTCGGCAACGGATGAAGATAGATAAGGAAAATGTATTGCAAAAAGTCTTCTTATAGTCCAAGGAAGGTTTCCTGAAAGTTTCAAAAGTTTTCAGTTTTTGGCCAAAATCGGCAAAAAACCCTGTGCTATAGCCTTAGTATTTTGTCAAAATTCCAAGATTTTTCAACCTTCTCAGAATTTCATGAAACTTTCAGGAAATGTTCATGGGACTATGCCGACAAAGTTTGTATAGTTTTTGTAAACTTCTAGCGCGCGCGTCGTGAGAAATTAGAGCAAATTACAGCAAATCATGCACTAATTAATTCATCACACCTTTCGAGTTAAGCTGTTATATCTCGGCAACGGATGAAGATAGATAAAGAAAATGTATTGCAAAAAGTCTTCTTATAGTCCAAGGAAGGTTTCCTGAAAGTTTCAAAAGTTTTCAGTTTTTGGCCAAAATCGGCAAAAAACCCTGTGCTATAGCCTTACTATTTTGTCAAAATTCCAAGATTTTTCAACCATCTCAGAATTGCATCAAACTTTCAGGAAACGTTCATGGGACTATGCCGACAAAGTTTGCATAGTTTTTGTAAACTTTTAGCGTGCGCGTCGTGAGAAATTAGAGCAAATTACAGCAAATCATGCACTAATTAATTCATCACACCTTTCGAGTTAAGCTGTTATATCTCGGCAACGGATGAAGATAGATAAGGAAAATGTATTGCAAAAAGTCTTCTTATAGTTCAAGGAAGGTTTCCTGAAAGTTTCAAGAGTTTTCAGTTTTTGGCCAAAATCGGCAAAAAACCCTGTGCTATAGCCTTACTATTTTGTCAAAATTCCAAGATTTTTCAACCATCTCAGAATTGCATGAAACTTTCAGGAAACGTTCATGGGACTATGCCGACAAAGTTTGCATAGTTTTTGTAAACTTTTAGCGCGCGCGTCGTGAGAAATTAGAGCAAATTACAGCAAATCATGCACTAATTAATTCATCACACCTTTCGAGTTAAGCTGTTATATCTCGGCAACGGATGAAGATAGATAAGGAAAATGTATTGCAAAAAGTCTTCTTATAGTCCAAGGAAGGTTTCCTGAAAGTTTCAAGAGTTTTCACTTTTTGGCCAAAATCGGCAAAAAACCCTGTGCTATAGCCTTAGTATTTTGTCAAAATTCCAAGATTTTTGAACCATCTCAGAATTTCATGAAACTTTCAGGAAATGTTCCTGGGACTATGCCGACAAAGTTTGTATAGTTTTTGTAAACTTTTAGCGCGCGCGTCGTGAGAAATTAGAGCAAATTACAGCAAATCATGCACTAATTAATTCATCACACCTTTCGAGTTAAGCTGTTATATCTCGGCAACGGATGAAGATAGATAAGGAAAATGTATTGCAAAAAGTCTTCTTATAGTCCAAGGAAGGTTTCCTGAAAGTTTCAAGAGTTTTCAGTTTTTGGCCAAAATCGGCAAAAAACCCTGTGCTATAGCCTTACTATTTTGTCAAATTTTCAAGATTTTTCAACCATCTCAGAATTGCATGGAACTTTCAGGAAACGTTCCTGAGACTATGCCGACAAAGTTTGCATAGTTTTTGTAAACTTTTAGCGCGCGCGTCGTGAGAAATTAGAGCAAATTACAGCAAATCATGCACTAATTAATTCATCACACCTTTCGAGTTAAGCTGTTATATCTCGGCAACGGATGAAGATAGATAAGGAAAATGTATTGCAAAAAGTCTTCTTATAGTCCAAGGAAGGTTTCCTGAAAGTTTCAAGAGTTTTCACTTTTTGGCCAAAATCGGCAAAAAACCCTGTGCTATAGCCTTAGTATTTTGTCAAAATTCCAAGATTTTTCAACCATCTCAGAATTTCATGAAACTTTCAGGAAACGTTCATGGGACTATGCCGACAAAGTTGGCATAGTTTTTGTAAACTTTTAGCGCGCGCGTCGTGAGAAATTACAGCAAGTTACAGCAAATCATGCACTAATTAATTCATCACACCTTTCGAGTTAAGCTGTTATATCTCGGCAACGGATGAAGATAGATAAGGAAAATGTATTGCAAAAAGTCTTCTTATAGTCCAAGGAAGGTTTCCTGAAAGTTTCAAAAGTTTTCAGTTTTTGGCCAAAATCGGCAAAAAACCCTGTGCTATAGCCTTAGTATTTTGTCAAAATTCCAAGATTTTTCAACCATCTCAGAATTTCATGAAACTTTCAGGAAACGTTCATGGGACTATGCCGACAAAGTTTGCATAGTTTTTGTAAACTTTTAGCGCGCGCGTCGTGAGAAATTATAGCAAATTACAGCAAATCATGCACTAATTAATTCATCACACCTTTCGAGTTAAGCTGTTATATCTCGGCAACGGATGAAGATAGATAAGGAAAATGTATTGCAAAAAGTCTTCTTATAGTCCAAGGAAGGTTTCCTGAAAGTTTCAAGAGTTTTCAGTTTTTGGCCAAAATCGGCAAAAAACCCTGTGCTATAGCCTTAAGGCCGATTTTCACTAGTGAAGTAAGCGGAGACGGAGAAGGAGACGGAGACGTAAGACACTTGCGCGTGTGAAAATTAGCGAACGGAGATGAACGTAACCGAAGTAAGCGGAGACGGAGACGCAAGAAAAAGAAAACCTTCCGTTCTGCTTCCTTCACCGCTTCCTTCTCCGCTTTCGTCTCCGTTCGCTAATTTTCACACGCGCGCAAGTGTCTTACGTCTCCGTCTCCTTCTCCGTCTCCGCTTACTTCACTAGTGAAAATCGGCCTTTAGTATTTTGTCAAAATTCCAAGATTTTTCAACCATCTCAGAATTGCATGAAACTTTCAGGAAACGTTCATGGGACTATGCCGACAAAGTTTGCATAGTTTTTGTAAACTTTTAGCGCGCGCGTCGTGAGAAATTAGAGCAAATTACAGCAAATCATGCACTAATTAATTCATCACACCTTTCGAGTTAAGCTGTTATATCTCGGCAACGGATGAAGATAGATAAGGAAAATGTATTGCAAAAAGTCTTCTTATAGTCCAAGGAAGGTTTCCTGAAAGTTTCAAGAGTTTTCAGTTTTTGGCCAAAATCGGCAAAAAACCCTGTGCTATAGCCTTAGTATTTTGTCAAAATTCCAAGATTTTTCAACCATCTCAGAATTGCATGAAACTTTCAGGAAACGTTCCTGGGTCTATGGCGACAAAGTTTGCATAGTTTTTGTAAACTTTTAGCGCGCGGGTCGTGAGAAATTAGAGCAAATTACAGCAAATCATGCACTAATTAATTCATCACACCTTTCGAGTTAAGCTGTTATATCTCGGCAACGGATGAAGATAGATAAGGAAAATGTATTGCAAAAAAGTCTTCTTATAGTCCAAGGAAGGTTTCCTGAAAGTTTCAAGAGTTTTCAGTTTTTGGCCAAAATCGGCAAAAAACCCTGTGCTATAGCCTTAGTATTTTGTCAAAATTCCAAGATTTTTCAACCATCTCAGAATTGCATGAAACTTTCAGGAAACGTTCGTGGGTCTATGGCGACAAAGTTTGCATAGTTTTTGTAAACTTTTAGCGCGCGCGTCGTGAGAAATTAGAGCAAATTACAGCAAATCATGCACTAATTAATTCATCACACCTTTCGAGTTTTGCTGTTATATCTCGGCAACGGATGAAGATAGATAAGGAAAATGTATTGCAAAAAAGTCTTCTTATAGTCCAAGGAAGGTTTCCTGAAAGTTTCAAGAGTTTTCACTTTTTGGCCAAAATCGGCAAAAAACCCTGTGCTATAGCCTTAGTATTTTGTCAAAATTCCAAGATTTTTCAACCATCTCAGAATTGCATGAAACTTTCAGGAAACGTTCGTGGGTCTATGGCGACAAAGTTTGCATAGTTTTTGTAAACTTTTAGCGCGCGGGTCGTGAGAAATTAGAGCAAATTACAGCAAATCATGCACTAATTAATTCATCACACCTTTCGAGTTAAGCTGTTATATCTCGGCAACGGATGAAGATAGATAAGGAAAATGTATTGCAAAAAAGTCTTCTTATAGTCCAAGGAAGGTTTCCTGAAAGTTTCAAGAGTTTTCAGTTTTTGGCCAAAATCGGCAAAAAACCCTGTGCTATAGCCTTAGTATTTTGTCAAAATTCCAAGATTTTTCAACCATCTCAGAATTGCATGAAACTTTCAGGAAACGTTCGTGGGTCTATGGCGACAAAGTTTGCATAGTTTTTGTAAACTTTTAGCGCGCGGGTCGTGAGAAATTAGAGCAAATTACAGCAAATCATGCACTAATTAATTCATCACACCTTTCGAGTTAAGCTGTTATATCTCGGCAACGGATGAAGATAGATAAGGAAAATCTATTGCAAAAAGTCTTCTTATAGTCCAAGGAAGGTTTTCTGAAAGTTTCAAGAGTTTTCAGTTTTTGGTCAAAATCGGCAAAAAACCCTGTGCTATAGCCTTACTATTTTGTCAAAATTCCAAGATTTTTCAACCATCTCAGAATTGCATGAAACTTTCAGGAAACGTTCATGGGACTATGCCGACAAAGTTTGCATAGTTTTTGTAAACTTTTAGCGTGCGCGTCGTGAGAAATTAGAGCAAATTACAGCAAATCATGCACTAATTAATTCATCACACCTTTCGAGTTAAGCTGTTATATCTCGGCAACGGATGAAGATAGATAAGGAAAATGTATTGCAAAAAGTCTTCTTATAGTCCAAGGAAGGTTTCCTGAAAGTTTCAAGAGTTTTCAGTTTTTGGCCAAAATCGGCAAAAAACCCCGTGCTATAGCCTTAGTATTTTGTCAAAATTCCAAGATTTTTCAACCATCTCAGAATTGCATGAAACTTTCAGGAAACGTTCATGGGACTATGCCGACAAAGTTTGCATAGTTTTTGTAAACTTTTAGCGCGCGCGTCGTGAGAAATTAGAGCAAATTACAGCAAATCATGCACTAATTAATTCATCACACCTTTCAAGTTAAGCTGTTATATCTCGGCAACGGATGAAGATAGATAAGGAAAATCTATTGCAAAAAGTCTTCTTATAGTCCAAGGAAGGTTTCCTGAAAGTTTCAAGAGTTTTCACTTTTTGGCCAAAATCGGCAAAAAACCCTGTGCTATAGCCTTACTATTTTGTCAAAATTCCAAGATTTTTCAACCATCTCAGAATTGCATGAAACTTTCAGGAAACGTTCATGGGACTATGCCGACAAAGTTTGCATAGTTTTTGTAAACTTTTAGCGCGCGGGTCGTGAGAAATTAGAGCAAATTACAGCAAATCATGCACTAATTAATTCATCACACCTTTCGAGTTAAGCTGTTATATCTCGGCAACGGATGAAGATAGATAAGGAAAATGTATTGCAAAAAAGTCTTCTTATAGTCCAAGGAAGGTTTCCTGAAAGTTTCAAGAGTTTTCACTTTTTGGCCAAAATCGGCAAAAAACCCTGTGCTATAGCCTTAGTATTTTGTCAAAATTCCAAGATTTTTCAACCATCTCAGAATTTCATGAAACTTTCAGGAAATGTTCCTGGGACTATGCCGACAAAGTTTGTATAGTTTTTGTAAACTTTTAGCGCGCGCGTCGTGAGAAATTAGAGCAAATTACAGCAAATCATGCACTAATTAATTCATCACACCTTTCGAGTTAAGCTGTTATATCTCGGCAACGGATGAAGATAGATAAGGAAAATGTATTGCAAAAAGTCTTCTTATAGTCCAAGGAAGGTTTCCTGAAAGTTTCAAGAGTTTTCAGTTTTTGGCCAAAATCGGCAAAAAACCCTGTGCTATAGCCTTACTATTTTGTCAAATTTTCAAGATTTTTCAACCATCTCAGAATTGCATGGAACTTTCAGGAAACGTTCCTGAGACTATGCCGACAAAGTTTGCATAGTTTTTGTAAACTTTTAGCGCGCGCGTCGTGAGAAATTAGAGCAAATTACAGCAAATCATGCACTAATTAATTTATCACACCTTTCGAGTTGAGCTGTTATATCTCGGCAACGGATGAAGATAGATAAGGAAAATGTATTGCAAAAGCGGACTGGCGGGACTGACAAGTGGGCATGCACAGAAATGATGAACACGTGATTGGTTCAAGAAAATTAGTTTCGTCTGACGTGGTTTTTTTCCAAAGCATGAATATTAAGTGGTCACTGACAGTGCATTTACAGAACCTTTTGTTTCCGCCTACTCAATGTACAGAGAACGTATAGAGCCGGCTGTGATGCAAGCAATGAATGACAATGCTGAACACTTGATACCTCGCACAAGAAGGCAAAAAGCACAATATCACTAGCTCGCAGCCAAATCCGATTTATATGAGAAATGTATGGGGAATAATAATCTGCTTGATATCTTGGCTTGATGCCTGGGCTTGATATCTTGACCCTCCCTTGGTCTCAGTAAAACTAAGAAGGTGTGACTCTCCCCTCTCCCCTTATATCCACTTTATATATTTCTGGTCACTTTTCTGACCGGAAGTTACTTACGCCCTGTCACTTAGTGTTGCTAATTTGCCAAACATAATTGCGACATCCAGTACCTTTGAACTGCAAACATGCCTGTGTTAGTTCCCTTCAGTGATTCCTTAGGAACTTCACAACTTTGAATATTGAATTCAACCGAACGAATCTCGCTAAATCTGCGCCAAATCGCCCCGAAGGTAACCATAAGCGGTAAGTAAGCTTTCTGTTATATGGCCGATTTTAAGAGAAAGATAGTTTATTTTTACGCGTAAAATGTGATTTGAAAATCTCCCATACAAATCCTTATTAACCGATCGGCGGTGACGTCATCAGACCGCGAGTTACTAGGAACGAGAGTGAACCGCTGGCATGTTTGACAGCGGCCGCTGAGTCATCTGTTTGTAAATAGACGGCCATGTTTTCAGCTGTATTTCAGTCCACGGCGTCGATCGACCGCTGTTTTGGCCAAGCTTCTCAAGACTGAGGAACGGGAAAAGCAGGTATGAAGGTGTTTTGTGCTGTTAGCGTGTCTGAGGTCATGTTCACATTAGCATCTGTGTGATATTTAAGATTTCTGTAAGAACCTGAGCGACAAAATGGGACTCCGAACAACGGGTTTAGTATCCTATAAGGTACCAATATCAGCATTTCAATTTATTAGTCCGACTGTAGGTAGTGTCCCCAATTAGTTTGTGAAAGCTAAACAATTCAGACACTTAAATAGAGTCATTAAAGTTATTATTGTTATATACCAAGAATTTAAAGCTTCGATGTTTGAATTTTCGATTTAAAGTTGCTAGCTAACATGTGCTGGATATCTTTTTTTAGTACTGGAGCAACACACTTTTAAGAGTTTATACAGGTCCCCAAAATGTTGATGATATTCGACGTATGTGCGTATGTTCTTTCCAGTAGATTAATATATATCTGCCAGGGAAATTTGTATCCTGTACTTTCAAATCCACATTATTCTAGGAATCAAATGCCTGTCGACTTCTTCTGCTGAGAAACAATATTTGCCCCTGTGAAAAATGTAACATTTTGTTCACTATTTATATTGCAAATAGTTATTTTCCTAAAAACAATCATGACTTGCAAAATATCTTTAAAAACCAATATTATCCATGCTTTTAGAATTTGTTTTCAATCTGATTCAATTTTAGGATACAGTTGTCCTGAGCCATTTGGCTTGTTTTTAGTATTCCACTGGAGAAAGGAAAGAAGATCTCTGATGGGAGATTAAACCTACAGGTACAGTGGAACCTTGCCTTATGGCACCCCATTATTACGGCCACCTCGTTATTGCGGCCACAATTTTTTGTCCCGCAGAACAAATGCCCAGTCATTTTCTTATCTGAAAACCCCATTAATACGGCCAGATTTTTATGTCCCGACGGTGGCCATATTAACGGGGTTCCACTGTATTGATAATAATATTTTACAGCAGTCAGCTGGCTGTGCTGGTCAGGAAACACCCTACCCTTTCAATTTATTTTGTTGGCAAAACTCCCTCAGTCTTCTTTTAAACCATGCATCCTTCTGGGTAAAAAATGTCCTAATATTTTTCTTTAACTCAGTCCTTTGGGAGTGCCATGTCCTTCTAAATTATTCATTTAGATTGCCCATTTCCCCTATATACAAGTCATCTGTTTTTTTGGAAAAAACTAACTAGAAACTCAACGGCGTGTTTCAAGTTAAATATAGAACACTCTAAGTTACCATAAGTTACTGGACAGAACTGCTGAAAGAAACAAAGTCAAAACGGACATCAAGCCAAGAAACGGACATCGAGCCAAAACTAACTAGAAACTCAAAGGCTAACTAGAAACTCAACGGCGTGTTTCAAGTTAAATATAGAACACTCTAAGTTACCATAAGTTACTGGACAGAACTGCTGAAAGAAACAAAGTCAAAATGGACATCAAGCCAAGAGACGGCAGCATCTGTTCAAGACAGATTGACAATGTATGGAATAGCAACCTAGCGCCCAGTTGTGATGTTATTTTTAGGAATGCCTACTATTTTCTCTATCGCTTTAACCCACTGCAGCATAAAAATGTTGTCTAACTTGTTCATGTACTTTTTGAGTTAGTTATTGCAGTATTTGAACAGATATTTTAATAAAAGTACTTGTATTTTGTGAGAATTTATGGTGGCTACTTTCAAACATGTCCTGTAGTAACGTTCCTATATGGAAATGCAATAAAATCTTGTGACGAAAACACTTGCTGATTCACTGACTCAAATAAAATAACCTTCACCCGTTGCTCACACTCTCACAATAATAAGAATCAAAATATTTAACTTATTGAGGAAGAACTCATCAATCGCAAGGCACTCTTTTTAAGGGTCTTGAGATAAGAGCGCAAAAAAAATGAAATAAAAAAAAAATAAATAAATAAAACAGAAGGAATACGGATTCGATCTGCAACCTTTTGCCTCGGAGTCTAACGTTTTACCAACTGTGCCATTGCTTCAATTTCTCTCCCACACTAGCCTTCCTGTAAGTAGAACTTACAGGGACGTTAGTGCAGGAGTGGTTACCGCTCCTGCTCCCGCGACTACATAAGTCTACTTAAGTTAACATAAGACTACATAAGTCAAGCAAAACCCGTGATTTTCACTCTTAAAGAGGTGCAATGAGCATCCCCATCCTTTTTATATTGGAGCCCTCCTCCCGCGCTAAGACGCCAAGTTCTAAAACTCGGCTTTAAGGAAAACCGTGAATTTTATTTTATATAAGAACAAATTTGAACAGCTTGAACATCAAGTAATGAAATAGCTCAGTCGGCAGGACGCCCAGTAACTAAGGCGAAGGTTCGTGGTTCGAATCTTGGCTCTACCTTTTTTCATTTTTTTCACTTATACGCATGCGCAGTGCTCTTTTTATGACGTCATCTACAGTCCCACATGTGGAACGCGAACGCTAGCAATAAGGCCAGAATTTGTTCGCTTCTTCGCCAATCTTCAAACCGCCGGTTTCTTACGCTGAAGGCTTAATGATCGATGTTGAAAGCCTGATGCTGCAGTGCCGGGGTTTGCCTCTCGAGGACATCTCGATAGGAAGAACTCCACTGTGGGGGACTCTTGTCGAAGTTCTCTTGGGGGGACACCCTTACCTGGGGCCTGTCATAACTCTCAAGGGGAGTTACTGGTCAGGACTTCTGGAAGGGGGACCCTGGAAGGGGACCTGTCATTGCTCTTAAAGAGTTAATCGTCAGGACTTGCGGAAGGGGGACCCTTGAAAGAACCTGTCAGAGCTCTGTAAGAGAGTACTGGTCAGGATTCCTGGCAAAGGAAGGGTACCAGTGATCACTGGAACCTGGACAGCATGGACAGCTGGAACAAAAGGAACTATTAAATCAAAATGAATATTAATCAAAAAATGAATAAATTAAAAATCAAAATAATATATACACTGCGCATGCGCATTACGTACACCGCGCATGCGCACTAGTGCCAACTAGCTCATTAGCATCTCATTAACGAATTTTGGCCCGTTTTGAGCTAAAATAGCCCGTTGCCATGGCAACCAATTAATTTCCGGCCTTCTGATTGGCTGAGAGCTTCATTAATATTTTGGAATAACATTAGCATAAAAAACTTATTGTTTACCAAACGAAAATGTCTTCCAAAATTTTACGACAACTGCTCAAAAAATACAAGTCTTTTCACAATAATTATCGTATCACCATTACAAAATCTGACACAAGAGGTACACGTATGTATAAAGTAACATCATTTATTAGCTACAGACCAGTTACAGCAATGACAACAAGCCAAACTTGGAAAAACTTCTAAGTGTACAAGTCCTTAAGTAACATTGCATTCGGCGCTACCTGGCTCAAAATAAAGTTTTAACAGCAAAAATGACCAGTACACACTGCAATCAGTACCACTTTACCAACCTTCTGTAATTTTCAATAGCAAGATATTTACGCAGCAAGGCCGCTTCGTCCAAAATAACAGATTTGTCGAAGTGTCCGAGTGTACGCTCGCAGCAAATATCCTTAAATCAGCACGAAACGCTTCCCAGTTGTCCCTTTGTAGCGAAAAACCAACGCAGCCTATCTCATAAAGTTCATACAGCTGCCACGAACACTTCCATCAAATCCTACAGCCTCTTGGCGTTGTCTTAAACTGACGTACAACACTTTAGTTCCACGGCATGTTGTCCACAGCGAGCACAGTATGTAATCGGTAAATTGCGTCCGGGTTCCAATGACCTGGTTCAAATTAGCTGTCAAGAGGGCGTTCGGTAGAGAGCAGAGAGAAATGATTCCTTCGCAGGAGAACTCGTCCCGTACCAAACGTTCTGTTGGAGAGAGATGCGTTTCTTGCTTAGAATAAGACTCCAATACGTCGTTTTTCTGCTCACTCATCCTGGCTAGAGATCCGTACTGCACGACACACCACTTCAGAGGAGTATATCAATCGATAGCAATCGCTCGTAGAGGTCCAAAGGAAGGAGCATCGCTCTTAACTCCGACTAAACTTCCAACTGGTAGACCAATATCGAACTGGCCCGTATGCTAATCCCTGAAAAGACAATGGAACCTCATCAGCAAATGGTCGAATAATAATAGCTTTCGGCGTGCAAGTCGGCTATTTCTTTTGTTCGAAACAAAAATTTCTTTTGTTCGAAGCAAAAAGTTCTTTTGTTCGAAACAAAAGAAGTAAATACCTATTACAAAGAGCCAAATGGTACGAGACAAACAAACTCCGGCGGGAAAATGAAAGAACATCAAGCCGTACGCCGTTGTTCGCAAACTAAAAACGTACGCGCTCGCCAAGCAATTCAGTCGTGGCTTTTTAATTTCGTCAGCTCCTGTCAGCTCTCTTTATATGGGAAAAGGATACACTAATTTACCCCAGAATATTTAAAATTGAAGTCGAATTTCGATGTAAGGACCTATTCATTGAAAGCAACACTAACTGTCAGCAAACAATCCACAAGTGCCGATTGAAAATCGGGAATTGAAATCGCTTTCACAGTGAACTTTTCGTCTTTTTAGCTTGATTGCAAATACGTTTTCATTTAAAACCTATAGTTCATTTTATCAAATACAATATGCTGCACTCTAATTAGTACAAGTGTATCACAAATGTTACTTTAAAGGAAACAAAATAATGTTTAACCCTTTCCTCCCCAAGCTCAAAATACAAATTCTCCCAACTATAAAATAAGAAAATGTATGAGTGATGAAATGAGAATTGACATTTAAATCAGCTGTCATTTGTGCAAGGTATCAAATGCCAAATTCTCCATAGTGTATGATACATCTCTGGTGGAAGACTGACAAGAGAAAATTGAAGTTGATCACTCTTGGGAGTGAAAGGATTAACACAAAATCAAGTTCTGTTTTCATCAGCCGATCGACATTTGGATCACGATCTGAATGAAAACCACAGATTGAAATACCCTGCATTAATGACTTCAAATAGTAACGAAATACCAGCTCTCACCTTGCCACAACATGAACAAAAACAAGATGCTTCAGAAGCTATAACGCATGTCCAATCCAAAAGTAACCAGGACCATTACGCATGGATCTTTGGAGTGAAAGAGGCTTGCACCCACTGCCCTAAATGACACGGATGTCTATCCTCTTGTAGGCCTACAATACATAGAATGGAGTACAAAGTACGGTTAGTGACTTCTAAAAGTGTCAAATCAGCAGGTGAAAAACATGTGAATATTCCACAAACCAATAATTTGTTAGAACATTGGTGTTTCCCCATAGGGATGGTTTGAAAAGAAATGGACAGTTCGAAGAAATTATTTAAAATGTCAGGGTTAGGACAGTGTTTACCCAGAGGGATGGTTTGAAAAAAGAGGGTGTTCCCCAAACAAACTATTTGAAAGGTTAGTACAGAGTGCTTCCTGGAAAAGGTGGTCCAAAAGGAGTGGTATTTTAGGTTCTGTGGTTTGAAAGATCAGGGGGTTTCTGGAAGGAACAATTTGAAACTTGGACATGGTGTTGTCCAGATATATGGTTTGAAAGGACAAGGTGTTTCCCAGAGTGATGTTTTGAAAGGACAGGGTGTTTCCATAAGGCAAGGAACAAATGAACAAAATCCTGGTCTGGCCAAGGGCTGATAGTTTCATTCATTTAAAAATAAGTAGGAATGATTATTAATATCTTACTGAATATGTCACTGACCGGACAAAGAACATTCCTGTTTTGGTAACAGGCTATGCTACTTTTGAATGCTCCATTTACACTTAACTCTCCTTGTTTCCTCAATTTTCATATATTATCAACATTATTTCTATTTGGATATGTGGTATTTTTAGGTGCAATGCTCATCTACTCACTATGCTTATCAAAATAACAATCTGCAATTTAGTATGGCATAGTGAAGCTGTAACCCACAAACCCATCTTCAAACTTTATATCTTCATAATTTTACCTTGCTTGCTAACAACAACAACAACAAAGAAAAAACAAAGGCAACTGCAACATGTAATTTCAGTGCATTCTGCCAGTGATATTTCTTGAGGTACTTACCCTATAACACCACAGAAAGCAAGAAATTATGTGCATATGTACAAGATCAGTGTGATGAAGTATTCAGATTCGAATTATTGAAATTGTGATTTTGTGATCAAGCAATATTCCATGTACTCTTTGGGTTCCCTAACTGTGAAAATATTTTTAACTAGTATTATCTTAAAAATACAAACCACAAGATTAACATCTTCTGATTTATCTTCATTTACTTTTTTCTTTTTGATATTTTAATATCTCGGTATTTATTTTCTTTAGTTTTCTTCATTCTGTTTGACTCTCTGACTCTACATATTTACCCTTGACCCTTGACCAAAACCCAGATTTGCTTAAAAACACGGAGGGATGGTTTGAGATGACAGGCTGTTTTCCAGAATGATGGTTTCAAATGACATCCATCGTAAACCCTTATTATCTGGACACCACTATATGAATAAAATAAGTCTGGAGGATCGTGAACAAATTCAGTTTATGAAAGTTTTTCGGCCTGTATAAACCGATATTTAAAGTGAGCTTAATTTCACCAATCACATTCATAGACTGTGGCATTATTCTTATATCCTTCTATTCAAAATGCTTCATTGATTAGAGCTTTCGCACTATATTCGAATCGATCTAGTAATCATTTCTGTGCGTGAACTTGGGCACACGTAAGGAAATAATGTGTAATACAGCACAAAAAGGCTTCATACCTGCATTTTCCATCCTTCAGGCTAGAGGAATCTGGCTGAATCAAAGGCTTATCGACTCTGTGAAGTAAAAACCCTCAAAACCAACTCAAAACATGACCGGCTGTTTACGAATATTTACGATGGAGCAGTCAAATACGCCAGCGGTAACTCTCGTTCCCAGGAACTCACGATCATCACACGCAAACAGTGAGTTCTTATCGCCGTGGGCGAAAAAAGTTGTCCGTAATGCTTTGTGATAAGTTTTGTGTAAGTATGGTAACTGTCTTGCGGACAAACAAACAGCTTTGCCACTGCATTTATTCCAACGCTCAATTTAATTTATGTGCGGCCTTTCGTGTCTGAGGTCATAGGTTCCGATCCCATTGAAGCATGATAATTTCTCAGTTCAGTAAACTTTTTAACTGCCTAAGGTGCTGAATACCTGCGAACATTGTATTCACTGTTAGTGCTCATTAAAATTATCATTTTGCCTGCATGCATAACGTTTCAATGCAATTTTTCAAAACCGCCGTAGGCGAAAATCTAGCAGTATTCGTATCGTGATCCTGTTTGGCGCAATTATGGGACCCGTATTGCGGATGAACAAACAACATTGCCAGTGCATCTATTCCAACGCTCAATTTAACAAATATACATATATTTTACAGCATACAGACGCATCACTGTTATTTAAAACACAAATAACTTCTGGAATTAACGTTATACAGTAAACATGCGCTCTTACGGAAGCAATGCTGATCCCATAAGTGCGCCAAACAAAATCACGATACAATTACTACTAGATTTTCGCCTACGGCGGTTTTAAAAAATCCATTGAAACGTTATACATGGAGGCCGCAGTTAAAAAAGAAAATGATGATAGCAAAGTACGAGTGTTCACATAACTCGAAAAGGAAGCGTCACACTTGTTTCACTAAGACCAATTGAGGGACCATAAGACCCTGATTTTTTAATACAAAAGAATTCCCCTGCCCACCTATAGAAAACGTACCTTCCTTCAGTTCAAATCCCGTTGCAGCATATTTCTCCAGCTCAGTAAACTTTCAACTGCTTGATGCCCTGTATACCTGCGAGCAGTAGTATTCACAGTTAGTTTTTTTTCTTTTAACTTTAAGTTATCATTTTACCTGCATGCATAACGTTTCAATGCAACTTTTCAAAACCGCCGTAGGCGAAAATCTAGTAGTATTTGTATCGTGATCCTGTTTGGCGCAATTATGGGACCCGTATTGCGGATGAACAAACAACATTGCCAGTGCATCTATTCCAACGCTCAATTTAACAAATATACATATATTTTACAGCATACAGACGCATCACTGTTATTTAAAACACAAATAATTTCTGGAATTAACGTTATACAGTAAACATGCGCTCTTACGGAAGCAATGCTGATCCCATAAGTGCGCCAAACAAAATCACGATACAATTACTACTAGATTTTCGCCTACGGCGGTTTTAAAAAACTCCATTGAAACGTTATACATGGAGGCCGCAGTTGAAAAAGAAATGATGATAGCAAAGTACGAGTGTTCACATAACTCGAAAAGGAAGCGTCACACTTGTTTCACTAAGACCAATTGAGGGACCATAAGACCCTGATTTTTTAATACAAAAGAATTCCCCAGCCCACCTATAGAAAACGTACCTTCCTTCAGTTCGAATGCCGTTGCAGCATATTTCTTGAGCTCTGTAAACTTTCAAGTGCTTGATGCGCTGTATACCTGTGAGCAGTAGTATTCACAGCTAGTTTTTTTTCTTTTAACTTTAAGTTATCATTTTACCTGCATGCATAACGTTTCAATGCAACTTTTCAAAACCGCCGTAGGCGAAAATCTAGTAATATTTGTATCGTGATCCTGTTTGGCGCAATTATGGGACCCGTATTGCGGATGAACAAACAGCATTGCCAGTGCATCTATTCCAACGCTCAATTTAACAAATATACATATATTTTACAGCATATAGACGCATCACTGTTATTTAAAACACAAATAATTTCTGGAATTAACGTTATACAGTAAACATGCGCTCTTACGGAAGCAATGCTGATCCCATAAGTGCGCCAAACAAAATCACGATACAATTACTACTAGATTTTCGCCTACGGCGGTTTTAAAAAAATCCTTGAAACGTTACACATGGAGGCCGCAGTTAAAAAAGAAATGATGATAGCAAAGTACGAGTGTTCACATAACTCGAAAAGGAAGCGTCACACTTGTTTCACTAAGACCAATTGAGGGACTATTAGACCCTGATTTTTTAATACAAAAGAATTCCCCAGCCCACCTATAGAAAACGTACCTTCCTTCAGTTCGAATGCCGTTGCAGCATATTTCTTGAGCTCTGTAAACTTTCAAGTGCTTGATGCGCTGTATATACCTGCGAGCAGTAGTATTCACAGCTAGTTTTTTTTTCTTTTAACTTTAAGTTATCATTTTACCCGCATGCATAACGTTTCAATGCAACTTTTCAAAACCGCCGCAGGCGAAAATCTAGTAGTATTTGTATCGTGATTCTGTTTGGCGCAATTATGGGACCCGCATTGTGGATGAACTAACAACATTGCCAGTGCATCTATTCCAACGCTATATTTAACAAATATACATATATTTTACAGCATATAGACGCATCGCTGTTATTTAAAACACAAATAATTTCTGGAATTAACGTTATACAGTAAACATGCGCTCTTACGGAAGCAATGCTGATCCCATAAGTGCGCCAAACAAAATCACGATACAATTACTACTAGATTTTCGCCTACGGCGGTTTTAAAAAAATCCTTGAAACGTTACACATGGAGGCCGCAGTTAAAAAAGAAATGATGATAGCAAAGTACGAGTGTTCACATAACTCGAAAAGGAAGCGTCACACTTGTTTCACTAAGACCAATTGAGGGACTATTAGACCCTGATTTTTTAATACAAAAGAATTCCCCAGCCCACCTATAGAAAACGTACCTTCCTTCAGTTCGAATGCCGTTGCAGCAAGTCTTGAGCTCTGTAAACTTTCAAGTGCTTGATGCGCTGTATATACCTGCGAGCAGTAGTATTCACAGCTAGTTTTTTTTCTTTTAACTTTAAGTGATCATTTTTACCTGCATGCATAACGTTTCAATGCAACTTTTCAAAACCGCCGTAGGCGAAAATCTAGTAGTATTTGTATCGTGATTCTGTTTGGCGCAATTATGGGACCCGCATTGTGGATGAACTAACAACATTGCCAGTGCATCTATTCCAACGCTATATTTAACAAATATACATATATTTTACAGCATATAGACGCATCGCTGTTATTTAAAACACAAATAATTTCTGGAATTAACGTTATACAGTAAACATGCGCTCTTACGGAAGCAATGCTGATCCCATAAGTGCGCCAAACAAAATCACGATACAATTACTACTAGATTTTCGCCTACGGCGGTTTTAAAAAAATCCATTGAAATGTTACACATGGAGCCCGCAATTTTAAAAGAAATGATGATAGCAAAGTACGAGTGTTCACATAACTCGAAAAGGAAGCGTCACACTTGTTTCACTAAGACCAATTGAGGGACCATAAGACCCTGATTTTTTAATACAAAAGAATTCTCCAGCCCACCTATAGAAAACGTACCTTCCTTCAGTTCGAATGCCGTTGCAGCATATTTCTTGAGCTCTGTAAACTTTCAAGTGCTTGATGCGCTGTATATACCTGCGAGCAGTGGTATTCACAGCTAGTTTTTTTTCTTTTAACTTTAAGTTATCATTTTACCTGCATGCATAACGTTTCAATGCAACTTTTCAAAACCGCCGTAGGCGAAAATCTAGTAGTATTTGTATCGTGATTCTGTTTGGCGCAATTATGGGACCCGTATTGCGGATGAACAAACAGCATTGCCAGTGCATCTATTCCAACGCTCAATTTAACAAATATACATATATTTTACAGCATATAGACGCATCACTGTTATTTAAAACACAAATAATTTCTGGAATTAACGTTATACAGTAAACATGCGCTCTTACGGAAGCAATGCTGATCCCATAAGTGTGCCAAACAAAATCACGATACAATTACTACTAGATTTTCGCCTACGGCGGTTTTAAAAAAATCCTTGAAACGTTACACATGGAGGCCGCAGTTAAAAAAGAAATGATGATAGCAAAGTACGAGTGTTCACATAACTCGAAAAGGAAGCGTCACACTTGTTTCACTAAGACCAATTGAGGGACTATTAGACCCTGATTTTTTAATACAAAAGAATTCCCCAGCCCACCTATAGAAAACGTACCTTCCTTCAGTTCGAATGCCGTTGCAGCATATTTCTTGAGCTCTGTAAACTTTCAAGTGCTTGATGCGCTGTATATACCTGCGAGCAGTAGTATTCACAGTTAGTTTTTCTTTTAACTTTAAGTTATCATTTTGCCTGCATGCATAACGTTTCAATGCAATTTTTCAAAACCGCCGTAGGCGAAAATCTAGTAGTATTTGTATCGTGATTCTGTTTGGCGCAATTATGGGACCCGCATTGTGGATGAACTAACAACATTGCCCGTGCATCTATTCCAACGCTCAATTTAACAAATATACATATATTTTACAGGATATAGACGCATCGCTGTTATTTAAAACACAAATAATTTCTGGAATTAACGTTATACAGTAAACATGCGCTCTTACGGAAGCAATGCTGATCCCATAAGTGCGCCAAACAAAATCACGATACAATTACTACTAGATTTTCGCCTACGGCGGTTTTAAAAAAATCCATTGAAATGTTACACATGGAGGCCGCAATTTTAAAAGAAATGATGATAGCAAAGTACGAGTGTTCACATAACTCGAAAAGGAAGCGTCACACTTGTTTCACTAAGACCAATTGAGGGACTATTAGACCCTGATTTTTTAATACAAAAGAATTCCCCAGCCCACCTATAGAAAACGTACCTTCCTTCAGTTCGAATGCCGTTGCAGCATATTTCTTGAGCTCTGTAAACTTTCAAGTGCTTGATGCGCTGTATATACCTGCGAGCAGTAGTATTCACAGCTAGTTTTTTTTCTTTTAACTTTAAGTTATCATTTTACCTGCATGCATAACGTTTCAATGCAACTTTTCAAAACCGCCATAGGCGAAAATCTAGTAGTATTTGTATCGTGATTCTGTTTGGCGCAATTATGGGGTCCGCATTGTGGATGAACTAACAACATTGCCAGTGCATCTATTCCAACGCTATATTTAACAAATATACATATATTTTACAGCATATAGACGCATCGCTGTTATTTAAAACACAAATAATTTCTGGAATTAACGTTATATAGTAACCACATGCGCTCTTACGGAAGCAATGCTGATCCCATAAGTGCGCCAAACAAAATCACGATACAATTACTACTAGATTTTCGCCTACGGCGGTTTTAAAAAACTCCATTGAAATGTTACACATGGAGGCCGCAATTTTAAAAGAAATGATGATAGCAAAGTACGAGTGTTCACATAACTCGAAAAGGAAGCGTCACACTTGTTTTACTAAGACCAATTGAGGGACTATTAGACCTTGAATTTTTAATACAAAAAAATTCCCCAGCCCACTTATAGAAAACGTACCTTCCTTCAGTTCGAATCCCGTTGCAGCATATTTCTCCAGCTCAGTAAACTTTCAACTGCTTGATGCGCTGTATACCTGCGAGCAGTAGTATTCACAGTTAGTTTTTTCTCTTTTTAATTTTAAGTTATCATTTTGCCTGCATGCATAACGTTTCAATGCGATTTTTGAAAACCGCCGTAGGCGAAAGTATAGTAGTAAATGGTTTTGGATAAGTTCGGCGTAGTTATGGGATCCCAATTGCGGACGAACAAACAACATTGCCAGTGCATCCATTCCAACGCTCATTTTAACAAAGATACCCATGTTTTACAACTTTTTCACACATCATTCTTATTTAGAACACGATTATTTTTTAAATGAGCGTCATACAGTAAGCATGCGCACTGACGAAGGTAATACGGATCCCCTGATTACACCGAAGTTCTCGAAAAACATTTACTACAAGTTTTTCGCCTACGGCGCTGTTGAAAAATTGCATTAAAGAGTTACACATGCAGACCGATTAAGAAAGTGTTTTATGTACAAAGTGAAATGGCGTAAGTAAACTTCAAGTCAATTGAACGTCATGTAGTAAGCATGCGCACTTACGAAGGAAATATGGCCGAACAAACAACGTTGCCATTGCATTTATTCCAACGCTCAATTCTATTTATTTGCGTCCTCTCGTGTCAGAGGTCATAGATTCGGATCCAGTTGAAAGCCAGTGATATTTTTTCGGATCAGTAAACTCTTCAACTGCTTTATGTGCTGTATACCTGCGAACATTGTATTAACTTAGTTCTTGTTACTTTCTCCCCTTCGAAAAATTCGAGATTCTTCATTTCCGTCTAATCATCTAGTTTTTTGCACCTCTATGGAAAAGCGAAAACAGGATAGCATTTAAACTTTTATTCGTTGTTAGGCTTTTCTTGACGTAGTCGTATTACGTAATTTAGCTAAATGTTAATTTTATGGGGTACAAACTCTGCCAATGGGATGGATTTCAATGATGACAATTTTTTTTTGAAAATAGCAAGGAATAAAGTGTTTGATGATAAAGGCATCGAACTTTTTAATTCTGGTAATGCTTTTATTGGTGCCGTTTAGGAGTCATATCAAGCTCGAGCAAAGCCCAATTTAGAACCTCTTTAAGCTGTTATATCTCGGCAACGGATGAAGATTGATAAGGAAAATGTATTGCAAAAAGTCTTCTTATAGTCCAAGGAAGGTTTCCTGAAAGTTTCAAGAGTTTTCAGTTTTTGGCCAAAATCGGCAAAAACCCCTGTGCTATAGCCTTAGTATTTTGTCAAAATTCCAAGATTTTTCAACCATCTCAGAATTGCATGAAACTTTCAGGAAACGTTCCTGGGACTATGCCGACAAAGTTTGCATAGTTTTTGTAAACTTTTAGCGCGCGCGTCGTGAGAAATTAGAGCAAATTACAGCAAATCATGCACTAATTAATTCATCACACCTTTCGAGTTAAGCTGTTATATCTCGGCAACGGATGAAGATAGATAAGGAAAATGTATTGCAAAAAGTCTTCTTATACTCCAAGGAAGGTTTCCTGAAAGTTTCAAGAGTTTTCAGTTTTTGGCCAAAATCGGCAAAAAACCGTGCTATAGCCTTAGTATTTTGTCAAAATTCCAAGATTTTTCAACCATCTCAGAATTGCATGAAACTTTCAGGAAACGTTCCTGGGACTATGCCGACGGAGTTTGCATAGTTTTTGTAAACTTTTAGCCCGCGCGTCGTGAGAAATTGGAGCAAATTACAGTTCCCGCTCCCGTTCCCAAAAATGTTTTCCTTTACTAGACTATGAACGGTAACCGCTAGTCTAGTGACAACTCCCAAGGAAATAGAAACAAAGAATTTATTTCTAGTCCATCCGCACATAATATTTTCTTTGGACTGAAGTAAACTTCTTTGCAAACATAATTACATCTTTATAGTAAGTGTACTTCCACGCACTGCATAATTTCATTTGGAGTGCAATAAAAATTCAATAAAATCTGTAGGAAACAACTAAACTCTTCATAAATATGATTTATAACTTCTCTATACAAAATACTAAATTTCATATTTAAGCTTTTTCCTCGATTTAAAATCAACCCCGAGTTACTAAAACGTATACTGTCGTAAAGCCTTGATTTTACAAGCGACACAAGTGCCTGTACGAGGATAAGTTCAGTTTATACTGTGCTTCCGTCGCTGATGAAGCCTATGCTTCACTCAGCGTTTAATAGAATGCTTGTCATTGTAAGAACTGATAGTTCAATTAGCTTTCATCAAGGCAAGCTATCAAAAACCGACTTCTCCATACTGTACTCCAGGCGAGAAACAGTGAAGGAGAAATTTGAAGTTGATCGCTCTAATCGATCGGGAGTAACAGGACGCAACAAAACAGCTGCCGATAAATCTTGATTCAAGCCAGCTGCAATCAAAAAGATTTTACCGATGGGGACTGTTATCCCTACTCCAGAATGGGCTAAACAAAAGCGTCCCATCCTTCACCAACAAGAAGGGGTACAGCAGCAAAGCAAGTTAAACAAACGCCCTGCACGGTCGCTTGATCTTTGGAAACAATCTCGTCAATATGTTCACTCCTTCCAACAATCTTGAGAATTATTTTAGTTTGACCAGAAAATGTTGTTCTGGAACGGAAACCATGGGCGATCTGACTGACAGACAAGTTGGCGCTGGTTGCACGCGTCATAAAGACATCACACCCGACACGCTCTCGTGTGCATGCGATGCGGGTGTCACGGGCCGCCTCGTGGGGAGGCTTAGAACACCAAACGATGAGCGATGGGACAAAGCTCGGGGAGAGTTCTGACTGTCACGTAGTTCACCGGCTTGCTTGTACAGCTCAGCTGCAAACTCGTGGTTGCCCTGGCAGCAAAGATATCCTCGTTACCTTTCCGACCAACACTACTAATACTTCAACAACAAAAACAACCGCTATTACAAGAACAACCACTGCAATCTACTGTTGATAGGTTATCGCTTTACATTCGCCACTCTTTACGAAGCTGTACTGCAACAAGGATATAACCACAATTTACGAAATTCATTAAAGCAGTGATCAATACAATTGACATATAAATACATGTGTACGTGTTAGACCCACAGAGCAATATGACAATTCAGATTTTACTACACCGAAACCACATGATATATAGATAGATGTCTCCTTCTACATCAAGAAAATGCAGCTCCCATTTTTAATCAAAATACAATAGAAGAACTTGAACCGCTGACCTGGTCGTAGTGCAGCTTCGCCAGATTCATGAGTGTCTCAAGTACTCGCGGATGCGAAGGACCCAACGTGTCTTCATAAATTTTACGACCTCGTTCGAGAAGGGGCAAGGCCTCCGCGTGCTTTTCCTGGTGAAGAGAAAACGGATAAGTGAATACAAAAGAAACAAACTCAGATAACAAAAAAGTCCCTCAACGCTGCTGAAACAGATTTGAAAGGAGAAATTACCTGAAGGCACAGGACTACTGCTAGATTGTTTAATTCCGTAGCCACACTGGGATGGGTGGGTCCAAATAACTTTTCTCGTACTTCAAGTGTTTGCCTGGGGATGGAAAATTCGTACCATGGATCGACGTCAGAAACAAATGGATCTTGGAAGTGGTGTAGTATAATGTAGATTAGTGCAGTGTGGTGCAGAATGATCTGTTTAACGATATTATATTAGCGTAGTGTGATGTACGGTAGTATAGTGAGATGTGGTATAAAGTATTGTAGTGTGCTGTAGTGTTAGTTTTAGTGTAGGGTACTTTAGTGTGATGTAGTGTTAGTAGAGTCATGTGGTGTGGTGCAGAATGGTCTGGTGTAACGATAGAGTAGTCTAGAGTGGGTACATTAGATTGGTGTAGTGTGATGTATGGTAATATAGTGAGGTGTGATATAAAGTACTGTAGTGTGCTGTAGTTTTAGTATAGAGTAGTTTAGTGTGGTGTAAAGTTAATTTATTGTGAAGTGTATAGTGTGGTGAGGTGAGGTGGTGTATGTCCTGTAGTGTGGTGTAGAGTGATTGTGAAGGGTGGTTTGTGTGGTGTGGTGTTGAATGGTGTAAGGTGTAGAATGTGGTTCCTGTGGCATGATGTAGTGTAGTGTAGAGTGATTGTGAAGGGTGGTTTGTGTAATATGGTGTTGAGTGGTGTAAGTTGTAGAATGTGATTCCTGTGGCATGATGTAGTGTACTGAAGATGCTAGCCAACATTAAATTTGTATACTTGTACAAAGGTTCCGCTTCTGCATATTTCCCCTGTAAAATAAACGAGAAACTCGTGAGGTGGTCGCAATATGTTGTCATTCTCTCAGCTCTTGCCCCGAATGTGTAGAGAGAGGACTCGCTTACCTGCTTCTTGTAAAGTAACGCCAGATGTTTAACGGTTGACACAACACAGGCGTGGTCGTCAGGGAAATGCTAGAGAAGACAAGAAGAGCGGTCAAGAAGAGAAGAGAAGAAGAGAAGAGAAGAAGAGAAGAGAAGAAGACAAGACAAGAAGACAAGACAAGAAGACAAGACAAGAAGACAAGACAAGAAGAGAAGACAAGAAGGGAGCAGGATCCTATTCAGTAAAACTGGTGAAGTTTAGAAGTTGGAACAATCCTCTTATACGTCGTTACAAAACACTTTAATCCAATACCATGGTCAAATATTGTTGCAGTGACTTTTATCAGTTTAAATCCTGTTTATTAGTGTTCGTGGAGTAATACAGTTATAGAAGTAATACAAAAATGAGCAAGGACACAAGAGAAGTTTAGAGATCTTATCAACAAACGAGCTTCAGTTTACAAATTCACCTTTGATCGTATTTTCCGTGCTTGCTCGTAAAGAGACTCTGCTTCACTGTAACTAAAATAGAAATAGGTCTTAGCTGGCGACGATAAACATATAACAGTGGGGGCCAGCGAAAAGAATAGCGCAGTGCATAGTGGGAAGATAAAATAATGAGAAACTAACCACAAGTAACCCAGCGTTAAAATGACTCAGTCCACACAACGTGCTATCTTTGAGTAGATAGATAAGTAGTAACAGAGTACAGAAATAACGCTCCTATCAAACGGCCGTTCACACGACAATTTGAGTAAAGATGGAGTGCTTTAATACTGTGTCCTGTCTAATGTAAAAACCCGAAGTTAGAAACTTACATTTTCTGGTCGTTGTAGAGTCCAGCTAAATTGTGTAATGATTGGGCTACGTCTGGATGTTCAGATCCCAGGACAAATTGACGCATCTCCAGAGCTCGCAGGAAAAAGGACTTGGCCAATCTGGAAAGAATACTCAGGGTCAGATCTTCCACGTTTGTGACATTTTAATTATTAATACATTATACTTAAGTTTAGTGAATTAAATTAATCTGTTTATATGTTAGTCAGATCATCGTTGTTTCTATAATCAGATTGCCTTACTCTATAGTTTATACTTACTCGTGGTCCTTTTGAAGAAAATTCAGCACCCCCAGCTCGTTGAGTGACCGCGCCACTTCAGCGGACGGGGGACCCTGGGCCAGCTCCTCCACGTGCAAGGTTATTCTGCGCAAGTTCTTGTGTCCTGACTGGGGAAAGTTCTCAGACAATTCACCAACAACCAACTCAAATTCTCGTAACAAAGTTCACACTGCTGTAGGGTAGACTAAATGTTTGATATACATTTTTTTTATTACCACCTCTCGCCATATTAATCGCACATTTTTCTTTTTGAACAGTTGAGAGAATCTGTATTGTGATCTTAAGAGCGAGAAACCACGAGACTTACTGTGATGGAGGAATTTTGTCTCATTGCCAGAAATCGTCGATGAAAAGACTCAGCCGCACCGTGTCTGTTGAAAGGAAGTTTCCACAAGTAAGTTACTAAAATAATCTCACATACAGTCAAACTGGCACGAACTGAGAGGCACCGTGCCAGAGTCAATCGCGACAGAGACACCTGGCCACCACAGAACTCATATAAACGTCTGTACTACACTCAGGAACATACGCACAATAATATCTGGATATCAACTCATTTAAACATCAAAGCAAAACGTAATATCAATGGGATGTTCAGTTTACTGTTGTAAAGATTTACTAAGGTACTTTATATATTGTCAGTTCTAATGACAAATGCAATATGAAATGTTTTGTAAGGAAAAAAGCCCAAGGAAGAAATCCAGTGCCTGCATAAAAATAGCAGAAATAACAATTGGGAGACTGACGTGAAGCAATAGCACTCGAAGGGAAACGTCAGAACAACAGGACATCGAATACACAACTCCCAGCGTAATTTATACTTTCAAAGGAAACTAAGTACTTACTTTTTATTCTTCTTGTACAGAACAGCAAGACCCTCCAGATCCTTTGAAAAAACAAATAATGCAAGTTTTATACAGTACATAAGTCAAAGCTATCAACAATTCCACTACGGAGAGAGATAAATGTCTGTTTTCTCCTTCACTTTCTCACCACAGGTATATGATACAGTATGAAGAACCTGGCTTGCTCAATTGAACCATGATTGAACTAAGACAAGTTCTCACTATCTAATAAAGAATACAATAATCACCATTTCCAGAGAAGGATGGTCAGACCCCAGAGTGTTCTCTTTAATTTCTATGGCTTGTTTGTAGAATGCTTCTGACGCGCTGTGGAACACAATTAAACCAAATAACATAAATCAGGAATCAGGATGTGATAAATAAAGGCCCGTTCGCATTCGACATTACAAATTTTAGCACAACAGATGTGTAGCAAGTCAAAACGAGCAACGCAACACAAGTAGAAAAGATATGCCACTGAGGATGATAATAAGAGCAACATGGATGATATTACATCAGCAATCACGAGCGTAGTTCGTCTTTCTGCCCACACGTGACCAGTTGCCATGGCAACTCATCCACTACCCGACGAGTCACATGACTTGACCTGAAGGGGTATTTATTTTACTGGTTAGGAAGACAACACGTGCTTGGTCCCACCTAAAGTTCCCGCTCTGTGCATACAGCTCTGCCAGGTGGTGCAAGGCCTGAGCAACAAGAGGGTGGTCTGGATCGAGCGCTGCCTCCCGGATTTCCAACGCCTTGTGCAAGAAATGAGGGGCCTGCAAAACAGAGCGGGACTGGTAACT
The DNA here is from genome assembly GCA_964036295.1 of Plumapathes pennacea. Taxonomy (NCBI): domain Eukaryota; kingdom Metazoa; phylum Cnidaria; class Anthozoa; order Antipatharia; family Myriopathidae; genus Plumapathes; species Plumapathes pennacea. The sequence continues at coordinate 1,654,872 of OZ038470.1, forward strand.
ACGACATCGCTTCTTAACCTAGTCAAAGACGATGATCTCATCTGACTTACTGTATGATATATTTCTGGCGAAAGACAGAAAGGAGAAATCAAAGGGAGTAAACACACCTGACTCAAAAGACCAACAGACTTAAGAAACCGTCCAATCAGTTCATGCACATCAGCAATCATCACTGGAGACTTGCTTTCTGGAAGATGAACAGGAGCACGGTCGACATAAATCCAGTGATTCACACCCAGGGGACAAGCTCGACCTTTTTTGCTCACTTACCACTTTGCATTTCCTTGATAACATCAGCATAAATAGGGCCCAGGGCACTCTTGTCGACTTCGACGTATCTCCAAAAGTTAAGCAGTTCTGACACACAGCCACTGCAGAAATAAAACGAGAATACACGCATGACACACGCAAAGGTTTGAATACATGAATGCATTGATACAGATAAGAACAGTGCCTAGAGGTACAAACAGTTGCAAGAGACCAAGGGGCGGCAGTGACAGAAAAAATAATATCCAGCTTACTTTTCAAATAAAGTTTTTAACACTTGTGCGTCCAACAGGCACGTGCGTAGCTCATCCTTCTGCCCACACGTGACCAGTTGCCATGGCAACTCATCCACTACCCGACGAGTCACATGACTTGACCTGAGGAGGTATTAATTTTACTGGTTACGAAGACAAACATCTAACCTTGCATGTGGTCATCAGCTAAATTTCAATGAGTCCTCTGGCGACAACTCACTGGGTATGCAACCCAAAATACTGTGCTAACCCTTACCTTTCACTCCTGAGTTCATAATACAAATTCTCACAACCAGTCAAGATGAAAATGTATGAGTGATGTAGTGAGAATTGACAGGCAAATCAGCTTTCGTCTGAGCAAACTATCAAGTAGCAAATTCTCCATACTGTATTATATATTTCTAGTGAGAGACTGAAGGAGAAAATTGAAGTTGATCACTCAGGAGTGAAATGTTTAAGGGACGTTATTGCGGGAGTGAGAATCCTGTCGCACTCCCGCACTAAAGTCCCTGCAAGTGTAGGGAGGTAAAAAAAGAAAGAACGTACTCTGGGTTAGAGTTGCATGCGTATTTGGAGAGGTAGAGACTGACGTAAGTGTGAAAAGGACCTTACTTTTTGCACATACCTTTGTTTTTCTTTGAGAAATTCTACAAATTTGCTGCGTATAATCTCAACTTCTGTACTGCTCTCGTCGATAGAATACTTGTACAGAACGGCTTCTCTGATCTGGAAAGAAACCACAACAGGAGCAAACTTGAGCACGTGTAAAAACCACAACAGGAGCAAACTTAAGCACGCGTAAACGGATACCGCGGACATACGTTTTTTCGGTTGTGCGGGTCATCTTATTTTTCACGTTCACATTTGAACGAGTTTTATTGAAGCTCCTAAGTGTAACATAGCTTTAAGTCTCCATGACGCACGAGAAAAACAAACCTGATCATTGAAGAACATTATCAAACCGACTCTTCTTGTCAGGATGTGTCTCTGATAAAGGGCTGCTGCGAGGGGAAGCCATGTCGACCAGTCCAGGGGCAGGAGATGAAACAGCTCACTGTCACTCACGCCACGACGAGACACAACAACGTACAACATAATCTGTCAATCAAAAATGCAGAATTGATGGTGCGCATACAGTACGAGGCATTTGTAAAGTGCCGCCATCATCATCGTGTGATGTTTTACTTGTGAGGCTACCAAAGACTTTCACAACTAATGTTTAAAATTGTTGCCTTGTAAGATCGATTTCTGAAAGTGAAAAAATAAGACTTACTTGTCTCAATAACGTCTCGCTCGCGTTTGGGTGGAATTCAGCCTGCAGCTCCTCTAGCACATGACACACGAGCTCTATGACACTCTGCAACGGAACGACTGTATTTCTTAGGTAAAATCGTGGACAAAGGAGTCGGGACGACATCATGTTTTGTGCCTCTCACTCGGCGTCACACTCCCCCCCCCCCCCCCCCCCCCCCCTCCCTACCTCCAATATGCTCAGATGCCCCATATTCTTACCTTTTGTGAGAAGCACACAGTACAACATTTGACAGTGGCCTTGCTGTTCTTGCAGCTGAAATTCAGTTAGCACAATTTCATTAAAACTAGACGTAGTATTACTTTGCAAGTCAGTTTGATCTATTCACTTATTTCTCGCATTTTATTGTGGACGGACGTCTTCGGGCCATGCAGTATTCTGAGACATGTTTCAAACTACAAAATGGCGGAAGCGAATAAAAGCCGAGCCAGAATGCTAGAGAATCCCCGCGCCCGAAATTATTATACGTCTGCCACGGGTCTTCAACTCGAGCATCATACTGAGTTGAGAACAAGGGTTCTTTCTTGCTAGAAATGTACGACGTCAATAGGGACAACTGGAAAACTGCAGGAAGACCATTGCGACACTTACCTTCCAGCGACAGCTGCCAGCAATGTGATGAACCTTGGATTGGAAATGACATCTGCTGAGCACCTCGAAAAAAGTGCCATGACCTGAAAAGGATAATCGGAAATATAACTTAGATCTCAGTGAAATGAAAGAGAGAAATGATCCGTGTTGACTGCCTAGAAAAACAAAAGCAAAAACAAAAAAACAAACAATATGCTAGATTGCTGAGCTCAGTCAGTGTGCAAAGCTACTCCAAGATTAACTAAATACCCCCTGCCCTCCTCCTACCTCCTGGCTAACAAACTGCAGAGTTGTGTTAAAAAAATATATATAGCTGAGTTCTGAGCGAACCTTCCCCGTTTCAGACTTTAAGATGACAAAAACGTTTTGGGCCTCGTGCTTTGAACTGACTGGGCCGCTGAATGCCCTGTACCCAAATCAAATACTCCAGTCTCTATTACAGTGAAGTCATTTGCGGAACAACTGAAAATGCAGTTTTTCGTTTCGTAACAATCCTCTCTGTTTAACCAACAAATACTGTACCTGATCCTGTGACACACCTCCGTACTTCTCGCTATTAGTTTTCCAGGACGACAAGAAAAGTTCTTTACTGCCTTGAGGATCCAGAGGAGAAATCACCAGAGACGGCCAAGAACTGAGGACACAAAAATTGACATCCATTGACAGCCATTGACATCCATTAATTAAAAAGAAAAATAACAGTCAGTGGTGCCTTTCTGTTCCATCTCGCGGGATTGTCAAGATCTCTTGAAAGAAGGATTCTTATTCCTTATTATTGGGAAAAGGCACATAGAAAGAACCATCTGAGCCCGGTTATTCAAAACATGATTAGACTAATCCTAGGACAAGCTATTTAGTTAGCCTTTGAACAAAACTGTACAGTTTCTTCGCCAAAAAGTTACGAGAAAGAATTTGGTTAAAACTGGGTTAGTTTAATCTTGCTTTGAACAACCGGGCACTGAAGAATTGTCTGTGAACATGTGGGCTGTGTCTTTCATGAAGTTCACTGTATGGGCGACAGATCACGCTACTAAAGTAGTATGTCTTAGAGCAAACTAGTTGTAGTAAGTGGATTAATTCTCTGAGTAATAGACCAATGTATCATGAAGTGCCATATTATCTTTTCAGGGTTTTGTGTGTTGAACGGTGGTGTAGAATGAAGTTCTACAGGTTTTGGCTTACCGCCAGGCCTGGGGGCATGTCTTCCCAGTAACAGACAAAATAACTCTGACATTGACAGGAAGGGGGTCCAGCAACCACTGCATGTGACTTGTCGATTCCTGTGAAGTAGTTCACTCAGTTATCACGGAAAATGGCAGTGAAATGTATAGGGCATCTAACAGTCTAGCCATTACGCTACGTTACGTTCACTTGGCGAGACGAGTGGAGCGTGTGCAGTCAAAACAACATCGCACAAATTCTGTAACGAAACCGTGCACGATCTACATTCTAGGCACGTGTTCACTAGGCAGTTAGGTCAATCTGTCGGGCTAATAGATTGCAAGTTGGAATATTGTGCGGCGAAACCAAGAACTGTGATAAAGTCAAAAAAAGAACAAAATACAAACAAAAACAAAATCTTTTAAGCTAGTTAGAATGAAAACTGGCCTAGAATGGAAATCTTGCTTGCAGGTTGCTCACGGCGCAAGCTGCAATTTTCTGTTTCATCACGCCCTGACTCAGATTTTTCAAAAGTGTAAACGCGCACCAATGCGACTGTGTACGCTGTTCTCGGATCAGTATCTCTTCAGCAATCTTAGTGCCCTTAAACTAAAAACATCTGCCAACAATTCGGTCGAAGAGATGCTGGACGGGAGAGGAGGAAAGAAGGCGAGGGCGGTAATACAGTAGTAGTGGAAGCTTTGTGATCTGTTTATAGCTCCTGTTGACAAAGTGCAGCCATCCAAGTAGCAAAGTGCTCTTACCTGCAATTTGTCTACAGAGTCGATCACAACCGTAATCCCTCCTTGAAATTTTGAAGCAACTTTCTCCAAAAGGCGTGGGAATTCTTCTGTGATATTCACATTGTCACAGGACACAGTTGGAGACATGATCTGGCGCATAAGCTGAAACATTTCGAATTTCGATTAGAGAAATACGTTTACAAAGACAAATCAAAAGGGGAAATTGTGAAATGTAGGTTATGCTAGTGTTGGTAACCTCACCTGTACCGTCAGTCTCTGTAGCATCCTTCCCGGGACACGAGTTCGACACGACGGCATGGGTCCAACAAAATGATAAAGTAGCAGTCTTCCAGACATACTGCTTTGCTCGAGTGCTATCCTGCAAGGAGGCAATGTCAGTGTTTTTAAACTTGTTTTTCAAAGTGTGATATTACTGTTAGGTAAAGAGTTCCGAAAACGGTTCTATAAAAGACACTAACCATTTTGCAAGAAGGAGAGACTTTCCAGAACCTTCATCTCCGCACACGACCATGGGGGGTCGAGGTCCAGCACATGAAACATGTTCATTTAAGTCACTGTAATACTGTCAACAAAATCAACGTGTTAAAACTTAAAAGAGTAAAAAGAACCCATAACGTAAACGTGTGAATGCTCTTAAAATTAACCCTTTCACTCTTGAGCTCACAATACAAATTCTCCCAACCATTCGAGAAGAAAATGTATGAGCGATGTAGTGAGAATTGATAGGCCAATCAGCTTTCATCTAAGCAAACTATCAAGTAGCAAATTCTCCATACTGTATGGTATATTTCTGGTGAGAAACTGAAGGAGAAAATTGAAGATGATCACTCTTGGGAGTGAAAGGGTTTACCTACCTTGCTCAAGCCGATTTCGTGTGCAGACGCAGCAGAATCTTTCAGTGCCTCCACCTGTTCAGCATCTTCCAACACATGCCACTCCGTGTTGCTGACCGCGTTGCACTCTGGGATATCATGTGCGTTTTCTTCATTTGCCAAACCAAAGTTCTACCAAAGTTAAAAATACCTTCTTGGTCAGTTTTGTTAGTGACAGCTTTCTTGGGCCAAAACTGTACCCATGCAAAGCAGACAAACAGACAAACCTCCAGAAGATGTCCGCGAAGCTGTTGATAGGCCCACTGAGCTGCGACCTCTGGAGAAGGGTAACTGTCCAGCAACTGTGCAAGGCGAACATCACGGTAAATAATGCGTTGTAGTTACGATTCTGCACGTTTAAATCTAAAGCTTGGTTTTTACGAGCTACACAAGTACAAGATATATTCATCTGTGAAAACGAGCACCACGCACAAGCAAGCGTAAAAAAAGAGATGTCCATCATGTAAAAATGAGCGCCTAAGCGCAAGCCCAAGAGATGTACGTCAAATGAAAATGGGCGACGCGCAAGAACAGCAGATACGTGTCTGTGAGAACGAGTGACACAAGCACGAGATGCACGTCTCTAAAACTAGTGACGCAAGAAATACGCGCCTGTGAAGAGTGACGTAAGCACAAGAGATGCGCGTCTGTGAAAACGAGTCACGCAAGTACAAGAGATGCGCGTCTGTGAAAACGAGTTGCGCAAGTACAAGAGATGCGCATCTGTGAAAACGAGTGATGCAAGTACAAGAGATGCGCGTCTGTGAAAACGAGTGACGCAAGTACAAGAGATGCGCGTCTGTGAAAACGAGTGACGCAAGTACAAGAGATGCGCGTCTGTGAAAACGAGCTGCGCAAGTACAAGAAATGCGCATCTGTGAAAACGAGTTGCGCAAGTACAAGAGATGCGCGTCTGTGAAAACGAGTGACGCAAGTACAAGAGATGCGCGTCTGTGAAAACGAGTGATGCAAGTACAACAGATGCGCGTCTGTGAAAACGAGTGACGCAAGTACAAGAGATGCGCGTCTGCGAAAACGAGTGACGCAAGTACAAGAGATGCGCGTCTGTGAAAGCGAGTGACGCAAGTACAAGAGATGCACGTCTGTGAAAACGAGTGACGCAAGTACAAGAGATGCGCGTCTGTGAAAACGAGTGACGCAAGTACAAGAGATGCGCGTCTGTGAAAACGAGTGACGCAAGTACAAGAGATGCGCGTCTGTGAAAACGAGTGACGCAAGTACAAGAGATGCGCGTCTGTGAAAGCGAGTGACGCAAGGACAAGAGATGCGCGTCTGTGAAAACGAGTGACACAAGTACAAGAGATGCGCGTCTGTGAAAACGAGTGACGCAAGGACAAGAGATACGCGTCTGTGAAAACGAGTGACGCAAGTACAAGAGATGCGCGTCTGTGAAAACGAGTGACGCAAGTACAACAGATGCGCGTCTGTGAAAGCGAGTGACGCAAGTACAAGAGATGCGCGTCTGCGAAAACGAGTGACGCAAGGACAAGAGATGCGCGTCTGTGAAAGCGAGTGACGCAAGTACAAGAGATGCACGTCTGTGAAAACGAGTGACGCAAGTACAAGAGATGCGCGTCTGTGAAAACGAGTGACGCAAGTACAAGAGATGCGCGTCTGTGAAAACGAGTGACGCAAGTACAAGAGATGCGCGTCTGTGAAAACGAGTGACGCAAGTACAAGAGATGCGCGTCTGTGAAAGCGAGTGACGCAAGGACAAGAGATGCGCGTCTGTGAAAACGAGTGACACAAGTACAAGAGATGCGCGTCTGTGAAAACGAGTGACGCAAGGACAAGAGATACGCGTCTGTGAAAACGAGTCACGCAAGTACAAGAGATGCGCGTCTGTGAAAACGAGTGACGCAAGGACAAGAGATGCGCGTCTGTGAAAACGAGTGACGCAAGGACAAGAGATGCGCGTCTGTGAAAACGAGTGACGCAAGGACAAGAGATGCGCATCTGTGAAAACGAGTGATGCAAGGACAAGAGATGCGCGTCTGTGAAAACGAGTGACGCAAGGACAAGAGATGCGCGTCTGTGAAAACGAGTGACGCAAGGACAAGAGATGCGCGTCTGTGAAAACGAGTGACGCAAGGACAAGAGATGCGCGTCTGTGAAAACGAGTGTCGCAAATACAATCGCAACTTGCTTATTTGTACATTGTACCCTTACCTTTTCTGGTTCTGTTTTTCTGACGTCTGCCTTGATCTGTTCAGTCACATCATTCTCGCCCTTATCTACAGGGAAAGTGCTGCAGGAAAAAAGTGCCAAGATTTGAAATATTTCCTTTGCTGCAGTAAACGAACCACATAATTTTAATAGTAAACCTTCACAAAATAATGTAATTCATACGAATAGAACATTTATTGTGTAGCTAAATGCAAGTTTGCCATCTGCCTTGTTACTGTATTTGTAAATGCGACTTTACTGTGGTAAATATTTTACAGCAGTACCAGTGGTTCTTTTTCTGATCTTGTAATGCTTGCTTTCATCTTCATGCAGAACTAAACGTCCAACAGATTGACAAAAGAACCTCTGGTACCCAGACCATGGTGCAAATATTCAATGTTAAAATGTCCTATTCCAGAATGAGACCAATGTCAGACACACCTACAGGATTGTCACCATTCTTACCCATTCAGGTTTGCAGCCTTAAAGCAATAAATTGCCTTGTTTCGTCCAGCTTGGCTATATTCAGCCTGTGTAAAACTAATAAAGGAACAACTGTTGAGTGGGCTGCTTTGACTGGTGGTGTGAAATAACAATAAAACACATATAGCTGTATTAATAATACCATCTTCTTCATATGCTGTTGTTTACATGTACACTCACTCACCGGTCACAAGACATTCCCAAGAATGCCACAAAAACTCTGCACTGGTTGATCTGTTCCAATCTTGTTTGTAGGTCGGCCAAAAACTCCTGAAATTGAACAAGCGACATTAGGTGACTGATAGTTTGAGCCAACAACATGTCATACTGTGACAGTGACCTTGCTAGCTTAAGCATTAGGGTGCACTGAATCCATGCATTCTGCAAACACACAAATTGGCCTCCATAAAGAAAATCTGGAACAACAGGATTGCATTTGAGAGAGCATGATTCAATGCAATTTTGAAAGCATATATGATTGCCCCACATCAAGGCCCATTATTGGTATTCCTCCAAAGTACCATTCCCCAAAGGTGACTGCTTAATACAGATTCAACTGTATATGACAACAGATGGTATGAATATTTCTGTATGCTGAATAATCACAATCACCATACATCTATATTGTAAATTATAGCTTCCTCATTATAATACTAAAATATTTAGTACACGTACCTCTTCCCCTGTATTTTTGGGTCTGTCAGGAAAATGCACCATCAGAAGAAACTGGTCGAAACATCCACACAGATACTCAAGCTTGGAAAGGTGCAACTGCAAACAAGAAAAAACATACTGTGTATCAATCCTTTGGTTTCACATTATAGCTACACTTTTGGATTGGTCTGAACAAGTTTGGCTCAGCAGTCTTGGTCAATCAGGAAAAGAAAGCAAAATGTGGTGTGCTCATCAGGCAAGAAACTGGCAATGAAGTTCCCCCACTGCTGATTGGTCTCTTTTTCAAAGTATTAAAACCAAATTAAAGCAAATTTACAGTGCTTTGCTTGACTTATGACTGGTTACCAGTAACGTGCCTTTTACAACCTTTTTCATTGGCACCAACTAAAAACTAAATACTTTGGTTTTCGAAAGTCATCCATGAAAAACATAATCATTAACAAAGTAATGAATGAACTAATAACTCTCAAAGCAGATGAGACCAAAATGTTAATTTTGCCAAATCTCAATAAAGCCATACCCTTACCTGTTTCAGGAGCTGGAGCTCTTTCTCCATTCCACCAGGTGCAGACACATAGACAGTTATTGTGTGTTGCAGAAATGGTGTCTGGAGACTTGTGGACACTAGCTGACTCACAGATGGAATCACAGCATTCCAGTCATCTATAAGTAGATAATAATAATAATTTTATTATTAAAAGCATAATATATTTCAAGTACAGTAATAGGGAGCTTTAGCAACAGGACGGGAGAAGAGAACGGCAACGTCGGTGAAACAATAAAAGTCATGGCAAAAGACAAAACAAGCATGTGAACATCTGAAATTGACATGATCCCAGGGTTGCCGTGCTCTCACATGCAACTTCAGATGCTTCTTGTTTAAGTTGTTGTCAGGAGATGGACGTCATTTTGAGAACTTACGACAGTCGTTCTTCTTAGTAAAAGACGATAAAAGGAAAAGAAGTTCGGCAAAAACGGAACAAATTTGAGCAACTTGAGAATAGGCAAAATTACAAAGACAAAGAATACATAGACACTTTTTTCCTGGTTCCTCGCATTGCCGTCGCCGTCGTAGTTTGCTAAAGCTCCCTAATATTAGCAAGGTGGTCAACCTCACATGTTCACGTGGTGTAGATTCATACTGTAGGTCCCATTTGGTCAAGGCTTCTGAAATTTGGTGTTAGTGTATGGAAGATAAGGCCTGCATGCTGTGCAACAGGTCAGAACCTGGTGGTTTGAAACCTGATTAATCCACAGGATAAACGAAACCAAATCATTTCCTTCAACCTCTTGGCAAAAAAGCTGTAGAGTTTTGTTCAAGACCAACCAGAAAAACACTTGCTTCGGTCAAACTTTTTCCAGGATATGTGAAATTTCCCCACTTTCAGGCTCAATTAAAAACATGGCAAAAACTTTTGCTCCTAATCCAGGATTAACCTAATCATGCTTTGAACAATTGGGTCGAACTAATGAATGCTTGCAGAGAACTCCTTGTTACCAGGTGGTAAACTTGGAGTAGGAGCAAAAGTTTTTGTCGTGTCATTGTAATGAGTACAGCTGCAGTAACCAACCTCTGGTGATGTTTGTGAAAGGCCCATCTCTTTCTGTAAGGCTATGGTTAAAGTCTGGTCCACGAGTTGCTAATGTTGGACTCAGACTCTCCACACTTGGTTCACTTTCAAGCGACGTCATCCACCAGTCAGCAGTCATCACATTCCCCACAGGGTCTCCATTACCTTTGTTGTTTAATACATGATGCAGATCAGCCTCTACTTTTCTTTTCGCCAGCAGTAAATCTTGGATTTCTCGTTCCTTGGTTTCTCTGAATATCTTGAACTGACGTTTGACAGTGTCTCGCTCTAAAAGAAAAACAATTATTCAATAATACTGTCTTGCTTGCACCAATAATGGAAGACAGATACAAAATTGATATCATTGTTTGAAAGATACTACTAACAATTAAAGGCCTGGCTTATAGGTTCCAGGGGTTTATATGTTGCACATATTGCCAAATGTAATTCAGAGGAATTAATTCATGCTAGTTTTTGTTGATTAGATTATGCTTGATGTGCAAACCCTCATTCGTTCACATCATATTACATTTTTTACAGTACCATATACTTCATGTCACTGACACATTTTATCTGGGTCCCATGGACAAACTTGTCCAGATGATATATAATATTTTGATTTAGATGTCACCAAAACATAAAATTTAATTGCTAGCCAGGGTCAAATTCATCTAAATTAAATTGATTAAATTGCTGCTAATGCGACATATAAGCTAGTCTCAAGAGTCTATAGAGTGTCTTGGCAAAGTCAAAAAAAAAAAAAAAAAAAAAAAAGATATAAATACATAAAATTATGTTATAAAACACCTGATTTTCCAAACAAAAGAAATATCTCTTATGTGCTTTATCACATATAAATAGTGTCAAAGGAACTCTTTGTTAAACATCCAGGGTTGATGACAATAATTACGGTGACTAACAATCAACAGTGAATTATCGCTAATTTAAATTGCACGGGTTTTGTAATATTCCACAGTCCAGCAGTCAGATGAATTATAGGTAGCTCAGTTTGATTACAGTACCTTCTTCGAACACTCTAGCTCTTTGCAGTATTTGGTCCTTCGCTTCAACAGCCTCGACCTTCTCGTTCTTAAGTTCCACACATGTCGCTTGCAGCATTCGCAATTCCCCTCTGAGTCGTGTTACTAGTTTGTTTTCGCTGTCTAGAATTTTGACGAGTTCACTCTCTTTCTTCCGACACTGATCTCGAGAATCTTTTAGCAGTCTACTTAGCCTCTCGGTTTCGTTTTCTTCGATATAAGAAGAACGAAGGCTAACGGTCTGAAATAGTCCCCTTCTAGTCGACTCTCTTTTCTTCAAACCAAACGACCCAACCGTGCGGAGAGCAGCCGTGGCGAAGCTCTGACCCCTTCTCGGCCGAGACTCGTCCGGAATCTTGTGAGTAAACTCATCGTCGACTTCCTCTCCGTCTATATCTTCTTCAGTGTCGCTGCTTCGCGGAGGAATCGAAGCTCCCGTGCCCATTTGAATCACACAGCATCAAACAGTGCGCTGGTTCCAACACCGCCTTCTAGCCATGTAAATATGTGTATCCGCTGCACTTTGGACTCAAAAACACCTTTTACGACAGCATATCCGATCCTCCATGCTGTTTGTTTCCGTGACCAAAGCGACAAGAAGGCCTGGGTCCTAACACGATAAAATTATTTTGTTACGCTACCCTTCCCCTGTGAGTAATAATTGATCTAGGTCCCGACTTTGATCGTTTAATGTATTCCCGTATTTCTTGTGTTTGGGAAGCGAATTCCCAAATCGGATCGGTGACCCCCTTCTGCAGTGTTATTTATAATCAGCCTTGAAAGCACGCCCGCGGTCATCTCAGAAGCGGCCTCTACAAGCCTTGAGGGTGCCCATGGGAAGGAACGTTTCATTTGCTCAAAGACACGAGCAGCATCCATCGGAGCTGTTCCACAAAATATGTGTTCCGCACTGCAACCTATCCTGGCTAGCATAAGATCTATCTGCTTTTTTGCTGGCTGGGAAAAAATAAATAAATCGAACTGCTGGGAGAGAGATAGCCGTTTTCAGTCTCGCTGGAGGCATGGGAACAAGCAAGATTGCAATCGAGGCTATATTTTTGTTTGAAATGCTGACATTTTCTGACAAAGTGGTGGAAGATTTTCTGGGACCGCTCTGCTGGGAAACGGATATTCTGAATTGCCTTCCTGGGAGTGTGGAACACCTCTGTGTTTACCAGCAACGTAAAAAAAGCAGAAAATAAATTATATTCAACTTGCTGTAAGAACTTCCGAGATTTACTTGTCTCTTCTAAATCTGGCTGCCGTTTAGTGATGGTATGGGACAATCTTTTCATCACGGCTTGAGCTTGAGTTGAATCCGAATGCTGTTAATCGCTTTACTTCGTTCCCGACTTCGTTTGCCATTAGATCAGTAGCAATGGATAGCTACTTTGAGACTGTGAAAAAAAATTGTATTTACAAAGTGCAAATTTTTTCACGGTTCAGTCAGACGTCCAATATTGACTCAATTCGAGCTCAAACGAACATTGTATACTTAAAATACTGTACTCATACACACACAAAAAGAACAAGACAATTCTCACTGCTCCTCCGTTATATTTGCACCGCAGACAGCTCAATAGTATTCAAAATATAATGTACTCATAGCATCCACGTCCTAGTGCCCTTTGAGGGCGACCGTAAGTCAACAAAGAAAAAAAAAAAAAAAAAAAAAAAAATCTAATCGACCCAAGTCAGTAGACACAGCAGCTAGAAAAGGGGTTGCGTGAAGTGTCAGGCCCCTGTTTATATGGAGAAAAGTTGGGGCCCCGGGGCACCTTTCTCCCCGAGTCAATCTGCCAACTTTTTTTTTACATAAACGTGTCTTGCTTGCGGTAAGGATGGGGAGGGGGGGTGGGGTGGGGGATAAAATTTGCGCTTTTCTTCCTCAAGCGTCGGTAAGCATCACTATCAAATGCTTTTGAGCTTCTTCAGTAGATCTTCAACGCTTAGTTCTCCTTCCTCTGTACTGATCTGTCCTTCGCTGCTGATCTCTTCCGAAGCCTGCGTAATCGAGAAAAATAAAATACAGAAAAAGTCAGCTGGAGACGAGACTGCGTATAGAAATCAAGAAAAACGTTGACCACTATATTTCTTACCCGTCCGAGAACTGGGGGAAAGTAGGAGGAGATGGAGGAGGAGCAATTTGTGTCAACACAAAGCAAATTTGGTAGTTTCTCACCTTCCTCTGTGGTTTCTTCCTTGCATAAGCCAGCTTGACTCCTTTCACTAGATTAGACTTAATGCATTCTTCTTCTTCTTCCTCCTCTGGTTTCGATTCGTCAACCAAACTTATCCCTTACAGAAACGGCAGACAAATAGTTATGAGATATCTAACTTAACGTAACGATACGCTCATTCACACATCGCATTTCACGCAATCTTCTGCGTAAAAAGTTAAACGTTCGTTTCGTGTTATGCGGAGAACTGTCGAACACCAGTAGGCATAACGCCAGGATTAGTTCGTTAAGGTTTTACTGACCTGTATGTAAGAGCCATGTAAGAAGCTTACCCCATTCGTTAGATTCGTGTACAACTTTGTCTGTTTCTGTCCCTCTCTTGGCTTCCTGGGATGCTGGTTTTGAATTTTGTTCTTCCTGAGTGGTCAATTATTGAAGTATTTCAACAGCAATCATTCACATGTCACATCCATGACTCTGAGCTAAACTGATTTCAACTAAAACTACCGGGGAACCCAACTAAAACAAAACAAAGAATTGGATGGTATGTGCAATAACGCGACACTACACTTTACCGTCGAGCTTACAACTTATGTCAAAGAAAATTCATCGAACTATAACTTGAGTATCGGGTCCTAGTTTGAGGTTTTACACTGAAACTACAAAATCTGCACTTGAATCCATATATGGAAGTACTCCCCTTCCCCCTCCTCCCCCCCCCCCCCCCCCCCGGGAGGGGGGTACACGAGCAGTCTTGCTTACCTTGTACTTTGTGCTTCTTTCTTGGCAGTGGCGATCCTCACATGTCGGGTTCGGTTTCATGGTCATGGACGGGAAAAAATCCTGCATAGCATTATATCCAAGATAGTGGGTAACCTCACCAAACTTGAGAAGGTATCTGTCACGAAGAATATTCGTTAGCATTCAGTATTAGAGCGATCTTTAAGGTTTTTCGTAAAATCAAAACCATAGTAATCATACTTGAGTGTGTTTTGAACCAGGAATCCAGCGACAATGCCCATAGTGGTCGGCAGCGATGCAGCACAAACTCCTTCTCTCTTCAGAGTTTTCTCGTCAATGTTGGAAGCAACAACTAGAGGTGGCGCACACTGCAGGAGAATGGCAGAAAAAAAAAAAAAAAAAAAAAAAAAAAAACATCATATATCAGACAGAAGCAATCAGCCACCCTCCTGTGTCCGCTCCTCCTCTCCCGTGAACTCACTACCCCTCATCTTCCGTGAACTCACGTCAATCTCCCGCCTTCGCGTCGTATCTTCCGCAGCATTCCCGCTTCCGCGCCTCATCTCCCGCAAACTCACAGCAATCTCACGTTTTTGAGATAGTTAGACCTTTTTTCTTTAGATGATAACCCACGATAGTTTTATACATGCCATAACAAAGCAGACTCGACTAAAAAGTCAGCCAGGCTAATCTCTAAATTTTACCTTAGCATTTCTAACCCCTTGACCACAAACATCGGAAAATTAGTTAAGGTTCGCATCTCTACTTTCGTTTGTGCGTGCAACTTACCGCAAAGCAAGCTGTCTGTCCAGGAATAATGACTTGTATGTGCCCTGACACAGCATTCTCACTCACTCCAGACTCGATCCATGTCTGATTTAACTCATTGCATGCCTGCCGGTGGAAAATAAATAAATAAATAAATAAATAAATAAATAAATAAATAAATAAATAAATAAATAACACAGGCGTCAACGTGCTATGTTGAGTTACTAAAGTACGCGGGAATTTGTAAGAAAACGAGAGAAGTCTGGAGAAGCACGGCGCTGCAAAAAGCACCATAACGTAAAGTTCTTACTGTGTTAATTGCCATTCTAGCCTCAAAATTATCCACGCAACTCAATACAAGATCCACTGGCATCTCCTTAAAGCCACCATGACTGTGAATAAGAAGAACAACTCGTGAATGTCAAAGTTTTACAATCATACGTCGCTCATTCTGATGATAAAACTTGGCGGGTGGAATGGAAAACTGTTCCTTTGGTCATAACGCAATTATGTGGAAAAAGAACTGTGACGGCAAACACTAGTTTATACGGCCACTAAAAAGTACTATTTGCTACACTGCGGGTGATTCTGAATGTGGCTTACTAATAGCCTTTCATTGATGGCTGATTCAGGCCCCGTTTGTATGGAGCAAAGCTCTCCGGAGGACCCGAGACATTGACCTTCTTCGCGAGTCATCCTGGAGGCGGCAACTATTCACACACGATTGCTTTATCATCTCAGTTAACTGTTTACATCAGGTGTCCCAAGACAAAATGTGGTTTGTCATGTAAACGGCTCACTTATCGATTTAAAGAAATGTTGAATAGTTACCGCAGGGTTTCTGGGGTACTCGGAACAACTTTTCTTAGCATAAACTGTCCCTCTCTTTGTCGGAGCAAGGCATTTGAAGGCATTAGCCGAAGATTTCGTGAAACAATTACGGAAAGCGCAAACGCAAGCATTGCTCACACGTCAAAATTTGTAAAGCAAGCGCAAACGCAAGTAATGGTTCAGATGTCAAATCTGTGAATCAAGCACTACGCAATGTCCACAAATCAAATAATTCGTGCAACAAGCGCAAACGGAAGCAATTTTCACACGTCAAATTTGTAAAGCTAGCACAAGAGAATGGAAGCTCTTCCCCTCTCTTGCACTTGCCGTACACGTGTGAACAGTGAGTTTAATACACGCTTATAGTTTTGTTAACGAGCGTTGGCAAGCAGAAACGTACATAGTGTAGACATGACTACAGTTTTAAGCAACATGTTCAGTATTGTAATCCCCAATGTAGATAGTGCATGGCTTACCTTATTCTGCACAGGAAGTGATTAAAGTTTTCCATCAAAGTGATGTTATAGTTGTAACCTTCAAATTCAACATCTGGATTTATCTCTCTGCAAGCAAACAATAATTCAAACAAAACCTACTGTTATACAAACCTTAGATGTTAACTCACAGTAATGACGTTTTTGCCATTTTTGTACCACATAAATATATTGTACTCTACATATTTCTTTCAGGGAGTGGATAATCAACCTGAGTGTGTTCACAGCTGCTTCTACTTTGCTCATTCCTGACTGCTCTGGTCTGAAAAACAATCTGTTGAAAAATCAAGAGTATTAAAATAAGATAAATGGCAAACTTGAGCAATAACTAGAGTGTGTTTCTAGAATGTGCTTCAATATCCAGTCTAATGAAACTATCAATTAATTCTCACTATTTCACTTAATTCTCACTACATTTTTGTCTTTAAAGGTTGGGAGAATATACATCTTGGGTAAGTCACACCTGTTCATGTTTGCCAGCTCCACCTTGTCATAATCAAACAGCAACAACTAAAACAAAAGTATCAAATGTAAACATGTTTTTTTTTTTAACAGTTTATATTATATTGTTTGGTCTGTATGTTATGGACGTTATGGCCCAAGTGCAGAAAAAAATGAAGTTCCATAACTTACAGTATGGACTAAGCAAATGGCCCAAGCAAATTGGAACCAAAATTTTGACCTACATACTAGACACTTGGGCCCCTTTTCCACCCTCTCAATTACTGCTGTTTTGTAAAAAAATAATAATCAAAACTTGTCTAGTAGTATACTGTAAATGGATCAGGCTTACCTTTCCTATGCCACATCTTGTTAACATCTCAGCAGTAACACTTCCGACTCCACCAATACCCACAATGGCCACCGTATATTCACGGATGCGCTGAGAATGAAATTGCAACAAAGACAAATCAATGCATAGTAGAATTCAAACAACTGAGAAGTACCAAATTTCTGCATTGCTGTACCATGTAAAAGCTCCCACTGAAATGGGTCAGCTTGTCAGAAATTGAACTTCGCTTTGCATGCACTAAAGTAAGGTTCAACTTGAAGCAGAGGCAGAATTAAAGCTCTGATTGCTGTGAAATTTCCTGATCAACTAGAAGCAAATATATGGGTTACAGGTTACAGTGTCCCCACATTACAGTAATTTGCAAAAAAAAAAAAAAAAAAAAAAACAAGAAAAAATACATAAATAAATAAATAAATAAAGTGTATCTTGGTACACTGTGAAAGCCTGTTTATAGAAAGTTCTTACAGTTAATTATATAAAAGGGATTTATATGTGCCTTACCTCATAGTTATCAACAATACCCATTCTTTTTAGAGCCATCAAACGACTGGAAGAACAAAATTACACAGTCATGTAAACATTTTTTCTGGTGTCCTTTTAGAACATTGTATACTCCTCAAAAGCAGCTATTTAAATATCTGTATGTACAATATTATGAATTACTGTTAGTTAGGAGGACAAAGATTCTGCAATAATCTGGATTCTTGAATATTGGTACATATCCATATTTAAAACCAAATTTGGTAAATTATCCCAACAAACCAACTGCAAAGGTGCGCTGTTCAACCCAACTAAATATATGGCTTCAGTTCCTGAACTATAGCAAGAAAATTATGGTAAGAAATAATTATTTGAATCTTAATCCAGGGTTTTGCCTAAAATTACACTTTATAGAAGTTGCATTTTATAGCATCTAAATTTGGCAGTATGTGACATATGATCACTTAATATTCTTTTGTTTTAAACATCCTGAGTTTAAACAATCAAAAATATAATGCAATAGTAATTGGACACAGCAAATTAACCTGTCACTGCTTAAAATGTATATTAGCAAGGCAAGAAACCCGATAGCATTTATAAATCACATGGTTTCAAGTTAACTGAAGCCAATGGTAATGGTAGCTAGGTGTCCATGGCCCATAGAAAAAAAAATAATCCCCAACAGAAACTTATCACAAAGCTTTCCAAAATTAATTTGCATATGGTTCTTGTTGCTCCAATCATGTGCTATGAAACAACTGAAATGGTTCTTATTCTCTTCCGATATGATTGCACACATAAGGGAACTCACTTATGACAGGTGATTTAGGCCTGATCTCAGAAAATGTACACTTTATCTGGGTTTTTAATACAAGAGTTCAGTGTTATTATCCCTGCAAACATGTCAGGTTCTTTTGACCAAGAAGAGTATATTTAAAAAACATCTGTTCGTACATCACTGCATCACCCCCTGGTAAGTATTGTAACATCCATTATGATGATGTTGAGTCTTAATATATCAAAACATACCATGTAGCTGTGACGCCATATACGACTTCACTCCATTACTTGATTGAGCATTTATTTTAGGTGCATGAACACGATCAGAGGCCACCGCCAAAGACTCTATTTTGGATTTCATTTGGGAATGCAGATATATATATATATATATATATATATATGGCTAATAATTTGTCCCTGAAGATTCATTTTGTTCAATAAAGGTGGTAATAGACTTTAAATTGAGGTGAAAAATAGCAATATCATACTGATCTGGCAATATCTAAATTAACTAGTAAACATTTTACAGTATTGCGAATAAAAGTCTGGTTAATTATCCACAGAAAAAAACTGTGCGACATATTCTAAGCTAAACAGAAACAAAATGTTACACGTCCTTTACTAGTGCGAGCGCATCTTCTTCCCACGCATGATAACTTTGATTAAAACGGCTCGCCATTTCGCGATTACATTGTAGTAGTATGTACAATCTATCAGTAGTACAGTCAGCGCCAGATAAATATTGGCTTCAAAACCCCATCCTAAAGGAAGCTTTCGAGGGAACGCTCAGTACATAAACAACTCACAACGGATGCTCAAGTGAAGTAGCATTCTGTTTACCAAGAAAAAAGTTTTCTTTTTACCTGTACGGATTCGAATCGACGACTTCTGAACTCATGGTGACTATCTTTTCCCTTCTGGGACCTTCCTTGGCCTTTTTCTGTTCATTCTCAAGAGTCGCCTCCAGTTCGGAGATTCTGGCCTTAAGCCGCTCAACTTCTTCTGCCATTCTACCTGTTATGGTTTTTGTATTTTATAACTTTTCCTTAAGACCGCAGATGTCTTCTTCTTATGTGGCTCGTCAGCAATCAGCTGCCCTTCCGAATGCCCTTCGTGTAAGACCTCATATTGTGATAGAAGCGCCGCTGTTCAAATCAACGCGGGCATGGTGGTTGCTGATTGGTGCATGAGTTTTCCCGCGAGTTTTCACCAAGCTGATTATTGAGAAGCGCTCGAGAAGTTAAACTTTGCTTTCCACTGCAGAACAGAAGCGAATATCTCTTGATCAGAAAACATGCCTCGCAGTAAGCCTGAATGCCAAACCCAGATAGACTTTCCACAGCGGAAAACGCGATCGCAGACCAAGGAAGTGAAGCAGCATGATGATAAACGAACTCGAAGCAACAAGCTGGACGAGAAACACACGATGTCCGTTTCACCACGAAAGCGTCGAGAGTCAAGATTAGGTAACGAAAGAATGTGTTCTTCACACATCAGTTTTAGGCAGAATTGATTTGATTTCAAGAAGAATGCCTTGGTTTTTATCAAATGATCGGAAATTAATTCGATTATTTGATCACGATGGAAGCATGAATTTATTCGTGCGCGAACTTGTGTTAATTTCTAATCACGATCGTTTCTAATTTAGCGTCAAACACCGAGATCTCTGATCGACGAAACTGGTCACTGCTGCCTTTTAGCAATACACTGCCGTTCCTACTGCGATTTCGAAATGCTACTCATTGTTCTATAAATGAATGAATGAATATTGATGTTCAGCCCACACTTGACGCTTCTGTGTTGCTCTGTAGCTTCCCCTGTTGCCGCGAAGATCTTGCCTGTCTCGCCAAAGAAGAAAAAGAACAATCGCGGGGAGTGCAAAGATGTGTGCGATGAAAACAGTTCGCCTCGTCTTGTTGTCAGCTTGCGTCGACAAGAAGGTACTGCAAACGTACGTCCCATGTTGTTTCGAAGACAAAAATTAGTATTTCAGTGTTTGGCCCTTTTACCCCACATCGTTATGCAATCCCAGCTGTTACCTTAACTATTTATAAACCTCAAGTATAATTATGTAGTATCGACCAATCCAGACATGGATTCTTTATTTTATTTATTTATTTATTTATTTATTTTGTATTAGTCACCTACAATAACTGTAAAGCTAATCTAGTTAGGTGACGCTAAATAAACTTTAATACTTGAACAAGGAGAATTGCTAGTCTGATCAGTCCATGCAAGAGAACATCTGCCATTTTCTCCACACTCATCTACACATCCTTGATAACTCTCAGTATAAATAAGAAACTATGTAAACTTGCTCTTTCATTTGATTGCCAGGCCTCTGTTACAAAACAGTCCGACAGGCTTTACACTCTTCCATGCCTGAGAATCTCTTGCGTCGTGACAAAGAGCTGGAGACAATAAAAACATTTCTGACGACGCATCTGAGTAGTGGCACTCCTGGCAGCCTTTACATATCTGGTGCACCTGGTACGGGCAAAACTGCATGTCTGACAAAAACAATGGCACTTCTGAAGGTTGGTATCAACATTAAACCACTTAATCTTCAAAATATATTTAGGGTCTAATTTTCCCAACTCCTGACTAAAGTATTGAGAATTGATATGAGCAGTTGTTTGAACTCATCAAATTATTCTTGCACTCGTATACTTTGTCTTGAATGGTTGGGTCTGAATTTGCACTTGTCAACGCAATCTGACCTTTACCTGCATTGACATTACAGTGGGTATAAAAGGAGGTCAATACTTGCAAGTCAGCGTAATACTACACACCCTGGAATGTATAAACACAACCCCGACGCATGAAAGGCAAAATACATCGAACTGTTTTCCATACCTTGCCTGGATTTTCTTTATCCATAATTCATTACAAATATTATTTTTCAGCATGAACTTCGCAAATGTCCCGTGAGCTTCATCAACTGCATGGCTCTCAAACAGTCTCAAGCAGTGTTTACAAGAATAGGCACTGAACTGGGTTATGAAGTGCCCACAAGGGATCCACAAAAGTTC
Source organism: Plumapathes pennacea (assembly GCA_964036295.1). NCBI lineage: Eukaryota > Metazoa > Cnidaria > Anthozoa > Antipatharia > Myriopathidae > Plumapathes > Plumapathes pennacea. The sequence continues at coordinate 1,676,148 of OZ038470.1, forward strand.
CTGGAGACCAAGTTCACCTCTGGCCCAATTAGGTAATAATCAGCTGCAGCAGCAGATACTTATTTTCATTTCATTATTTTATTATGTTGCTTTTGTGGGCCTTTAGTATTAACATTACTGCAATCCTTTTGTTATTCTTCCTGTAGAGTTATTATTTTAGATGAGGTTGACCAACTGGAGTCAAAGAACCAAGAAATTCTGTACACAATGTTTGAATGGCCCTCACTCCCAAAATCTAAGCTAATTTTAATAGGTATGTATTCATATGAGCTTCTCTTTTCTTGTCTATTGGTAGTATATTGTGTATACATTACAGTGTAATAATGTTATTACTGTATCTATAGACTGGCCTGTCTAACTTTGTACAATATTTAATGTCCTGAGAGACAATTGGCCAATTTTACATGTGGGCATGCCTGTCGATAATATGATTGTCCTTCATGTATATATAATTCTCTCTTTTATCTCTCATCTGGTAGGCATCGCAAATGCCCTGGACTTGACTGACAGAATTTTGCCAAGACTACAGTCCAGACCAAAATGTAAGCCTGACTTTAAACCTGTACTCAATATTATAAGACTCTAGAAGTATAATTAATTAAATTAAAATAGAAAGCATCATTCAGTGTGTTCCCTTGTACTGTTTAGTGAAATTAGATATTATATGTAATTTCATGGTCCTTTGATTCATTTTTTGCAAACATCTACAATAAATTTGTTATCTTCTGCTTGTAATACTTTAGGTAAGCCAGAGCTCCTTCATTTTGCACCGTACAACAAAGATGACATAGTGGCCATTTTGAGAGACAGGGTTACCGAGGTGAGCATATACAGTATATACAAACACTAATCTGTAAAATATGAAGTAAGAAAAAAATCATAATTTGATTACTGCCCCAGGCTCCCACCTCCTCTCCCAAACCTATCAACTTCAATTTTTTTATTATTTTTTGAATTTACTGTAAAAAGAAAGTTTTGTAATACAGATAAAAAAGTACTCAAGTACAAAAAAAAAAAAAAGAAAAAAAAAAACTTCAATTATTTTCTCTTTCATTTTTTAAATTTACTGTAAAAAGAAAGTTTTGTAATACAGATAAAAAAGTACTAAAGTACAAAAAAAAAAAGAAAAAAAAAACTTCAATTATTTTCTCTTTCATTTTCTCACCAAAGATGTATCATTCAGTATTGAGGAGAACTTGGCTGCTAATAGCCTTCACATATGAAAGCTGATTAGGATATTAATTCTCAGTACATTACTCATACCTTTTCTTCTTAAAGGTTGAGTGAATCTGTAATTTGAATGTGGCAGTGAACAGGTCGGGTGCTAAACTCACAGAGCTTTACTTCTTTAACTGCAGGCTAGCAGTGGAGAAAGCATTCTTGACCCAGCAGCAATTCAGTTTTGTGCCAGGAAAGTGGCTGCTACAACTGGAGATATGAGGAAAGCACTGGACATCTGCAGGTTGGTTTTTGTCTGTATGCCGCCTGCATATATTTGATACAACTGATCAATAATATTATTGTTGACTGATAGGTTGGCCAATGCTCCAGAAGCAACAGATGATTGTCAGTGATAAGTCAGCCTCAATTGACTTTTGACTGTTTAGGTCTTCTTGTTTAAATTGACAGGAACATACTTTAAAATGTACAGTAATATAAATTAGTTACTGATTAGTGCATCTGGCCGAGGTGAAGATTTTTGATTGGCTAGTTGGCACATCTATTACAGTACATATGATTTCTTGTATTTTTCACCTGCAGGAGAGCTATGGAAATAATGGAATCAGATGTGAAGAAACAGAAGATCCTTCAACCAATAACTAGAGGTGTGACCCCTTAAAAGAGATGTGAATTGTCTATCCATGTTTATGCACGAACACATGCTATCATATCATGCATTCCCTCATGCATGTACTTCTTCTCGTCTGATCCCTCTGATACCACTATAGACAAGTTAGGTAAATATAAATTGGAGTTTTCTTACTTAATCAAACTGTTTGCCACCTATAATCCAACCTCAGCTTAGTCCAGGCAAAACTCTATACTTAATATTTAAGTACCTGTAACTTTTTTTTTGACAGACCAACAAAGCTCTCTTCCTTGTTCGCCCAAACCAAGAAGAGTGGGTATTTCTCAGATTGCTGGTGTTGTTGCTGAAGTGTATGGATCCCGCATGATGGCCACCGGTAACAGTAGCCAACCTACCATTCCACTCCAACAAAAGATGCTCATCTGTACTCTACTGCTGTTGCTGAAGGAGAAGAAAGCAAAAGAAGTGACCCTCGGCAAGGTAAACACCTCAAACAGTGTGTAAAATTTATTTGCTTTCTGAATTTATTAACAGTGTTTATCGTGCAACATAAAATAGCTCTCTCTTGATTTGTATTTCAATATTTTAATTCCTCAGTTCAGTCGTGTCAGCATGACATTTCTCAACTGAGAAAAGCCAGAACAAAATAGTAAGAATACTTCCCCATACTTTATGGGAGTCCCACTAGTGTGTGAAATAATACAGAGTAAGGTATCGACTGTCGACCAATCTTTCAAAATGAGGATTAATAGTGAATTATGCTATTACACTATTTAATTGTATTGATGTTTAATATTAAAAATAATGTGTTTATTCCAGCTTCATGACACATATTGTAAAATCTGTGTTAAAAGAAAAGTGACCCAGATAAACCAGGAGGACGTGATGAGTTTGTGTACGTTGCTGGAAGCAAGAGGAATCTTATCCATGAAGAAAGCTAAAGAAGCCAGGCTCATCAAGGTCTGTATTATAAAACAGTTGATATCTCAGCCAAACTTCAACACAGCCCTTTTACTTCTATTCCTAAGCTTGTATCACATATTCTACCCAATAAGAAAATGTATGAGTGTTGTAGTTTGGATAAACCAGATTGGATAAATCAGCCAACTTTTATCAAGACACTTGATTATTAACTAAACTTCCTGGTTCTCCTAACTGGATAATTATATTTTTGGTGAGAGATCAAGGCTGCTTTGCACTTAACGTGAAAATATAAGTATAGCAATTAAGCATAATCCAGAAGCAGACGCATAAGCACCTCAGAGAAAATTTGAGATAATCAGGTTATGAGTGCCTTTACCTCCAAGATATAAGGATGACTTTATGTCGCCATGTTATATTCTCTTGAATACAGTATTCAGTGCTTAAAAGTGACCATATCTATGACAGCTAAGTTTCCCCATTTCTTTCTTTGTAGGTTGCTTTGAAGCTAGATGAGAAGGAAGTCGACTTGGCTCTTCAAGACAAAATTCTCCTCTCTTCGATATTACAGGATGGAATGCCCAGGGAATAATTACTTACGTGGAGCAGGTCAAATTTGTTGAGTTTGCAGGGCATCAAATTCACTCAAATAAATATACTTGTCAGAAATAAACTTTCAAACACACACAGCACTGGAGGCATTGTTCAGAAGCACTTTTCGTTGCACATAGTGTACTTTGTAATTTTATTCATTTGTTAATAGTTCCTGGTTGTATAATTATTTATAAATACATGTACCCATTGTAAATTATGTAATTAGTTGCAAAATAAACCAAAATTTCTCTGTGCAGTATCACGTGACTGGTTCAGTATTGAGCATTGGGTATTTCTCTTACCTGGCAAAGGTTAGCCCGCTGCGCTCAATAGATGCGTGGCGCCATTTTGTGTTTTGGCAGAGAAGAGTCTGAGGAAAAGCGACAAAGTAGTGCAATGGGGAGAGGGGTAGGGGATTTGTTCGCTCCCATTCTCCCACAATGGAATCTGGGGCGAGTGTTCTTATCCGTCAGTATTAAATATGCGAACATGAAACCATTTGTGGAATTAATTTACTTGGAACCAGAACAAGAAAGTTATCGAGTTTCTGAAGACATTTGTCTTGGCACAGCGGCAAGTTGATCGTAATGCGCGCGCCAGTCAAAGTAAACGAATCAACATCGCACGGCACCACACCATTAATATTACTATTACGAACTATTCCCATGGCTGCCATCCCGTCTCCGTACACTCATATTAGAGACGTTGTTATTACGTAGAGAGCCAAAGTTCTCGTAAAACGATATGAGAAGTGTTAAAGTGCATTTTCATTTAAGATATTCGGGGTTTTGAACCGAGCGACAGGTGAATTCAATTTTCTAGCTAATCTAAGGTATTTTACCCGTATTTTAAATCAACCCACAGTGGCTCAGTGAAGGATTCAAACCACACTTCAGGAGTGAATTAAATTTTCAATATTTTTTGAATGAACGAAACGCCCACGCCCATATCAATATTGAGTTTTTGTTGAACAATCAAACGATTTACAATGTACCATAACACTCGTTTGTCTGGACTAATTTAAGGCAGTGCGTGAAAAGAAATTGTAAGGTGATAACAAGAACACAAACTCAAATATTTAGCTGTATGGAGCGGGGGATCTTCACAGTTACACAGCTTTTCCTTGACCTGACTGAACATACAAAGTTTGGTTTCCCTATTATCCCTTAACTCAAGTACAACACACAAAAGAAGCTGAAAAGAAACAAAAGGACACGCAGCAAATGTGCAAACCCGAACTACGCCAACACATCCGAGCCAACATGACCATACAAAGATTAAATAAACAGTGTGCAATACCCCTTTATGATGTTTTTGCGTGTTTAACTCATTAACAAACACATTTGAATTAGAAAATGGTATCATGATTGCTACGGTCAAACACACACACACACGAACCGCTCCCGAAGAAAGCAAAGGAGTACGACTGAGCCAACATTGGTGTGTACTGAAAACAGAAACATTGATAGAACAGCTTAAATGTGCACAATAGGGCTTTAGAAACTGTTTTGTGTATTAATTATACTCATCGTTAAAACACATTTGAAGTACAACTGAGCCAACATATTAGTACATGTACGCATTGACCACATTGATAAAACAGCTTAAATGTGCACAATGGCGCTTTAGAGTCTGTTTTATGTGTGTATTTGTGCCCATTATCAAACAATCGGGTATAAAGGCAAGGTTTTTTAGGACAAAATACACGCTATCCCGAGGAAAGCAACCGAAGACGCCGCGACAACTGAAGATGAAGAAGTTTCTTTTGGCCTTTCTTCTTGCCGCTTTTGTGGCGCACATCCAAGCTGAGGCTCTGGACGACTACCTGATGGAAGACGAAGAAGATGGGGAGCCAGACCGACACCCATACGTCGTAAGTACAGAAGTTATGCATTATACCACCAAAACTTCACGTTACAACAAGATTAACAAGCCAATGCTAACAACAGAGCAAAAGAGATAGGTAAACTAATAAGACTACGCAAGCTAATACCAACAGAACAGAGAAAAACGTAACGCGACTAACAACTGGATAGTGCGATTTTCAGGACAAGTTAAGAGATAACAAGACTAACAACAGCAAAAAGTGCGACGAGTAACTAATTACAGAGAAGACCATATAAACAGAAGAGTGTGAAGAAGACCAACACCGTTTAGAATCATGTTACTTAGATTAATGGCAATTTTTTTTGAAAATTATAAAAATTGTGTTGCAGCAATGCAAAATCGACCTGTACGACTGTATAAAAGCTGGAAAGGGAAAATTGGAGTGTCTGAAGGCTTACAAGAGCTGTATGTCCGTTCTAATCCCAACAATTCCTCCGTTTGTGGTGAGTTCCTCTCGTATGGATTTCAGTTTTTTTGTTAGTTTTTGTTTTAAATCCTATCCGCATTCCCTCTGCTGCTCTTTTTCTTTCTCTGTTCCATTTTATCGGAGTGTTAATCTTTTTGTTGCTCTTCGTTCTTTCAGATTCAGTGTAAGGACCAGCTTTCGAGCTGCATCAGGTCCTCCTCTGGCTTCCTCGGGAAAGGCAAGTGCTTTATTGAGTTCGGTAAATGTCTGAAGAACCGTGGCCCTCCTGCTGGTTTGGTGTTTGATGCTCTGGAAGATGGAGAACCAACACGCCACCCATACGTTGTGAGTAAACCAACCCATGATTCATGTTGCTCACTACTCTTTCCTTCAGCGACCACAAACCGCGACAAATCACAGCTACGACTTGTGACGCATATATCGTCATCTGATGACGATTTGTCACTTTGGCACTTAAAAAATGACTTAACTATTGTTCAAATTTTAGTTACAATTAATTACTTGTTCGTATGTCCTTTTATCAGTACTCCGAGGTCAATTTCAATTCAATAAAATATAACATAAAAATGTTTTTATACCCTCACAAAAATTCAGTCATCTTTTTTCTAACCAATATTTCTTCAATTTTCATCCTATCTTATTTTTGCCCAGCAATGTAAGATCGATCTTTACGATTGCATCAAGGCGGGAACCAGCAAACTTGAGTGCCTGAAGGCTTACAAGAGCTGCATGGCTGTCCTGATCCCTACCATTCCACCTTTTGTGGTAAGTAGTTATTCCGTTGAACTGAGTGGCTGCAGTTAAATCAAACGATCTACTAAGTATATCTGGTTGGGGGGTTAGGGATGTGCCACACGGATCACAAGTCCCTTACATTTTCTATTCCCTGGAACCTGCCACCTGTCCTTAAAACGCATAGGCCGCCTTCACGAATACAGTCTTTCTGAAACCTACCACACATAAGCACAATACAAAGCAAACATAATGTCGTTTTCTAAACAATTTTTCACTCTTTTGTTTTTGCTTTTGGCAGATTGCGTGCAAGGACGACTTGAAAACCTGCCTGAGCTCCAGCAGCGGAATACTGAACAAGGCTCGGTGCTTCAGAACCTTTGGCCAATGCCTTAGAAATCAGGGTGCATTGGTGGCCTTTGATGAGGATGATCGCCACCCATTAATCGTAAGCGGTTTTTCATTATTGAATTAACTCTTCGAGCATATCAACTATTAATTCTATAATATAACATTTGTATGGAAATGGGTACGAGATACACGAACTTGCTTGTGCTCGTTTCAAGAATTTTTAAATGTATACGGGTTTTTGAAAGCTTTAAAAAAAGGTTTGAATATCGTACCTAAACAACATTAGATAATGAAATAACTCTGTGCGGTTTAGTGTTTTAAATTCTACATTTTAAAATTTTAAAATTATTACTTGAGCGGATCTGTTTCTAATTTTTTTTTTTCACAGCAATGCAAGATTGACCTGTACGACTGCTTCAAGGCTGGCAGTAGCAAACTGCAGTGCCTTAGGGATTACAGGAGCTGCTTGTCCGTTCTTCTTCCTACCCTGCCGCCCCTTATCGTGAGTACTCTCATGAGCAAATTCTTTGAAACGTTTGTATTATTTAACATTCATGTCGACCTCTTCATTGTAAGTCTGATTCGGCTATAACTTCTTTCTATCTCTTTACACTGAAAAATATTCACAGGTTTGTCAGCTTAAGGGTCTGTTCGCAATTGTGAAATTTAACGAAAATATGCAATATTTCGAGCGTGGACGGCGCTTCGCCGACGACGAATACTCTGTGTCACTACTGAAACTTCAAGAAGGCCGTCGTTTACCCAACTTTTTTTAGAGAATTGTCTGTGAATGCATTCACAGAGCAATCTGAACATTTTCACCTCGGAGTATAAAATGTGTTTCGTTATAGACGTTGTGTAACGACGCACGGAAGGCCTGCAGGGCGAGCGCAAGTGGATGGAAGGAAATAGCCCAGTGCTACTATGGTTTTGCGAAGTGCTTGGTAAACAAAGGACCCTCGTCCGGTTTGGTTTTTGATGCTGAAGACGATGTTGAACCGACACGTCACCCTTACGTGGTGAGTAAGAGCCGAGTGATGAGCTCTGCGTACAGCGGTGAAATAATCAGAGAAGGAGAACTGACAGAGAGGGTGTTATGCAGTCAGTCACTGTACACATTATACCGTATTTCTGTTTCTCGCATTTAGTATCCTGCCTCGCTTTAACCACCCCCACACACCCTTCCTTCCCCCTTTTTGGTACTTTTTGATCTGGTAAAATCAAAGGTCGCGTCTTTTAGTCATGGTAAACAGAAAAACAAATTCCCCCTTCTCTTCAAATTTGAAACTCCGGAGTGTACGCGCACAATTTAGTCTAAACGCTTTCCATTATTCTTCGTCTGCTTCTCCAGCAATGCAAGATCGATGCATACGACTGTATCAAGAGTGGCGAGGACAAGAAGCAATGCTGGCAAAAATACAAGTCCTGCATGTCTGTCCTGCTTCCCACCATCCCACCTTTCATCGTAAGTATAGAGCTGTTTTCGGATGACTGTCGAAAGTAATCGTGTGATTGCTTTGGTTTTGCGTTTGCTACGCTTTCGGATTGGTCCACACAAGTTTGGCAGCATTCTCAACCAATCAGGAACAAAACCAAAACCAAAACCAAACACTTCTCACGCAAGCGATGGCGTGTACTCGCATTGCTGATTGGAAAGTAAAACCAAACGCAAGACCAAACGTGAATTACTTTGGCTTCTGATTGGCTGAACTGTTTTCTCTCAGTCTCTGTGATTGGTCTGTGTGATTACTTTGGTTTTGGTTTTCGACAGTCATCCGAAAACGGCTCTATAAACGATTCAGGTGTCAGTCAACGAAACATGTATAAGTGAGGATTTGTATGACCAATCTGTTGACCTTGCAAGAAAGCACATATACAGATTTGACCAATTTGTTACCTGGGGAAGTTGAACTCTTGTTAGTGATGAATATCAACACTTTAACTGCCAGAGCTGGAGATCATTCCAACGACAACAACATTTACATCTTTTTTTTTTTTTTGACTTGTGAAATCGAATCTACAATCATGTCTAAACCGCTGACTAAATCCCCTTTTCCTCCCTCAGTTCAGTGTTACGTAGTTCAACCTGGTTTTACTTATGCCTGCACAAGGAGCCAACGCTGAATGCAGGGAAGGGACTAATAAGCTGGGGACCATCAGCCCATTAAATGTTGTACGGATAAAAACTGTGCTCCACTACTCTGTACAAATCACTCCAAAGACCATGACCTGTACTCTATCGCCTATTTTATTTTTATGGCCTTGAATGGGACCTGGATAGCTCAGATCTGGATAGATGGGAATTTGGAACCTATAGTCTAGTACTAAAAATTGTTTTCACACAAAACGAGAGACTGTTACAATAAACATATAACAAATCATCGTTTTTCTGTTCAAACAGAGGGATTGCTATGCCGATTTCCGGACGTGCTATGGAGGTGCGAGTGGCTGGCAAGATAAACTGAAGTGTGGTCTCGACTTCACGAAATGCTTGAAGAACAAGGGCGTGAGCCTTTAAGACTGGACGTCCACTGACATGCCCTAGAAACTAGAGAGCAAGTTGCTTCTTGTGGTACTAGAAACGTAGAAAAATAAAGATAAAGAACATTCGGTATGTTTGGAAATCTATGTGTTGCCCAACTTGGGAAACCCCCTGTTCACACGACACCCGACACCGTTCTGGGAATTGTTCTGAAGTGATCAAGGAACGGTTTGATGTCCAGCGTGTCACGACGCAAATATTCTTAGAACCGTTTGTTTTAGCGGCAAAGAATCCGACATAGAAGATGACAACTGATAAGAACATTCAGTTACACGTTTATTAAAGTAATATTCAACAGTTGTCGCAAATCAAAGAACGTTTCTACCACGCCTTATGCTAATTTTTGACGAACCCCTGTTAATAAACGGCAAACTCCTATTAAACGGCCACTAGCCATTTCTCCGGGGATGGCCGCTTAATAGGAGTTCGACATAATATAGTTCGACAAAGCCACCTCAAAAATGGCTATTATAAATGTCCCTGTGGCAACAACGGTCTCATACACGTCTTCCAAGCCAGTGATTTGTGTTGGCTTTGTTGCTGCTTGAACAGCGGAAGGCGGGATTGGTTTCGTAGTAATAGCCAAAGTCGTCTTCACTGTTAACAAATCCTGGGGTGCTTCCAAATTCACAAAGCTTGAGAGAACTATCGTGATGGAGGAACATACCAGATTTCTGCCACCAAGCACCAGTACATCCTGTACAGTTATGGCCTCGCACGTTTAAATATTCGACCTTCTTGCACACTTCACTCCCTTCAAAAGTAAAAGGATCAAGCTCTGTGAATCTGACGCGCGCGTAATCCGTGTAATCCACGCCACGCGCGGGAAAACTGCAAGTGACGCGCCAGTGAGTGGACTGGGACTTGAGATAATTCATTCTTTTGGATGAGAGTCTGTAAGCCTCCCAGTTCGGACGATCGTTTTTCACCGGAGTGTTAACAAAAAGCGGAGTAGATCTAAAACTGGTCCTATTTCTGTTTGCATGGCTTTGGGACATGATCAAAGTCCAGATCCAACCGGGTTCGGAGCCGAAATCACAGAATACTTGAAAAGAATCGTCAGTGTCTTGGAAGATGTGATAAATTTGAGAAACCCGTGCGCCTTGTTTCCAGTGATCAAGGCAACTTCGGATCTAAGTAAACAGTTGATAATTAAACGTCAAACGTCAGAAAATATAAAGATGAAACAGATACTGAGAAACTTAAATAAAAACTAACATTTACTGGGGGAAATAGTAAGGTGAAAAACAATGGGGAAATATGTATACTAATTTAGACAAGTGTGAGACTATATGGCACAAAAAATATTTAAACAAATAAATATAGGGCCGAGCTGTTGTTGACATTGATTATAGTACTATTACCACAAAAGAGATCGCCAAAGGCCGAGGACAGGGGAACCTATTGAATCTGAGCAAGAATAGAGAGCCGAGGCAGTAATCTGACCACATAAAGCGAAACCAAAACGAGTAGCAAAATAAACGTTCCGAAGATGCAGAAAAGCTGCGGGCTAAAATGGGCGGAAAGCAGACTCACATCAGCTCAAATTGGAACGGTTTTTTAAAGTACTCACCGGTTTCTTGAGGACAGCTTCAACAAATATAAATCCAGGTCGGTATTGGAGAAGTTTTGAAGCGTCCCTCCCCGCACTGTTGAGTTCACACAGACCTTGCTGCGCTCCGGACACGGCGAAGTTGAAGGACTTACACTGGTCGAGCAACAAACATCGTCGAGCACAAGAAAAAGAGTCTCTTGTTTTGAAGGAGTTCAAGCTGTGGCTGATTAAAGCGCAGTTGTGTTCTGCCACACCATACATTTCTCTCGATTGTTGGAACGAAAACGGAAGCAAGAAAAGGAAGATGAAAAACGGCTTTGTTTTAGCTGACGACATTTTGAAATGCGAGATGTCGATCGAATTACGCCGCTGATCAAATATTCCGTGGGTCTCCGCCATAGTTGTATTGTACCACAAATGTGTGTGCTCTTGTCTATATTTACTGACTGTGACTTATCAGAAGCCGTGAAATTTCATTTCGGAATCTATTTTAATAAGCAGAGTTTGTATAGTGTTATACAAAATTATTCATTTAAATTAATATAACTAGTCTTATTGTTGTATAATTAAAAAATTAAATTAAAAATTAAAAAATTAAATTAAAAATTAAAAAATTAAATTTACAAAAATTAAAATTACACTCTAGCCGATTTTGACAATATCTGCAGCCGTGCGTATTGACTAAGAACATAATACTACTTTTAAAATAGTTGAATAATAATTAAATATCAATAAATAATAATTAAAATAAGAAAGGAAAGAACATGTAAAGAAGAGAAAGAAAAGACTGAAAATCCTGCAAGTGATTTTACCAAATATTTTGTCTGTATCCAAAAAATAGCTTCATTACCAGGATAATTATGTCTGGGTGATGTCAACATTAGCATATTTGAGGTAAATTCGTAAATCATTAGACTTGCCACAAGTCAGTCGTGAGGACTCCACCAGAAGAGTCCAGCTTCGATAATTTAATATGTCGTTTGGATGATCGGTTAGGAGAAGATCAGGATGGGCGTGACTACTTGGTTGCACAAACAGACAACCGTGGGATTCGCGCCTAATGTTGTTTGGGTCAGCGGTTTCCGCCTTGAAAATGGCGGCTTGCAGGTTAGGGGGAGTTCTGATCGATTTAAGTGGCACAATTCACATCGAAAGTACTGTTATACCTGGTTCTGTCCAAGCTCTCAAAAGGTAAGCAAAAACAAGTTTTTCTGTGTTCCAAATTTCATTCAGTCTCGCCTCTCAGTTTTAAATTAATGCCCGTCGACTTTAACATAACTGTCAAATTTCAAGTTTGAACGAATCCGAAGAGCGAGAGTTGCCGTGGCTATTTTCGCTGTGACAACATTTACTTATCTCCATGCGTTTGGAAGCAATGCCTGAAAGGTTTCACTAAATGACATTCGGTTGTCAGACTTCGTGGTAATGGTATTCCAGTGCGGTTTGTCACCAACACAACTAAGGAGTCAAAAGAGTCCCTACTGCGAAGGCTGGTACAGATTGGGTTTGACATAAAAGCTGAAGAGGTATTCACGTCTCTGAGTGCAGCCAGACAGCTAGTGGATCAGCGAAATCTGCATCCTATGCTCTTACTAGAGGCGGATGCCATGAAAGACTTTGCTGGAGTAGAGTACTCACAAAATCCTGATGCTGTTGTTGTAGGACTGGCTCCTGCCTCTTTCCAATATGAAACACTCAACAAAGCCTTCAGGTATGTGCCAGCTGTATTGGGTGGTTGCTTGCAAGTATACGTGTGTGCCAACTTTTCTTGCTTCTCATGTGTCGGAAATTTCACATTTTTGCTAGGCTAGTTCCCAGGCTCCCGGGAGCATGCAAAAAGGGTCTAGGAATGAGTCATTGGGTGGGGTGGGGTGGGGTGGGGCAGGATAAAGATGCAGCAGTGCCCAGGGTCAGTCTAACTCTCCTGGTGACCATCTTAGAGGAGTTGTTCCATGTAATTCTGTATTTTCTTTGATAGACTGCTCCTGCAAGGCTGCCCCCTTATTGCTATTCACAAGGTGCGCTACTACAAGCGAGGGGATGGTCTTGCTCTTGGTCCAGGACCCTTTGTGTCAGCTCTGGAGTATGCTTCAGACGTCAGAGCAGAAGTCGTCGGGAAACCAGAACCAACATTCTTCCAACAAGCTCTCCTGGACATGGGATGCAGTGCTGAGAATGCAGTCATGATTGGTGATGTATGTTTACGTATATCCTTTCTTCATCAGACTTGTAGCATTTTTATTAAATTAATAAATTGTATTGCATCCTGAATTGGTATACAGTCAACTCTCTTCAAGGCGGACAGCAAGCAGATTTGGTCCTTGCCGATTTTCACTTGTTTTTCTGTAACTGAACTCTCTCCAATGTGGACACCTCTCTAAGGCGGACACTAAATCTAGTCCCAAGGGTGTCTGCCTTAGAGGGATTTGACTGTATTTCAAGACCGTTTTGGTCTTGCAGAGTAACAGTCCCACAGAACATGCTATTGTTTGTACTGCTGCCCAAGACTGATATACTCTAACAAGAATGCCATTACTGTATTCTCTCAACATAGAATATTGTTTGTTTTGCACGACTCATCACAAGATTGAGCTGATATCCTTTGTGATTTTGTTGTTTGTAGGATGTGCGGAGTGATGTCGATGGAGCACAGGCCATTGGAATCAAAGGAATCCTTGTCAAAACAGGTGAGTTCAGCATGTTTGCCTCAGAGATTATCATCTGACACACCTAAGGTTGGTGTGGATAACTATAGCGTTGTAGTAGTGTACACTGTTACGTAGCTATTCATTGTTACCATGATACAAACTTCTTTGGCCCTTTCACTCTAAGGAATAATCAACTTCAGTATCCTCCCCCCTTCCCCTCCCAGAATGTAGTATGCAGTTGGGAGAAATTGGTTTACTTTTGATGGATTGCTGAGATGAAAGCTGATTGGACTACAAGTTCTCATTACAACACTCATAGGTTTTCCCCTTGAACAACGGGAATAATTTGTATTGTGAGTTTATAAGGAAAAGTGTCTAGTCTCTCTTCACACTGTAAATGCTTTTTCGCTTCTGAGGACGTGTTTTATTCGACAAAATGACAAACAACCCAACATTTAAGGACACTGACAAGTCAATTTTCTCGGCAATTTTCTCTTGTAGGCAAATATCTTGAAGGAGATGAGGATTGCATACAAAAACGCCCATATTTAGTTTGCAAAGACTTTGCAGAAGCTGTAGAAGAGATTTTAAAAAAGTTATGACAAAAAAGAACCGTTCTTTTACTGCGTCAGTGTGTTTTGAAAGGAACAGAGTGGAGATAGAGAGAAAATGTAAAGCACAGGGTGGCAAAACCAAGTACAGAAGAAAATAATAAGAGAGTGGACAAGAAGAAAGGAAAAGCCTCGATTAATGTTGCTCCTCGCATAAGAATGACGGGGATGCTCGTCGGAAATTTTCGTTTTGACCCCTAAGAGTTACTAAAACGGGCGTCCTAAACGGTGTCAATAAAAGCATACTAAGAATTTAAAGTTTCGATGCCTTTAATTGCTATAAAGAGGATATTATCAAGCACTTTATCCCTTCTGTTTTCAAACAAAGAGTTCATTCGACTGACACCCGACGGTACCACGTCCGCATAAAAATGTCAGAGCTTGATGTTGAGCACCCCAAGCGGTACCAAAACCGAAAATTTGACCCCTAAGCGGTACGACAAGCATCCCCGTCCTTTTATTATGGGAGTCCCGCCCCCCCCCCCCGGGAGCTGAAGACTCTCGTTCCGGGAAAAAGTAAATTTTCACACACAGACATCGACTAACAATACGGCACTGTCTTAAAACCTTACAATGATGGAAAAAATGTGTTGACACATGCTTTAAGTTTCATAGTTCATACTTTTGTCAAAATTACCACATCCGGTTCCAGAGAAAACTGCTTTTGAGTCCTCCCCTCCTCCCCATATCAGTGTTGTAGCTTGCGTTTGGAAGAGTTTCGGTAGGATTTTGATGGAAAACCGTGCCTAAATACTCAATTTATCAATATTGAATGGGAGGAGAGTAGAATGTGTCAACAGTTTTGTCCGCAGTTGCACCTACCGTATGGTATCTGTCTACCTACCAACCTAAACCACTTCCTATGTACGAGGTGTATGAAAGTATCTGCTGTTTGTTTGTTTGTCTGTCTGTATATCCCACTCTAGGCCTATCAGCTGGCTGTCCTGTACACTTCTTCCAGGAAATTAAGTAAAACTTGCGCCTTCATCATGTTCACACCAAATCCGTAATGAGTTCCATCAAAGCTGTAAACACCGAGGGTCATGTTGAACGTGTCAAACACGTCAATACCATGCGAGTGGCAAAACCTGCTTATAATCTTGTTGTAGGATAAGATCACTTGATTACCTTGGTTTTTGTAATATTTGAGTGGTTTCAGGGGGCCCGCTGAATGTGTTGCTAGCCACACGATACGTGGCCAGCCATTGGTTGAATTGGAGGCCAACTCCAAGGCGGGTTTGAGGTACTTCTGAATGTTTTCTGTTGATCTGAATCTGTTGTGTATTCCAATACCGAGAAATATCACCGCGCCTGTTTGGTTTAGCAGTTGTTTGACTGTACTCAGGACATGGTGCGCCATTGCTATCTTAAAAGCTGGGATAAATGACAGTGTAAAGTTGGCGCTATGGTGGCAAAAACTTGGTCGAGAAGTGAGTTTATGCGAATGCAACATAGTGTACACCCGACACCCACTGTCAAGAAACAGACTTTCCCCTTGGCACATTCGCATATTGGTCTCAGGTGTGTCCACCCTCAGGGCTCCATACAATGGGTCACCTGTGAGGATATAGAGCATTGCGGAGTAAAGATGGCGCACTAGAGAGTCGCCAATAAAAACTAAAGAGGAGAAATGCCGTGAGAGCAGTTCGCAGGCGTAATTTTGTGTAAAGTTCTTCACGTGGCATGCACCGTTTGGGATCCAGTCCGCCAGCTCCGCAGAAATGAATGTCCTGTAATTAATACAACTGGGACACTCACAGAACTCGGGCCCAGACCCGCATGAGCCGTTGTTGCTGTGGCAACAAAAATCCTTGCTGTCCGGGTTACACTGACCTTGAATATTTCTGCGGGGCAAAGGAAATCGCGGCCCACAATGCGAGTCATTATGGTACAAACAGCGTGGCCAGCCTTTGCGCACTCGCATCTGTATGTCGCGGTCTTTGCGTAACGCTTTCTCTTGTGGCGTGACTGAAGTCTTCAGCTGCCACTTCCCATTAGTCAGAGAGTTGAGCACGCTGCCGCATTGTTTGCGGAAGCCTCGGTGGGGAGGATTTGGCAGCGGTTGCTGGATTGTTGAATTGTATATGAACACGAACGTGGAGAGGAACATGAGCACGAAGCATGCTTGGTAGTATCTCAACCAACTGTGACCTGTTGAGTAAGAGAATTTCATATACTTATTTGATTTACGCACTGGGGAAGGAAACGTCATTTAATCGCTTGGATGTGTGTCCAGACTTTTTTTTAGGTTTTCTCTGATAGAGTCAGAATAACGGACAACATTGTTTTCTTTCCCAAAAAATGGCTCGCACACCTTTATCTGACATGACTCTTCTCTCTGAAGATGACTATCGCTCAGGGCCCGGTTGTGCGAAAGGAGGTTAAACTAACTTGGTTTAGGCGTACCCGGAGGTTGCAGGTTTACTAACCCGCTGTTCTGAAAGCGTTGTTCAAAGCAAGCGCGGGTTGGCATCCTATAATATTTTTTTGTGAACAATCTCAGCACTGACTTCCACTGGAGTAAGGCGTAAACAAGGCGATAGTAAACTACTTTTTTTTCTGAGCGCGAAATTTCCACACTGACCGAAAAACTCGATCTCGCAAAACAAACTGGCCAACAGTGTCACGAATAAAATAAAATCCGCAAATGCCAGGAAATAACCGCGTCTTGGAGTGGAAAGTGATAAAGTTACATTCGGCGATTGGAAAGAATGACCAAGGCCGACCGAGGTTGACAATACGAAAGCCCACTGGCCGATATTTTCCCAAAACGGTTCCCGAGCAACTCAGTCGATAAGAAATCTATTACACGAAATTGTGATTGAGAAAGATCCGTGTATACTGTACGGCGCAAACCACATGAAGAATAAGAGGGTAGAAACAAATAACTGAATCGTGCGAGGTGCTTGACTCCTTACAAAAGGGTGTGTTGTGAAATCACACAAGGTGGCGATATCGGCTTAAGTTTTCTCGCCTTCTATTTAGATCAGAAAACAACAATCAAAGGAAAGCATTCCGCACAATGACTGAGAAAATCACACTGAGAAAATCAACTGAACCAATCAAATCAATCGCTGAACGAAGTCCCAAAGTCAACAGCGGTTGTCAAATTTGTCGTGTCCGTACTGAACTCGGAAAGAATTCTGCACTCTAGCATGTTAATTTTTCTTGCCGGAAATACTACAATGGAAATTACGTTGGGAAAGTTGCAGGGTTCTTTCAAGTGCAAGAAGTTTGTGGTCTCCGAACTGCCGTCTCAAAAAGGTTAGCTTACTCTTTTCGTCGATCCGTCACTCTTCTGCTGCATTTGGTTAATTTCCCAAGCCGCTTTCGACGATAGTTTTCTATTTTTGTTTGAGGTTTGTTGTATTTAACCCGAGGTTAGTCATTTAACCCACCTCGTTCGGTGGGTTAGATTTAATCTGATTTTAACCCGAGGTTAGCGCTAATTGTAACCGTGCTTTGAACAACAGAACCGGCGGTTAATATTTAACCGTTAGTTAGACCGAATAAACCCAAGGTCAGAATTTAACCTCCTTTCCTAAACGTCAGGCACCAACCAACAATCTGCTCTCACTCAACGACTGACAACTTACAAAGAGAATCGATTCCTGAATTCTTTAGTCCGTGATACTAACTGAAACACATATATTTTTTTTTTATAATTTTATAAAAGTCCGGTTCCAATATTGTGTCAAAGAAGTGTTGATGAAAATAATATAGATCCGCCGTTCACGACCGCAGGTTTTGCCGATCGAGTTCTGCCATCAGGCTTCGTTTTTGTGTGTGTGTGTGTGTGTGTGTGTGTGTGTGTGCCTGTGTATGTGTGTGAAGGGTTTTTGCTTATTGGCGTTACGTCCTACCTGTTTTCATTCTTGCTCGTCCTTTGCCCATATTTCACCGAATCCTGGACGTTCACGCGCATTTTTTCTGCGCACATTTTTTGCGCACGTATTAACAATGGGTGACGCAATGTAACTTCTTATAACTTTGAAGTCAGGTGATCCTTACTTTTTCTTCAATAAATAAAAAGGGGTTATTACACCGGAAGGAGTGCAACACGGCGGAGTATTTTTACTTGTCAGTTTTATTATTTTTTCGAGCCTTTCTCGCCGCGCGCAAAATGGAACAAAAAATGACGCATTCGTAAACTTTCCTTGCGAAAATTGATCACGTTAGTTAATAAACCAGTTGATCTGGTTCCTGACGAGTGCAGTAGAGAGAGTAGCATCTTTGCACTATAGTTTTGCCCTTTATTTGCACACATTATCGATTTTAGTTTTGCCCTTTATTTGCACACATTATCGATTGTATACAAAATGTCAAAAAATATAAAAAGTTTGAACGTTAGAAGTTTTTAAAAATCCACACGGAAGCCTTCAAGAAGCTGAAAAAATGGCTATCGGAAAAGGTCTAAAGTGAAGCAATTTTCTTAATATACCCATTAAGCTCAAATGTGATCATTGCCGATGTTCAAAAGGCATTTTTCTGCTCATAAACAATGATACTGACGACGACTGGAATGACCAAATTTGGCAATTTATGACACCGATTATCTCCGAAAAGAGCCTGGTGACCCCCATTTTTTTTTTTTTTTTTTTTTTTTTTAACATTTTATAAATTAGTTTATAATAGTCTAACCATTGTAGAAGTTAAAAAAAATCTGAACTTTAGAATGTTTTGGCGCGAACGTCTTTAGGGCATGGCTTTCATCTTGAAATTGGCCCCCAGCAAAGTTTTTTGCACAACACTAGGTGTCTTAGCAACCGCATGAAAAATTTAATATGGCTACGTTCTGTGGGAAAGTGTCGATTTACGAAATTACGGCCGTAAATGATACACTACGAGCATTATGCTATATTTGAAAGTCGTAGTTGTAGCACGGAAAACCGTGGCTAATTACTTAATTTGTCAACAGTTTTGTCCGCAGTTGTACCTACCGTATGGTATCTGTCTACCTACCAACCTAAACCACTTCCTATGTACGAGGTGTATGAAAGTATCTGCTGTTGTTTGTTCGTTTGTTTGTCTGTCTGTATATCCCACTCTAGGCCTTTCAGCTGGCTGTCCTGTACTCTTCTTCCAGGAAATTGAGTAACACTTGCGCCTTCATCATGTTCACACCAAATCCGTAATGAGTTCCATCAAAGCTGTAAACACCGAGGGTCATGTTGAACGTGTCAAACACGTCAGTACCATGTGAGTGGCAAAAATTGCTTATATTTTTGTTGTAGGATAAAATCACCTGATTACTTTGGTGTTTGTAAAAGTTGAGTGGTTTCAGGGGGCCCGCTGAATGCGTCGCTAGCCACACGATACGTGGCCAGCCATTGGTTGAGGTGGAGGCCAGTTCCAAGGCGGGCTTGAGGTAGTTTTGAATGATTTCTGTTGATCTGAATCCGTTGTGTATTCCAATACCAAGAAATATAACCGCGCCTGCTTGGTTTAGCAGTCGCTTGACTGTACTCAGGACATAGTGGGCACGTGCTATGTTGTAAGCTTGGATAAACGACATTGTAAAGTTGGCGCTGTGGCGGCAAAAACTTGGTCGAGAAGCGAGTTCATGCCAACGCATTACAGTGTACCTCTGACACATGCTGTCAAGAAACTGGCTGTCCCCTTGGCACATTCGCACATTGGTCTCAGGTGTGTCCACCCTCAGAGCTCCATACAATGGGTCACCTGTGAGGATAAGGAGCATTGCGGAGTAAAGATGGCGCACTAGAGAGTCGCCAATAAAAACTAAAGAGGAGAAATGGCGTGAGAGCAGTTGGCAGGCGTAATTCTGTGTGAAGTTCTTCACAAGGCATGCACCATTTGGGATCCAGTCCGCCAGCTCCGCTGAAATGAACGTCCTGTAATTAATACAACTGGGACAATCACAGAACTCGGGCCCAGACCCGCACCAGCCGTTGTTGCTGTGGCAACAAAAATCCTCACTGTCCGGGTTACACTGACCTTGAATATCAAACAGAGAACCTTTATTGTTCATAGCGCGGGGCAAAGGAAATCGTGGCCCACAGCGCAAGTCGCCATGGTACAAATAATGCGGCCAGCCTTTGCGCACGCGCATCTGCATGTCGCGGTCCATGCGCGACGATTTCTCCTTTAGCGTGACGGAAGTCTTTAGCCGCCATTTCCCATTGGTCAGAGTCTTGAGCACGTTGCCACAACGTTTGCGGAAGCCTCTGTGCGGAGGATTTGGCAGCGGTCGCCGCTGGATTACGTAATTCCCACAGCAAGAAAATTTGTAGATGAACACGAACGTGGCGAGGAACATGAGTACTGCGCATGCTTGGTCGTATCTCAACCAACTGTGACCTGTTGAATAGGAGAAGTTCATGTTCTCATTTGAATTACGGAAAAAGAAAGTCATTTAATCGCCTGGATTTGTTTCCGGACTTTAGTAAAGGTTTTCTCCGATCGGTCGGTTCCACAGTAACAGACAATATTGTTGGGCTTGACCAAAATATGACTCACACATGTCTTGTCTGTCTTCCCACACCTTCATCTGACCATCTGAAGATGGCTATCGCTCAGGTGGTCGACATGTCAATAACCAACCAACAGTTTTAGCTGTTTCTAAGACTACTCTCACACTTTACGACTGAAAACTTACGAAGAGAACCAATTCTTGAACTCTCTGTGATACCAGCTGAAAAGCATAAAATTTTCACAACTTTATAAAAGTTGCTTATGGTATCGCCCGGTTCTGATATTGTGTCAAAGAAGTGATGATGAAAATAATATAGCTCCGCCGTTCACGACCGCACTTTTTGCCGATCAATTTCGGCGAGGATTCATTTTTGAGTGTGTGTGTGGGTGGTGTGTGTGTGTGTGTGAAAGGTTTGTGCTTATTGGCGTTACGTTCTACCTGTTGTCATTCTTGCTCTTCCTTTGCCCATATTTCACCGAACTGATACAAAGGACATCACTTTCCCACATCTATGGAAAACTACCACGATGATCAGATGTCAGATCTTGACAGAGCGGGCTCATAGCTGGCCAGCGTGGACGCATTGGTCAGCGTAAAACGATTAGTGGCAGCCGGCTGAGATTAATCGAAGGTCATTGGGTACAATCGAAGCCCAAAGGAGAGGTTGTTTGAATATCAGCCACTTCAATCTACAAGCTGGTTCTTTTCTGATGCCTCACCAATCCAGTGAATAGTTTCAATATTTGATATGTTTTCTCAAGTGTGACCCTTCACGAAGCCACTGAAACGAGATAGAAGGTAAACATCTTTATATATCTTTTTTATTGGTGTCGAAAAGTTTTCAAAGACAAGACACAAGAAGATTTCAAAGACAGGATCGTTCTTCGCGTTTCTTCTTTACTGTCAGAATTTTATTGTAGCGACCAAAATATGAAGACAAGAAAAACAAACACATTCTGTTTTGCTTTCTGTTGCTTGCTGGTACCCGTTTTTTTTTTTTGCGCCAGAAGTCGAGCATAACACAAACGTAATCGTTTTTACTCCGGATCAAATTTTCACTGTCGTAAGTTAGGGTCGCCTTTACTGGAGGCGTTTTCTTTTTTCCTCCTCGTTTTTAAAAGGAACAGTAATGGTTGGTGAACTACAGATTTTGGGTTAGCTTAATCAATAATAAACGTACTTGTCAAATCCGTTTGTAATTGGACGAAAGTCTCTACTAAAACAGGATTTCCAGCTGATTGCATTAAATTCTGCTTCAATTTATTATCAACACTGCTACTGCTGCAGGTCAGTTATAGACGGCGCAAAGTCAGAGTGGTTTCATAGTATAGCTTTTTACTTCCAGTCATCCCGCTGTAAGCTCGACCAATAACTAATATTATAATGAATGATTAATATGCAGTACTCGCAAAAATCTTCGGATCCATCTGAAGTTTAATGTTTCGTTGGAATATGTTTTTACCAATCCCTTGTCTATAAAGGACGAGCTATATCCTGAACTGCATAGCCAGCTGTAGTTTTGCCTCGTTGGCGATAAGTTGTCTCATATCAACTGTATTAACTTGAAAGCCAGAATCCGAAACGCTCATCGCATCATACCGCATTACCGCATCATAGTATCGCAAGCATGAATATCAATGACACAGATTTCTCTTGTAAAACACGCTTCTCGACTTTATGAGCTCATTGTTTACACGAAGGGAAGCGCGTGATGGCCTCAGGTACTGAGATGTCGTCCAGTTGGACGTCTGGCCGTCTCGCCGCTACCCGTTGTTTATCACCACTTGTCCACATGAGTAAACGAACTCTCTGACGAAATTTTGCTGGCGGCTTGTGCTCGGGGGTCGCAGTCTTCTTGCACATAATTATTCTCTTATACTCGGCTCTGAAAGATCTGTTCATAACACCGTAGATGACTGGGTTGATTGCGCAGTTTAAGTAAGAGAGGAATGTGCAGAAGACCGTGGCACTGCGAGAAGGATTGACGGAACCGTCAACCGTGCGGTCCAACGTGATTATGACTATGGAAGGAATCCAACAGAGACCAAAACCTAAGACAGTTACAAAAAGAACTTTGGAGATTTTTATCTCTTCAATCGTCAGAGCCGGTGCGGTGAGGGTTGAACGGCTGTGCTGCAGTGAAGCGGCTACTGACGCTTGGTGTCGGCGGATGCTGTTGAACACGTTCAAGTAGGAAAACACGATAACCAGTAGAGACAGACTTACAAGCGACGACTCGAAGACGATGAGCGACATCACGTGCGCAATCGCGCACACGGAGTAGTCCACCTCGTAGCGGACAGATGTGGAGCCACTAGCGAGGACACCGATGTAAAACAAAATCACAGCGAGCCAGGAAACAACTAACACGCACGCAGAAGTCCTCCTTGTGAAAATCTTCCTGTACATTGCAGGTTTCTTCACTCGAACAAATCTATTGACGGCAGTAAGAGCCAGGGTGACTACCGATATCATACCGAGATTGTGGATTGCGTAGCCCTGCACCTTGCAAAGGAAGCTGCCAGGGATCCACGTGTCCGTAACCAGCAGTGCAGCCGTGATTGGGACGCACAAAATGGCTGTAAGGATGTCTGAAATGGACAGCGCTATGATGAAGATGCTGGTCGGGCTGCGAAGACGGGAGTTGCGGAGAACGGCTAAGCATACGAAGGCGTTTCCGCACAACGCTAAGACGTCAATTAAAACGCAGAAGAATGTTTCTGTGACGATTGTTGCTGTGCTTCGGTCTGCATGCTGGCTTGCAGTCAGCAACGTGTTGGATGTAGCGTTCATGATTGACATCAACTGCGCTGGTTCATTGCAAGGTTTGTTTTGAAACTTAAGATACGACTATTGCTTTATAAGCCATTAGTCTCCCACTTCATGTCTGGTGGCTTTTCCAGCTTTGGCCTAATCGTGTTAACATGCTGTGAACCAATCGTAAATGACTAGCCAAAACTTTAATTGTTTGCCCTATTTTCTAATTTTACGCTATTTACAGTTAGTAATTCAAACTGACAGATATTTACACCTTTGTGTTTTTCTGTTGTTGAAAACGGATAGGAGGTAATTTTTGGGTATTAAATATGCGATGTTGAAAGGAACCGCTGATAAACTAAGTGCGATTAGAAGAATACCTGAGTTGTTAAGTAGGGTTCACACGTAATGATGGGTATAGGTTTCTATTTGTCCAGTGTCAGCTGGCATAAAGCGAGAATGTTGTGTTGTATCTCAATGGGATTATCAGATCGGCCAAATTTAAATACGTTGTGTGTAGTTAGAGTATTGTCCTAAGTTCCAGCATTCTTGACCTAAACTACCTCACGTTTAGAGAGAAATTTAGAACGGCCAGCTTGGTGAACTGAACGGCACTGAAAACCGAGAGAGAACAGAGTTGGGCTGGCCACGAAGAGACAGCTGGCAGCTTGCAAGACTGTGAAAAAATGTTCTGGACGGCGTAATCTCAGTTAATAATACATCGCTTAATCCGCAAATTACAGGTCGCAGGTCAGCTGTTGTGGCCCGAACGTTTCCAGTGCACGAGATCGATTGGACATGCTTATGTACTGGTTTACATGCCAAGGCATGCTTCCTATGAAACTTAGAAATTCTTCCTAATTTAATATACCGCCTTCCCTTGCTTCCTTTCTTAATCCTTTCACTAAAGAAGTCACCCAACTTCCGAACTGTCAAATGAAACCTAAATGTGTGACCGCACTCAAATAAAAGCTTTCAAGGTCTAGATCATTCTAATAGCATCTAATAGCAGTGTTCACTTCCAACTCCTGAACTGTTAAATGTGTGACCATTCAAATGAAAGCTCTCGATGAGTACATTGTACGATAGCAGTGTTGGCGTTGCCCCCCCTCCCCCCCCCCCCCCCCCGTATGTGCCGCCCCAATGGGTCAGTATCGTTTTCAAGCATTTTTAGTCTGAAATAGGGTATCGATTTTGACTTTTTGGTGTGGGATAGGGTATGATTTTAATAGGAATGTGTCGCCGCGAACATTGCACGGCAAATGGAAGAAAACACCGTTGGAACAGAAAAATATTATCTTAAATAGGGTATACATTTTGAGGTCACGTCTGAAATGATCTGAAGTAGGGTAATCTTTTGCCATTGACCTACTCGCACGAGTATCTAGATTTAATCTTTCTCTTCAAAACCACTAACAACTTAATTGTCATTGGCCCTAATGTTTTGCCGTCCCTTCGGTCCACTGTCAGAATTACTAGATCTTCTCCTGACTCAGACATATTTACCTTCAATCAAAAAAATTGTCGAACTACACAACGTATCAACGCTCTTTTATTGCACGCACTTGCAGGGTGTGGAACACCCTGCCTCATCACTTGAGACTTAAAACGGTCTCCCTAGATATATTCAAGAGCCAGCTGTTCGAATACTATAAACATGCACTAGTAAACATTTATGATCCAGAAAATCCCCGTACGTGGAAATCGGTATGCACTAAATGCAACGCGGCACGTGGCCTAGACCGCCGTCCCTCTTGCTGCTTTTAATAATATGTAATTTTCTTTTAGTTGAGGGTCCACAGTAATTGGCGTCCGCTGTTGTGGCTTCCCCTGTCTAGTGTGTATTATCACCTCTTCCCCCCTTTCTCTTTTAATTTATTTTTTATTTTATTTTCTATCTTTATTTTCTATTATTCCTTTTTAGACTATTGTTTTGTAAATGGCGAAGCTTAATAAATAAATAAATAAATAAATAAATAAATAAATAAATAAATAAATAAATAAATAAATAAATAAATAAATAAATAAATAAATAAATAAATAAATAAATAAATAAATAAATAAATAAATAAATAAATAAATAAATAAATAAATAAATATATTTTGGAGTCAGGTCTGAAATAGGGTCTAGAAAGTCAGATATTTTGGTCTGAAATGAAGCAAGGGGTTTTCAGGACCGGGCGGCACACTCCGACCCAAAATTATGACGAGTAACCAGGGTTTGAGTGAGATCAGTCGAATATCTCCCGGTGTCACGCGACCCCACGAGAGGCGACCAGAAGTCGAATTTAGAAATAGCATGTATTACCCTACCTCATACAGTCGATGAACGACTTAACAACTTGAAAGTCAGCCAACAACGTTCCCTTTTTGCAGCAGCAAACCAGCCATCTTTAAATTCCCCGCTGGATTGTTTGCGTTACCGCTGACTCCATATTCTATTCCCAGGTCTCCAACGCCGTTCCTGCCAAAATCAAACCAAGATGGTGGACAAGAAGCCTTCAAAAACAAATCTGTTTGACGACACGAAACCAGAAAAAGCGGAGAATCCACTTGATTTTCTTGGTATGTACAGAATACTAAAGTTACATCTTCCTTGTTGTATAAAGATATGTGACAGTGGAAGTGATCTTCGCACAGTTAAATACAGACAGTGTATACTAGAAATGCAATAATCGATCGAATGATAGCTCGGGAAAAAAATATCCTCCTTCAAACGGGATTCGCACTTATTGGCCTTGACCTTCGCGGTGTCCATGCTGCGCTGTATTCAGGGCTTTACTCACAGCTGCTATCCAAATTTTAAAACATCAATTCTGACACATCTGTAACTCTTTTGTTTTCGTTTGTTTCTATGGGAAGCTCGGACTGGAACCTCTGCAGACATCAAGGAACTTTTGTCACTCTTGATCGAAAACCGTCCAGAAGACCCCATTACCTTCATGGCGGCTTAGTAAGTCCCTATATATTAGAGCTTTCGATTTTCTCCTTCAATTTCTATACCCAAGAATATTATAATGCAGCAAGGAGAACTTTGACACCTTGCTCAGTGTTAACTTAACTTAACCTTGTATTAACGGGAAGGGATGCACCAAAATGACCGGTCGTTTTGGTGCATCCCTTGTATTGACTGGAAGGGATGCACCAAAATGACCGGTCGTTTTGGTGCATCCCTTGTATTGACTGGAAGGGATGCACCAAAATGACCGGTCGTTTTGGTGCATCCCTTGTATTAACTGGAAGGGATGCACCAAAATGACCGGTCGTTTTGGTGCATCCCTTGTATTGACTGGAAGGGATGCACCAGAATGACCAGTCGTTTTGGTGCATCCCTTGTATTGACTGGAAGGGATGCACCAAAACGACCGGTCGTTTTGGTGCATCCCTTGTATTGACTGGAAGGGATGCACCAAAATGACCGGTCGTTTTGGTGCATCCCTTGTATTAACTGGAAGGGATGCACCAAAATGACTGGTCGTTTTGGTGCATCCCTTGTATTGACTGGAAGGGATGCACCAAAATGACCGGTCGTTTTGGTGCATCCCTTGTATTGACTGGAAGGGATGCACCAAAATGACCAGTCGTTTTGGTGCATCCCTTGTATTGACTGGAAGGGATGCACCAAAATGACCGGTCGTTTTGGTGCATCCCTTGTATTGACTGGAAGGGATGCACCAAAATGACCGGTCGTTTTGGTGCATCCCTTGTATTAACTGGAAGGGATGCACCAAAATGACCGGTCGTTTTGGTGCATCCCTTGTATTGACTGGAAGGGATGCACCAAAATGACCGGTCGTTTTGGTGCATCCCTTGTATTAACTGGAAGGGATGCACCAAAATGACCGGTCGTTTTGGTGCATCCCTTGTATTAACTGGAAGGGATGCACCAAAATGACCGGTCGTTTTGGTGCATCCCTTGTATTGACTGGAAGGGATGCACCAAAATGACCGGTCGTTTTGGTGCACCCTTGTATTAACTGGAAGGGATGCACCAAAATGACCGGTCGTTTTGGTGCATCCCTTGTATTAACTGGAAGGGATGCACCAAAATGACCGGTCGTTTTGGTGCATCCCTTGTATTGACTGGAAGGGATGCACCAAAATGACCGGTCGTTTTGGTGCATCCCTTGTATTGACTGGAAGGGATGCACCAAAATGACCAGTCGTTTTGGTGCATCCCTTGTATTGACTGGAAGGGATGCACCAAAATGACCGGTCGTTTTGGTGCATCCCTTGTATTGACTGGAAGGGATGCACCAAAATGACCGGTCGTTTTGGTGCATCCCTTGTATTAACTGGAAGGGATGCACCAAAATGACCGGTCGTTTTGGTGCATCCCTTGTATTGACTGGAAGGGATGCACCAAAATGACCGGTCGTTTTGGTGCATCCCTTGTATTAACTGGAAGGGATGCACCAAAATGACCGGTCGTTTTGGTGCATCCCTTGTATTAACTGGAAGGGATGCACCAAAATGACCGGTCGTTTTGGTGCATCCCTTGTATTGACTGGAAGGGATGCACCAAAATGACCGGTCGTTTTGGTGCACCCTTGTATTAACTGGAAGGGATGCACCAAAATGACCGGTCGTTTTGGTGCATCCCTTGTATTAACTGGAAGGGATGCACCAAAATGACCGGTCGTTTTGGTGCATCCCTTGTATTGACTGGAAGGGATGCACCAAAATGACCGGTCGTTTTGGTGCATCCCTTGTATTGACTGGAAGGGATGCACCAAAATGACCGGTCGTTTTGGTGCATCCCTTGTATTAACTGGAAGGGATGCACCAAAATGACCGGTCGTTTTGGTGCATCCCTTGTATTGACTGGAAGGGATGCACCAAAATGACCGGTCGTTTTGGTGCATCCCTTGTATTGACTGGAAGGGATGCACCAAAATGACCGGTCGTTTTGGTGCATCCCTTGTATTAACTGGAAGGGATGCACCAAAATGACCGGTCGTTTTGGTGCATCCCTTGTATTAACTGGAAGGGATGCACCAAAATGACCGGTCGTTTTGGTGCATCCCTTGTATTAACTGGAAGGGATGCACCAAAATGACTGGTCGTTTTGGTGCATCCCTTGTATTGACTGGAAGGGATGCACCAAAATGACCGGTCGTTTTGGTGCATCCCTTGTATTAACTGGAAGGGATGCACCAAAATGACCGGTCGTTTTGGTGCATCCCTTGTATTAACTGGAAGGGATGCACCAAAATGACCGGTCGTTTTGGTGCATCCCTTGTATTGACTGGAAGGGATGCACCAAAATGACCGGTCGTTTTGGTGCATCCCTTGTATTGACTGGAAGGGATGCACCAAAATGACCGGTCGTTTTGGTGCATCCCTTGTATTAACTGGAAGGGATGCACCAAAATGACCGGTCGTTTTGGTGCATCCCTTGTATTGACTGGAAGGGATGCACCAAAATGACCGGTCGTTTTGGTGCATCCCTTGTATTAACTGGAAGGGATGCACCAAAATGACCGGTCGTTTTGGTGCATCCCTTGTATTGACTGGAAGGGATGCACCAAAATGACTGGTCGTTTTGGTGCATCCCTTGTATTAACTGGAAGGGATGCACCAAAATGACCGGTCGTTTTGGTGCATCCCTTGTATTGACTGGAAGGGATGCACCAGAATGACCAGTCGTTTTGGTGCATCCCTTGTATTGACTGGAAGGGATGCACCAAAACGACCGGTCGTTTTGGTGCATCCCTTGTATTGACTGGAAGGGATGCACCAAAATGACCGGTCGTTTTGGTGCATCCCTTGTATTGACTGGAAGGGATGCACCAAAATGACCGGTCGTTTTGGTGCATCCCTTGTATTAACTGGAAGGGATGCACCAAAATGACCGGTCGTTTTGGTGCATCCCTTGTATTGACTGGAAGGGATGCACCAAAATGACCGGTCGTTTTGGTGCATCCCTTGTATTAACTGGAAGGGATGCACCAAAATGACCGGTCGTTTTGGTGCATCCCTTCCAGTCAATACAAGGGATGCACCAAAATGACCGGTCGTTTTGGTGCATCCCTTGTATTAACTGGAAGGGATGCACCAAAATGACCGGTCGTTTTGGTGCATCCCTTGTATTGACTGGAAGGGATGCACCAAAATGACTGGTCGTTTTGGTGCATCCCTTGTATTAACTGGAAGGGATGCACCAAAATGACCGGTCGTTTTGGTGCATCCCTTGTATTGACTGGAAGGGATGCACCAGAATGACCAGTCGTTTTGGTGCATCCCTTGTATTGACTGGAAGGGATGCACCAAAATGACCGGTCGTTTTGGTGCATCCCTTGTATTAACTGGAAGGGATGCACCAAAATGACCAGTCGTTTTGGTGCATCCCTTGTATTGACTGAAAGGGATGCACCAAAATGACCGGTCGTTTTGGTGCATCCCTTGTATTGACTGGAAGGGATGCACCAAAATGACCGGTCGTTTTGGTGCATCCCTTGTATTAACTGGAAGGGATGCACCAAAATGACCGGTCGTTTTGGTGCATCCCTTGTGTTGACTGGAAGGGATGCACCAAAATGACCGGTCGTTTTGGTGCATCCCTTCTAGTGACTGGAAGGGATGCACCAAAATGACCGGTCGTTTTGGTGCATCCCTTGTATTGACTGGAAGGGATGCACCAAAATGACCGGTCGTTTTGGTGCATCCCTTGTATTAACTGGAAGGGATGCACCAAAATGACCGGTCGTTTTGGTGCATCCCTTGTATTAACTGGAAGGGATGCACCAAAATGACCGGTCGTTTTGGTGCATCCCTTGTATTGACTGGAAGGGATGCACCAAAATGACCGGTCGTTTTGGTGCATCCCTTGTATTGACTGGAAGGGATGCACCAAAATGACCGGTCGTTTTGGTGCATCCCTTGTATTAACTGGAAGGGATGCACCAAAATGACCGGTCGTTTTGGTGCACCCCTTGTATTGACTGGAAGGGATGCACCAAAATGACCGGTCGTTTTGGTGCGTCCCTTGTATTAACTGGAAGGGATGCACCAAAATGACCGGTCGTTTTGGTGCATCCCTTGTATTGACTGGAAGGGATGCACCAAAATGACCGGTCGTTTTGGTGCATCCCTTGTATTAACTGGAAGGGATGCACCAAAATGACCGGTCGTTTTGGTGCATCCCTTGTGTTGACTGGAAGGGATGCAGCAAAATTACCGGTCGTTTTGGTGCATCCCTTCTAGTGACTGGAAGGGATGCACCAAAATGACCGGTCGTTTTGGTGCATCCCTTGTATTGACTGGAAGGGATGCACCAAAATGACCGGTCATTTTGGTGCATCCCTTGTATTAACTGGAAGGGATGCACCAAAATGACCGGTCGTTTTGGTGCATCCCTTGTATTGACTGGAAAGGATGCACCAAAATGACCGGTCGTTTTGGTGCATCCCTTGTATTAACTGGAAGGGATGCACCAAAATGACCGGTCTGTAGGGGTGATCATGCAATGTGTTAAGACATGTATGGCTTTCATTTGTAGCTTTGACAGCCTCGTTGACACAGCAACACTACTAACACGGGCTCAGCAAAAGCTGTGCCTAACACATCACTCAAGGCCTGCATTTCACAGTAATGTCCAATCAGCATTCCACATCCTGAACCAGAACAAAGGTATGTGACTGTACATAAATGATTGGTCAAGTCATACAGTCTATTCACTTCCTGCAAATTATTTGATCATTATTTTGCTCATTTTAGACTGGACACTTTTTTAATGTAATGTAAAACCTGGTTTGTTTGACATTTTTGTTGGATAGGCCCAGGAGGTTTCCAAGGATTGACTGGCAGAACTTTCAATGAGTTGCTTACACTTTTGTGTAGGTAGGTAGAGTGCATGTGCATCCAAGTTTTATAATTATACATATTTTATGACCACATACCATGTATAAGCTGCAGCTGGGAGCTGAACATTTGCAGGTGGTAGAATAATGATTTTCAAAATTTGAATTTATTATTTATACTATTACAATGTATTAATTATGCACCACAACATTAATTCATACATGAATATCTACTATCCTCACTGTACTGGATCCAGTGTTAATTCTTTAATATTTTCCTAACAAAGATAGCATTAGGCTGAACCTGTGTGAATAGGAAACATTAAAATCAAAGAACGACAGATACAAGGACACAGAAAGTAATGGTAATTCAAGAAGCTTGAATCCCTCATGTCAAGTCTCTCTGCTATTTCATTTGTTTCAGGGATTTATCATCAGCTGAATCAGAGCCTCTGCTGAAAAAACTACTGTGTTTGAACCATGAAGTGATCAAGTTCCCCATCTTTAGCTGTGCCGTAAGAGCAACATTCTTATATCAAGGTACAGTAATAACACTCGACAGACACTTTTCCTTATGTTCTGTACATGTCTGTATGCCCTGCCAATTTTCAGGGCCACCATTGTCAGCTTTGTTTTTGTTTTGATTGCCTGTGAATCCTTTTAATCACACCTTTGATTATAATAGTACATATACAGGTGGTTCCAAGTTTCCACCTTTTGATGAAGTTGACTGTGAAATGTTAATGTAAATTAATAGTATAATAGTATATAATATAATATATAATATAGTAGTTTTTCTGTCCATAATGCAGACTTCCTCAAGGAGGCTGAGTGTCTGTACAATGAGCTGGACTTGACTGAAAGAGGTAAGGGCCGGGTTGACTGATGATATAATTTCCTGAACAGAAGGACAGAAATTTATCTCTAAAACTCTTCTTTGAAGGTAAAGCTGCCAGGAGTTTGTGTGCAGTTGCTTTGAACCATTTGAAGGAAACAGTCAACTCAACTACAGATGATCCTGTCAGGTAAGTGCCGCCTTGCTAACTCTCCTGCTTCACACGTCTACCGCGAATTAACGTTAACCTCCCGCGAATTAACGTCAATCTTCCACCTCCGCGCCTCGTCTCCCGCGAACTCACGTCAATATCCTGACTACGAGTCTTGTATCCCGCGAACTCACGTTAATATCCTGACTACGAGTCTTGTATTCCGCGAACTCACGTCAATATCCTGACTACGAGTCTTGTATCCCGCGAACTCACGTTAATATCCTGACTACGAGTCTTGTATTCCGCGAACTCACGTCAATATCCTGACTACGAGTCTTGTATCCCGCGAACTCACGTTAATATCCTGACTACGAGTCTTGTATTCCGCGAACTCACGTCAATATCCTGACTACGAGTCTTGTATCCCGCGAACTCACGTCAATATCCTGACTACGAGTCTTGTATCCCGCGAACTCACGTCAATATCCTGACTACGAGTCTTGTATCCCGCGAACTCACGTTAATATCCTGACTACGAGTCTTGTATTCCGCGAACTCACGTCAATATCCTGACTACGAGTCTTGTATCCCGCGAACTCACGTCAATCTCCCGCACCTGCGCCTCGTCTCCCGCGAACTCACGTCAATCTCCCGACTACGAAACGAGTCTTGTATTCCGCGAATTAACGTCGATTTCGCGCTTTGAAGAGTTAGTTATGACTGACTTTTTTCTTTTGAAAATAGACTACAGTATATGACGTAAGAGGAGCTAAAAAAAGCGTCATCTTACTCCATTTCATTGGTTTTACTGTTTTCAGCATAATTCAAGCTGGAGCCATGCTGAGTACTTACAGACTTCATAAAGCCATGGCGGAGGTAAGTACTCGGGCAGAAAGCACGAGTTTATTGTGGCAGACTAAATTGTAATACAGTCATATCTGTATTAGAGCCGTTGCTGCGTTTGCTATGCCTTTTAAGTTACATTGATTGTTTAGTTGTTTAGTTACCCCATAGATTCAGTAAGAGCTGGCAGTGTTGCCCGATAAGGCTTCAACAATCTAGTGAACGTTTTAACACCCAAGTGTGGCGGCTTTCTCCCACAGGCACTCTCAAAAAGTACGAACAAGTCACAGACGTCAATGTCAGCAGATGAATTTGTCGTCAATGCGGTTGATATCTTTCTAGAGAAGGTAATTACGAGAAGATATTACGAGTTAGTATATACCACACAAGTGAATAGTGCTTTTCGCGCGCTCTGATTGGCTCCTCAATCTCGGAATATCAAGTACTATTTCCCGGCGGTTTCCGGTAAAACAAAATGGCGCGCGAACCCAATTTTTGCCCACTTGTTGTCGGAAATAAAATAGCTACTTGGGAGTTGGCTATTAAACTTGTGTGGTATATACTAAAACAATTATTCTCCTCAGTGTCGGTGAATATTTACCTTGCCGAAACGGCTCGGTAAATATCCACCGCTATTCACCTCCACTTCGGCGAATAATTGTTAATTATCTTGTACATGTTCTTGACAAGAGGTATTGAACGCAACTGGAAGCCGACTCTTAACATCTTTATGCGTGTGTCCTTTTGTGTTTTTCAGATTCCTGAATTTAAATGATCATTGACTCGTTAAAACCGAGACAGCCGCAAAGGACTGGTACTGACAGCAGTACGCCATCAGGGCAAGGCGAGAGAATGGAAATGAAGTTTGTGAAATCTGTGTGTAATTGCAAGAAACCATACTTCGATGAAGGTGCACTCTGGCAGACGGAGAAATCCATACTGCACGAACTATGGCAGGAAGAAACGGTACCCAGTCCATACCGAGAATGTACGTGAGCACAGGGGCCTGGAAAGCCAGTGGTCTTGGACCCAGGGCCCCGTTTGGTTTAATATGGAAGACGTTTGACATTCATACATTCTTCATGCGGACATTACTAGGGTCTCTGTCTGAAATAGTCTAACTTTACTTAGTTATAACTAATATTTCTGTAGTGTTCCTCATTAACTTAAAAAGCACCAGTGGCACCCAATATTATTGACTACATACCGTACTACACACCATATATATTATCTGTTGAAATACACGACAACTCTAGAATTGAAAGGGTTTTCTTTGTTTCTCTAAGCTGACTATTAGCCCCAGGCAACTGTGGCTTTAGGATTCAAAAAATAAAACTCTAGCAGCATGGAATGGTCCTTCAAAAACAAAAACAAAAAACCTGTACACCGACACAGAACTTATAAAATTAAATAGTTAAAAATAAGCTCCTTTTACATGTATGCAGAGCTCGATGCCAAACATACAATTCAAATTTATTGCAATTTTTTAGCACTTAGTGCTGAGGCAAAATATTTACGTAACTGAAAATATATAAACAATAAACTACTTTTGGCGAGGAAATATGCACGGATAATTGTCCGAGGATATTATCTGTTCCGAGAAGCGAACAGATAATGTCCAGGGACAATTATTTGTGCATATTTCCGAAGCCAAAAGTAGTTTATTGTCTTTATTACCCTTCAAATATTTCCTCTCGCAGCGCAAATAACGGCGCGGAAACTGTGAAGCTTTTTAGTGCTTTCTGGAACTGCTTTTTCGACCAATAAATTGATGTCCTCCTCAGTAGTCGTCTTGTAATGATTTTTGTGATTAAATGTATAAAACTGTGTTCGGATATTGTGAATAAACAGCGTTAGTTCGCCAGGCGGGGGTTATTCGCTGATAACGTCCGCTCACGAGCGGACGTTATTCGGTCACGTGTCACGATTCTAGCAATCACGCGCGGGAGGAAATATTTGATGGGTCATAATTAAATATAACTGTAAATATTTACGTAACTGAATCGTCTGCGAGAAAAAGCAGTTTCTCTCCCAGACCAGGAAAATAATTTCTGTATTCTGTGTTTACGTTGATCCCCTTTACTATATTAATGTTCGGCCAGTAAAATCGAAACGTTAACACCACATTTACTCAAATAAACGCTCCCAGAGAAATTTTCAGATAGGCTGGCACGCCCAAGAGACGTTTAACAGTAATGTTTTAGGCAAACGGAAATTTACGAGAGAAATTCGGTGCCCCCTCCCCTAAAATTGACTGGCTGTATCATACTGGCCACAGATACATGCATGGTTTTGATCGGGCCTGTGCAACATACTGAACCATAGGGATGTACAGTTCATTCGTCTTCCTTGTCGGTCATCTCTAGGGCTCCATAATCACCGTCCGGGTGTTCACTGACTTTGCCGTTCGCTGTGTAATACACGTACTCGTAGAAATACGCCATCACCATAAAGACCAGCACCACTACCACCAGAAGTCCCGCGAAAAAGAAGAACTCTTCGGCCTGAGAACAACAACAACAACAACATTTCAAAATCCACTGGTACCTTTGGTCCTTTCGTGATCTCTCTTTAAATGCCAAGAGGAAATTTGCTTGGTTATTTGCTTCTATGCTAACTTACCATGTTGTCGGTGACTCGAGCCTTGGCCAAAATCACGACGATGGCGTTTCCTACGGAAACAGTCATAAGCCAGCCGGCCATGATACACGACTTCATACTGACTGGGGCCTGAAAGCAGGACAGAACACGCGGGGAAACTCAGTCCGCCAGTCACACTAACACCACACCGCATGTAGTTTTCTAAATCTTTCTTCTTGTGATCATGCAGCTCTTTTAGGCACCGCAAAAAATATGTTCTTTACGTCACTTCCGCTGGTCAGCGTTCGTCGCCATTGCTATCTAACTTGAGGTAAATTTTTACCTCCTGCGCAAGCCCCGCACTTCTTGTGCAGAACTTATGTTATAGAAAATGCATTGAATTAAAACTAACGAGTCTTAGTTTTGAGTTTCTTGGGTCGTTTCCACATTTCCAGAGTTTTTTTTTTTTTTTTGCAATGACCGCTGACTCGAAAATTAGGTGATCGCATGGTCAAGGTATTTCTGCGGTACCGCACTTCTACAACTTGGCTGTACCTTTAACTGAATCTCGAACAGGTTTTCCCGGTAACCTTACCTGAGAGTACGCAAATTCGAGTCCGGTTATCGAGAACAGAACTTCTCCTGCTGTTATCGTGATATACTGCGGAATTTGCCAAAGCATCGAGATCGATTTGGGTTCCACGTCTGTCACCATAGTGATCACGATCTATAAGAGTCACAGAGAACAGTGTCACTTTAAGCTGTGTCAAGTCAGTTGCACGATTTCGCCTTCACTCTAAGTAATTTATCCAACTGGAGAGAACAGTCCGACAAAAGCTGTCTCTACCTTGCTTGAGTCGCTGGGGTCCGGATGGATTAACATTGTGTAGATTCCTCCATTACCAATGTACAGCTCTTTCTACAAACGAAAGGAAGATGTTATTTCAGCGAAATGAATACACTGCAGTCTTCATGATGGTGCTTTTTTTTTTTTTTTTTTTTTTCGTGTTCTCCCAACATCCCGAGTGTTTATAGTCAGCTCTCTCTAAGCGGACACCTTTCTAAGGCAGACAGCATGCCAATTTTCACTTGTTTCTCTGTAACTGAACTCTCTCTAAGGCGGACACTAAATCCTGTCCCGAGGGCGTCCGCCTTAGAGATAATTTACTGTATATGTAAGGCCGCAAAGACATAGAAAGTGTTACAATGTCAGTTTACATGGCAATCTCACAACAAGAAGCACCGTGACTACGAGTATTGCCCACGGAAACAAACTTTGACATACTGCACATTAGAACACAGGGGCAGACAAATAACCTGAATACAGGAATATGAAGGATCACGATACCTCTTTAAGTTTGTCCTTGGTGGCTGTGTTGAAGACCTCAATGTCGTAGCTGTAAACAAAGAGTAAAAATGACGATGCATAACAAGCTAAGAACTTCACTGTTACGTACTCTTTCACCCCTTAGTATAGCAAAGAGTAAATGTAAATAATTTGGTTCTTGTCGACGTGGAAAACTAAATGCTGTTAAAAAGGTTTTAAGTACAGTA
This sequence comes from Plumapathes pennacea, assembly GCA_964036295.1. Taxonomy (NCBI): domain Eukaryota; kingdom Metazoa; phylum Cnidaria; class Anthozoa; order Antipatharia; family Myriopathidae; genus Plumapathes; species Plumapathes pennacea. The sequence continues at coordinate 1,713,187 of OZ038470.1, forward strand.
GGCATAAAGAATTTGACTGACCTACCAGTGTATGAAAGATTAACAGTGTGACAATAAATTGTTTAGTTGGAGTTCAGCTTCCATTATACAACACGAAATAAACAACTCTCACCTTCTGGCAACGATCAAGTGGTATTTTGCATCTGCGAATGGTTCGACTTCCTGATAAGTCACGGTGCTGTTCAGTTTAATGTCCACTTTGTCGATTTTATATGCACCTGAATAAATAAACCTGAAAAACAAGGTTTAAACACGACGATCAACTTTCATTTTCTCCTTCACTTTCTCACCAGAGATATATCATACAGTATGAAGAATTTGGCATTTGACAGCTTGCTCAGGTCAAAGCTGATGAAACTATCAGTTCTCACTAGAACACTCACACAGTCTCTTCTTAAAAGGTTGGGAGAATCTGCCTTCTGAGCTTGGGAGTGAAAGGCTTAATTCACGAAACTGGCAGCGTAAGATTTTGGCCATGGGGTTTTTCCCTCCATAGCTATAACCTCCTATTTCCTTCCCCTGTTTTCTTATTTCGAGGATTGTGTAGGATGGCGTACGAGTCAATGGTAAAAGCTCTCTCCACACACTACATATCTGTTGCGTAGATGTCTCGGCCGAATGGTCTAACATTTGTTTTGTAATTGTACAAAAGGCCGCGACTAAAATGCTCTTGTCACCTGGATTTGGAGTATCCGTTCAAAACAAATCTCACCTGACTTTCGCGACACCTCCCCTCAGAGGCTCTAGATCATCTGTGTACTGTAAACAAAACAGAGACAAGTTGTTGCATGCATTGCCCTACTCCTGCTGGGCTTGGCTAAAAATCGTCTCGTGTAACATCACATTTATTTATGCATGGTGGTTTGTCATGCATTGCACTCAGTTACCTGAAAAAAAATTTTTTTTTTCAAAAGTACTCTACCTTTGCTCCTGTGATGGCGCCATTGATGTTCCCTATGACAAATGACGAGGCGACCTTTTCTTTGAGTTGAACGGGGAGATTAATCCCAGGGAGCTTCACGGCACAGTTTGGAGCTTCGACCCTTAGAGAGGCGAGTGCCACCGGGACTGGATGTTGTACTGGAGTCTAAAACAAAAAGAGAAAAAATGTCTGACAGCCCAGTCAAAGCACAAGAACCCAAGCGAGACACCGCGAAAATATGTTCATTAGCCCCGACAAATGACCAAATAAAGCTCTACTCAAAATGTATCGAGGAAGTCGTGGTTTAAGTAAAACCTCACTATCCAACTTAGACCCCTAACCCAGGTTTAGTCCGGCCGTGGTTTGAACAACAAGGCTCAGGACGAAACGTAAAATCTACAAAAAAGCACGAACAATTCTGACGACACAGGAAAATATATGCTAGTTAAATAACAAGATTAAGTTACAAGGACATGTGGCAAGGGCATGCCTCCCTGTGTGATAGGATCTTTTACAGATTATTAAACGAACCTTCTCAAGTCCAACGTCGGCACTGATGCCATTGCCTGTCACTTTAAACGGACAGGATCCGCCATTTATGAGCCGCAGAGTAGTAAAACCACTGGGCTGTTTGACTGTTGATACTCGGCTTTTCTGAAGCAGAAACACAGTTAAGGTAAACATTATTACGACAACTAGATTAACAGAACGTGCAAGTATCACTGTATGATAGTGAAATTCATCCTTGAAGTTATGTAAAACAACAGTTGCAAGGATAGCCCGGGAAAAAATGTCCGGGCTTCAGCGGGACTCGAACCTTTGCCGATACTGGTACAACGCGGACAGCTCTACTTACGGACACCTTTACGAAACCCCGTTTAACCCTTTCACTCCCAAGTTCAAAGTGCAGATTCTCCCAACCTTTTAAGAAGAAAATGTATGAGTGATGCAGCGAGAATTGATAGTTCAATCAGCTTTCATCTGAACAAGGTTTCAAAACTTAAGCTCTCTATACTTTATGATATATTTGTGCTGCCAAAACTGAAGGAGAAAATTGAACTTGATCACTCTTGGGAGTGAAAGGGTTAAACTCTGACGAGCTCAGTCAAACTCTGTGTTCACAAAATTCTAGCAAGCGGACAGTTCCAGTTGCGGACACTTTTTCTACTTCCCACGGGTGTCCGTTTACGGGAAATTCAACTGTAGTTTACTTTTAGACTTACTTGAATTTCGATTTGTAGTCCACCAGCCAAGACAAAGGCCACAGCTGCGAGAAACATACCAGCGGACATGCGCTGTAACGGCCTGCACATCAACAAACACAAAGTTAAATTGAAACAGGGGGAGAACCGGCAGGCTGGTGTCTGTGTGTGTATTGCGAGTGATGATCAGGACCCGGTTTTTCAAAGCACGATTAGGCTAATCCTGGATTAGGTGTAAACTTTCTTGTCATTTATAAGCCTGAAAATGTGAAGATTTTGTCCTGCAACGATTTCCTTGATACGTATTCAGCTAAAACAAGCTTTTAATCCATATTTGAACTAAACCCTGCATTTTATCGGCAGAGAGGTCGTCAGAAAGAATTTCGTTAATCCTGGATTAGCTTAATCGGCTTTCGAAAAACCGGGCCCATTAACTCATTCAGGTGTCGTGTCCCTGCTCACCTCGTTAGAAGGTTGCATTTCTTTAACAAAGGATAGATTGCTGTTTCAAAAATGGGGATAAGCAGTAGGATGAACACCGGATTTACCGCCTGCGAGAGAAGAAAAAATTTGTCACACACTGGGAGAGCTGGTTGAGGTCGGACAATCAAATTGCGTAACAACAACCCCAGACAAACAAACTGTAAAGCTCCTAATTCAGTCAAACCGTTAAGTAGGTGTGTCCGATAGGACAAAATATCAGGCTAGTTCGGGAAAGCTTCAAATTCAATGCTCATTTCGGCTTTGCTACTGTTTGATCACGAGATTTCAATACATCACAACCCTGTACCTGCATCTGGTCCGGCTTCAGAGTTCCAAGCACACCCTATATGTTGAAAAGCAGAAAGAAACAAGATATAATCAGCATTATTACTAGGGGTACCGCTACAAATAGTTGCTACACTAGTATAAATATATAGAGGATATTACACGGCGGCGCGAAGATATGAATTTTATTTTCGAGTGGTAAAATATTGTTTTTACCACGAGAAAATAAAATCCATATCTTCAAGCCGCCGTGTAATTTTCTTTTTATTATATTAGACACGAGTGTTTTACGAGAAATTGCACAAACAATCGTGCAAAAGCGGGAAATGATGCCAACGATATCCTCACTTAGTGAGGATATGGAAAATACGCCACTCGGGTCCCAGATGTAGTTTCGTATGGATTTTACGCACGGTATATTTTCCAGTAAAACACTCGTGTCTATATAATAATAATTGTTACAGCAATTATTACTGTTGTTTTACTGGTATTATCATGACCATTATACTGCTGTTGATATTTCGCCTCTTCCTACTACAGACGAGGCACAGACAAAGAGGAAATCATTTCGACTGAAAATACGTTGTTTAAACGCAACTAAGAGCCTGAAGGTACAAACAAATAAACATGAGATACTCGTACAATATTTCCGTCCATTTCTTCGGCCTGAAGTGTCCATCTCGACCCCTGAAAGATAGCGGCGGTGGAAAGTTAGACCCAGTAGTAAAGTAGGTCCTAACACTCTAAGCCGTTTTCACTCTGGGGGAGGAGGAAGGGCGTTCTCCGGAAGATGGCTGCAACCCGACTTCCTTCACATGAACGTCATTTAGATCGTATTCCGGGCTGAGGGGTGGGAGAGTGCGGGGATATGCTTGAAATTATTTTAAAACTTGCACGAGGCAACCTCAAAGCAAAACGTGCAGCGGGCGCGGCGTACCGAACTGTAGCATTTTGACTTGGACATGTTTTGTCAGCCTTAGGGGAGTGGGCGTTCGTTTTCGTTGGTTTAAAATTTATGAACTTTGACATTTCGTTCGAGACATTTCTGTTCGTAAATGGATAGCGAGGGTCCGACACAAAAATGTTCCCGGATAACAACTGTTTATCAGTGTGAAACATAAACTTCCGTGAAACTTCCCGTTTTCGCAGAATTCCTAAGTACGGAACAGCTCCCGACCTACAATAGCCCGCGAATAAAACCCCTTTTGAGACTTCTCGGGGAAGACTCAAAACCAGGCGACCAAAGTAAAGCGTTGTATTCGCAGGCGTGTTAAATTAACTTTGTTTACAGTTGCCACTAACCTGCTGATCAAAAAGAGTCCAGAACACAGGCATGGGAAGGAACATGAACAGCACTTTGAGCAACGCTTTGATGTCTTCCACCATCTTGTCCTGAAGGATAAACATTTGTTAATATCATACCACAAAAGAACGAGACACATCCAAACCAGGAAACAAAAGCAAAAAGATTCTGGAAAGCACCCGAACCCGAGAATCATGAAGCTGGCCAAACGGTACTCTCCAGCCAACTCAAGCCAAGTTTGCAAAATCACAGAACTTGCATATGCGGGTGCATGGCCAAACGGTACTCCCAAGTCGAGCCAACTCAAGCCAAGTTGCAAGGAAACCGTTCAAAATGCAATAACAAAATCTGACGCAATCACCTCGCGTTGACCTGGTTTGACTTGACTCAAGTTGGCTTGGAATGGCCAAACCATGAAAAAGTTGGCTTGAGTTGCCTGACAATTTGAGCTCAATCAAATTTGAGCCAACGCATGCCAACTCGGTGGCCAAACGATGGCCAGCTCGAGCCAAGTCGCAAAGTTTGCTGGAGTTGGCAGTACCGTTTGGCCAGGGCTTAAGAATGTCAATCACCACAAAGGATATAAATTATGAAGAGAGAAACCCTTAAACTAAGTGTTGCTTAATACTTACACCATACTTATCTTTGGCCCAATCCATCCAGTGCTCCTTCTTTACTCCTGAGCCTTTATTCTTGCTCCGCTGCTGCATAGCGTACTGGAAACAAGCCGACGGGACCAATTAGTACAGGGTCACCTTTACATTGCTGTACATTAACTCTTACGGGTGCAAAACTCAGGAGGAAAGGCCAAGTCACATGTAGCTCGCTTGCTCCGACGAACGGCTAACGCTCGGAACGTCAGCTTAAACTTCTTCAACGGCGTTTAGCTTTCCCACATAGACTTTTGTAGTTGTATAATATTGTAAAGTGAAGCTGGCACTTCTCCACTTATTTTGTATGACGATGGAAAACAATCTCGAACACCTATCCCACGTCACACCGCTTTTGTGCCATTGGGATGTAGCCAATTTGGAGTGCAGAACAAAAAAGAAACTGGCCGTTTTCCAATAGCATGGACGTGAAAACACACTTACCCCTATTGCACAAGACACCTGCAAGATCACATTGCCTTCAGGAGGAATTTTCTTGTACTTGTTACGGCCACAGAAGAAGAGCGCTGTGGGAAAACACGCAATTTTGTTTGTGTCACTACTCCACGGCTGTTTCACGCGCGCTGATTCGCGACATTAGGTTCTAGCCTTCAGAAAGGAAGAGAGGCTCTCGGTTGGAAAATAAATGGACGCCTTTTGAACTCGTGTTCGTTAACTTTGAAAACACACAATTTTGTTTGTGTCACTACTCGTGGGTGTTAACACGTACAGTGTTGCCAGGACAGCGAAACCTTTGCTAGAGTACAATGGAGAGTGACGTACCTACTGCCAGTATCATGAGAGCTGCTGGGACTCCAAATGCGAGTGGGTAGCAGTCGTTTCCAAAACAACTTACATCAGCTGTAAAAAAAAAAGAGAAAGAAACACCGTTAAGGCCTGGCAAAACGAGGACACATTGTGGCGGCAACATTGCTAGCGCGCGCATGTTTCCCAAATGTTGCCCCGTTTTGCCACGCGCGAAACATTTGTTGCGGACACAAATTTGTGTCCTGGACACAAAAAATGTTTCTGAAAAACTTCAGAAACATTTGTTGTGTCCACACAGAACGCAACAATGTTGCCTCACATTTGCCACCCTGGAAACATTGAAGGACACAATGTTGCCGCCACAATGTGTTCTCGTTTTGCCAGGCCATTACACTTAGACAACGAGGAACCATTAATGTTTGGCCACACGATTTACATGGACGTCCTAGTTGTGTAGTCTACTAATCAATCGTTCAATATGTACAGATCTGTAAACTCTTCCACTCTCCACATCAGACATCACTCCCGTATTCGCGCCTCGTCTCCCGCGAGCTCACACCAAACTCCCGCATTCGCGCCTCGTCTCCCGCGAACTCACATCAGTTTTCTGCGTTCGCACCTCCTCTCATGTGAACTCATGTAAAATTCCCCCAAACTCACACCAATCTTCTGTGTTCGTGCCTCATCTCTCATGAGTGTCACAGTTTTAAGATTGATTTGCATCCCTGGATCTCTCGCACAAATCCTAGTGTGAGCTGTGATGCAGATTCTATGTTGTGTACGTGTACTTACCTCTTAAGATTGGTGTAAGGAAAATGGACAAAAGACTTCCCATGTTGATAGCAAAATAGAAAATAGAGAAGTAACTCTGAAGGAGATGTGACTGTAAAATAGAAAAGTAAACAAAAATGATAAGAACCCAAGCTTCACATCACCCAGGTATTTAGTGCAAGATGTGAAAGACCCAACGACTCAAATACACTCACATAACCTAGGCAAAAACATCATTTAAAAAGCTTAAGGGAAAACATAAGGTATTTTTTATCGTAGTCCCTGCTAAACTCTGAGCCAATATATTCTGGTACAGTTGGAATCCTCATCTCTATACTTCTCTTACAGTAACCTGTAGTTGAGTCAATAGTAGTTTTAGTGGTCATACAGCTGTACAGCTTCAACTGCATGATTAGCAGAAGCCTCATATTCACCTGACTTGCAGTAAACTGGTCTCCACCAAATGCTGACACACAAGGCTTGATTCCTCCAGTGCCCAGTGCAATAAGTAGCAAGCCAATCATTGGACCAGCTCTGAAAATAGAAAAAATTAAAAATTAAAAAATTACCTTAAAAAAAAAGAACAATATAGAGGATGAAGGGAAATGGGTTGTAGATGCCTCAACATGCTATTTGTCTCAACATGTTTTGTCCAAGACTGATAGCTCTCTAAAGTTGGAGGGAGACAAATGTTCAAAGGAGTTGCACCACAGAGGCAGGAGATTCCCACCTTTGTTTGTGTTATCACTTTAGTGCTCTGTCATGTTCAATACTTACAATTTGACTTCTGCAAGGATAGATGGCACAGATGTTGTTGCTACAGTAATATTTCCAATGGCATAGATGAGCGACACATAAAGAATGGTCCTGTTGAGTGAATTAAAAAGAAACTAATTAGACAGCACCTGTTTATTAGCTGTTATTGGTGATATATAAGTCAATTTCAGCACAGCTATAGCCACAAGGAAAAGCATGTAACTAAAGTATCATGTAACTAGTCAGGAAAATAAACCAGTTCCATTAAAACAAAACAAACAAACACAAACAAACAAACAAACAAACAAACAAAAACAGAAACAGCTACATTATAGAATACATGTATAGTGTCATAAGGCTTAACAGCCAGCTCACCAGGGAGAATTAAGTGTTAGTCTTGCAAAGAAACTCACTTGTATTTTCCAAGCCAGCTGTCAGCCAAGATGGCCCCAAAAAGAGGACTGAAGTAACAGAACATATTGAAGCCGTGGTAGATTGCTGTTGCAGAGTCATCGTCTATCTTCAACATCCGTGTCAAATAAATGACCAGGATTGCTACATCAAAAGACATTTTACAAAATGTCAGACCAATCGCTGAGTATCATTCATCTAACTTGTGTACTAGATTACAGGGAGTACATTCATCTGCATCTACATTATTTTATATATTATTTTATATTATATTTTAGTTAAATAAATATTTTATTTTCTGACAAAAATGGGCAAAAATCAACTTTGTATACCCTTTTGTTTCAGTGGAAGCTTATACCATAACAGTACTGTAATTCAAAGTCAATCACAATGCCCTGGAAGCAAAAATATATCCAGTCCATTTTTGCATATTTCTTAACTTCCACCTTCCAACTTTTTCAAAAGCTCCAATATACTGAATTTTGGTTTAAAACTTTTAGAGTTTAAAGAATCCAAAATCTCATTCTTATTTATCTCTTATGTATTTTATCACTCTATTAATAGATCTTAATGAAAAGAAGCTTACCGTGTATTCCATAATAAGAAAACCTTTCACAAAATTCATTTCCCAGAATGTACCAGACAGCTGACGGGTACTTTGATCTGCAAGAGGTCTGTGAAACACAATTTACAAGGAGGAGTTAACTTTAGTAGGTATAAGTGATAACCAGGTCAACTGCATTTACGTGATTCCTTTGGTTTGGGGTTTGCTACTGTACGCTTTCCGATTGGTCAAACAACTTTAGCAGCATTTTTGACCAATGAAGAGCAAAAGTCAAAACATGACTGTGATATTCTCTTGCAAGAAAGCATTGTAGCAATGGCGTGTTCTCACACTTTTGATTCAGGTCTTTTCTTCCAGGTAAAACCAAATGCTTTGGCTTCCGATACAGCCTCTTTGGATGACTTTTGAAAACCAAAACCAAAGCAAGTACACTATCAATCAAAAACAGCTTGGTGCCACAATCTAAAACATACATTGAATGAAGTATAATTGGGATTTCCAAGTATATTGAATATTATTATTGAAAACACCAGTATCACATTCGGTACCTTAGGCTCTTCATCCACTTTCTGGCTTTCATTTGTTTCTGGTGATAAAAAAGGACAGGTTGACACCACAATCTTTGACACTTTGACTCAAACACTCAATTTGAGAACATTGTAAAACAGATATGACCCTCCTACACAAATTGCAAAGCAGATATAAAGCTGTTCAACCAATGTCCCAACTTGCCAGCCCCCCAGGACAAATATTTACTACAAAAAAGGCTGATAAACTTTTACAACCCAAATGTACATGCAGTACAATGAATTAAAGCAGTGCTGGGACAGCTGTGTGATTGTAGAAAATGCAAAAAAAAAAAAAAAAAAAAAAAAAAAAAAAAATTAGCAATTATGATTATTTTAAAAATGATAACCGTGTTTATTCGCTTCAATGAGCAAGCACGGAATAATGTCCCCATATTTCAGCTGTACTCGGAATAGAAACTTCTGGGTACAAATAGAGGTGATCTAGTTTAAAGAAAGACGGGTTTCAAAGATATTTAATCTTCTAACCTTGGTTCATCTCGTTTAAAGACCAAGCTAGCTCAGTTGTTATTTTGACTGCCTTTCTCATGACGCTAATATTCTCTTTAGTGAAGTGTGCTATGTTTCCTTTTTTTATGCTACACATTTGAAAATCTTGAAGGCCATTTTAATACTTTCGATTGATTCTTTTGATACTTTCAATTGATATGGGTGTCAACACATATTGCTCCAAAGGGGAGTTTCTGAATTTTGCCAAATATTCAAGAACACACGCTTTGACGATACATTCGATAAAGCAATAGCAATTCTTAATCTTTAGTAGTATTCGAAACGCTATCTAATAATCAAAGAATATAATATTTTTACCTTGGTCCTGTTTGTTGATGCCGTCGGAGTCATTCAGGAGAGGCGGATAATTATCCGAAGACATGTCGGTAAAAACTTCAACTTAGACCGATTTATTCGGTTCGAAAGGATGACTTTGTTCGATCAAATATGACTACCGGGCATCTCTATGTGATATCACGGTCTCCCTCGAAACTCCAGATCTCTGTCGGAGATCTCCCCGGTGACAAATTCGTGGTAAAGATCGTAAAGTCACCTAAAACGCCAAGAACCCAAATGAATTATGCATGCATTCGGAATTTGTTTATCGGCGACGGGTATTACTTCATGTAAGGCAGCGTAAAAATCCCGACTTCATGTAAGATGGTTGTGCCTAAGTCGTACCAGCGGGAAGGACAGCCGCGCAAGACTGAAAACGAGTTTAGACCCGATCGCCTCACGACCGAGAATCGGACGACGTCGGTAAATCCAAGATGGCTGTCTTCTGTGTATTTCATCGAACAATGAATTGAGTTAAGTGAAATAACATCGCTTCCTTTCATCATAGTTTAGACGATTATAATACATATTGAACCCCGTGGTGAACTAAACTGTAGAAAATGTGATGTGTCCTTCCCGCTGGTACGATGGAGTTCGATCGTACCAGCGGGAAGGACAGCAACCTCGTTCCCAGTCTCTTTCATCTCCCGGGCCCCGCCCCCGAAGAAAGACGGGAAGCGAATTCCCACGTAAGGATGGTTACCCCCTCCCGAAGTCTGAATATATTATGTCAGCGGTCGCCCCTCAACAGTAATAACTGACTGACAGAAGTGCAGTGATAAATAAACGTCACATCGGAGTGAAATAGCGTGTACGAAGAAAGACATAAAGTATAAAATATCTAAGTTCCTAAAGCGTTTTATTTGAAACGTGTGCATACAATACTCTTTTATAGAAAATTAGTGCTTCGTGTAAATTTAGTAAATGTAACTAAAATCAACGTGAATCAGAGAAAAATATCCCGGAGGGGGAAGGGGAGGGTCCCATCAATACTGCATGCGCCACCTCAAAGGCAATATGGTTTTTTAACATTTTTGAGGCTGCAAAAGGGGATCAATTTTGCCTTTTTGTTCTGAAATAGTAGATTTTGCATATTTTGGTATTTGGTTGCAGAAATAGGGTAAAATATTTTGGTATACAGAGTCTGAAAAAGGGTCGAAAAATCTCAAATATATTTTTATTTACATTTTGGAGCAATGCTACCTAACACGAACACAGAAAACGGCAAATAGAAAGAAACCATAACAGCGCGAAAATTACCGCTGCTTCAAGGTTGGTTAGTTATTAATGCAGTGGGGCGACCGCTGACAAAATATAATCAGACTGCGGGAGGGGGTAACCATCCTTGCGCGGGAATTCGCTTCCCGTTGTAGACGCCATTTTCTTTGCTGGAGGGTAGTTACCAGGTTACGCGCGGAATGGGATTAGTTTTCTCTATATCAATGAATGCCATTGTCAGATAGTATTTCACTATATCCGTTAATGTTTGCTAGAGGTTGCTGGTCCCCATTCCCCCAAGGGTCTGAGGTTGCTGGTCCCCATTCTCCCAAGGAACCTGAGGTTGGTTGCTGGTCCCCATTCCCCCGAGGGGTCTGAGGTGAACCTCTGCGGGAAGCTAGTAACGAGTCATTCACAAATCATCTTTTTTTATTTACATTTTGGAGCGATGCTACCTAACACAAACACAAAAAACTGACAGACAAACGTGAGAAAATGTCTGACATTTCCCCAAACTACTGGCCGGAACAAATCTCAGAAAAGATCGAGATTTTTATTCAGAAAGGTCGAGAATATTTACGTTGCAGACCGAATACAACGACGTAGAAAATAATTGGGGTATTTCAACTTTCCCGAGAAAGAATAGCGCTAAGAATTGGTTTTTCCTTTATTTTCGTGATTCCAAATTCGAGTTTCAACAAAAAAGTAGAATTTGCCGGAAATTGCCACTGATTAAAAACCCTTTTTGTGCTGACGGCCAGACAAAGCACGTGAACGCGATAATACGAAAAAAATTAAGCAATTGTTTGACTGGTGAATGTCAATGCATGAGAAAATTCTGATCACTCAGGAAATTATCACATCGATAAATTTATGCATTTTTCAGGATCTTGTGAGACAGTAGATTTCGAAATTTTACGGGATCCGTGAGAAATTGCGTGAGATTCCGCAACATTCAAACGCATTTTGCAGCCGCAAACAATCAGCGGTAAAAAACACAAGCATGAATTTGCAGGATCAGTAAAATGGTGGCAGCAATTTTAAAATACTGTAGGTTGGGGGGAGGGGGGGAGTCAAGCCTATAATTATCTGCCCCGACCCCTGCAAACAGAAAGGGGATGTCACTCGATATTATTATATCAGAGTACGAGTGTTTTGAAATGTTAAACAGAAACTAGCATCACAAGGCATCATTCACCATAACCAGCCACATGCATTCACTGCTTTATTATTCACCATCATTGGTATATAATAATAATAATAATAATAATAAAAGTTAATTTTTGTATATTTTATAACTTGGAACAAGACTTCTTATATACATGTAAATTGCCAACATTTGCAGGAATTTAGATACAATACAGCAATATTGCTGTCAATTTCACAAAATCTAGGTTGATAATTGAATTATATCTCAAAAATCTCTAAATGTAAAATTATCTAAAAACGTAAAACAAAGCAACAAGAATTATTCATCTAAATGATCATCACCATAGAGCTGTTTTCGGATGACAGTACAAATAACCAAGTGATTGCTTACATCGGCTTTGCATTTGCTACACTTTCCAAAAAAATGGTCAAAAACAAGTTCACTAAACAGCAACAATCTTGGTCAATCAAGAGCAAAAACATTGATTGCATTATTCTCCACACAAGAAAGCAATATTGTTTTCAGTCTTTTCACATTGCTGATTGGTTTCTTCTTCATCATAAGATAAGTAACAATATTATTCACCGAAGTGGAGGTGAATAGCGGTGGATATTTACCGAGCCGTTTCGGCAAGGTAAATATCCACCGCTATTCACCTCCACTTCGGTGAATAATTGTTTTAGTATATACCACACAAGTTTAATAGCAAACTCCCAAATAGCTTCTTTTTTCCGACAAAAGTGGACAAAAGTTGGGTTTGCGCGCCATTTTGTTTTACCGGAAGCCGCCGGGAGGTGAATAGTACTTGATATTCGGAGATTGCGGAGCCAATCAGAGCGCGCGAAAAGCACTATTCACTTGTGTGGTATATACTAATTCTGATTAGTTGAAAAACATGGTTAAGCCTCTGTGATCGGTTGGGTACTTGCTTTGGTTTTGGTTTTTTGACAGTCATCAAAAAATTATTAAACTGCTCCATAACAATTTGCAATAAATAAATAAACCTAAACCTGCATTTGCTGATACTGTATGACATCCATGAATATATATTGATTGACTTGACTTTATAACTTGAGTTGGTAATCAGAAGTAGTTCTCATCTTCTGGTTGTTCAAATGACAGTGTAAATGCATTGTCTTTCCATTCTTGTACAAAGCTCCCTAAAAGGGGGATGACAGACATTGACAAAAAGACACAAACATCAAATGTAAAAAAAAAATGCATTTTTGGCAAATGAAACTGAAACTAAACTTTCTCATGCTAACAGTTAACTTCTAAAGTTTTCCTTATTATGTTACTGTACGTCAAACAACTCTTTGTACATAACATTATTACTCACATTAGCTATGTTGTTTATGCAGAAATAGTATACATTGCAACCAAATATCAAAATCTATGGCTATGATTTGCAAAATATCAAAGAATTGCCTCCCTCTTGGTTTTTGAATTATTTTTACAATATTTATAACTTTTTCCCATGTTTTTTTTTATCTGTCTGTTTGTATAACTAACTGAACTGTACAGTTTATGCAAAAGTGAATATTACAAACTAACAAAGTCTAATTTACCTGGAAACATGATCACAGTGCATAGTATGACAATCCCAGCTAGTAGAATGCAGAGGGGTAAATATGCACTTGTCCACACACTTCCAAGCTTGGCCCTATAATGTCCGACTTAAAATAGATGCCTTTTGTACTTGCTCTTCACCAAGAAGTACTGGAAGGTGAGCCAGCCTCATTCCACCTCAAAAGCCCAGTGCAAATCCTGGGATCTGCCTTTCAACAAAAACAACAACAAAGAAAAAAACAAACAAACAAAACAAAAACAAAATACATTAACAGTAATAAAAACCTGAAGAACTCACTTAAACTTTCAAAAATGAGATTTGGGACATATGGACTGATCACTGAATATTAGCAATTTTTTTTTTTTTCTACCAGATGTGATCTTGTAGTTAATTTTGTTTCAACTATACATATCACCCACCTGATACAAAACTCCAGGAAAGTAGGAAGTCACTGCAGCCTTGTGCTCAGGAAATTACTGTTTGAAAAACTTTGAAGTCTGTGGAATAAAATAATGGACTAGTCAAGTAGGACATCACTGCAGTCTTGTCAAATAAATTATGCTGAGTAAACAACTGTTTAAACACTCTGAAGTCTGTGGAATAACATAGTAGACTAAGTCAAGTGAATTTTTGTGAGGTACGTTTTGGTATATAACAAACTATGTACAACTTCCAAATTTGGTACATGAGATATTTTCATGATTAACATCACCCACCTGATACAAAACTCCAGGAAAGTAGGAAGTCACTGCAGCCTTGTGCTCAGGAAATTACTGCTTGAAAAACTCTGAAGGCTGTGGAATAGAATAATGGACTAGTCAAGTGGATTTTATGGATACACTGGTATTCAAACTATGTGGGTTACATGCCAAGACCTCAACAGAAATTTAAGAGCCCCATGGGTACCACCCTTCTCAGCCTGCATTAACAATCTATGAAATCTATCAGAGAGTCATTATAGTCCTCAGCAAACAGGCCTACCAGCTCTGAAAGTGACTTAGTTCAGAACTCAACCCCCCCCCCTGATTTTTTCTTTTTTATTCACTGGGGGGGAGGGGGTACTCCTCAAAATTTTGGGTGGGGGTGTGCCACCTGGGACTGAAAACCCTTACCCTATTTCAGATCATAAAATGCAATTTTCAGCCCTATTTCAGACCAAAATTTGCAATTTTCATCCCTATTTCAGACCAAATAACAAGTCTCCAACCTATTCCAGACTAAAGGTTAAAATTGATACCCTATTTCAGACTAAAATGCTGAAAATGATACCCTCTGGAGTGGCACATACCTATATGGGAGTATCACCTCCCCCCCCCCCCCTTAGGCCATGCCCAATATTCTGCCTGGCCCTGAAGCATGCTGAAGATGCGAATTTTGGGTGACGGTAGTTTGAAATTTAGACTTACCTTCCTTCCACAAGTTCCTTTCTTTACTTCAACCATCATCTGAAGGGCAAGGCCAACACAAGTTTCAACAGCATCTCTGTTTAAATAGAAATTCTCTCTTTTGGGAACTTGTCCCTTATTTATTCATTCCTTCAATTTATTAAATTTAGTAATTCATTTATTCATTATATGAATAATTAATCAAGTCATTTAATAAATTAATTTATTCATTATATGAATAATTAATCAATTCATTTAATCAATTCATTTAATCATTATATGAATAAATGAATAATTAAATAAATGCATGCATGAATGAATAAATCAATTCTGACTGGCCCAATGGAATTATGGGTGTATGGTAATTTGAAATTTGGATTTGAATAAATCAATTCATTCACTTATACATTATTTACTTATTCATTTTTTCTTTTGTTTATTTTATCGTTTATTCTTTTGTTCATTTCTTTACTTGTTATTCTTTATTCCTTTATTCATACATTAAAGAATAAAATAAATAAATAAATAAATAAAATAAATAAAATAAAATAAAATAAATAAATTTTAATCATTGGGTGTGTTGGGTTAGGTTATGGCGCCATGGTTAGGGTCAAGTAGTGTTAGGGTCAGCGTTACGGTTACTTAGGGTTATGGTTATGGGTTATGGGTTAGGAATGGGGCAT
This sequence comes from Plumapathes pennacea, assembly GCA_964036295.1. Lineage (NCBI taxonomy): Eukaryota > Metazoa > Cnidaria > Anthozoa > Antipatharia > Myriopathidae > Plumapathes > Plumapathes pennacea. Next base: position 1,728,721 of record OZ038470.1, read on the forward strand.
CCTGTCGGGGGAGGGGGCCTGGGATGGTGGAAGTACACCAAGGGAGGTGACGGTTGCACAACCACGTTCACGGTCATCCCAGGCCCCCTCTCCCACCCCTCCCCTCAAATCCCATCCCTCCCAAATCACCTGTACAATCCAGTCCCTATCCACCTACCCTCCGACCAACAGCCAACCCCACTGAAGGAGGAAGAATGCAGATGAATATCAGCGAGGAGATAGACAGGAAGAGAGTCAAAACAGGGCCCTGAGGGGGCCGTGGGTGCATTGCCTCCCCTCTGATGAGTTGTAGGAGTAAGATGAGAGAGTTAGGGCTAGAATGGGGAGAATTGGCCAAAGCAGTGATACGCATAACAACCCTCTCGATGAGTTAAATGGGTGGGAATCACCCCTCGGCGAAGAGATCTGGAGCTGCAAGTAGTCCTTTGTAGAGGATGGCACCCCCCGTCCGGAGTACATGCAAATGCGACTTGGCGGCAGAGACCTCCCCAACAGAGGTGCCATCTACTGTTGTTGAGGTCTATATTGCCTGTAAGACGACCAGTCTCGAGTCACCTGCCCATTCTTCTCATTTTGAGGATTGAAATGCGTACCACTGCTTTGGCCAATTCTCCCCATTCTAGTCCTAACTCTCCCACCTAACTCCTACAACTCACCAGAGGGAAAACAATGCGCCCACGGTCTCCTTAGAGTCCCGTTTCGAACCTCTTCCTGCCTACCCCTTCGCTAACATTCACCTGCACCCTTCCTCCTTCAGCGGAGTTGAATGATGGTCATCATCAGGTTGGTGGGAAGGCACACAATGATCATACAGGGGACGAGGGACTTGAGGGGACATAGAAAATAAAGAATATTGGAGTCTGCAGGACGTCAGCCCAGAAGAATCTGTCCACAACAGTCTACAGGAAGTCAGCCCAGAAGAGTCTGTCCGCAACAGTATGGAGGAAGTCAGCCTGGAACAGTCTGCAGCAGCTGGAGGAGAACATCTGACTATAGTTGGGAGAACAGGAAACACGAGGTAAGAAAACAGTGTAAAATTGTAATGGATGAAAATTGAGCATGGGTACTTGCAAAAATAGAATACAATAGAGGAGAATTATATTATGTATCTTTTGCTTTCGATAAAGCACAAAAATATTGATAGTGATAAGAAAAATGCTAGTTAGGTGACCTCAACTCGGGAGAGATAAAATACCTTTTATACACATCATGCTACAGTATATATTTAGAACCTACACATAAAGAAGTTTACCAAACAGTTCATCTGAATCGGAAAACAGTTTCAATCACCAGAAAAACAAAAAACGAAAGAAAGAAAGAAATGCACTGAATCACAAAATTAACCTCTATTTCGGTACAATAAAAAATGCACAATCTTGAATTTCAAGGAGTTCGAACTTCCACAGCAGTGAATTGCAAGGATACTGCCTGCCAAGTATCGGGCTAGATATTTACAGAAGATTGATGATATGAATGGAAAAACGAAATGATGCAAACTAAAGCTACAAAGCGACCATAAAACAGGGGAAGCTGTGCAGGCAGCGAAGTATGTACAAAGCACTGCGAAAGGCGAAACGAAACAAAATGTACGGGCAATATAAACCAGACCAGTATATGAAAACTAAAGAAGCAGAAATAACATATGCGACAAGGGAGAAACGAGTGAAGGCCAAAGAAATTAACACGAGGGTGTGATCAAGGTGACAAGTACATTTTGCATAAATGACACGGGAAGGAAACTTGAGCTCGCACATGGCCTGAGAAGGCGAAATGAAACAGATCTTTTAGGTAACGGGGAGAAGCGACAAACAACAACGACAGAACCCAAAACTAAATTACCTGTAACGTAAAAAGGGAGCTTCGTTTAGACGTGGAGCCGTACGCTTTGGGCCGCCTTGAATTGATGTTCTTCAGTTGCGAGCGAGGTGGATGACCCAGCGGAGGGAGTCCGGAGAGCAAAGGCGTTTGGGACTTTGGAGGTTTCTTTCCTGCTGTAAGCCATTCCGAACTTCGGGAAACTTGAAAATTTTGTAAAGCGACAGCGAACCCACATCCACTCCCGAAACCACCAACGCAACGAATGCCCACGAAGCTAGGTTACTCAGTCAAAATTCCCGCCCTACACCGCGGCAAAACGTCTGCGCATGCGTTTGTTTTTAAACTTCCGGTCTGTCGATGCGGCTTGCTGTGGAACGGCTCGGTGATAACTGTAGGATACATGGACCATCGAGATTCTATATTATCATGTCCTAGGAGGTTGGCTCACCTGGCTGGATAACCGACCTGCTGGAGGTCTGTAAAATGAAAACAACGTCGCGCAAAGTCGGCCATTTTGCCCTTTTCCCCAGATTTCGCTCGGCACGTATTGCACGCGCGTTTGAACTCGCTCCAATCCACAGATTCTCAAGATGGCGGCGAAGTCGGAGGGCGCTGCTTCTGATAAAAAGGACAAAGAAACACTTATCGCTGTCCTGCAGTTCTTAAAGAAGAAGAATCTAACTGTGAGCTATACCCCTTCTATCTAGTGTAATTAGATTTGGCTCAGATAACACATGACATAATGCCAATATTTTCGTTTTTGTGGGCAGTTATATGCATTATTCTTGATCATAGGAAACAGAGAAAATATTTAAGCAAGAAGCGAACTGTCTTGACGTCATAAAGGAGTTCAATTTCGAGACAACACCAGATGGAGAAACCGCGGATCTTTCTTCTGTCTTATCGGCCTACAACAGGTATATACAACAGTAGTATGACCACTAAGATCTTGCCAAGATGCAAAGATCTAAAGATCATCTTGCAGGATCTTACTGGATCTCCTGCTGGATTAAACAGGCTTGGCAGGTCTCACATTGGCTTATGTGCCAGTGCCATTTGCTACGCTATTTATGTTACATTTACATTTTATTCATTAGATGACACACAAAGATATGTGTAGACGCACTCACCTGTTGACTGTTTTTATTTTCCATTAGTGATGCTGATCCCTCAAGATATGAAGAGTTTTATGCCAGGTATTCTTCTATGGATTATTTTGTGCTGTAGTTTGGTACCTCGCGAATGTCCGATGTACATTGTACAGTTCTCATGACAATGAAACAAGAAGAATTACCTTAGAAAATTTTGTGCATTGTAATATTATTGTGGTATATTGGATTGACTTTATGTATATAATTCTGTGCATGCCCTCCCCCTAAGCCCTCCCCTCTCCTAAATGTACAGCAGAATCCTGTCAGCTTGAATCCCAGATACCAGTAACTTAAGCCTTTTGCTAATTTGAACTAATTTCTGGATCTCAATAGGGCAATCTCACATGACTATTATTCTGTATTTTCCTTTGTCAATATACTCTATGCCTGGCATATATGACTGAATTTCAACTTAGAGCTAATCTATTGTGTTCTCTGTTTTAGTCTACAAGGATTTGTTGAAAAGTCACTGGATATCTATAAGGTAATAGAATATGATCCAGGCTGTTATGTAAGACAATTTTCAATTATTTTGGGACCTACTGGTAAATTTGTAAGGTGTATATATATATATATATAACCCTAACCTAACCCTAACCCTAACCCTAACCCTAACCCTAACCTAACCCTATACATATATATATATCAGCTGCTGTAGCATGCAGTTTAGTGTCCTTGCTCATTATAACAATATATTAACAAAATTGTAACATTCTGTTAAATCTCAACAAAATTTGACAGGAGCAATGAATGTATGCTGTGATATTTGGCTTTTGTTTTATTTAATTATTTTTGTTTTTTGCTGTTTTTGTGGTTTTCAGCCTGAGTTGGCCATGGTTCTTTATCCTCTTTTTATTCATATGTATCTGGAGTTGGTGTGTAAAGGGCATGAAAGACAAGGTATGGAACTACAATGATCACAAGTAATGATGGTAAAAATATTATGATAAATTTATAAATTATAGATTGGACCTTAATATTGCACCTTGTAATGTATAAACCTTTCAGAATATTAGCACACACATTTTGTACAATACACATAAACTTATAGTGTTTTAGGTCTTTGTTACCAGCAGTGATTTACTTTAATTTATAATATATTGATTTACATGTTAAAATCATGTGTTAGTCTTGCCTAAATATCATTTTTCTCTGTGTTTCTGTGCTTTGTTTAGCACGCTCTTTCTTCTCCAAATACCGTGAGTGCCAAGAAGATTATCATGATGAAGACATCACAAAACTAGCAGCAATCACACGCAGGGAACACATGAAGTCAAATGACCTCATGACTACACTGAGGTGAGGGTAATTCTCGCATCTGGAGAGGAAGTCACATATTAACTGAATGTGCTAGAGTAGAACATTATGTGCAGTGTGATACACTTTACCAGGGCAAACAAAAAGAATGGCTCAGGGAGAACACTGGAACGGGGTGTACACCAAAACATAAAGAGTGGACCCAGCTTTTATTTTTTTGTTTGAAACACAAACTCTGCATGCCAAGTTTTCCTAATGTAAAATTTTCCTTTTATAAATTATATTTCAAGGAGCAACAAGTTTGTGATCAAAATGTCCAGGGACACTTACCATGCTCTCAAGAAGCATCTACAGGTGAATCTTTATAATTAATGTGTTGATCATGCCATTATGGAGCTGAATAATGTTGTTGGGTATCATGCAGAATTAGTCCTCAATTTTATCAGATGCCTCCTGGTTTGGGTATATGTCCATTCTGCATCTTGTTCAAATATTTTTCCCCCTTTTTTGTTCAAGGACAATCAACAAGAAGTTCTTCTTACACTCATCCAACAGCATCTTCATTTTGATGGTAAGTACAGCAGATTTAATAGCTAGTCAGGAAGACATTTCATTGCAAATACATGGTACAGACTGATTGTAAATTACATCAGGCCTCTGCTAAAAAAATAAAGAGAAAGTTCTATTATATCCTACATCTGAACTCCTTTGATTTCCAGTATTTGAGGGTCGTCCAAGGACCAAACAAGCCATTGAATCTACGACAGGAGCTATCACTGGAGAAGCCACTTTTGAAGGTTCAAGCTAATATATTTTGTAATGTATCTATACTGCAAGAGATAAGGTATTGATTGCATGATAATTATATGCTACTGGGGCCAGCTAAGGGGACATGAAAGGATGAAACGATTATTAGTGTGTGCAATCTGACAGCTATGGTATCTTTCCTCAGCAAACAAAAGTAAGATTCATTATGGTACCCTGGCGGAACCAGATCTTGGAGTTGTGATTGAGGAGGAAACAGATGAAGAGGAGGATAAAGATAAACCCAAGGTATTAGCTTTTTCTGAGTTGTACAAACTTAATCAAAATTAATCAAATTGAAAAAAGAAAGCCAGTCACGACAAAGAGTGCATTCCAATAATGTTAGTAAGCATTCCAGGTTTCAGCATGATTGGCTCATCAAAAACCAAAATGGCAAGCTTTTAAAAATTGTTAAAATATGAGACTAATAATTAGTGTCCCCCATTTCATACTAAAGTCTCTTAAAATTTTAAAAGCTTGCTGGTCAGTTAAATTTTACACAACTTTGGAATGGCTAATGTAAGAGTGTATGCCAAGTTTCATCAGTCTGCAGATCTTCAGTGCAGATCTTAGCCAAGGTGTTTTGTGAACTTCAGTTAGAAGGCAGACTGGCCAATTTCACTTGTGACTCTGAGTTTTCTCCATATTTTTGTGTTGCAGAAAAAGAAAGCAAAAAAGGATTCAAATGGACCAGGTACTTGTTGAGTTTGTTTTCAGACAAAGTTATGTATTATCATTATTTTACAGTCTTTAATGAAAACATGATGATTCATTGAAATCCAATCCAGTCAGATTCAATGATGAACAAGAGGTGCATTTCTACTTTAACAATGGCCATTGCTTTTTACTGATCCAAACTTCAAGTGGTCTCCTAGAATGAACCCACTGTACTTCTGTCATGAGATTTCTTTCCTTTTTTAAAAGAAGATAAAAGACCCATCCAGAGTTTGAGATTTTAAATTTTCAGGAAAGAAGAAACAAGAGCACAACCCCAATGCTCCGCCACGAAACAGAATTCCTTTTCCAGAAATGTGAGTATCAAGCAGCCATTCAACATAATGTCCTACATCAAGCAAGCAACATGTGTTAATATTTTAATTTTATTTTTACGTAACAGGAAAGACAGTGAGAAGTTGATAAAGATAACAATGATGAGAGAATCTGCCAAACGACTTAAACTTGACACTGAAACTCTACCTTCTGTGTGTCTCTACAGTGTTCTGAATGCACATCAAGGGTTAGTGCTCCTCGATCCGGTCCTTCCCTCCAACACTTCAATCAATCAATCAATATATAGAGATTACTTCATGGAAAGTGCGCGCGTACGGTTTTTATTCACGAGTTGTGAAGTATCATAAAACGAACGAGCGAGGCTTTGCGAGCGAGTGAGTTTTATGATACGAAACAACGAGTGAATAAAAACTGTACAAAGCACTTTCCATGATGTTTTCTGTTTATTATATACATACTGAGACATTTATGATGGGACCGGGAAACCCTTTAAAAGTAGTGAAAAATCGTCGTTCGCAGCTTGTGATTGGACGAACGATTTTTTTCACGTGTGAAAAGCGTCGTTCGCGGCCTCTCATTGGCTAGAACTCATTTGCGTACGAAATTTTACGATATGGCTTTTTCGTGAGTATGTCTCAGTATGTATATAATAATGTTTATTTATACACCTAATGCCAAGGAATCAGAGATTCCACACGTCAGGCTTTACTGCGGACTCGGTTATTTTAGTTACTCTACTCTGAAAATGACTTCCGCCCAGGTGTTAGACGAACAACTGTTGGTATATGTAGATTGTGAAGCATTTCGGGTTGATGGCCGGACTTGAGTAATTTTGGTGTGTGGCTGGGGGAACAGCAAAACGGCAAGTAAAGATTTAAGAATTGTTAGCAGTAGGGAAGAAAGTTGGGTCAGCAAAAAAACCCGGGTACAGATTGGGACCCCTAAATTGAACTGCTGTGATCCAGAATCGCTGAATCGTGGCTCGAAGGTACGAAGCCTCCCCATTCGCGCTCGCTCCCCGTAAAGAAAAGCGCCTTTATATTTCCACGCGTGCGACCTCTATCATCATTATTTTCATGTTTTTTTGTTTTTTTTTTTTTTTTTTTTTTTATCCTCAGTCTGAACACCGTCAGTATTTCTGAAGACTCCAGTCTCTTGTCTGCTGGATTTGATAATAGCAGTGTTCGAGTTTGGAGCCTGACTCTACAAAAACTAAGAAGCCTCAAAAGCTCCACAGAATTACTGAAGATCGACAAGGAATCGGGTAGGAAAGACGTGGACGTAGTGTACTAGTTCTGTGTTGTGTTTGACATCATCGTGGTATCTTAATATTTTATTTCTCTCTTGAACAGAGGACGTGATGGAGAGAGTGATGGACGACAGGTATGCTGAGGTTGTAGGCCTGACGTTGCAGTCTGAGGTTGTAGGTCTGAGGTTGTGTGACATCACATGTGTTGCATTTTAGGTCCTCCACAGATTGTCGCCGCCTCATTGGTCACTCTGGTCCCGTGTTCTCCACCAGTTTCAGCCAAGATAATCAGTTTCTTCTCTCAGGTTCAGAAGACAAAACAAGTAAGATCCTCGGAAGTATTTCACAACGCCATTTTGTTTATCGCATTCAGCGAAGACAAGATCACCCCACACTACATTATACTGTTCACCGCACTTGTCACTAAAAATTTGTGCACTGAAAACTTACTAGTATGACAGTGTTAATGTTGATCAATAAAGTTTACCATATCCATTCATACTGCTGTAACTCTTCTCCCTACAGTAATTGCGAACAGGTTGCACTGTCGGTACAAACCAACCAGATACCGACCACGTTACCGACCACAAAACGGCGGCGTTATCGACCACATAACGGCCACTCACCGACCACATACCGACCACTTTACCGACCACATAACGGCCACTCACCGACCACATACCGACCACTTTACCGACCACACAACGGCCACTCACCGACCACATATCGACCACTTATCGACTACATACAGCCTGTTACCGACCACATATCGACCAGTGCAACTTGTTCACTTGTCCTTGTCCTACTTCTCTCTTTAGTTCGGCTTTGGAGTCTGTTCACGTTCTCTACGTTGGTGAGCTTCAAGGGACATAACTATCCTGTGTGGGATGTGAAGTTCTGGTGAGTAATCCCTCGCCCCACCCCTCCCCTCCCCTCCCCCCTTCTTAAGGCCTCCTTGGGCTTCTCTGATCCTTGTGCTGTGCTTTGTTTCCAGCCCTCGTGGTTATTATTTCGCGTCAGCCTCGCACGACCGCACTGCTCGCTTGTGGTCCACGGATCATCACCAGCCTCTCAGGATATTCGCTGGACACATGTCCGATGTCAATGTGCGTAAGATGAGTTATTTATTGTTATAAGAATATAGATAAATTACATAATACGCGCTATCCGATTGTTTACGCCGTCCTGGAACGTCATCACTCAACATACCATGCGCACGTCAGCCTGACGTCAGCTTTTTACCTTTATAACTGTGAACTTAGTGTTTACCTTTTTCTTATAAAAGAAATACAGCACACATAAATGTAATATGTTGAGCGCGTGGAAAAGTACTTCTCGATCTTTCTCGTGTTCTTACAAACTCCCGTGCGCTTTTATAACTCGACTTACCATAGCATGGTGTATTTATCAGCTTGAGTCACGACGTCCGAAAAGGTAGCAGTTTTACCTTGAATTTGAATTTGCGGGGTCAGGTGGATGTATACCGTAAAATGAACCCACGTTTTACGACCCCGCTACAGTAGTTGTCAAGAATGTCCGTAGCAGTTCAGTCTTGGAACCCCTCGTGTTTCATTGACCTTGAACCACGACACGCTGGCAGTAACTGCGAGTCGGCTGTGTGAATTGTTTTAAAGCTCTGTCCGTCTTTGTTCTTTTCTCAGAGAGTCGCTTTTCACCCCAACTGTAACTACATTGCAAGTGGATCCGCTGACCGGACTGTTCGACTGTGGGACATAAAGACAGGCACCTGCACCAGGCTCTTTACCGGTCACAAGGTAAAAGCATCGACCAATGTAAAGAGTGTGTTCGAGTCAGTTTGTTTGGTGGACTGTGGTCCTTAGACAAGTGTTTTGTACGATTGTGGTGTGAATTAGTGTCTTGAAAGCAGTGTGGTCGAGTTTGTGCCACTCAATCCAACATTTTGAACAGGAGCAGCTTGCGAAAACAGACGGATTTTTTTTTGCCTGTTGCTAAATGTTTCGGTATTTTTCGGCTTCGCAAAGCAACAGGCGGAAAGTCCGTCTCTTTTCGCAGCCTACAGTAGGAGCAGTTAACCGTTAACTGTTAGAATCAAGAAACAGAAATGTATCGTTACTTTTCAGGGTTCCGTGTATTCTTTAGTGTTCTCCTTGGACGGTCGTTACTTGGTTTCTTCGGGTAAGTTTAGTTATTTATTTCCAGTTTCCGATCAATTTGATTGCAACGAGATAAGAAAAGAAACAGATGAGCCCTCCCAAACAAAACAACTGCAATGATAATCGAGTCAAGCACAAGAGAAACAGGCAATCACAAGCACAAGAGCAAAATATTTCCTTTTCCTTTTGCATGTTTGCATCGCTTTTTTTCAGGGACGCTGGTTTTCTCTTGTACTTGTTTCGCTCGTTTTCACTTGACGCATATCTCTTGTGCTTGCGGCGCTTGTGAAAAATGACGAGGCTTAGAGCCGGCTCCAGCACATTGTGTGTGTTTTGTGTATTAGGCGCAGATGCACGGATCCTTTTTTGGGACTTGGCAGAAGGAACTCTGGCGGCAGAAGTCAAGGGACACACGAGCACCGTGTATTCACTGGCGTTCAGTCGAGACGGCAATATTCTCGCCTCGGGTATGTCACCACATGCTTCGTGTGTGTGTGTTGTTGCTGTTGTCGTTGTTGTTGTTGTTGTTGTTGTTGTTGTTGTTGTTTATGGATGGCAGATTTATTGATTTGTCTAATTATCCTTCCCTAGGTGGAACGGACAACTGTGTGAAATTATGGGACGCTCAGGCCATTTATAATTCCGGCGAAGACATGCAAGGGTAAGACATGTAAATGAACGTCTGTTTATGCAAGAGCGGAGGATTTGAGTCGTGCTGTTCTGTTTTGTTCTCAGGACTGGACAGCCCAAGTCACAAGAGTATGGGCTTGGATCGTATCTGACCAAGAACACTCCGCTACACTGCTTGCACTTCACCTTAAGAAACCTTCTGCTTGCCTCAGGACCATTCTCTCCGACATAGCCGGTACTAAAGGCACAATGACCTGGACAAATCAGATCCTTCAGTCCTTCATCTCCATTTCTTTCGTCCCTGTTCCCCCACCTTATCTCTGTTCCCACTTCTATAGTATATAGAATATATACTATATTCCCTCTTGTGTCCTCGTCAACTCTTGTTTTGCAAACACGTTCATATAGGGCACCACTTGTACATAACTGCGTTTATTAATAAAACGACATCGAGGAAACATTTCGTCTGCTATAGTTGTGTCGATGGTTTTCGTTACGAACACGCAAAGAATCACAATAAATCGATTGCAAAAATGGGTAAACATCAAGGGTATATGATTAAAAACAAACCTTTCCGATGGGAATGGATTGCCAATTGCTTTCGATTTTGGGGGGGGAACTGAAAATCTGTGGTTGTAAGGTCGCTAAACAAGTGGCTCTCAATAAGTAACAATATTATGGACACTGAAAAGTTTATTTAATTACGAATATAGAAAAGATTTACACATACCACCGTACAGATTTGCCATTCTTAGAATTTATGGAAAAACAAATGTTTCGCACAAGGCGATACAAAACACTTACATTCCAGAGACAGAACTTCGAAAATTCTAAAATAATTACATATTAGTCTACATATTAATATAGCCATCTAAGAAGGCTGAGAATTCATATTTTTATTGAAATTTAAAAATTTGTTTGAATATTTTTCAACAATTCCAGCATTTTCACCCCACGACCCTCGCAAGGTAAAAAAAAAAAAAAGACCTACATATCTGCTCTACTGATCATGGTTAATCCTGGATCTCTTTAGGCTAAATTAATCGAATTTTGAAGCCCGGCGTCAAAATGAGCGCGAGGTTCAACTTGGACGAAAACCTTTTCAGAACTTTAGACTAAATTTTTGAGGCTGCGTCCTATTTTTTGCCTCGTTTTCCTGTTTTGCCGACGCCGCTCTTAAGCGCGTTGATCTCGTCTTGTTGTGACATCAACTTCTCGTTCATTCCACACAAATGATCACTCATCATGGACAGTTGTTCTTCGTAACTGCGTTTGGTTGTCTCCACTTCGTCCTGAAGACAAAAATAACACGAGTCATTCACTTTTGTAACGAGGATCCTGTTCAAACCAATTTGCGCTTGGGGCATGTGACTATTAATATTAATGTTACCAGCACTACTACTAAACTGTACAACTGCTTCAACTGCTGTTGATGGTACTGCTTACTACAATGAAACTCGAAAATTAGTAGCGGCATCTGTTCCAGATCTCACCTCCAGTTGACTTATCTTCGACTCACAGGCCTTGAGATCGGCCGCGTAGGACAGTTTTGACTGATTCATGCGTTTGTACAGAGATGAACACTGAAGGAGAAACACAAAACAAGTCACAAAGCTCTTCATTTCAGCACAGTTTGATGGCTTCATAAAGCACGGCTGAAGTTGTCCCAACATATCAAAAAGTGCGTGCGTTTCGACTTAGTCAAACGGCTTACCTCGGCGGAGAAAGATTCAGCTTTGCTATCAGATTCTTGGAGCTGTAAACAACAAGTAGCCACGTAAAATCAGACGAGTATCAACAGAAACCGACAGAAAACTGCACGAACTGCGAAGGATTGAACTACAGATAAATAGTTTCAAGAGACTGACTGACTAGTTTCAACAAAAAGCAACATGTGACCGAGAAATTCCCACATTAGTGCCGCTAGCGAGTGCAATTGTATGTCGTGCTACTGACCTGTTCATTAAGCTCTTTGATCTTTTTATTGAAATGAGACTTGATGAGAGGCTCGCGTAAGGAATCATCTGAAACCTGTAGAAACGAGTCTCAGTGAGAAGAAGTGCAGGAGAGAATGTGTATGTGGTCGGTCAGAGCAAAGAAATAGAGATAACTGACCTTGCTGTTATCCACAACAGACACGTCTCCAAGCTTAAAAAAAAAAAAGAGGACAGCTAAAAATAAGCACGCAGCCTGCAGCCTGCAGCCTGCACTGCAGAATAGGAATTAATACCCCGGTGCTGGTCAGTACAGTCTCTTCGTTTGGAGTGGAAAAGACAATTTGCAGCTTACAGGTCACATAAATAAATAAATGCTTAATAAAAACGAAGCAGTTAAGTGAATGTTTGTACCCAGACCCCTACTTACATCTGGTGAAGTCCCCTGAACCTCTAACACTGACGCAACTGATGACGTGGAGGAGCGAGGTGTGGAGCGGGCTGCTTCAGCCTGAAAACCAAACACAACAAATTGAAACGCGATAAAGAATGAAATTCCAAAACTCACTCTTATACGAACAGTCCTTCCTAAGGAGAAATGTGTGTACATGCAACAACTCGCAAACGCTGCAGTCGGGATAAAATGCTGTTCTTATCGAGGGCCGGCATTACGAGCGAGGTGGGGGCAAAAGTGCGTCTAACATTTCACTTTAACAAGTCACGAATTTGGGGTTAGTTGTGGGGAGGGTTGGGCCTTCTTGTTTCTATGATAACGACATTCCTACCAAAAGAGAAACAATGACGATTTCGACAATGTAGTAACAACAACGGCAGCAGCAAAGTCAACAATGACACTGAAACGACACCAAAGCGACTGGACATTGCGCATATCATACCTTAACTTGATGTTCAGTGAAGGCGGTGGAGGCCTTCAGTTGACTTAACTCTTTTTCTAACGCCTGATATACATGAATAGAACAGGTTAGGGCATAACAGTATACCACATAACTTAAAGCCTACCACAAACAAACACAACAGCAAATCGGAACAAAAAAGCTCAATTAGACACAGCTCAGGTTATTACTATGTATTGCACTTTTTAGGTTAACGTCACCGTGCTCAGCACTTACAACAGAAGCTAATGGGCAAAGTTTTGTTAAAGTTCATCCAACTGGCCGCCATGACGGCACATAAAGACCAGGCATAGACTGAGCTACAATGATCTTCACATGGCAAGCACACAACAAAACGAGTTCACTGACCTCGCATCTACTCTTGAACTTCATTTCAACCAATTGAGCTTCCAACATCCATTGATCTTTTTCCTATATGAACCAAAAGAAAACAATTAATTTGCAGAAAATAAGTATTTTACCAACATTGTAAACTCATCGTCGATAACGCTGAAATCAATATGTCGTAAAAGAAAAACATAAACATAAACAAACAAACAGAAAACTCGGCCATTTCTATAATCATATTCAAAAAGAAAGCTTGATCGCGGGTTTGAGTTCTTCATTTGCTGTAGCTTACTTGTTCAAGCTTGGAGATGCGCTCCTTAGTAGCAGACATCTGAAAGGGAAAAACAGACAGATCAATGACAACAAAATATGTTCAGAACGTCGGACGTAATATGATGGACTGCCTCGGCCTAGAGATCAACCTAAGACTACTGGGTATAATGCCGAACTGATCTCGTCGGGGCACGTGATGCAATATAGATTCAATGTGATATTTATGTTGCAGCATCGTAACAACAAACCTGTTGTAATAATGTTTGGCGGTCTTCAGTCGAGAGAGTTCTATGATCACAGAGAGCAACTTGATATGGGACAGAAGCAGACTGGGGCTGTTGAATGAAAGACACTGCATTCAGCTAAGTGAAAATGTCATGAGCAACAAATGAAAGGAGAAAAATAAATCCTGCAGGGTTCACACGGAAACTTGGGAATAAATTCCATGACTCATAAAGATGTTGAAAACAGTGAAGAAAATGGCTTGCCCTCGCAGCCGAAGGTTTGATGCTTGAGGCAAAGGTTTCGAACTTCTCCATTCTCCAATTAACAGCTGAAAATAATTTGATTAAATAGTACTATAATAATTTGATTAGATAGTACGCACCCTTGACACAGTCTGCAAGTAATCCGCAGCATGATGTCTGAACGCCACTACAGCCGGGGAGGTTGCGAACTGAGGAACAAGAAACAAGCAGATTGGTTTGTAGTGATCTTTCGTCGCCTTTTTCCTACAGTTTGTTAGAGTCAGTCTCTATTACGCTTTGTCAACTTCGTAATACATCAAATCGCATCTCATCGTATAGTATCGTAGCGTATTCTGAGCAAAAACGCCGCCTCACCTCACCATCACCAGCAGTTGAAGCTCCTCTCGTCATGAAGGAAGACTTGAACGAGAAAAAGTCCAAATTGCTGCCCATGAACTTCACTATCTGTTGAGTAAGCAAATATTGGGAAGAGGCTCTCGACGAATGAAAGGGAAGAAAGATAACTCGGAAATGAAGCGATGAAGTACGAACGAATAATCTAAAAACAAGTACAAAATACATGGCTAGGTAAAGCAAAACAGCTGAGAGTAGCCAGTGAAGGTAGTATAGAAAATGAGCATAAAAAGAGTTTCAGTGGGGAAAGGCCGGGAAAGAAGATTATTTTTTCAAACCGATACCATGACATAACTTGCTTCGCATGAAGCAGTCACAAGAATAGAAGCTCAATAACACACCTTGCCGGTTACCGTGACCAGAGAATCCAAAGAAAAAACTATGCGTTCGTCTGTACTTTTCAAAGCCTGAAAAAATAAAAGAAAGAAAAGTTGATCATATTTCGGAATGCGAACTTTCTTCGTATCTCACGCTTTAAGGTTGATGTGTTCCGCTTTGGCCCATAACATCATCTACGGGTTGTTTAGTGCTGTTGTATGTTATAGAGTCAGTGATGATGAACTGTATTGTAAACCCAAGTCGTTTTTGTGAGTATCGCTGACCAAACATACCGTACCTCCGTTATAGTGGGCAGCTGATGCTCCAAGGTCGCCTTAGAGTGATAACACTTTTTCACTTCTGTAAAGAAATGCACAATAAATCAACAAAAATTATAAACAATGGACTAAGGAGAATGACCGTGCCTCTCCACACGTCTCCCGTGTTCTTACAAATTCCCACGTGCGAAACCTCTTTTGCGAAAATGAGTTTAATTTGCATGAAATTTGAGCAAGCGGGTAAAACTAATTTTCTTGAAAAAGATTTCACACTGAGCCTCGCTTTAAAGCTGGTGTTACACTGGTCGATTTGCAACGCCGATTTGCTCCAAATTCGCGCAATGGTGTTGCAAGTTTATGAATCGCTTTCAAAAACTTACAACGCGTTTCAGCACTGCAAACATCGCGAAAAATCGTTCGCAATGGGGTGTTACACCTGAACAATTTTTAGCGCAACATCGTATCGTTGCAAATCGTCGTTGCAAATCGACCAGTGTAACACCACCTTAAAAAGAGATAACAGGTATATCGGAAATGGCATATCGGCTAGTTATGAGAATCTTCACTGCGATGCAGACCTTGAAGGGATCTGTGGAGGTCGTCCAGGGACGTATTCAAATGCACGAAACAAACGTTGTAGTTGCTGGGTAAAAGGCCACCAGTTGCCGAACCTAAAGACGTGAAAGGGTAACGTAAGTATATTAGCAAGAACATGACTCTGCATCGAAAGACCATGGATCCGACATGCCTGCATAAAACGCTGGAAACTTACTTGCTGATGCCAGTACTTCGATATAAGTGTCAGCTTTGCTGAAAACATTGACTAATTTCTTCAACGCTTGTAGTAACTTGATGTTGTGTTCTGCTATCAAGCGAGAGCAGGTAGACATTTTGCATTCCTCCTCAATGCTAAGAAGGAAAATCCAAAATTCCTGTTTACCCTTTGGCACATACAAAACATTAAACTTTTTTTTTGCAAATTACAAAGAAAAACTTAAAACACTTTAAAAACTTTACCTTAGTCGGTGGTAAGGTAACAGCTTCTTGAAGTAGTTTACGTAGCCATGGAAAGCGCCTGAAAATTCTTGCAGACCAGTTAAGGTTTCCTGCAGACACAAAGCATACAAAGAAACTGCTAAGCTGTGAATAAACGATTGAACTTGTAACTAATCACTTAGTTCTGGCGGCTAACGCTCGAAACGTCAGCAAAAAAAAAAAAAAAAAAGAAAAAAGAAAAAAAAAAAAAACACTTTCTTTACGTAATCAAAATCTGGCAAGCAAGTGGTGATGTATCGCACTTCTGATTCGTCTCTTCTTCAGCTCAAAGCGTTGAAAACGATTTTAGATTCTTATGGTCTTTCCAGCTGTGTTTTCTTGCAGTCTCAGTGGTGCTATAATGACTTTTGGTTTTGGTTTTCAACGTCAATCGCAAACTGCTCTATATAACAACCTACTTTACCGTAATTAGCAAAATGTCAAAAATTGTTACAAATAAAGACGGCAGCCATATCGCACTTATTACTCACCAAAGAAACAAGACAATCCGACTTGACACTGTTATAGAAAGAATTGAAAGCTTCATCCACACTGCGAATAACCACTGTATTCTCACGAAGGTAGCTACAAAACTGAACAAGACCAGACAAGTGAGACAACTTACTGCTGAAACTGGCTGTGTAGTTATGAAGCAACTCAGTGGCCGTTTACATAGAGTAAACTCGTCCAGGACCGGACCCAAGGCAAACTATTCATACATTTCTTTAAACATCGATGCAAAGCCCGGATACATAAGAAACCACATCTTGTCTCAGGGTTATACCTTTTGGGTTGAAGGGCTGATCTGCTCCTGAGAGGACTCCACAAAAAGAGCCTTCAGCCTCTGAAATAATACAAGAGCAACATTACAGCACCAGAGTGTGACGCCATTGAGATGTCAATCTCAATAAAGTTGACAGTATTACCTTCTCTGTGTGCGTGTGAAAATTGGATAGTTCTTTAGTAAACTCTTTCATCAGTTTTGCAGCCTGACTAACTGCTTCTCTGGCTTTAACCTGTCATAAGAAATTCAAAATACAAAACTCAATGAGCCAAGACAGAGTCTTCAGAGTCTCACTTTGTTCAATTCAATTTTCACGATTCTTATTCTCAACTATCCACCAGAAATTGGCTTCAATAAATCATTACAATACCTGGTGTTTTCTGTCATGTGTTGGCACATTTAATATGTTCAATTTCCTGTCACCTACATGGACAGCGAGAAAAGACAAGAAGGAAGAAACGTGGAAATATTGACAAACTTGAAATAGCAACAATAACAAAACCAAATAACTTTGAAAAGAAAATGAAAGTTCACAGTCTTGAATGGGTATTTATGCACATATTGCAAAAATATTGAATTTGGATTTAATTATGCACAGTATGTCTGAAAGACTAGAAATTCCTCATCCTCAGATATCACACAACCAGAGATCACCTTACTTGTATCATTGAACAGGATCTTCTCTGAAACAACTTTAGACACATTTTCTGCAAAGAAAATAAAGTAGACGACCACTTAAAATAATTCTATTTATAAAAAAAGGAACAAAATAAATAAATGAATCAAATCTTCTATAAGACACAAGAACGTAGCCTCACCATATCTTGATGTAAGTTCCCTGTGCATTATCTTCAACTGCTGTTGACTGAGGAAAAAAAAAGTTTCTTTTTTACAGTACACATTAAATTTATCACACACCTATGTCACATCTTGAGTCAATCTTGTTGACTTGTAGAAGCCACCATGCACAGGTAGGCAGGGGGAGGGGAGGATGGGGGTGAGCACTTTTGTATTACAGGGTTTACCAAGTAACATTACTTTCACTATCATGATAATAATTTCTATTGTGATGTGGTTGAATGTGATTGTAAAACATAGTACTCAAGTACCTCTTTTCACCCTTGACACTAGCATATCTGAGTTCTTCCTCTGTTTTCTGCAGCTTTACCTATTGTGAAGCCAAAAATGTTGCTATGATTGACATCATCATGAATTCTTTAAATCTTAGAAGTCAGGACAAAACATTGGTAACGTAATCAGTCTGCATGTCACACATTGATTCATTGTAAAGAAGTATCCCCCTCCCCATTTTAAGGTCCATCCTGTTCAACCCACTACTGAGATGTGTTCCACAAACCTCCAACATTGCACGGTCTTCCTGGAGCTTGTCCATCACCATTTTGTGTTTTGCTGTGGTTTCATCTAGTATACTATGATGAGTTTTACTTTCCCTGAAAAATATACCATAATAAAAAAGGCTGTTCACTATTTCAACAAAATTGCATGTTTACATGCAAGAACATGTGCTTACTTAATGACTACCCTGTATGGAGAACCTCCCCTAACAGAGTTCTATGTGTCATAGCCTTTTATCACTGAAATTAAGTTTTACTTGTACAAGAATGACTATTTTTGTTTACCTTTCAAGAATCTCCAGCCTCTCCTTAAGGGTCATGGTTTCTATTGTGTGCACTTGTGTGGCTTCATAGAGCTAGAACATCAATGCAACAAATAAACCTATATTACCCTGACTACAGCTTTGCAATATCACAAAAACATAACCCAAAAAAATACTAGCTTTAACAAGAATCAAACCCATAATTTATGTGACTTGAACCAGTTATCAAGTCTCCCATCTTGCCTGACATAATTTACTTTAAATTTTCTCTCAAATGGCTGAGAACTTTTAATTATTAATTTGTACTGCCATTAAAACATTTTTCTCGTGGAACTTACTTCCCTCTGCAACCTCTCATTTTCTTGGATTTTTATTTGCAGTTCCTCATGTTTCACATCATCAGGAACAGAATCAGGTTTAGACTTTAATGCATGTAAAGGAAAGATAAAGAATAATCTAATGTTACATGATTGTACACTACTGTTATGGGATTGTACATCTGAATTTTGTGTCAAGTACTGTACTTTTATTTAAAAGCCCTCTGTAATAATATAATAATTATAGAAGGTTCAATTGTGGTTTCATATTTTGTGGTAATGTGCTGTACAAAGTCAAATAGATTGACAGAGAGGCAAGGAGGCTAATGAGATGGGCTGACACAGACACAGCTTGACAAGTCATCAATTTATCACATGATTTAAATTACAAAGCTCTGCAAACTACTAGTACGATACCACATAATATAAATATGCAGTAAACAGACCTTAGATTTTCTGCTTTTGCTGTCAGCCCCATCCAGCTCTTCCTGCAGAAAGCCAACCCTCTTTGATAGCTGGAAAATAAAACATTTACATGGTAAACAAACTTGACAGACACTCATAAAATATCGGCAGTAAAAAGTAAGGCTAACCAGCCTGTAAGTCTAGAAGGCTTCCAGTAAGTAGAACTGTTCCAAATATTGTTTAAATTCATGACAAGAATACCACTGACCTGATCATTTCTAAACTGTAAACTGTCAATCTCTTGTTCATATTTTCTGATCCTTTGGTCCTTTTGTTTTAGAGTCTCCTGTGTTGTTGAAGGATCCAACAAGATATATAAATTTTAGAAATAACATAATGGTACATAATAATGATACATAATAACAAAAATAAGACTAGAGCTTCCGTGGCTAGCAACGTCAAAGAAATTGAATATGGAAAATGTAAAAAAGTTGCATTTTGACATGTCACACATTTTACACTGTACACCCAAATAAATTCAAATTATTGTAATCCTTTTGAAGGCAGTACAATATTAAATCCCATAATATTGACCTGCAAAGTCCTGGTCTTCTCTTGTTCATCTCTAACACCTTTCTTCAGGACAGCATTCTGTACTCGTACCTGAAAACAAAGACGCCATGAATGCATTGTGATAATAAACTAGCTGGAGTGACTTACGTGGAAGAATATTTTAGCAATATTTATTTGTTCGTGCTGATCTACTGTAATTGTCTCTGTGTGAGTGCAGTATTTCAGTCACTTATGAGCATGTGAGACCTCGGAGGAGAAGAAAGCATCTCATATTTCCCACCTTGAGAAATCTACACGTACGGTATGCTACTTATTTGCATAAATAAAGTATCTTATATTTCTAATTTTATGGTATGCTGTGATGCTGTTATCTCATCAGTGGAACCTCCGTACCATCGGGACAAGGAAAAATGTCCCCTGAATGGAGGTGTCCCTTGAAAGGAGGTAATCATTAGAAGGACTATATAAGCGTTTCCTTTTTTTCGGGACAAGGAGAAGTGTCCCCATAAAGGAAGTGTCCCCTTAATGGAGGTGTTCCAAAGTAGAGGTTCCATTGTATGTCAGAGGAGGGAATCATAATCTTAAATTTACCTGCGTGAGAAATCTACATGTACAGTAATTCTCATTATTAATGTAAGCTAGTTGGAAGTCATACATTTTTTAGTTATAACTATAAGACGTGTTGTAACTAAATAAGACGTGTGAAAAGGAACACGGGAAATCAAGACACGCAATTAAGTTTAGCGGACTGCATATTTACTTGGTTTGTAAACGTCTTCACTTTATTCCCGACAACGTCAATACTGTGGACTATGCTGGTAGGTAAGGACTATGTCATTAAATTATTCTCGCAATATCTGCACTAAATGATTGGCAGCAAATCACAAGAACCATGTAGATTACCAAGGGTCTTCAAATTAAACAATAATCACATAAAAGCACGATACCTTGTTATAATCAGCTGCCAGCTTTTGGAACTTCGCCTGTAAACTCTGCGTGTCTGCACTCATAGCCGATCCAAAGAAATCCTAACAAATCATTCGATAAAATTGAGCTAAATATTTCCCCTATGCGACGGCCATATTGGATGACTGACCGCAAATGACATGCGCAACATTAGACCGCAAAGCAAAGGGCCTGGGAACAAAGGCATGATGGCGGACGAAGAAGGAATAGCGAGGTCGGTACAGTAAGACAATTCTTGAGCATTTGAGCTTTCGTCTTGCTCTAACAGACCACCTCGCTGTGTTGTATAGGTACTCAAATAGCATACATTGTGATATGGATGTTAGGCAGGTATTCTTCTTGATGGAAACACGTTTATGATAAAAAACAAAACACGGACGTACAGTGATTATTATGGCCGGAAGGATTTGAAACCAGGGGAAGATCCGACGTTTCCATATTCTTTTTCGGCACAGCAATTTTTTAGAAAATTACCATAGCAGAAAACAACTGGCCAGAGCACTGCACGCAGCGCGACTAGTTTCGCTGTCGAAGTTAATTTTGTGTCATCGCTTCCGGATTTGACTCACTTGTCGACTCCGTGTAAAGGTCATGAAGTGCTTAGTTGTTCATATTATCTGTATTTGAAACTTACTGTGCAAAGTAGTAAAATATGTCGTGTCAACATTATTTACAGCAATCATTGTTTGCTTATTTTAGTTTTTGACGTGCAGCAAGAAACTACTGAGCTCGCATAAATTGAGAAGTGTGGTGCAATCATTGTAAGACGGAAGACCGAGTAAAGACTTACCATAGAAATGGCTGAAAAATTGAATGGAATCAAAGATTTACCCGACCACGTGGAAGAACCAGAGGAGCTTGATCAAGATTCCTTGAACACTTCAGTCGAAGCTCAGGCTGAGAACCAGAAGGACAGTAAAAAGAAGAGAAAGAGACGGCGAAAAAAACGGAGTAAATCAGAGAGTAAACAACAAGAGAAACCGGAGGAAACGGAAGGCGAACATCGGGCAACTCCAGAAGGAGACGCCGAGAAAGTGAGTCCACCAGATGAAACAACGCCCCAGCAAAGTGAGAAAGGAAGCCGTCAAGGACGAGGGCGAAGAAACTCAAAAAGAGGATCGGAATCCTCAGAAACACCGATGACAGAAGGGATTCCTGGCCATCAGACACCTAAAGAGAGAAAACATCTCGGCGGAGGAGCGAATGAGTCCCCTTCGAGCGGCCTGCGGCAGGGGAGAAAGAAATCGACCCCCCAGAGCCAGGGCAATTCAGCGAACATGCACAACTCCCCAGCGAGATCCACGCCTCGAGGAAAGAGGTTGCAACATTATGACGAGTACTTGACGAAGGAAGAAGTTTCTCACGGTTTAAAGCGCGGTGATCTGCTAAAAGGAGCAATACGAATCAGTCCCAGGAATTTTGAGTTGGCGTGGGTCACTGTTCCAGACATGAAACGAGATGTGATGATAGAAGGGAGGTTGAAGCGTAACCGAGCTCTCCATGGTGATGTGGTTGCGTTACGCCTTTTACCAAGAGAATGCTGGAAAGAGAGGAGAGACGAAATGGAAAACTATCAGTCTGAGTCGCCCAGGCCGAGCCAGACTGACAAAGTGAGGTCTGCGCGTTCAATTTCAGAGGGAGTAGCAGCCATGTCGCTAAGCCCTCAGCAAAAGAACACTCCAGTCCAAGACGCGCAGTCACGTACCGATCCCCAGCACATCCCGGACGAGTTCCTCCAAAAGACTGCTTGTGTCGTATACATCATTGAAAAGAAGCATTCTCGTGTGAGCGGCGGCCATTTGAAGCCATTTACCAAAACCCACAAGCAGGAGGGGCTGTTCGTGCCGTCAGACAGCAGAATACCACGATTACGTATACCACGTGACTCGTGCCCGCCAGAGTTTTTCAACAGACCTCAAGATTTTGAGAACACGCTATTCGTAGCGCGGATTACCAGCTGGGATATCGCTGCCCCAATGGACAGCTTTTACGCCGTGGGGGCTCTCTCGCGAAGTTTGGGCGAAGCTGGGGAAATAGAGCCGGAGACTGAAGCGATCTTGCTCGAGTACGGTATCGACTCAGGGCCTTTCCCGGACGAGGCCCTCGCGTGCTTGCCGGAGGGGTCCCCTTGGGAAATACCTAAGGAGGAGTTCTCCTACAGGAGGGACTTTAGAGAGGATTGTGTTTTCACCATTGATCCCCTGACAGCAAGAGACCTGGACGATGCACTTCACTGCAAAGTTTTGGATGATGGGAATTTTGAGGTGGGTGTTCACATCGCGGACGTGAGCTTCTTCGTTCGTCCTGACTCGGCTTTGGACCTCGTGGCACGTGACCGCGCGACATCCACGTACATGGTCCAGAAAGTCATCCCTATGCTCCCTCGTCGTTTATGCGAGGAGCTCTGCAGCTTAAACCCTGGGCAAGACCGCTTAACATTTTCTATCGTGTGGAAAATGAGCGAAAGAGGGGATATTCTTGACGAGTGGAAAGGTCGAGGAATCATTCGCTCTCGCGTGAAGATGGCGTACGAACATGCACAGGAAATGATTGAGCAGCCGAAGAAGAGCTGGACGGTGAGTGAGCTACCCACAATACACGGCGACGAAACAGCGGAGGAGTTGTCCACGTGCGTGAATAGGCTGCAGTCCATTGCGCGACGGCTTCACCAGAAGAGGATCGAGAACGGAGCGCTTCGTCTAAATCAAGTCAGGCTCAAGTTTGATCTCGACAAGACAACCGGCTGTCCCATTGGATACCGTGCGAGCGAGGTACGCGACGCGAACTCATTGATCGAAGAGTTCATGCTGTTGGCAAACATGGCGGCGGCTCATCATATTTACAAAGCTTTTCCATACATGGCGTTGCTTCGGCGTCACCCCAAACCCCATCCGAAACAACTGGACGATTTTCTAGATCTTTGCAAAGCCTTGAGCATTTCGTTTGACGGTGGATCGTCCAAAGCTATCCATGATTCATTGGTGCGTTTCGAAGCCTCTTCTGCTGAAAAGCTCGTCCTAGTAAGCTTGATCATGAAGCCCATGAAGAACGCGCAGTATTTCTGCTCAGGATCCTTGGAGGAAAGTATGTATGGTCATTACGCTCTCAGCGTTCCGCTCTACACGCATTTCACGTCGCCAATTCGAAGATACGCAGACATCATTGTGCATCGACTGCTAGCCGCCAGTTTGGAGATTGACGAACCTTTTCGGAAGACATCCGAAGATGTGGACGTGATTGCTGTGAACTGCAACGACCGCAAACTTGCAGCGAAGACAGCTGGTGAGTTGAGCGGCGAGATGTTTTTCGGAATTTTTGTGCGAGAGTGTGGGCCGTTAGAAAAAGACGGTGTGGTCACCGCTGTCATGGATCAGTCGTTTGATGTCCTGGTGCCGAGCTTGGGCCTGACCCGACGGGTTTTCTGCAAGTACTGCCCAGGATTGAAGTCACACGTGTTTTCTAAGGCGGAGAAGAAGACACCAGCCGAACTAAAGCTGTTATGGAGTGTAACCGACCAGATGAATGGCAAAGTCGTCGAAGTAGAGCAATTTCTGCGCGTCTTCACCAAAGTTGGCGTGATCATTACGTCTGAAAGCCAGGTTGAAGTCAACGCCAAGCCGTTCAAGTTCTACTTTGAACTTGTTCCTCCAAATCCCCTGGAGCAAGTGGAATTAGGAACAAACGCCACGACACACTACCCTCGTGCAACCGCATATTCTGGGGCCGAACCGTCGGGGGATACCGACAGAGTGTGCAGGAAGTTGTTTCAGTCAGAACCTGGCGGCGGAGGTCAGTGTGTGAATGATACACATTGTAGTATCACCCAAGTCGAGGGGTCTGACAACCTACAAGGGTCAAATTCTGACAGTGATGACGTCATTGTTGAGTCAGACGAAGACGAAACTACATGAAATGTGCCACATGACAATTTGGGTCGTAAACTGTACCAAGTCAGTCAAACTCAGTGCTTTGTGAACTGTAAGGGTAGTAATGTGAAATGCAATTTTAAGGTTATAGCAGATGATGTCGTTGGGTAGGATCGATACGATGTAAATTTTAGGTTTTACCTACCTTAAGCCAACTGAGTAAGAAACCCGTTTTACTTGAATGTGTTACTTTTACGAACGCACTGTAATCTTGCTGTTTCATTCATAGCAGCCTAATTTTAAGATAAAATGAAGTGCAAAGCTAGCAGCAATTTAAAGAACGACTTGGGAGCTCTTGTGTAGTTTAGTCTTTATTAAGGCGAAGTAATACGGGCAACATTTTATTGAAAGTTGCCGTGCAACAAGGTTGCGTAGCAAGTTGCGGCCTGTGTTGCACGTATTACTACACGTATTACAAAATTTCGTGCGTAGGTAGTAATACGTGCACCAACAGTCCGCACCTTGCTACGCAACTTTGTTGCACGGCAAGTTGCAAGAACTAAAATGTTGCCCGTATTACTTCACCTTTATTTCGCGTCCTTCCTCGCACATGCAATAAAGTGAAGAGTGGAACTTTTCGCCCTGAGCTGACAGATATCTGCGTATGTCTGTTCAAAACAGCGCCCCGTAACAGCCATGAGGATGAACCACACACTTTGCATGAAAATTTTTGCAACTGTGGTTACTTAGGGCCAGGTCGCACTAGGAAGTTTAGTCGATAATAACTCAGCATCGAGAGCAATACGACGGCTTCTTCAATGTTTGAAAGCAACTTGCTGACATATACTTCATGTTACAAGTGCTGTTTGCACTTCAAGTGATGCAAATTTTGATATTTATGTCGTTAAAGTTACGAGTGCGACCGGAGCCTTAGAAAGCTGCGTCAATTTTTGCATAAAAAATTCAATTTAAGTGAAAATTAATTTGCGCAGCAGGGGCATTACACGCAGAAAAACATGCTTCGCTCCAAGCTTGCGGAGAACAAGTTTTATTTTTGGTTGTGCTTTGCAAAGCAAACACTTTTTCTAATCTCAAGGACAATCACAAACCGCTTTGATTCCACGGGTGAAAGGTAAAGTGAGTTTTGACCACTTCCAAGTGAAATAGAAAAAACGTGAAAACTCACCGTTTTTCACCAAAAATGAAGGTGCACCCTGGATTAAAACACTACCAGTCTCGCTCTAATGCTCCGTTATGTATCAATAATTCTGAAACTGACACGCGCTGGTTTGGAGCATATCAACAAGAGCAGGTGCATTGAACGACCTTTTTTTCTCGTCAGCCAATAAAGGATGTTTTGATGTGGATCAACGCACAGTAAACCTTGATGCTTTGTACTGGTGGCGTCAATTTGTAGCAGAAAGAAGGAAGCAATGGTGATGAAAGATACCGATTTGTAAACAACTTAAGCTTGCTGGGTCATTTACAATGCAAATTTCGCTAATGGCGATTGTTTGCCCTAAAGTTTGTAGCCATCAGTTTGAAGATTCCACTTGAGTAAGATGATCAATGGCGAAATTCAACCGTTAGTAATTAAGGTTTTTTCCAGGTCTTCTTATTTTCTGTTTTTTTCGCTACTTCAGTTTCTTGCTGACAAATGAAAGCCTCGTCGCCACGTTCCTTTGACAGCTGAAACACATGGTCGTCTTACACACCTGTCAATCAAACAAGTAGTACTGACAGCTGATTGGTCAAAAACATGCATCCTTTGGGGTGCTATAAGCAGCTGTCTCGTCCAAAGCGCTGCGTTGTCACAAGGGCGAGTTTACGGGGAATTCATGTTCTACCCATATTCACCAAAACAAGGCTTCTCAAAAGCCACAAAGAGTAAATACTCGTGATGACTGCCATGACTTTACACCGCTCACAAATGGAGTATATTCAACCAACAACAAGTCAGGTATAAGCGTCTTTACGACTTCCTGCAAACCATATCATTGTGTGATTTGAAATCCACAACTTTTTACTCACACCCCTTTTCTGATCTTTGTGCCCGCCCACCGTACACATTTAAATCGCAGGAGCTCCAGCCCTCTCCACTGGCTCTGTTAGCTGCTACCTGCAGCAAGATCGGCCAGAATGCCGAAGGAGCGGATGGCCTTGAACCGTCGCCGCTAAACCAGCTTCAGGACTTCAGTTCGTGGGCACCAGAGCAGCTCGCTGCGATACAGCCAAGCGATGAAACATTCGCGAATGCAGTCAGCGTTTTATCGGAGCAAAACCAATCGAACCCTGGCTTTTATGCCGCCGTTGACCAGGGGGAAAATCGGCAAGTTTATTACGTACCCATTACGGTAGCATCGACTGGTATTGTGCGGCAAAACATTGCCACTGAACAGTGTTCAACTCCTAACGCCGAAAGCAACAACAACGCCATGACGTACAGCTTTGACATGGCAAAGGTTGTTGATTCTAGCTCTTGGGCGACCAAAACGATCCCCGATCAGACCCAGGAAAGCGATATCAACCAGTGGTGGCAAAACAAGCCAATAGCATGGTCCACTGCAAATGTAAATACGTCTTCGCAGTTCGTGTCGGTGATGTGTAACAATAACGTTGCGGCCGAGAGTAGCGAAAATGGGACAGAAATGACACAAGCAGTCAGCGCTGGTTCACATCCAAACCCGGCGTCTTACGTTCAAGTGACTAGAACATCACAAGGGCAGGTTATCTTAACTCAAGAAAGCGCAGATCCGACGAAATGGCCGCCGAACGTGATCACGGTGGCAGTTCCGAACAACACCGTGAGCCAACAGCTTCCTCAAGCGGAAACTCCTGACATGGCGAACGTCGGCGAAGTACAAACTGCTGTGAATCAGGGCGGCCGGCGACTCCGAAGAGTGGCTTGTACGTGTCCTAATTGTCGTGATGGTGAAGGGAGGACTGTAAACGGTCGTAAGCAGCACATTTGTCATGTTGTAGGTTGCGGGAAAGTTTATGGGAAGACATCACATTTGCGGGCGCACCTTCGCTGGCACACTGGCGAGCGACCGTTCGTTTGTAACTGGCTTTTCTGTGGGAAACGTTTCACTCGCTCCGACGAACTTCAGAGGCATCGAAGAACGCACACTGGGGAGAAACGGTTTTCGTGTAGGGAATGCGGTAAACGGTTCATGCGAAGTGATCACTTATCGAAACATGTGAAAACGCATTCAAACGGGAAGAACCCCCGGCCTTCCAACGGCAGCCAAGAAAACTCGCTACAACCTATCGAAATTCAAGCGGGGCAGCCCACTGCTACCGACTTCCAGCAGCACGAAGTGGTCGAAGTGTCCCCACAACCGGAGATCCAAACATCTCAAGGCGAAAGTCACGAACGGACTGCAATCGTGGAAGTTAACCTTCCGCGAATAACAGTTGAACAGAGCAATTTAGGTGAGAATACGTTTCCTGAAGCTTCGCTTTTCACTGAACATGTCACCACAGCTCAGACTTACATCGATGCTGAATTTATTTCTCCGGCAAGTCTTGGACTAAGCTCATCAAATGTGAATTCGATTCGATTTTCATAGATTCAGTTATATCTTTTTAAAACGAACAAGAAGGGTCTTTGTTCGTCACGATAAATTATGATCGAACACGCCATTTTACTTAGAGTTCTTTGTAAATATATTTTAATAGGTTAGTCCCACACGCTTATCTTAATGTTATTGGAATGGTATACTTTTTTATTAGCAAGGGTTATGCACGATAAGTTGGAATGGGAAGGCGATAGAAAGGTACAGTCATTAACATTCAATTAATATTCCTTGCTCATAAATAAATGTAATTGTTTTAAATTAAGGAAACCTTTATGGTCCTTCAATGTGTTGTCTTGTTAGGCTAATTGTCTGCAAAAGTGATTTATTGCTTGTAAGGCTGGTTTTAACAAGTGCGTAAGTCTAAGCATATTTTAATACATGATTTTTAAGCAAAACAGTTTACTTCCTTAATCCCAACTTCCATCTTTCTTTGCTCAATTCTGTCTGCTTGACAGTTTGAATGCTTATCTGATGCTCAATGTGTGATCTACATCTCAAAGTGTTGTTGTGTCCGGCCAGGAGCTGTTCATAAATATGTCATATCTCTACTTTTCAGCAAAGTGCTGATCATAATTGCTACACAAAAACAAGTTGTAGAATGTCTCTCTTTACCAACTACCTTTGGATACAGCCCATTTGCATCAGCTGGGCACATCAATATGGTGAAGAGGATATATTTGCAGGCTACTGTATATACTACCAGAAAAATGGAAGTATTTACACTTTGTTGGTCCATGGTCTTTCACTGGCCAAATTGTTCACTGTTGAAGTAAAGTCAAATTGCAAAAATCCTTCAATAGCTGTGGGACTATACTCGGCCTGAATTTCAGCTGCTCTCAGGTTTGCACAAACCAGGAGCCTGGCTACCAACTGGAGTTGTGCAGCTGACATTCAGCATCCTCGGAGACCCAGGGGCAGAGCTCTTTTCCTCCTTTCCCTTTTCTTGCCCTCCCCCTTCACCACCATTTTGCTCGCTGCCCATGACATTCTGCCATGGCTTTCCAAATAAAATGCTGCTAAAAAGTTTAGTTTTGTAAAATGCAGGGGCGTAGCATGCGATTTTGTAACTGTATGCACAAAGGGACTATTTCGTTCAGTTATGAAGCCGTACGGCGAGGTAGCCCGGCTCTCCACGTCTGGCGGGGCTAACAGAGGGAAAAATATGTGACGCGTTTTTTCGCGTAATGTACACTATAATACAAAAAAATATATGAAATCAATTCAAATCAGCCAATTTAATGATAAAAATGTCTTCAGGCAATAGAAAATTATATTTTAGTCAGATTAAAACAAAAATCTCAGATTTCAGCTATACGCCCATGCATACGTGCATATATGGTAGCTAGGTCCTTGAAATGACAGCATATACTTAGTACTATAGCTTGTGGAGAATGCCAATATTTAAGCAGAAAATGTAGAGAAATAATATGAAGTACTATTTTCCTTGTACACATTAAACTAATTTATCTGTACATTGTGCCTTTGATAGGAGGAGATCTTTTTGGGAGTAAATTGCATATGAATTAAAGTTCTAGAAACTCCATGCAAAATAAAATATTTACTAAACCAAGTTTGTAATATTATATAAAATGTTGAAGGGTGTGTATTTGGGTCTGTATTACGTACCTTTTGGGAGGGGAGTACTCCCTGTATTTCCTGTGACTTGGCGTGACTGCGTCGGCGATTGTTCAGCGGTTTACTCAGCTGCTCATGCTCTGTTAGATGTCGGGCCGCCATTTTGTTGTTCGGAGTATTTCTGTGATAACTGTTCGAAATATTTCGCGTTCTTGCTCTTTGAAAATGCCTCCAAAAAAGAAGGAAGAAGAAAAACAGACGCCTTTGTTGGGAAGATTTGGCACTTCCCTTAAATGTGGCATCGTAGGTCTTCCAAACGTTGGGTAAGTACCGTCACGTGGCGAGAAACACGAGTTGGTATTAAATAATCTGTTTTTGCACTGATATTTGACGGGATACTAAACTTATGTCCACAGAAAGTCCACCTTCTTCAATGTCCTTACGAAGAGCAGCGCAAATGCTGAAAATTTCCCCTTCTGCACAATCGGTGAGCAACTTTCCAAGCAAACTAATGGCGTTCAGAACAGATTTGGTAGACCATTTCCGAGTATTTGTTACCTGTTTCTGTTAGGAAAAGCAGATTTTACAAATTGAACTTTTCTTACTCCAAACTTTACAGCTGAGATTTCTTATACTTATTCTAAGGCATAAAAAGGACCTTTTTGGACAGAGCATCCCCATATAGCCCACCAAGGGGAGTCCCCCCTCCCCTCCCCCTCTTCCCTTGGGTTGAATTTGCAGTTATTGTTTTAGGAAAGCTTGCAAAATTGCCTTCGTGTTATGTACCAGGGGTTGTTACATTATCTTACATTGTTTTAAAGTAAACTGGTAAAAGCTGAGGCAACTTTTAATAATATGCATCTTTTCCTTTTCAGATCCCAATGAAAATAAGTATCATCCAACTTCATAATGTTGCCTCTGTATGTGCACTGTGTATATTTATGCATGTAACTGTAACTTTACGAATTGACTACGTTAATATGTGCAGTTGAATTAGCTTCTTATCCAATCAGACTGCTCAATTGCTGGTTAACATGTATTCCATACAGACTGGCAAAGTTTTTGCTGTTTGTCGCAAATGTTGTGCTTGTTCATTTCTGTTTCCTTTATAATGTAGTCATTTAATATATTCCTTATTGACTGAGGTTGGTTGGTCCTTCAGCAAAGCAGCTCAATCTGTACAAAGACTTTCAGCAAAATATTCCTTCATACAGACCTCCCACTTGTTTAGTTTAATGAATTTGTGTGTGCACTAATTATACGTGGTAGAAGCTACACACTAAACTTGCTGAGGTAACACATAATTTCTGTCCTGTTCCATGCACGTCGAGTTGCAGTCCCTGATGAGAGGTGGGAATACTTGTGCAAGTTTCACAGCCCAGCAAGGTAAAAAGATGTGACTGGGGTGAAAAAACATTTTTAGAAGTTCATAAACATGAACCAACTCTTACTTGCTTTAGTGTCAGCTTTGCTATTCAAACAGTAAAGGTTGTGATAATAGCCATTCTTTTAGTCAGTTCAAGTGAGAAATGTAAAGAAAGGGTCAAACTTTATAGAAACCACACTGTACTGGTTAATGTTAAGTGGTGAGAATAAGGAGTCAGAGTAAAGGGGATGGGAGGTGTGTGTGTTTGATGGGGGTGGGTTATAACCAGATGGGCTTATAATTTAATAAATTGGGAGAGATTTTCTGCCACCAGAGTATGGTGGGCTTACAAGCAGATGGGTTTGTTATATCAATGTGATCTTTATAGTATCATTATTTTCTTTAATCTACAGTAAAGTTCCAGCTTTTCTCTATGTCACAGACATTGCTGGTCTTGTCAAGGGAGCACATGAAGGGCAGGTAAGGATCTACTGTATGTATCTTAGGACATGTTCATTTAGTCAATTCCAAAAATACTGAGTTTGACAAGGTCCTTTTTTTTTCATTAGGGCCTTGGAAATGCATTTTTGTCCCACATTTGGGCTTGTGATGGTATATTCCACATGCTGCGTAAGTACTGTATACCAGAAATATTTAAACAAGCCAACTCTGTGTGGCTGACTGCAGACATTGAGATTGTAAGGTTTGACCTTATTGTTGGTACTCTTGAGGGAATTTAGTGGTGTGCAAAAGAGGATATAGTGGAAGAGAAGCATGGTGAAAACAATGCTAAGAGCTTGTACCATGTGCACACAAATAACAATGTCACCCTTGCTGAGTCCCAGTTGTTTTCCAGGACAAAGCAGACCTATATTTTCTTTTCTTCCTTTTTTTTTTTTTTTTTTTTTTAGGAGCATTTTCAGGGGAGGATGTTACGCATGTTGAGGGTGAGGTAAATCCAGTGCGGGACTTGGATATTATTGCTGAAGAACTTCGACTTAAGGTAGGTCTGTTCAGCCATGGAAATTTTTTCTCCAAGATCTGCTCCCAGTTTGCAATCCTGGTCAAAAGTGTTAGAAAACTTATCTTAACTTACTCAATTCCAACCCCTACCCCACCCCACACCAACCCCTTCCCAGTAATGTTAGATTTGGGCTTCTTCATGCCCTTGATCCAACATTGTTTGAGGAGGGGAGGGCAGGTGGGATGGCGAGGGAAAGTTTAGCCAGTTAGCTAGTCTAGCCATAATAAAGCAATATTTATCAGGGTGTCCCAAGGATTTTTGACCAAAAATGCAGGTGTGCTGGTGGATTAAGGTAACTTTTATGTCTCATTCCAGGATCAAGAATTTCTTAAAGAACAAGTGGTAAGTTGCTGTAGGTCTTCAACTGATCTATACAGATATTCTCTCATCCAATATTTCTTGAGAAAGTTGTGTGTGTAATGAGAATTGATAACAACTTTCATCTGTGCAAGCTATCAAGAACTGTGACAGTGTTCTTGGTGAGAAATTGCAAGAGAAAATTAAAGTTGTGATTACTCCTGATTTAAGCTCCACCAATCTGGTCACATGAACAAATCATGGTGTGTGGGGGGGCATGCAATGTACTGAATATGAAGCAGTAACTACTACCAGAGCAGTGGGACCTTCAAAACTGCTGGGGCTGCCACAGTCCATGAACTCTTAGCTTGTACTGGTAAGCAGCTTTCTGCATCGCTGAAGTGATACCCACCTCACTGTTATTGCCATTCAATATTTACAGAATTCAATGGAGAAACATGTAATTCGAGGAGGGGAGAAGAAAAAGTTTGGGACAGAATTTGTAAGTACTGTAAATCTTTCTAAGTGAACATGATAAAGTTGTCAGTTTAGAACTTTATCGACGGACAACCCAGGTTTTGACTTTGCTCCTATCAAAATCTCGTCTTTCTTGCTTCAGTTCGACTCAAATCTCTTCACTGTAGTTTCTTTATATACACTCTACCAGACATCGAATTTCACGCAAAATTCTGCCAAATGTCACATTTTTGGAGCTACCTACCCATTTCATATCTGTGCACGCATTTGCATTTTGAAAGGTCCAGCACTCCAGTACAGAATCAATATTTGACAACGACTTGCAGAACTTGGGCACTGATGAATTCTGAACGGCTTTCATTGTTCCGCTTTCACAAGTTCAAGTTCTCATTTTTAATTCTCTGTGAAATTTTTGGGAGTGCTTTACGTGGACCAACGCAGATTCACACAATGTCTGCGTGTATTTCTGACTTGGCACCGCTAAAAGTAGCTGATGGCAAAGTTAAGTCGTTTGAACTATTCTTCTGTTACCAGGAATCTATTAAGAAGATTTATCAGTGGGTTGCAGAAGAAAAGAAGGCTATCCGTTTTGGAACTTGGAACGCAAACGACGTAAGCACTACTTCTTTGTAGTTAACGACTAAAGCCTGGTTTCCATATGATCGCACGATCGCTGAATTTGCGCCACCAGGCGGAAACCAGGATCTATGATCGCTCGTGATCTCTGGCGCAAAATTTAGCGATCGTGTGCATGGAGACCAGGCTTTAGCTGTCAGAGAGACGGAGCTGAATTGACATGTTTCCTCTGCCGGGTCTGTCTGTTTCTTTTAATTTGTTCTTGTTTTGTGTCGCAGGTTGAAGTGTTGAACAAGCATCTCTTGCTAACTTCAAAGCCAGTCATATACCTTGTGAATTTGTCTGAAAAAGATTACATTAGGAAAAAGAACAAATGGTAAGTGTCACTCGGTACACGCACATAAAACACACGCAACGCTCTTAAACGCACATAAACACACGCAACGCTCTTACACGCACATAGACACACGCACACATGTACACACATGTGTAGCTCTTTGGAGTAATTGGGTGTCATCTGCCGCAGGTTGGCCAAGATAAAAGAGTGGGTTGACGCAAGGGATCCAGGAGCCGCAATCATTCCGTTCAGTGGAGAGTTCGAATTAAAGGTACATGTACGCCATAGTTCGTTTCTTATACGTTCTACGAGAAAAAGAAAGTACAGTTGCACAAAAGAAGAAACCTGCTAACTGGGTTAAAGAAAAGGAAGAGGAGATACTTCGGCTTGAAGACTTGTTCTCTGAGAGGACGCACTCCTTGAGGCATGGTAGTTGCATTTGGAAATTTCGCCTTGTTTCATCCGTACACTGATTTACTCAAAATGAATATTT
Source organism: Plumapathes pennacea (assembly GCA_964036295.1). Classification (NCBI taxonomy): domain Eukaryota; kingdom Metazoa; phylum Cnidaria; class Anthozoa; order Antipatharia; family Myriopathidae; genus Plumapathes; species Plumapathes pennacea. The sequence goes on from OZ038470.1 coordinate 1,762,991, forward strand.
TGAAGGTTTTGTCAAGCATCGTCCTTGTGTGATATGTACACAGAATGTATATAGACCTCGAAATTTTAAGTTGTCTCTAACTGGTCTTGTCTCGGACGCTATTGTGTCTGAAACGATCTCCACATGGCATGTCCGCCCTGATCATCATTCAAGCCTTGTCAGGTTTACACGTACGACACGTACTTACGCGCTCGTCATTCAAGCCTTGTTAGGTTTACACGTCCGATGCGCACAGGCGCAGTGCCGTTCACATTTTGGTCAACATTGCATGATGGGAGTCCAATTTTATGGCGTCGTCATTGTGGTTCACAGTCTGGAGACTGTTTTCGGTGTATGTCCGCTGACATAAAAAATATGCTTGTGTCGTCCGGTTTACACTTGCAACATAACGACATGAGCATCAGAAAAACGAACAAACGAGCTTTTTGCCACGCTGGAGTCACGTACTTTGTCTTATGCATACGTTTGTGCTTATGCTGTACGTACAAACCAAACTACTTTAGTACCCAGTAGGCCAGCGTCTTTTCGCGAAGCTCAAACTCAGAGCATTGCTTAGCTTGCAGATATGGAACCTGAAGCGCAGGAGACATATTTTAAGGAGCATCAAGTCCAGAGGTATTTATTTGCAACATTCACCAACTAAGTTATTGTTCAGTGTACTTGGATGTTTGCGTTCGTTTAGTTGTTTGTTTCCTAATTATTTCGTTTATTCACTGATTGAGTTAATTGTTTTCCTCGTAATCCTATCTGATGCATCCGTCATAGGAAATTTACAGGAACTGTTCAATTGCCAATAATTTCATTTCGCTCTCTCCAGTGCAATGAACAAGATTATAACGACCGGATTCAAAGCTCTTCAGCTCCAATATTTTTTCACCGCTGGGAAAGATGAAGTAAAGGCATGGACGATACAGGTGATGAACAAACTTTACAGCCTTGATTTGCCTTGGAAGTTACTTTTTGTGTTCTTTTGAGACTATTCCTCAACAATAGACTATGACTGTGTTCTTTTGGCAACTATTTGAATACTGGAACGGAATTATATTCCAAGCAGCAGAATTAACCGAGTAAGCACTGTGTCCAGAATACACAGAATAAGCCGATATTTGTGTTGGCCTGTATTTCGGCGGGAATATTGCGCGCTTGCGCCCAGCAGGTCCCGTACCCAGACTTCCTCGGTCTTATCACGTTAATTTTTGTCACGTTAGCTTTAGTCTCTCCCTTTGGAAATTGACGTTCTCTGTATTACTTTATTACTTTATCAGTTCTTATACCGGAATAGTCCCGTCAGAATGCATCTTAAGTGTAAGTCTGTCAGTGGCAAGCAAGACTTGGGGCATTGGAGAGCTTATGGGAATATGGGTTGTTGAGAATTATTTTGAAAGTGGAACTTGGAAGGCTCTTGACTCTGAGATTACTTTTATGACGAACATTTTTTTGTTTCGTGTCTAAATTTGCCTTCTTACTTTTTTCCGTTTGTTGTCTCCAGAAAGGCACCAAGGCCCCACAGGCTGCCGGGAAGATCCACACCGACTTTGAGAAGGGCTTCATCATGGCTGAAGTAATGAAGTTCGATGATTTTAAGGAGTTGGGCAGCGAAGCTACAGTAAAGGTAACAACTCCGATGACGATGTAGTAAATAATGAGTCAAAGTAACTTAGTGGCTTAAAATTCAATACTCTTGTTTCACGGCACCATGAAGCGATATAACGTAGCGATATAACGTAACGTTATATAACGTAGCGATATAACCTTGTGATATAACGTATCAATATAACTATTTTATTTTTACAATTGTTGTTTCTCAGGCCGCTGGAAAATACAAGCAAGAAGGGAAAAATTACGTCGTTCATGACGGCGACATCATTTACTTCAAATTCAACGCTGGAGCAGGTTTAACAGAAAAGAAAGGAGCTAAGAAATAGACTCCTCCATGCCTCGCTAGTAATCGGCTGGGTATTTAAAATATGAAGACAAGAGAGACTGAATCCAGGGCCTAGTTGTTCGTGCAGTTTCTGCAGATGCTTATACAGAAACCTTGTTTAAGCAGGCTGGATGTCAGTCTTCTCTCTCGCCTTTATACTATCTGTGAATCCCTCTTTCTGTGGACGAAGTAGATACTTGACCGACTCACCCTGACCTATACGCTCGTTTGCTTGTAATTCCAACCACGAAACTCCGCCTAAAAGAACGTCGGAAATACACCTGTAGTACACGTTTTCAGAGCATATTTACCATATTAATGGATTAGAGTATTGCGGCGCCGTTTTGCTTTTTGCGTTGCTAAAACGAGCAGTATTTGTGTTCTCATCTTCGTTTTACTTTATTTTATGAAGCAGATAAAAAGTTTGCAGGGAGAGCACTTTACGCCAGAGACCATTAAAAAATCATAGATACTGTTTTGCTGTCGTTGTTGTTGTTGTTGTTGTTGTTGTTGTTGCTGCTGCTGTTGTTGTTGTTGTTGTATTTATAGCTTGGATACTATTTTATGACCGCACCAAAAAACGTGATGTATTACCAAGGGGAAATGTAATATTTAGTGGCCCGGTTGTGCATTGCTCGATTAGGCCAATCCAGAAATCCTTTCTCTCGACGTCTTGGCCAACAAAGTGCAGGGTTTTAATAAAATCTGTAGTGCTGCTGCTATCGCTACTATCACTACTATTACACTATTACAACTGTTACCACCACCACCACCACAGCTAAGTTGGTTGGTGCCACCGCTTCACTGAATACAACACTTTGCTTTTACACAGCTAATTCTCTTTTCTCTTTAATTCGCCGCCGTCTTCTTTGTCATTGCTGTTTTTCTTTTATTAACACTATTGCACCTTTTCTTGTTTTACCTTTAGTTCTCACCATGAGGTTCATTGAGCAGTGTCGGTTTTTTTTTTTTTCAGATTGTGTTTGTTATCAATCAGTTCTAGTATCCACTTGTATTCCCAGGTGTTGGTCACACTCATTGTCCGACATGTTTATGTGTCCCAGCTTGGCATCAACCGCAGTGGCGCCTTGACATCTTGTATATATGTATACAACGAACAGTTTCTTACAAAACCAGTGGAATGTCCACATGGACGCGAGACATAATGTCGGGAGGATAACGTAAACCGGAAGAGATGTTGTTCAAGACATTTTCAAAAGCTACTGGTAACTGAAAACAGCTTGTAAAACATACTGGTTCCTTTGAGAACCGGTGTATTGCAACGTAAGGCTTGTTGATCGCCGCAAAGAAAGCTTTAACTGACGTTTTTGAGCCGTTACAGCCCTTCAGAGCAAAGCAGTGCACCGCGGACCTCGTAGTAATCCACATCATTTCAGTGAGGTGTCTGACAAGGTTACTACGTGATTGAATGTAAGTACAGAAATACACTGCCGCGCAACTGACTCAAACTTTCTCGAATTCTTCAGTTGAGTCTGACCACATGAATTGCCAACTTCACAACTATTTGACTGATAAACAATATATAGTACACTGATATAGAGTCACACTGATAAACTCCGTCTCCTTTTCACCTCAGTGACATTTACTTATCTCTCTTGTCAGAGAACCTGGCGCCCTAACAGCTTGGGACCACCCGGCTTCAAATACTAAATCATCAAAGTTTATTCTACAGTGACCTAGAGTGAGGCCAGACGCGAGCCCAAAAAGTTGTACGTGAAATATCCAGCCAAGGCCACGATGGAAATGCGGAACGCTTTCATCCAGTTATCAAGAAAGGGGTTTATCTTGGTATGTGAGTAAACGCTTCAGTTGATACTTTTAAATATTGAAAGTCGTTAGATTTTAGTGAGGTTCAGGCTTTTACCATAGTATGTTGAATGGCTTAGCTTGCTGGTAGGACCCGATGTTCTCAATTGTAAAAAAGAAAAAGAAAAGAAAACAAGTTTCTCCACACATAAGTCGCGGGTTCTCTGTTTGTTCTGTAAGCGCCCACTCGACACACGATGTGGATGGGAAAGTTGATGGCGTATGTTAAATATACAAAACACTGTAAGTGAGACAACCGGCTAACCGAACAGTCGTTTGCTTTTACGATGGTCGCTCTTTCACTGAGCTTTGAGAACCAACGAAAGGCAATCCATAGACGACGAGTGAAGCCGGCCAAACTACCAATGAATGTTTCAACACTGAATTTAGCAATTATCAAATTTTCGTAATGTATTATACTTTTTTTCTCTTTTGTCATGTATGTTGATTAAAGCCAGAAATATTCGCTGCAGCATCAACTATCCAACTGTTTTATCAAACTGCTCCGAGCGTTGAACCTCTTGTCTTTAGACCAAATTTCTCGGATAAACCCTTCCGCTTTCTTCGTTTAGATCTCCGCCAATATGATATTTTTATCTTAGAGTTAGGTCTTGTTCTATTTTTGCGAAACGAAACGAGCACAAGTCGACCTTTTCTATCCCAAGCATCACAGGCGAAGAAGCACTGCAGAGATTGCGAAAACGAAGGATGCTCTGTAGAGCACAATCGTTTATGACGCAAAAAAAACAAAAAAGAAGTAACAATAAGGAAGTCGGCTCTCGCTGTAATATATTTTTGGGACTCTGTTCAAATATATCTCCCGCTTCAGTGAAAAACACCGGAAAGCAGCGAGTCACTGCCGCAATCAGTGGGTCATTTAAAAATAGCGGCTTTTAATAATAACCTTTAAAAACTAAATATATTGAATATGTCTCCACAGGAAATAGATAGTTCTAAATCACATAGTCAAGCACTTTGGTTATCTGATGCATATATAGTACACTATTGATACATTAGGTTGCAGTGTTTGTTGTGAGCAGGGAAACAATATAAGTTTCCTCTTGTGGAATCTGCATGGAGTAACATCTTGATTCATTTTCTTTTTTTTTTTTTTTTTTTTTTTTTTTTTTCATTTTTTTTCCCCCGGCTAGAAGGTTTATTTTCACCTTCCTTGAAGTGATAAAGTACAGCAATTGTCGGCTTCTCCTCTAGAGAAGCTAGGGATTTATGGCTGATGCATACAATTCTAGCTGACAATGGCATACTGGGACTAATTCTATAAACCTTTACACGTGTATTTTACACAAGCTGGACCATTTTTCAAACACTACTAAACGGACTTTAAACTCCGCACAATATTACAGATACAGGTCCCAAAATGCACACCTAGAACAGTATGTGGCCATGGTATAAACTTGGTCCGACTTGTAGATGCTTTATTGAACTATTGGTCCCTGTAAGAACTATATAGTTTCAAATGGTCCGTGTCAGGTAAAACGCAGAACGTATCAACGAAATTTGGTCGATGTGGAAATATCGAACGCCATAAGGAAAGTGTTGGCTGACCTTTCGAGCATTAAAAGAACTTAGTCGGGACCGAAGAACCGGCCATGACTTGTATTTGAAAGATATATTAATCAATCCATTTTTTATCTTAATCCATTTTGTTTTATTCTATTGGCTTTGTTCTGATCTATTTCTTGTTCGCGCGTTGTCCTGTTCTATGACAGTAATCAGTTTCAACTATAAGTGATCTCATTCTGTTGCAGTTACCCTTACATACATCCACAGTTTTTTATTTCATTTTCATGCCATGCAGCTTGTTTCATTCTGTTTGCTGAGCATTTTCTGCTCTCCTCGTGGCCGTTAGCCGGGAAGCCGCCATTTCACAGTACGACCACAAGATTGCTGGTGTAACTGCAACTGCACGCTTGAACAATAGTCCACCCCAACAGTTGTATTTTATTTCCTCGTGACCTGCTCGACAAGAACAGCAATGACAAACTTGACGCTATATTGAATAATTCTCTTTTGTTTTACCATTTAATCTACCTGATTGTTAAACTTCGTTCTGTTGTTAAACGGACTAGTTTTCCAAGACGCAAGCACAAGAAATGGTAAGTCAGTGGAAACGGGCGACGCAAGTACCAACGCGAGCACAGCCGCGGAAAAGGGAAAATGTTGATGCTTGCCAGCCTGTTTTTACTGTAAAATAAGAACTGCTGTGCTTGCGCTTGTGCTTGTGCTTTCGTCGCTCGTGAAAACCAGGCTTTAAGAACTTGTATTGTGAAAATGTAAGCACGTGCACATATGTCGATCCAGAAACTAGACTTGAACAAGGGTTCTTTTTGTAGATACAATTAAGAACGGCATTGCGCTATCTTCAAAGAGACCTCATTGTTCCATTGACAACCATTAGGGTTCTGCACAGAAATGTAACTCCAAAGTCTTCTAAACTATCTCGGGATATTCTAGGCCCCCCGAAGAGAGAGTTATTAAATTAGTGATGTGCGGCTATGGAAAAGTACTAAATCAAGGGGCACAGCCATCCGTCCAATTAAGAAGCATCACAAAGGAAGTTTGAGCGGGATCAAGGCGTGCTTTCATTATGAACTGTTTGCGAAACGGAAAAAGAAACAAGTTACTAAACTGGCTATTTTTTCGGTAAACTGCTGAGCAAAACCACAGTTTTAAATTATCTTTTTCAACTTTTCGCCATCGAACGTCACTACAAATCCCTGCTTCTTGCAAGGTTTTAAGCCCTTTCACTTGGTGGATTATAATTTGTGCCATAACTGTAATTACTTTTGACACAATCTTAAGCATTGTAAAGCATTATTCAAGCGAATATTATTCAAGACAATCGGGGGCTATTTCTCGAGTTTTCAAAGGATGCCGCTAGAAAGAAACTGGCTGAAAAGCAGATGCGCTTGTTTTGAAAACGTCTCTTTAAATCTGATCTACACTAATGCAAATAAACACCTTGACAATATAAAGACGAAAGGAACGAAACTGGAAGCGGAACACTGGCTTTGAGAATGTTATCCCTTTAGTATCAATTTTTCTCTGTACATGGGTTATGAGAGTAGTAAATCCGTCGCGCAACTTCGAGTTTGAAGTGGGTGTCAAAAGTTAAGGTGGAAATTAATTGCTGTGCTAACAATATGAAAACATCCACGCTTTACAACAATTTCCGAGGCCGTTGAGACCAAACCACGGAGGTGTGATTTGTGATGCTGAAGAGAAATAAGCATTTAGCAAATGCGGTTCTGTTTTTAAATTTGTGCTTTTTTTCTTTGTCCTGCTGGTGCGAAGTCCTCAAGGTTAAGAATGGCCCACAGAGAGTACTTGAATGTTGAAAAGATTGGTCGATCTTATGAGAAATCAGATTATAACGTGTAACTGAGTTTGAACGATACACTGTGCTTTGATTACCAAAAGGATTCACATTTCTTTTCGACTCCAGCTCCACTGAAGTATATAGCAGCTGTCGAGCGGCGGCGTCGTGTTTCATTTTTGTATTTACTTTGTACAAAATTAGTATTTCCTTCTCGATTCTTTGTTCTTATTATGGCGTAATGATACAGAGAATGGAGGTTGGTCGCCAGTAAACTTCTGCCAAATTTTTGCGATTTTTCAACTGGGGTGGTGGCTGTTTATATCGGTCATGGTGTTGCTGAAGAGGCTTCATATCTAGTAACGACCACTCAAAGTTCTAGTTTTGACAGCAATAACTTTGTTTATTTTCGTGCGTGATGATTTCACTGAGACAAACAATATAATATGTCGGAAGATAGGGGGCTCTCACAATACATGACCTCTGTTATTATCTCCTACTTCATTCAGTAAAAATACATGTAGGCGTAAAGACAGGAAAAAATTTATATTTCTCGATTCATTAGCAGGTATTTGTTTGTAAACGTTACGACGCTTATTAACTATACTGTGTGGTTTTTCCACTTCGAAGAGTTCAGTGTTTTTTTTTATTCAAACCGACATTGCTGTCTAAGGATAAATTGTATAAATTCAATGTCGAAAACAATGTAAGAAATTTCCTGTGTGCAGGCGCTACTCTGGGATAGAATACCCAAGCCACTAGAATATTCCTTTCAAAGCCACAAACCCAATTAAATCACACAGGAAACTATAACAAAACGCCAAAAATACTTGTAATTTATCACATAGGCCCCACTATTACTGGGCTCCAAGAAGTCTCCGCTTTGACGAGTGTTTTTCATCCATCATAAATTTAGTCCAAGTTCTAAGCTGCTTTTAGTCTAATAACTGAAAAAAATATAAATAAAAATAAAACGGCGACTTGGTCGATTTCTAACGATAAATGTTGCGCTTAAAATCGTTCAAGGTTAACATTCTATATCAAACGTTTCTTTCGCAAGTTTTTGGAATCGTTTCAAAAAACTTGTAACAAAGCTGAGCCGTGAATTTTGAGTGGGCTGATCAGTGTAACACCTGACTCCCGTTGGTTTTGGGTGCAATTTTAGCGCGTAAAGTTTCAAGGACTCCTAGAACCTTCGTGCATTTTAGTCCAATACCTTCCCTGCAGTTTTGAGTGTGGTTGTGCATCGTTACACCTGAAGGAGTTTTAGCACAACATCACGTATCAGGAGCCTCGACCAGGGTAACACCAGTTTAATAGATTCCTGACTTCAACAGAACTACAGCGCGCGTGAGTTTTAGCTTTGTTAGCGTTTCTATCTTCATCAAATTACTGACTACGATTAATTCTGTCATGAGCTTTCTCAAACGATAGTCTGAACATGTAAAGAGGTTGCCTTGCATGAGCCGAAACAATTCTTAAATATAGAGGTAATGGCCTGCAAGGAATGCCATTAGCTGAAATGAAATGATCCCAAAAAATGGAACAAATAATGGAGGTACTCAAATAGTGGACACCGTGACGAAGCAAAATCTAATTTACTAAAGTCTTGTGTAGATATTTCAAGTTGGTGACAATCGAGGCACAGACTTTGTGGCTGGCTTCCCTTTGCGAGGCGGAACCACTGAGAGGACACTGCAAAAGAAGGGTAATCGTCAAGGAAGTAATTACTGAAAACTGAAGTTGTTTTGGGAAAAATTAAGCATTTCAGTTGTGAGCTAGACTAGGCAGCGCCAGCTTAAGGAGTTTCTTTATTTTGGTGCAAATCAGATTCAACTACGATAGTTCAATTATTTTCATGAGTTCAAAAGCTACCGGCGCATTAACATACAGAGCAACACTTTGTGTTCTCTTCTTATCATTAACATTACGCTATTTAGCATCGTTGCACTGCCGGACAGAATGACATTTTCTAAATCTCTGTCGTGCTTTACCGCTTCCAGCCCCTGTAAAACTGTCAACTTCTAAAATGCTTGAATAAACTTTCAAGCTCTAAAAGTCCCCTTCTTCCATTATCGGAACTATAAAAGTTAGTCTAAAAGCCAGCAGTATATGGGAAGTTTACACAAGGTTCCAGAATATCTCTGCCAAAACTTTCGTGTTTTTTTTCTTTTTCTGTTTTTTTTTTTGTGAAACTGACTAGAAATCTACAGCTAGACTCGATAATACATTTTAGAAGAAGAGTATTTTTCTTGGCACATATAGTCTTATCGTTTTCTTGTGATAAATTTGTAGTAGTTTTTGCTGGACGTTACCCAGGCAAAGAAATTTGAAAAAAAAAATGCCAAATTGAATCAAGATCGTTGTGAGAAAATAGAGTGGAAAAGTAAATAAAACCCGCATTTTGTAATTACTACACTCTCCGTGTTTTGTTGATTTGTACTCCCCGCCGTACGGCCGAAAGGTCGGCAAAATATAAGTTGCTTGACTACAAATCAAATGTTTGGATTATCGAAATTTAAATTTTGCAGGTTTTCTGTTTATCGAGAATGTGCTAATAAACCGGGCGGCGTTTCCCTTCAGAGTTAGTAGTAAAATTTGTGTGCGCTTAAAATCTTTACGTATTGTCTCGCCAGTACTTTAAAAACCCCAAATTTGTCTGTTTGCGGGGAAGATAGTAACGACACTAAGTGTTCAATGTTTTAAGTTTGCGAAACTTTTTAGACTAGTTACGCTGGCTCAATGCCCCACATTTACTTCATTGTGCCTGACGTTGATTTTAGAATAGTACTATGTAAATAAGATAAACGGAATTAACGCTGACGGAAAGTATTGAGCGCGAGAAAGCCAAAATTGACTTTGTCGCTCTGAAGTACCTTTTTCTGTCGAGTTTTGTGACGGTGTTTTTTTCCACGCTCGATCAAGGCAATGGAACCCCTGCTTGCAAATTTAACAGCGCAAGAGCCTAGAAAGAGATGTTTTATATTCGGAAAGGAGTATATATTTAAAATAATACTATGTCTCCGCAAATTGAATATCAAATAATTAGAAGAGTGACAGGCGGACAAAGCTGTAAATGAGGGCTTTTATGCCAAGTTGCACCTTTGAAAATGCCGACTTGTCGGACAAGTCTTCAATATTCGCATACAACCAAATGTATGGGTTTTTGTTTCATGTAACTAACTCTGTATTTCATATATTTGCGTATACAAAATCTGCATAAAACATTTCTCTTTCATTCATTTTGCCTTGTTAATAAGGAACTAACCACGGCAGACCACTGATTATCTCGCGAAACTTAGGAGTCATTTCGTTCGCGGCGGATTTATTTGCATTTACTGTAGACAAAATATTTTTTATGCTCCTAGTGTTTGCAAGCAGAAGAAAAATGCCGAAAACTTTGTTGCGATCGCAGTATTTTCCAAGTGATATAAATGGTTGGGTTTTTTGCGCACTATTTCAGTTTGCGTCCGCGGCCATTCGGTTGCCTGCTCCCTTATTTTTGCTGCTGTGAAACTTTTTAACCGAGCTTTGTTTGGATTGAGCCGGATGAGTCAACTCAGTTCATCTGTAAAACTAATCTTTTTTCCGCCCATGAAGTCGGCGACGTCTGAAGGATTTGGTGTAGAACGACATTGCACTTTGGTGGTGGTTTTTAGGGGTTTAGTGCGCCGAAGACATTTGTATGCGACGTGTGTGATCTTGAGTGATAAAGTATCACTGGTCAGGTTCCGTGTGTAACAATTGTCTGTGCGTCGCCTATTGTTCAGAACAGAGCATATTGGCTCGTGATATTGTGCCTTATCGCATCATATAAACCACTTCAAACCAAATCTCCTATGAGAGCCTAGGCCGCCCACTGGCTCGACTTAACAGAATTCAGCGCCAAAGTACGATGCGTCGCTCTGGCTTACAAGCTTTAGTATTCGGCGGGCCAAAGACTGGGGACTGTCTTAAATCGCTAGTAAGAACCGTGATATTTCCACCCGATGTTTTTTTCTTATTTTACCGAGTTAATTACTGATTTTATATCTTTTAGCATGTGCAATAAAAATAACTAACGGCGAAAGAGGAACCGATCCCGATGAAAACTTGTTGTCAGCTTTCAATCACCTCAAGAGTGCGAATAACTTGTTAATTGTTAGCCGAGGAAATTGGTCGAAATTGATCTGTGATTTCAAAGGGTGCCGACTTCTAGAGGAGAAATAGCTATGATAATTGCCTACAAACAAGTCACGGTCGGCCTTGCGCACATGGAAAGGCAAGCCACAGTAGAGATCCTTCTCACAAATCGAGAAGAGTAATTTTGACGGCTACTATGCGATAAAAGTTAAAGCAAATCCGATTTATTTTGATTGGCACAAAATATTAAGGTGAACAGCTTGTAGGTGGTGCAATAGGCGGTCTTTGAAGGCGGGTTAGTAATTAGCCGGTTTCGACCCAGGCTCTGTCGCCTGTGTAGGCCATAAAACTAACATTAAAAGTAAATTTAAGGTGATTCCATGTACACTTGTGTTTTCTCCGCAATAATGGCCGGAAGAATTAGTAGTTTTCAGCATTGGCTGTCTTGTCAGCGACGCTGATTCGGTAAACAATCGAGCTGGTCGCCGGCTTGTGTGACAATGCAGGCGGCTCGATGAAAGAGAAGATGTTAACACCTCGAGCGGTTTTATCGCGGAAAGCCACGACTGAACCTCGTGCATTAGTTGCTAATTGTTTATACCTCGTTACGAACACAATGGGCTGTTTGGCTCATAGAAAAGTGTATTGCTGATGTATTCTTATTCAAATAAAGGCGGTTTCCTTTAGTCGTGGTGACAGCACTTTCAAGGTGCTGACAATGATGTGGAGCGATAGCGGAAACACACAATAACATAACAAATGATTTTCTCTCAAGGGCTGTCATGCGGCTTGTTTGTACGGCGCTGGCCAATCAGAGGCCGGCTTTAGCGGCCGTTCGCTTTGATCACCTAAATCCAATAATAAAATGTCTCTTCTTTTGATTTTGTTCATTAGTTCACCGCCCCAATGCCCCTCCTCTGTCATCGTCGATAATAGCACGTTATTTGTGATAACAACATTGCTGTGAGAAGTGGATAAGCACTTTTCCCCGCCTCTTGCCCCCCATTGGATGGCGGCATCGTTTGTCTAATTACATTTGGTCTGTTTTCTTCGCCACCGGTCTTCAAACCAGCTGAAGGCATTGTGTGTGCCGTAGGTTTCATTTTACTTTGGCTTCATCGGCCCAACGAGCAGTTGCGCTGCGACCCGTACCTTAAATCAACGAGATAGAAATTCACTCCCAAATGGCAACAGCCGCTCTCGCAAGGCCTGACTACTATCAATTTGCACATGTAGGTATCCTTTAGCCAGTCTTAAGCGCCTGTAAACTCACTAAAAGTTGCGTTTTTCTTTTATTATTTATGAATCATGACACGATATAAACTGACCGTAATTTTATTTTTACCCGTTTCACAGGAATATACGAAGCCGTCTCCTCTAGCTCTCCTTGCAGCAACGTGCAGCAGAATTGGCCAACCGGGTTCAGTGCGCAAGTACCCCGACTGCCACAGATCCTTTTTCAGTCCGCTCGACCAAGACACGAACAGCGCTATGAGCCACAGCGCTCTCGTGAGCTGCAGTGAGAGAGCGCTTCCGCTCACGCCTCCAGCGGAGTCCCCGCACTTCTCGTTCCAAGATTTCTATTTGGCTGCTGCGTCGCCCAAAATTTCGCACCCGGCGCACAGTTCACTGTCTGCTCTTCACCCGTGTTCTCTCCCGCATCATCCAACCTGTTCATCGGCCGGATACCAGGCAGAATGCCACGAAATGTCTGCTCCTATGCACTGGTGGAGCGTAGAACCTAGCAAGACAGTCATGAGAGCTCCGATGCCAAACAGTCTCGCTGGCCCTCTCGGTCTTAACTCTGCTCCAGCAAGTCATTTCTCAAGTCTTCCACTGCACAGAGCGCCATCCGCGAGTGCGTATCACCTTGCAAGCGCATTCTCGCCTCCGCTAACGACGCAGTTTTCAGGAACACGGCGTTGTCGCCGCTGCCGCTGCCCTAATTGTCAACTCGCCGCCACGACGGGGAACAGCGCGAAGAGAAAGCAACATATTTGCCATATACCTGGATGCGGGAAAGTGTACGGCAAGACTTCGCACTTGAAGGCGCACCTCCGGTGGCATACTGGTGAGCGGCCGTTCGTGTGCAACTGGCTGTTTTGTGGGAAGAGTTTCACGCGTTCTGATGAGCTACAGCGCCATCTTCGGACCCACACGGGAGAGAAACGGTTTCAATGCGCCGAGTGCGGCAAACGGTTTATGAGAAGTGATCATTTGAGAAAGCATCAGAAGACCCATCAGGGAAATGTACATAAGAAAGCTCCCACAGACAGCGCTAACAACAGCCTGACTTTGCCGGACGAACTTTCCGTTGATGTTACGAACGAGAACGCAGTTCATTTCAACAGTGTCATCGCGCTTACACCAAAACGGGAGGAGAATGATAAGATGGAAGTGCCAGAGGAAACTTTAATCAATGTTGAACATTGAGGACAAAGCCGCGATGAGTGCCTACGGGTATAAGGTTCCGTTTTAAAAAAATGCGATGAACCTTGTCTGGACTCGTTTTATCGTTTAATACCTCGGCTGCAAAGATATGAAATATTGGCGTAAAAATTTGAATGTGTATATTAGGTTGAGCAGTATTTAATTCCAGTGAAGGCGACCGCATTTGAATATTTATAGCTTGTGTGGTGTTGGGCCCACGCAGGATGAAAATTGTACAAACGTTCCACGGCAGTTCAAAACTGAAATAGTCTGTAAATATGAGTTTCTGTCCGCGCGAGTCTTATACATAGACGGCAATAAAACTGGACGAATAAAACATTTTTTTATATATTTTATCTTGAGAGTTTTGTGTGGGTTTTCATTTTGAGTTTTGGATCTTGCCAGATTAGGCGGGAGTTCCTTTGATGCTTTTGATACAAATTATACTTATTGCTGGCATGCTAATAGAAATAACTTTAACTAGGGTATTTGCGCCTGTTTTTGGCCAAAGGCGTGTGTTGAAACGGTACTCCGGTTCTTTCACGGATGAAACAAAGTTCCTTCATAGCAGAATGCACTTGATGCAAAAAAAGCGGTACCCTTTGATTTTGGTGTTTACAGAAATGTTGTCTTAGTGGCAATTAGATAAAACTGCTAATTATTCTGGTTTTTCTCCAGCGGACCTGGCTATTTAGACTGTCTATAGCAGAAAAAATTGAGAAAGATCGGGCTGAAAAAAGGCTGAATTCTGTAAAGAACTGATTGACTGCCATATCGCGCGCATCAACAATTTTCGAGAATCTGTAGTATTGGTTTAAAGTGCCTTTTAGTGTTATGATGGTAATATATTTCCTGTGCGATGGTTCATCAGACAAAAATCCTTTTAAGTTGCCCAGAAACAATGAGTTTTAGAGGCAGAAGGACCATTTTTAACAGATTAACACGGACCAACGCATATCAGGAAAGACGAAAGTGATGCAGTCCAAGGTCGGAATTTATTAGCTCTAAAGTTCGAAAAAGCCTTTTTTGCGTGTTGCGTTTGTGTGCCAAGAAGCTGGATTTGGCTTCGATTGAGAAGGCGACGACAGTCAGGGAGGCGCGTCTTTACAAGTCCAACACTCTACCTCTGGCCCGAGTTCAACAAACTTCACTGATAAACATGTGTATAGCGCCGGATCATCCCACCGAAAAAGTGAGCAGAGTGATGCAATATGGAAACATAGCTACTCGTAACAAGTAGAAAATACATAACCATTCTCACAAGTGAAATAATTTGATAGAGGGACATGTTTTTAGCCGAAGTGGTCACACCCGCGCGAGTTCTTCAGATATGATCTACTGCAGATCAAAGGCGGTCTGTAGTTTCTGACAGCCTTCCAACAGACACTTGGTGTAAGAAGTTCCTATAAGAACTCCTTATGTAGCTCAGATCACTGCATGTCTCGAGTAGAATCCCGGCCTTTCTGAGTCCGGTGGGGGTCAGTCAACTGGTCGACATGTCGAGCGTCCAGTTCTTAAAGATAAAACGATTATTTGGATGTGTCGGATAATATACTGTTGAATTTAATCCGAACATCGCCCACAAGAACTGTAAGAACTTGAGTTGCTCTTGGCACCGTGATGTATGTAAGCAATATTTAGCACTTCTTTGCTGGGCAACTAAGGGTTGTTGGAACACTGAAATATATTTTACTGATTGTGATTCAATTCAGAGTTTACCTGAAAAATTACAGACTCTACAGCAAGTAACACACACTGTTTATGTTTACTTGTGACTATGTTGCAGTCATGTTGGCCTCTTTGTGCTTCTCGAAGCGGACCGCAACGCAATATCCGTGGTGTATATCTCTAATATCTAGCTGTACTGTTGTATCATGAAGATTCAAGCAGTTTGGCTGAGTGAGGTGAAAGCCAGGGCTGTGGAACATGACTCATCTAACTATACTTACAGTCTCTCTCTCTCTCTCTTTTCCTCGTTCACGCACATTTACCTAGTTAAACATAGTTCCTGTGTAAGATATCATGAGCTCATTACTACATAGCAAGATCGTAGCCCGGAAGAAAACTGATTAGTTTGACTTGGATAGTGAGTGTTCCAGTGTCTCCGTTCCAAAGTGCTCAAGAAAACGGATCTTCGCATACGCATATCCACTAACAGTCCCAGCGTTCTTTTCAAAATAGTGGGCTGAGAGCATTTAGGTTCGATTTACATTCTTTGAAAATCTCGCGGATTCACCGGCCGGAAGCAGATACTCTGGTGGTAGGGAGTGGGTACTCCTCAAGGGTGAGGGTCAGGCGTGCCGCACGGTTCTCAAAACCCTTGCTCTATTTTAGACCTGTAAGCAAACTTACCACCCTATTTCAGACCAAATACAAAGCAGAAAATCTACTACCCTATTCCTGACCAAAGAAACAAAATCAATAACATATTGCAGAGTGACTATACAATGCCGCTTGGAAACGATATTCTTTAGGGCGGCACCTAACTACATTGGAGACGGAGGTGGGGACAATTGTGACCATTGCAGGACTGATAGTGAATCTTCCATTTTTCATTATTATTTTTAAGTGTTGTTTAGATTAGGAAAATCGCGAGACCAATAGAGCTATTAGTGTCTGAGTTTTTTTCTTTCTGTCTTTCTTTCTTTGTTGGCTTTTGGTACAAACTTTTCCTCTTCAAGGAGACCTTTGATTAGTTACAGTCCGGCATAACAAGCCAGGATTTGTGCTGCCAAACTTAATGTTTCTAATTTTGCCATTTTGGGAATGCATGTCCGTTATCTTTTGAGAAACTTATGGAATTATCGGCCACATCCGCCAGTGTTGATACTAAAATAGGCTACACCAGATATTTTTGCGCTATTTTTAAAGATCACTCAAAAGCGTCAATTAGTACGATTAATATTGAGCCAAGGCACAGAAAATGCCAAGTGCATGTCCACAGCATGAGCGATTTTCCTACAGCGATCAAATGCATAAATTGCCGATAGGTGTCCGTCTTAAAGAGAGTTGAGTTGGGAAATGACTGAAGAAACGGCAGGGACCGCTCCTACCAGGTGTCCGTCTCAGAGAGGTGTCTGTCTAAGAGGGGTGTCCGTTAAGAGGGAGTTGACTTTAGATAGTTTCTCAATAGTTATATTCTTTAAAGCCTTGAGGCAACGGATGAAAGGTCCGATCCATATATTGTACTTAATTTCTCTTAGTCGAATGATAAGAGCATTAGATAATTTAAAGTGTAAATGATGTTTTGGGCTTAAGATAGCCGCACTTAATTATGTCTCCCAGATAATATTAGCCAAGTGAACTGCAACGCCTTCGATCCAAGCGTTTCTTACTTCATGAGCAATTCCAATATTTTGCCTCGTCACTCACAGATCCGCCACTCACAGTACAGTTGTTTCTTCGGGTGACAGATTTTCAATATAACACATGGAAGGAGTTCAGAAACAAGTGTCGTGTCATCATCGCCTGGACAACACAAAGAGGGATGGAAAAAGTGGAGTTCTTTTCTAAAATGTACGCTGTCTCAACAAACTAAGACTCGTGACGAAATTATTTCGACAACTAAAACACTGCCGTGCCCATATAACCGGGCCGCCACTTCGTTCAACATTTTAAGATAGATAGAGCCTTTAACCTTTCAACTCACACAAAAAGCTGACTGAATTATCACAACTAGTGCCATAGCATATGCAAAGCAATGAAAGACTGATATATAATATATATCGTTCCCATATCGTTACTGGAACAAAAGGTCACAATGATGTTATTCAACTTGAAACTAAAGAGTTGAAACACTTGTGAACTGTCGCGCGTGCAGTTACGGGTTGTGAAGAGTCTTGACACCACTTGGTTAAGTTATTCAGGGAGCTGTTAGGGTTTGATATTATAGACTTCTATCGCTACAGTCACGAACTAGTAAGTAAAACTTGGCAGAACATGAGGGTTGAAGCGACTCTTGAGCAAGGGTTACGTCTCGCAATATAATCACGATAAGACAAACTCTCACCTAAATCCACGCGCATAGAAATAAGTGATCTTTTTCCGCTGGGAAACTCTCTTGCCCGCTTTCTCTAGCCGCTAGGAAATAATCAATATTGTAACTGACTTAAAGTCAAGGGCATGCAGTCGGTGTAGCCATATTACACAAAGAATTCCGGCGGAAAACACGAGAATTAGTAAGCTATTTGAACAGCAAAAATAAACTGCCAGTAGCTCACTGAATATACACTGTATGCTTTAGGCGTAAAACGAAGTCACGCTATAAGATATATATTGCATAATTGTTTTAGAGTGCGTTCCCTCCCACAAAAATCTCTACTCAAGGGTTAACCCACAGGACAACAAGATATGTCACTTATAGAAACTATGCCGGCCTGATAAACCCAACCTCATCTTGAACTGATCCGGAAGTTTAATGGCTGAATCAACTCTTTGCATAAGGGAACACAATATATTTGTTGTAGTTTGGACATTATGTTGGCATGATTTTTTATATCAGATCGCGCTACTTATCGAAACAGGCACAACGGCCCTTTCTCATCTTTTTCCGATGCCATATATTATTCCGGCCGTCTGTATGCATTGTTGAGTGTGTGCCGCCAGCATGACACACATCCTAAGGACACATTATTTTTAACTGAATTTACTCCAGGTATAACCATGTGTCATAAATTCCGCAATATCAAATAGTTTCTCTTATAGTCTAGAGGGACGCAGCTATAAACTGGGCTTGAGTGTCGTTTGTTGGACAGTCTTTTCTAAGCTACTTTACGTAGCTCAGCCATTTATAACACCTGTGTGGAAAAAAAAAACTATCCCCTGATTTAGATAACACTTCAAGTCTTCTTCACTAGCGATATTGTATCGTATTAAAACAGTGGCACGTAGTCTCTGATGTTTTTGATGGAATTGATAGATAGAGAACTCAGACAAGTCAACCCTTAGTTTATTGTTGCTGTATCATCGGCTCTGTCTACGAAATCACAACAAACATGAACTCCGCCGGCTCGACACTGCTATTAGAATGCATTTATTGAGAGCTTTCATTTGAGTGGTCACACCTTTAGGTTTCATTTGACAGTTCAAGAGTTGGGAGTGAAAAACACTGCTATTAGAAACTTGTACTCAGTGAGAACTTTTACTTGAATGGTCACACACATTTACAGTTCAGGAACAGGAAGTGAACACTGCTGTTAGAATTCTCATTGAGAGCTTTCAATCGCAGGAATGTTCACACAGTGGAAGTTTCATGACAGTTCAGGAGTTGAAAGTGAACAATGCTATTAGAAACTTGAACTTGTTGAGAGCGCTCATTCACTTGAACAGCCACATCTTTAGGTTTCATTTTTGAATTCAGAAACCTCACACTTGTTGACAGAAAACAAGCACAAGAATGTGGCCATAATTGAAACTAAACCCCCGTTTAGATTACGTTTTGAATACGAGTTTGCCGCGGAAACATAGGGTGACCGAGAAGTTTATGCAGTGAAGGGTGGACCACGGTTTATTGTTTTTTTTTTTTTTGATTACTCTTCACTAACTCGTGGTGTTGTCCGGTTGCCTGAAACATCAGGCGACATGTCAGAGCAAAGAATCACATAAGAACCGTGTCGCAGAACTGCGGATAAGATATACGAAAAACAGATCGGGGCAGATAACAAAGAAGTGATCTTACCAGATGTATGTATAATATCATCAAGAAACAAAGCAGCGAATCAAAACATTGTAAGCCATCACGAAAAAGATAAGTTCTTCTCCCAAAGCCATCGTTCATAGTTCAATCGCGTATAAGAGTGCATGTAACCAGCCTGGCTCTGCTGGTCAGCCGATATGCGCATGAATCGGGGTCGTTGCCGCGTGTATCAGGTCAGATGAAGGTTCACCAATAGCTTTGAGCAACAAAACGTCTCTGTTCTGTGACAAAGGTTCAAGACAAAAAGTCAACTTTTAATTAAAAATGAGTTATCCACGGTTGAAAAAGTAGTAAGTAGCTCTTCTTCGTATCGAATGGTCTCGTAATATAATTTCGTGCAAAGAACGCAAAACAGCGTATGATATATTTGTCGAGGTTGCTATTCATTATGCATTATGTTCAAATTGGCTTATTAGTCAGCTCACACCAAATCAAGTTCAGATTATTAGATTTACCGAAGCAGAAAAGTAATTAATTTGTTGAAACTACTGTTATTACTCGAGTGGTTTAATAACACATTTCTTTCACGCGTGCAGCCTGTTCACAGTTGGACAGCTGGTTTGTATTGTACTGCTTTATTTACATGATCACTTTTCCAAACAATATGTGCATGTGATTACAAACCTTTATTTGCGCATGACCGTATTAAGGACAAGAGTGTAGCATCTTAGTTCCCAAGCTCTTTTCCTTACCCCACCCTCAACTTAACCACAGTCCTTTGCGTGCCGAAATCCTTAATCCGCCATTTTGAACCCGAAAATCGAAATCAGTTGGTAAATCCGTTTCCATCTTATTCGTTCGAGAAGTAGGGATTAGTTTGTTTTACCTATTTTTCGATCCTAATGATCCATGCAGACTGTCCCCCAGTCTTGGACAAGCTTGAGCCCGTGGTGTCCGAGTTTTTTTTTTTTTTTTTTTTTTTCCTTTCTTTCTTTCTTTCTTTCTTTTTTAAGGTATGGCTTTGAAAAATAAATTTGGGTTTTGGGAAAACTAAGAAAAAAGAAGGGGGGTTGGGTTTTGAAAAGAAAAGGCTGGGTTTTTCCAAAAAGAGTTTGGTTTCGAAAAGGGTTGAAAAGTTGGGTCAAAGATGTTCCCCAAATATGCCCTTAGAGAGAAAAAAAAAAAAAAAAGAATCTGAGTTTTGCATCCGTGTCCCCTGTAGTAGTAACCAAAACCAGCGTTCCGAATTTTTACAGTTTCCCCGATGTACAATGGCGTACAATACATGCACTTCGGCGAGAAAGTAACATTGATGATATATATAAACATGGAAAAGCGGACCCTAGACTGGTGTTCAGAAACTACAAAGCCTGACTGCTTTCTCGCCCAAGTTTTAACGATTACCGCCTCACCACAAACGATTTCAAGTTCACTTGAAAAAAATAATACACTTGCTCTCAACGTGAAAACACTTTGTGCAATTGGTTGTCTACAAAAGATTTTAAATAGTGAAAATCCCTCTTGAAGGCACCGCCTATTCATTTACGTTAGCATTCAGTTTTCAGTTATCCCACAATTTCTATTCCTTATAAGCGACAAAACAATAAGCAGGAAAGTGCCTCCATGAAACTCACTTAGTCGGCGAAGAGCACACTTAAAGAGATTGGGCATTGTTTCGTTGGTTCAAAAATTTAAAGCAAGTGGCGTTCCCTTTAACAAACAAATATCAGTCACATAGTACAATGTCTCTGTTGAACAGACACAGCTGTAGCCACTCAGATACCGTACACCCCTTCTTCAATGAAGATAAACTAACACCAACTCCTTATACACTTTTGATTGCTGCAGTGAAAAAATATAATAATGCTCTTAGACAAATATGCACTTTTTGTCAGACAAGGCCCAGATACTGTTTTGCTTATAGGCCCATTTACTTGCTTAGGCTATATGCAAGTCTTGTGAACAATTAGTACTCGTGCGGGTTAGCCAGTGCTTCGTATCTAATCTTTAAATTTTATAAAGTGTATATATATGGCTGGGGAACATGGTAAGACGGTGTCTGAAAAACACAGGAAGAAAATGACACTTGACTCGGAACTGAAAACGCATTTAGGAGAACAAAGTTGTGATCACGCGCACGTTATATCAGGATTGCCCTAAATTGAAATTATGGCCAGAGTAAGTTACAGTGGCTTAGAATTAAACGACCCGTGTTTTTAAAAGGAAACTTTAGTTTGTCGACAGAATAGGCAGGACATTGGCAAAGTACACGCTGAAAGAATGATGCAGTAGGAAGTACATAGACCAAAAAATATTCATGTAGTGTACTTTTGTTGCCGCCTCTTTGCTAGTGTGCTCTGGAACTACTAGCTTGCCACAGTGCATTTAATTAGTCAAAGTCTTAAATCAGTGATGTTCATCTTTATTAACTCTGTTTACTGAAACACCACATGGAATTATGGAATATTTTTAACACGCTAAGATCATTGCTATGGGTGCAGTAACTCAGTAACAGTGTTATACTTCAACAGATTTTAAAGGATTTGGCGAACAAACTTTCCAAACTTGTCCACTATTAATATAACGGTTTTATTGAATTGGCTCATGTCACTTGTGTAATGAAGACACGTTCGCGGAAACCTAAACTGCAAAAAACCACAACAGCTCTGAACAGAACTCGGACACTGGCTTAAGTTCGAGAGTTTGTTTGCTTTTTGACTGCAAAGGAATTTATTTTCCTACCAAAGCTGTCGTACATGAAAAATAAATAAATAAAATACAAATACAAATACAGGGGGTTTGACTCGAATCATGCCGACTTCCCAGAATGATCGAAAAACCATTAACACAGACGTACTTCTTTAGTTGAAGGGGTAAATACTGACATAATTATCCGAATTTTGGTCCAGTCTTATCAGCTCTAGCAAGCCGCAATTTATGGTTGTTCGGGCGTTTGTTAATGATACCGGTACTTCACAGGGCATCTATTGTTTAGCGAGGAGAAGTAACACCAGCTCGAATAGAACACGAAGAGTGACTAAACCTCGCTAACCTGAGAGCCTTCTTAACTCAGGATTACCAATAATAATAATCGGTTTTCATTTTCTATAACAAGTGAAACGGCAGATTTTTTGGGTGGCCACATGAACCAGGTTGATGCAAGTTCTTTTGCTGGCGTACTCTGCACAATGGAACTAATTCTACTCAACGGATTTCTGTACAAGTTTTTCCTTTGATACCGCCGCGTGTTTTTGTCCCCATAAATTCGCATTTTCCCTCGATAATCCTAACACAATTCTGGGTGTTGGCGCAAGCAAATGAAAAAGCTTCTGGCGGAAGTCGGTAACTATCTAATTCAGCGGCTTCGAAACCGCAGAGAATCAATTTGGTCCGGTTTGAAGAAGTCCTAATTTTTGTTAGATACTTATGGAAAGCTGGGGTTTTTATAACTTTGATCTTTGACTCGAACGCCAGTCACTGTTACATCTGCATGATTACCCCAAAAGCCGGGTTCTCTTTTTGCATCGTGTCAAGCAGCAAAAGAAGGCCAGATATTTTTAAAAGACTCAACGATGGAGAGTTATTAGCATAGGTGTTCGGAAATTAAACAAATTGCGCGAAATGTCAGGGAAATTATTATTTTCTTAATGCCGAAACTGAACAGTGGTGAGGAGTCAAGTTGACTAACAGTGTGATAAATCAAGTATTTCCGGTATCCTTCAAGGACCCCGCGCGCGGTACTTGATTTGAAAGAATGAACTACTTCCCTTTCAAAAAAACAATGCTGTCGGCTAAAGGATATTTTTCATTTCCATTATAAACATAGAACAACGCGCGATTGTCATATCTCTCGAAGCAATCACTCGGGCAGTTGGACGATAATTTGATGTGGGCGGGAAGTGATTTGCAACCGATGACTTGAACCACTGGTCCCCCATCCGGCTCGCGTTGACTACACAGTTAAACTCAAAGCCGAACCTGCGGTTAGAAATACTCCCTTAGGGGACGTAAGATTAACGCGTCGCAATAGAGGTTGACGAAAATAATAGTTGCGCCTCAAAGGAGGAACAAAAATGTTCGTAACACTGATGTGTGCAAAAGCGTTCGTAATAATCCGTGCCATACGCGGTGCCTCGCTAAAATGTGCCCCAGGCAAGCCAGGAAACCCGATATTTTAATATGTTTATGTCTGTTCTCTACAAAGGAAATAGATAAAGGAAATAAATGTGAAAGGAACATTTGATAATTGCTGATCTCTGAGTTTTTAGAGGACTATTTCAATTGACTCATCGCGCCCTTGTTCTCGGTACACTTGTGTTCATCAAGTTTATCTTATTCAGTCAGATAATTTGACTCGTGATTGTTGCGATTACTCTGAACATGACACCAGTTGTTATAAGCTGAATATAAATACTCTGGCTTAGCTTGCTAAAATCCAACGCGACCTTCCTTTGTGTACAATAAATACAAAAATGTGACAATCAGAGGGAAACTTCTGTGTACAATCCCAACGTAATTTTAGCTGTCGAGTTAGGGCCTGTAGAATACGTCCCTCTCGCTTGCTAGCTAACCTTTACTGACGCGAATGGAGTAAAGTAACGAATGCCAAAAAATTTTCATTAACTGTAACTGCTATCGGTGGTTCAGTGATGTAACGCGCCATTAGAAAGAGTCTGGAAAAAAGACTTAAAATGTATGGGTGAAGTTATAACGAGGAAATACAGCATTTTACATCGTGGAAGTACCCACGTGTTTTGTTTTAACCGGGGAGACCGGCTACTTCCATATTATCATCGTCGATAAAGGCAGTTCAAATTAAGATTTTCTCACAATACAATTTGCTATCGAACTATTAGTCCTGTGCACTCAGAAACATTTAATATTTTTGTTCGAGGTCGGATAATTAAGTCAGTTATGAAAGACAGACAAAAAGAATGAGTACTTTAGATCGCAAAGTATGAGAAATAAAGCAGTACGTATCACTCTTAGCTAAATTGCTCTTCAAATGCCATTAAAACATTTAGCTGAGATGGTGCAAGACTAAAGGCAACTTATGGACAAAACTGGCTAAAAGGCCTGACAATTTGTAAAGATTGCTCATTGTAATATAACATTGTGAAAAAATAACAAAAACCGGAAAATTTTACCTCTCAGCACGGAAGAAATATCTTTATCGACAGTGACAAAATTTTAAAAACGGGGGTAAAAAAATTGAGGTTTTGACTTGGTCAGTTTTTGACTTGAAATAAGTTTAAGCCGTTTTGCTGTGTATTTGTGGCAGGAGCAATTTAAAAGGTCCTGCAGAGAAGATAATTGAATACTCGCCAGGGCTTCCATTAGCAAACAACAGTCTTTGGGGAGAAAGTCACAACATACATAACATTTTAGTATGATATATTTTACTGGTATATAGCACACAAAAACACTAATAGTCAACAAACTACAGGGGAGATTTGTTCGGTTGTGAACCTTTAATTTATCTCGACGATTTGTGCTCTGTCAAATTGTCCGCCACTGACAATAGTCATAAGACAAGGTTCAGTATTCACTGGATATTTGGCCTTGCCACAAATGCAACAACATATATATTAAATATCTTTCCAACTGATATTTTAAATACAATCGATCTATTGGGTGGACTTTCACAACTCTTGGACAACCATTCCAGCCCGCCGGTTCCACTGAATTCTTAGTCTGTACAATATTGTCTATTTATTTGTATACTGGGACCTTTGGCTATGTCCCATTTCTCACGCTAAAACAAGGAGCAATTTTCAAGTAAGTAAACAAAATCACTAACTCAGCAACACAAATTCAAAGTGAAAACGCTCGCACCGCTTCAACAGTGAACCGCAAATTTATAGTTGGCTAGTGAAAGACAACCAAACTTTGTTCTTGAGGCCAAGCCTATTTCCTATAATTCTCAGTACTATTTATGCTACTTCACTCCAACTTGCGAGTCCAGTACGAAACTGGATAAAATGCAAGTGCACTCACAGTCAGCTCTCATAATTAGCGAAAGCTTCGCTGTCTTCTAATTGCCTTTCGGAAATTTCACACCGACTCTGGTGTTTGGCGGTGGAGTTTTTCTTCTCATTTTTCTCCTCTTTGATGGGTTCGCTTTTCTTGTTAGTGTCATTGCTGTGTGTTTTAACATGTTTAGACAGGTGGTCGCTTCTCATGAAGCGTTTGTTACAGATTGGACAAGCGAAGCGTTTTTCACCCGTATGTGTCCTTAAGTGTCGCTGAAGTTCATCGGAGCGGGTGAAACGCTTGCCACAAAATAACCAGTTACACACGAACGGCCTCTCACCTGTGTGCCAACGGAGATGTGCCTTCAGGTGAGACGTCTTCCCGTAGACTTTACCGCAGCCTGGAATATGACACACATGCTGCGCTCTCTTCCGAAACGGCGCCCCGGCTGCGCTCAATCTCTCGTTTTCCTGACAGTTTGGGCAGTCACAAGTTGCACGGCCGGTGTATCTCCTGGTAGATCTTGTTCCTATGCTTGGCGTTGAGGATAACAGTGCTGGACCGCCGGGGTAGAACGAGGGACCGTCTATGTAAGTTGGATATGAAGGTTTCAGTGGGTCATTTCCCATGCAAGGAGGAGGCAAAAAATGCGGATGAGAGTGGTTAGCCACAGACACAGGAGGCAGTCCGGGGTGGGATAATGCTCCTGAGAACTCGTGCGCCAGACCAGGGTGATGGTTAATGCTAGGGTGAAATGAAGTGGCCGACACTGCCGTTTCTAACCACGGAGCACTTCCACGAACCTCCCAAAAGGATGGTCTGCTCTGGGGCTGGCTGTGAGGCTCGACGCTTTGCTTGTACCATCCTGGTGTTGTATCATAAGCATGCGGATGTGGATATCGAGAGTAGAGCGCCTCGACCGGTGCGTGCAATCGACCGCCGTTCGCTACCGCAACGGAATCAACCAACGAGGCATGCGGTTGCCCAGCAGATACACTTGGAGCGGAGAAATAGGATTCGATAGGAGACATCGCTGAAGCTTCAGTAGTTGAAGAGAAAGCTGACGGCAGGTTTGAGAATAAGCTCGTCTCTGACAATCTGGCACGTTGTATCTGGCTCTGTAGAGACGATGGTTGCTTCCATGGATAGAACGCGGCTTTAGGGACGGGAACGTCAGACATCGCCGGTGGAGACTGTTGGCCGATTCGACTGCAAGTTGCTGCAAGCATTGCTAATGGCGTGGATCTTGGTTTTGGAGCTTGGTCGTCAGTCTAGGAACAAACATAGTACAACGGACGGAGTTTAAACATTGTGTGTAATCAGCTTAGAGCGTTAATCAAATCATTCTAAATTCCTATGCAAACACATTCAGACAGACCTGCAAACGAAGACCTTCGTTCATAAGAAGGGGAAGGACTTGATTTAGAGGTGTTACTTTTGAAGGAGTTTCAGATCTTTACTTTTCACAACATTACGCCCCTCGAGTGCCACTCGTCTTTTGACTCGAGTATTGGAAGCCTTTTAAGATACCGCCGCAAAGATTGCGAACCAATCAGCGACATGTGATAGGCTTTTTGACAAACATGATTGAATGATAGGGATTTGTTGACATATAATAAGTCAGTCCAAATGGAACTATTATACTAAGCCAATCGAAGCCAACGATATAATGAACCCACCCCGTCGGCAGGTCGAACTTTCGAGTTGGCCGAACAGTTGATATTTTCATAATAGTTCAAAT
Organism: Plumapathes pennacea; assembly: GCA_964036295.1. Lineage (NCBI taxonomy): Eukaryota > Metazoa > Cnidaria > Anthozoa > Antipatharia > Myriopathidae > Plumapathes > Plumapathes pennacea. The sequence goes on from OZ038470.1 coordinate 1,789,980, forward strand.
CAGTTGCACCTGGAAAGAACATCAAACACAAAACGAAACTGCACTTTTCACCCATTTTTTCCACTTCACACCTTTCGATTGGAATCGGAAATTGCAATTACTTCGATCTCAAATCCCTGAATCCCCTGCCTGTTTGTTATTCAACCTAATGCGTGCAGCCTCTTGGTGCATTCGTGTCATACCACGCGAAGGTTGATTAGAAAACCAAATGTTTAATCGGCAGTGATCTGAGTTTACTTGTGGGTGGTACAGACACCGGATGAAGGCGACCAGAGGTTGGGCAAAGGGGCGGTCGAGGGACGAACTTTAATAGTGAACCCATCAACTGACAAACAGCACGAGTTTAGGCCGCCTCCAGCCAGCCGTGGAGTCAGTGTGCATTTTTAGAAACGCCAGCGGCAAATTTTGGGTCGTAACAACTCTCGCCGCACTCACTTTGTTCCTCGCACACAAGCCGCGGCGCAACGATAATTAATGATTACTCAAAAAGATTCCTGAAAGGTTGAAGAATGGCATTCCCTACGGGATCGGAGAAAACTGCGCCGCAAAACTGAAACGCGTTTGATATAAAGTCATGGTTTAGCAATAAACTGAATTGTGAAACACATGAAAAGACGACATTGACCTTTGAGCGGTTTCGAAGTGATTCCCTTGTGGTAAATCGTGCAGTTTACAAGTTTTTAATGGAGCAGAGTAATGGTGAATGTTTAGCGCACCATGGGGCCACGTAAACCAAGCTTTGTGATTACTTGCCCGCTGTGCCTCATTCTTTTTAAATATATCGCTATTATATCACCACTTGTTCGTTTTCTTCAAATCAAGGAACAACAATGTCTTCATAGTCGACTATTCGAAATGAGAAGAAGAGCGAACAACTCAATACATTGTGCTGAAACCAGCAAACTACGTTCTTGCAAGCTAGCCGGCTGCAATGTGCTTCATTCGGGCAAACGAATAACGCGTACTTTGAACCTTACCAGAGAGAGATGCTTATACAACATAACCTTGTCCAGGACTATCACAAGAGGGCATACCTGAACTCGTTCAGAAAAACATCCTCTCGTGATGATAACTTTATGAAGAGAGTTCTGTGCTAAATCCGCCGATTCCTCCGTATCCACAGATAGTCACCCCTGCTGTAGAAATGCCTCCAAGTTGGATCTCATGTACGCCGTACTAGGCTGCCGTTGTTTTCCCTCCGTACACAGACGAGAAAATATTGAACAACCAGGCGGAGCTGAGGAAATTGTCGATGGGCTTAAAAATGATAGATTTAATTAGACCGCTTTTGATGTGCCGGTCTGATTGATGCCTCGAGGGGTCAGGCGCCGCGCACATCAACTGAAGCACTTACAATAAATCACACCTCGCGATTAGAATGCACGGAAGAGCCACAGCTGCAGAGTGTGCAGTTTCTTTGACGCTATTGTTGGGTATGATGCGGCGAGCAGTGACAAAGCCAGCAATTCAGGGGTCATCCTGTTTCGGGTTCCGACTACAAGTGTTAATTACAGAGAATGTTAAAAACGCTCTATGCGGGCTCGTGTTACGGACTTGTTCAATTTTGAGTGCAAATTGTACCAATACGCCCCTCATCAAACCACAATTTGACAGTTGTGATGTCGGCAAGAGTTTGATGAAGGCCCAAAGGCCACACAACTATTAACTCTTTGTTTTAGCCTGAGAACACCATTATACTTTGCGGGTTGCATTTGCACGGATTTCACTTAAAGACGATGCGTTTTTCACTTGCTCCCCTTTTGGGGGTCTCGCGTCTACAGACAGTAAAGGAAACGCTTCAATGACAATCCACATTTGACAGATTTGACACATTTTTATCACCATACCGGTGTTGTACCAAACGCATGGAAAACAGTAGTCATCGTCTCGCAGGGTTTCCTATTTGGCATCTGATGTGAACCACAGTTAAAAACGGGGTTGCCGCGGAAACGTTTTGTTTATACAGAGATTACGGTGTTAGACAGTGGTTTCGCATGCTTGAAGGCAGCCACAAATGATATGACTGATAAACAAAGCACATAACTTGAATGGTAAACGCTGATATTTACATAACGTTTTGTGAAGTGTTAATAATGTTGTTTACAATGTAAAGATGTTTTCCCTTGGCAGAATAATGGTCTGGGACGTTGTGGCCAACTAGAATCAGGAAATTGAATAATCTCTAGCTTCCCAAAAGGAAACAGGAAACTCAGTCAATTTGAGCAAAAAGAGGCGAATAGCCTAGAACCTTGTGCCCTGAAATCAATTCATTTCACTTTCATTGTTATGTCTTTCGTTTCGGTTCCTCTGTAATGTAAAATCGAGTTAATTAGAAGTCAGCCTTGTGTAAAGTAAGCCTGCATTCCTACTATTTACGAGCGACGGCAATGAATCAACACTATGCCAACCGAACACGTGGGGGCCTGCCTGGCGTGTGTGGAGCCACACTGTTACTTGTAGCACATAATCTTTACTTTCAAACAATAGTAATAATTAATCCGAGAATGTTTTGGTGTTGATCGACTTTCTGTAGAAATTACTACAAGGCTTTCAAAACTGACTACGTTTGCAAATTGAGTTACGTCTTTTCATAGTGTGTACGCCATTTTTGACGATTGGATTTCACTTACCGGCATGTGGTTATCAAGAGCGCTTTGTACGGTAGAGAGCCGATATTTATTGTAAAGTTTTTTCCGGGGGTTGAATTGTTTCCTTCCGCGACATTTTGCACTTGAGTGATCGATCCTCACTGTTAGGTGGTCACAGATCCTTTATTTGAAAAAGACACAAAACAAAGGATTTATAAAAATCACTACTTCAAACGTACGAACTGCGCCGAAACGGTACGGAACGAATCCAAATAAAGTAAGGAAAGAGGCGCCGCTGCTTTGAAAAGCTATACTTCTCAAATGGCAATTTGGTATGGCAAGAAGCCAGAATTAATTTTATTGTCAGATTATTTTTTTCTTTTGACTTCGTTCATCGTATCGATTTCAAGTCTCTTTGTGCCATCATCAAAGCTACAAAGCAGCAAGCTTTAGACACTTTTTCTCAAATCACGACCCTAAACTGAAAATTCTAGTTGGTTTGTTGCCAGAGAACAGCTTTCAAAAATTGAAAAGGAAAGAAACGAGCTTAAAAACCGGCTAGTTAAATAAATTACGACAATGGCATACATAACCAAGCGTTTGTTTGTTTTTAATTTTACATGCCTTCGGTCGATTTAATTCCGTTTTGCTTCTCGATGAAGATGTTTATATAACTTTACCGCGGAGAGTTGCTTTGGCGTCTTAAAATATTAACATACTATCTTGATGAAGGGAGAAGAAATAAAATACAGCCGGAAATTCTGCCACTATGTTAAAACAGAGTTAAGCCTCTAACTTAACCACAGAAAGAGAAATTCAAACACAATTATGTTAGGGGGCAGCAAAACCCCAGCCGCAAAGAAAATTCAATTAATCCTATTTCCGAAAACACCATCTGTACGCTGGAGATCTAAGCATAAACACTGTCTCGAGCGTCCTTTGTAAGAGCGATGTTTACAGAAAAATCGCACCTGTCATGAAAGGAGGGCCATTGTCTTCCGTTCGCTAGAGAGCGGCATCTGGTATCAGGGCGGAGTTTTCAAAAGGGTCGGTACGTGCAAACTACGCTTGAAATAGAAAAGTGCTGTCTGTGTCGTTCATTTCAGTACACGTGGAAACATGATCCAGCATTTTTGTCAGTAAATACTTAAACATGCATTTTGGACCAGTGGGTTCTTTGTTTGTGGCAGAGACTCCCTCAATGTATCAACCCGCTGTAAATTTAACTAAAAGCTTTCTAATCGGAGGCGTCCTAAGTGCTTTTACTCAAGCTAAGCTTAATCCAACACCATGCAGGTGTCAAAGAGTACAGATCCAATGGGGTTTTAAATTGAAGGTTTTAACAAAGCCTCAGAAGTGACCCTATGGTACGGGCTGTTTGAATTATTTTAGTCAGACATGAAGAAAACAGACACGATTTCTTTGTTCCTCTGTAGAATATGCATTTTAACAATGTCACCAAGATAAAGGCATTGAAAGTTAAAGAAAATAGCCTCAGAGAAGATCGAGAGAACCTTTTCCATTGCCTTCACTCCCAGCCGAGGGACAACGAGAGACCAGAGACAGAGAGAGAGAGAAAGAGATGGGAGCTTGTTCAATTTATCACCTGCCGAGTATCGTAAAAGCAAATATACGCCTCACACCGTCTAACTGGAGGCGGCAAGTTTCAGTCTAACTAATTTGCTATTCCACGCACAGCCGTCTAGAAGTGGGAAACCGAGTCCTAACTGCATGCTGTGAGCATCAAAGTTGTGCCGTGTTTGAAAAAATTGCTGCAGTCGGAACCTTTACATGTTAACAACTTTGACTATACTTCGAGCTGTTATGTAGTGAGAATGGCCCGAGAATAGCTGTCTGCAGGCAATGCCACTGCTCCATACTGGTGACACTACGAAATTTTGCCGACACGTTGCAATTCGGATGAATTGAATTCACTGCGGGGTCCCGCGGAAACGAAACTGCACCAACTAACAACATGATGCAGAAGCAAAGAACACTAAATTACAGCTCTGATACACTTGTGTGCAACGAAATTGATGACGGTAATAACAATCTCGCCATAAAGATTTAGTAGCATTACTTATATGAAAGGAGGTGAGAAACACCCTACAAGGGGGAGGAACTGAATAGCAGGTACGGAAGCTTCAGGCGCGTGAAAGGCACTTCTGTTGAAAGGAGGTGAACGACTTCTCGTGTCTTTTTATAATGTTGGACTAACTGAATTTGACACGCACTGTGGGGGTGCACTCTTTGGCCCGAGAACTTGCGGCACAGAAGAGGAATATAGTTTGCACAAGCACAGCAACTGATGCAAGGTTTTGGCTTCGGGTGGGCGAACACGAGGGACATTCAGTTATAACGAATCAAACTATAAACTACTGTACTGACTGTATGAACACTAAAGCAACACATAATTATCAGGTTTTGTGGCTGAAATACTGCAATGGTTTGTTTTTTGTTTTTGTTTATTTCTTTTTTCGAAGGCTTTGTGTGTGGCCGAACAACCCCCACTGCTAAACGAAAGCATTTCAATTTATCCTTTGGTAACAAATGTTAATATCTTGATGAGTATGAAAAATGCAGACTTAGAAGAAAACAAACTGTAAAGAGCTTATAATAAAAACGAAAACCAGTCTAAACGTAACCATGTGTTGTCCATAAATTCGCGAAAATGATTTGTGATCAGTAAAAGACACTTGCGGCTAGTGGGATACTGAAAGGAACAATCATCAACCTTTGCGTTTATACTGGTTTGTTGAGATAAGGTAATCTCGTACCGAGTGCCTGGATAGCGACAAAAACACAGATTTTCACAGACAATGCATAATTTCGGTTTGCGCTACAAACTTTCAAAGAAAACGCCATCAGGTAAACTATCAGATACTTAATTTTTTAAACAGGAAGATAATGTGGGTATTAGCAAAGGAAAATCCCATACCTTTATAGAAGGTGGGTCCGGAAACACCTTTCGCAAATCCCAGAGTTGATTGTGAAGATCGGAAGAAAAGAGCGTTTCACTTATACCAAAAGTGGGCTGGTTTCAGCCACTCCTTTCAGTGGCAGATACCTGTTTGCTATTCATCAGCTGGGGGGCAACCTGTGAAGTACGAAACAACGGTTTGTACAAGAACCAAAGGATGAAACAAGCAGGTACTGGTATTATTAGCATTTCAATGGGATTCTTCGTCTGTCTTAAGATGTTTACTTCAAAAGAAAAATGTGAAACCCGTGAATTCTTGAGCTCTATATTGTTCGATGGGCTCTTTATTCAGAGAATCAGAGATTTGTTATACTCCGTTAGGCTGTTGGATGATACAACTTTCTACCATTATTGAAACAAGCTTTTACTGCCTAGAAACGGGGATGAGCACTAGATTGTCAAAACAGTGTCGTGTACTTGACACCTTAAGAAGCGTTTTGATGACATTGCCTCTATATAATTGTAAATATTGTTTATGAAGAGAATCTTTAAAATTTCTTTTCGTTTGATTAGACGTTAGCTGAAAAACAGTTTGTCTAAAGATATTCTAAATGAGCTAATAAATGGTAAATGGTTATACTAGCTAAAATAAGTTGAGCTTACAGAAAGAGCTGGTACAGTTGGCTAGATCGTCGTTCTCTCTTCAGAAAAGGACATTTTTTTGTTTGTTAGGCGGAGCTTCGATCTAAACAATCAAAACAATATGCACGAGCTTCGAGGTTAACTTTGGCTAATATTACGCCCCTTGGACTAGAACGGTTAGATCGCCTTGAATCAAAAGGCCTGTTCTGAGACAATGAGTCGGCGAAGCGACTGCACCACGGTACAATGACTTTCATTTTCCAAGACTCACCAAAATCCTCCCCCCATATCCGATCCATAGCTGGTGTACTAAGCGAGGCCCGGTTTTTCAAAGCACGATTAGGCTAATCCTGGATTAGGTGTAAACTTTCTTGTCATTTATAAGCTGAAAATGTGAAGATTTTGTCCTGCAACGATTTCCTTGATACGTATTCAGCTAAAACAAGCTTTTTAATCCATATTTGAACAAAACCCTGCATTTTATCGGCAGAGAGGTCATCAGAATGAATTTCGTTAATCCTGGATTAGCTTAATCGGCTTTCGAAAAACCGGGCCCAGATCAATATCAACATAACGTCGAATTTGTAAATGGTTCAGTCACAGACAGTTTGACCAATGAAGTCCATTTTTAAAACACATACCAACAAAAGGGGAATCAAGCACTGTCGCTTTTAAATTTCTGACGGTAAAAATTGAGTGAAAGAGGATTTTTAGCTCTGTTGAATACTGTAAAGTATCATCGCGCCGATTTATCTTATTCACCAAGACTTGTTGATAGGTCAATTTTTTCAGTGTCAGTCTCATGACCAAGCTTCACAGGTGGTCATGCCTGCCTGCCTTCCTGGTCTTGGTCCTCATTATGTGTCCTGAATTACGCAAGGAAAAGGAGAACTCTTGATGCTTGTGGTTCTGCCCTTGTCTCTGTACCGCAGTGCGCTTGCGTCGAGTCTGTTTTCACTGTGAAATAAGAACGCTTAAATGCGTACGTTTAGGCTTGTGCTTATGCTTGCGGCTTCGCTCGTAAAAACCAGGCTTTAGCTATCACTGACATTGAAACCGCATTACAGCAGATTTTGTTGCCTACTTTCACACAACTGTATGTCACTCTCTCAAGGCAAATAATTCATCGACTTTCGTATTGCTTTACAGTCGGTGAGCTGTCAGGTCTGAAACAACTAAAGTTCTTATGTTCGAAGTAGAGTCCCAAATAAACGGTGCACACACGCCAACGTCGAGTACCACCACATATTATATCTAAAGTTTCACTTAATAATCCTTGTCGTGCAATTATGTGTTCCAGTTGTTGTAACTATAATATACTCAAAGAGTGAAAGAGGTTGCGCAGAGATAGAAGAGAGAGGAAGGGAGAAGGGAGAGAGAGAGAGCCACATATAGCTGGAAGAAGATGTGTTCGTTCAGTTATCATCTTCCATGAATTGTAGGAGCAACAACGTGGTTCGAATCTTGCAAACTTTAACAACTCTGTCTAGAAATCACAACTTATACTGACCCCTAAAAACGTAGTGATGGATAGCGAAAGTGATCAGTAAAAGCAACATCCCTCCATCATCGCTGCTCTGAAAAGTAGCTAACATTGTGAACTGCATAGGCTGTGGTTTTCAAAGCTGTGGAGCCGCGTTAGCATCCTATTAGCTGAGGCAGTGAGTAAATGTAGCCCCGAGAAATTCATGACAAGCAGTGCTAGATGGGCTCCCAGAAATCTGCATTGATCCTAGTACACGGGCTGCGTTGTTTACAGGTTCATATCGATGCACAGTAAAACTGAAAGTTTTGGACTTTGGATCAAAATAACACCAAATTCTGAATGCAAAACACAATAAAAGAGCGAGAAATTTCTAGACACGCGGCGACACTAAGTGTAGGAGCAGATGGATACCATTAACAATGTTTCAACGGCGCCCCACAGCCCCAGACGTAACAGCTGCTTAAATTATAAAATGGTGTGCATTGTACAGTGGAAGACCAAATCTTAACTCGTGGCCGTGACTAAATTTGAAACTTAAATTCGTTCAAACTTTTGAAAAGAGTGAGACATACCAAACAAGTGGGAGGAACTGAAGAGTAGGTGGACAAGTTTCGCGTGTGCCACTGCAAAAAAACACCTTTATTGAAAAGAGATTAATGATTTCTTGTGTCAAGTAGCAGCACGCTATGTCTGTTCAACCTTCTGAAATAGTGTTCAAGGTGGCAAAGTTGCACAAATACAACAGCTGGCGAGGGAGGCAAAGGGCAAAGATTTACTCAGACTGATGTCGGTGAACACTATTGACTGAGTGTTGATCCATCAAATGCAAGCTCAGCTAATGTTTCTGAGTCAGTCATTTGCGCAGATTGATCTGCACAAACTATGACTGACTCAGAAACATTACGGGTATGTAAATATTGTGTAAAGCTGAACTGTGCAGCGCTGTGTCTCTCTGTGTGCATTTTGAGCCGTCAATTTGCATTGTTTTCGTTTTTGGAACTGCTCCGACAACCTCGTGTGTGGGACTGACTACCCGACTGCAAAATTGAATTTCTTTTCAATGATAAGTGTAAATAACTTGGATCAGTATAGAAAACTACAGACAAGAAGTCTCAAGCCAGCAGACCGCTATAATAAGCCCGTGCTACTAGTGTGGAAATCGTTAAAACTAAAAGCAGCTATCCGACCGTGTGTGATATACCGAAAAGTGAAATTGATCACTTTAAGCTCACTTTAAAACCGACAGAACGCACACGTTAACTCATAGTGATCCAACTTAATATTGCTTTTCCAAGTGTTACCAGACAGCACAACTGAGAACAATGCTGACTTGTAACACGAACAGGAAACCAAGGAAACAAAGCAAAGGCTGGGATAAATGATAATAATGTAACTCGTTTATCAAACTGATTTATAACGTTTGCAGGGACTGGAGTGGCATCCAACCTCTTGATACATATACCTCAATCTTATAGTTATAAGGACAGCTTTAAGTCTAACATCAAAAAGGATTCTCCTGCGCTAAAACGTTCGCCGTACGACCATTCTCACAATTATGTTGTCGCCCCACGTAAACAAAGATTCACTCGAGTTCCTTTTTTTTAGTAGTTACAAGCTACAAGCTTAGTTTCACTGGGGCCGGTTACGGAAAATAATCGCGGATTGAGTATGAGAAGTGCGCACGGTCTGAGCTGCATTTTCCTACTCGCTTTATAGTGTGGGAAATAATATTTTTTAGTGGATTGTATTATTGGCATATCTTGGGGCAATCTTTTGCTTTTCAGGAGGTGGTTTCAGCACACCTTTTGTAACTGTGAATACGCGAGAAGAAAAGGTTCTCATTTAAATTAATGGTGGGCTGCTTCAGCCATCCTTGCAGAATATGCATACCTGTTAATTAGAGAAGAACCTGTGAAGCGTCTACACAGTATCGGCTCACACAAAAGCTAAAGGGCGGATGGACCTTGAACGCTAGAGCATGCAAGTACGGGTACTAGTCAGTAGCATTTCAATGGATTCCTCGTGTGTCTTATTGTAAGTTCTATAGATTGCTGTCGGATTCACTTTGAGCCACATTTTTCTCTGAGAAGTCACCTTCTGGTATCCTGCCATGATTCTAGTAAAACCACAACTTTTCACTACCTCATTCACAAGCTCAAACGTTACTTTACTTTTAAACGAAAGCGTTTGGCGGTTTACACCGTTTTTCATATCATTTTAAATGCACTGTTTTAAGTAAGAATCTTTGACTGTTTCTGTACGTCCATTATGAAGTTCTCCCGCTAAATGGGGACGAATTTACGGCATATCTGACTATCAGTACTGCGGCATCAGGTACAGACGAGACAAAACAAATCTTGGGGACAGTACATGGACATGCTGACTGACAATATTTATTTTTGCGGGGACGGCGGGATGCTAAGGAAAACAATGCTTGCTGTGGCACTGATACACGTGCTAGATTGCTCAGGGCAGATCCAGACCGGTTTACGGTAATCGCTCAAATTTTTGAAATTTAGTACTAAGCCTCAGAAAATGGGGTTTTGGAGAGCCTGATCTAAAAAATCTTTTCGCTTTAGAAGTTTGAATGATAACTCGGAATGAGTGAGTTGCGCATGTGCAGTGAAAAAAACCAATATGGCGTCCTATGTGAAGCGTGCATGACGTGAGGCAGGTTTTTACAAGCAAGTGGAAGATGGGGTCCGAATTAAAGCGGAAAGAATTCGCCCTTCGCACAGTGAGAAGGTGGACACAAAAAAGATGTACCAAATAGAGGTAAGACGTTTATGTTTGGCTGTGATGGTGTGGCTCAGGAATATCACCCAGGACAATGGAAGTAAACATGTTTTTACTTTCAGGTTTGATGTGAATCAATAGATATATATTATATAATCAGTAAATGTTGCTACATGATATATTACCTTTTAATACTGAACGGAAGAAATGGACCTACCCCTCCCCTCATGTTAAATTTGATTGTGACGTAATGTTGAGAAGGAATGGGACGAGACACAACGTAGTGTACGAAGTGAGGAGTCTTTTGAGAATAAAGACAGCGATATTTGTTCAACGCAATGTACGAGACGTGAGTTGCAGTATACCCAGATCAAAGCCGGTATACTATTGGTGCCGTGACCAGGATTCAACCAGGATTTTCTTAAACAACGCGAGCCAGGGAGACTAGCGAGACATTTGACAGACCGCGTGGTCAACTCAGCAGAGGAATATGACAGACGACGGAAATATGGAAACGTCCGACGCCGCACAATGTTTAGAAAAGAACATCGATAAGGAAATCACAAAGCTTGAATACTACTTGGAACCTGCAAACGAATTACTAGAATGTGAGGACTACACAGAGATGGAAATCGTCGTAAAGTTGACTACTAAAATCGGCGACAAGATAACCGATCTAATTTCGCAATTGGAAGAGATAAAAATAGATCATGGAACTTCTCCCAGAGCGGTTCGACAGTGGAAAAAAGAGACGAAGACAAGATACTCCTCCTGGATCGAAGAGAAAGACAAGTTGTCCAAAGCGCTAAAGGCGAGACAGAAAGAAATCGACAACGAAGACGCGAGACAACAATGGGAAGCGCAGCGGGAGCGCGAGGAACGTTTGAGGCGAGAAAGACAACAACAGGAAAGAGAGTTGTGGCAAGAGAAGCTCGAGGCCGAGCTAAGAATGACAGAGAAGAAGTTGGGAATGGAAAAAGATGCCAAGTCAACACACATCAAGCTCCCAAAGCTAAAAATCACACCTTTCAAAGGCACTTCAGCAGATTGGGTTCGGTTTGAAAACATGTTCATGACGCAAGTCGACACCAAACCCGTATCAGACGAAGAAAAGTTTGGATATTTATTGGAAATGGTCACCCCAAAGGTCAAGGAAAGGATCTCTAACCTCAAACCAAGCTCATTGGGGTACAAGACTGCGTGGGAGAGGCTTAAGAAGGAATACGGCCAAACCAAAGTAGTCATAAACGCCCACATGGATGAAATTATCAACTTGGCCCCGATCAGAGGGTCAAGTTACGATAAGGTTCAAGAATTTTACGAAAGGTTAAGCAGAAATGTCGATGCCCTCCAGACCCTTGGAGAAGGTGACAGACTACGCGGATTCGTCATGACTACACTCAATAAGCTGCCACATGTCAAACCTGACCTCGTGAGAGTAGATGACGACTGGGAGGAGTGGTCTATGGATGCTCTGATTGATGGCTTACACAAGTGGTTGAGAAGAAACAAAGTGAATGACACCGTGAAAGCTGAAGGAGACCCCCGAAAGAAGTCTGAAAGACATTTGTTTACCCGGAGAGTAGATAGAAAGCAAACGCCACATTGTATCTTCTGCACAAACAATGACCATCGGAGCGACATGTGTAAGGAAGTGGACACTCTTGAGAAGAGAAAGAACTTTTTTGCCGAGAACAACCTTTGTTTCAACTGTGGGCGCCCCGGACACAGGGCAAACTCTTGCCGCAGTCGCAGTTGCTTCAAATGTAAGTCCAAGCACCACACAAGCCTATGCGATAACAACGCTGACGACCATAACACTCGAGGTGGAACAGTACTAACAGGGTACTCTACTTTTGTTGAAGAGAAATCTCTTCCAGCCATCATCCCTGTCGACATTGGTGGGGAGGTTCTTTGGGCCTACCTGGACACAGGGTCTGGGAGGAATTTTATTTCCCGTGAAGCTGCAAAGAAGCTGAAGTTAACTCCGACCCGCCACGAATCCCGAGAAATTGCGACTCTAAATGGTACCAGAAATCAGTCCATGCCTGTCTTTGATGTCAAGATGAGTTCTCTCGATGGAAAAGAGCACGAAGAAATTGAACTGAGTGGTTCCAAGCTACCAGATTTCACTACAGTGAGAAGACCCGATATGAATCAATTAAAACTCAAGTACGCCCACACGAAGGACAAGAGGTTCTACATGACACTTGAGGGAGAGTATCCAATCCACCTAATCCTCGGAGACAGCACTTACAGTAGAATCAGGACGGAGGAGGTGTACAAAGGAAAACCGGGAGATCCCATAGTCGAAGGAACAACTTTTGGATGGGTCGTTCACGGAGGAGATGACTACACAAGCAATGGCTGCATGTACATGAGAGAGAGAGAGACGAACGACTACGAGAAATTGTACAGTCTGGACGTATTGGGTGTTGAAGACCGGGGAGAGAATGACCAACTTGACATACTGAGTGACTTTAGAGAAAATATAACCAGAAAGGAAGATGGCAGATATGAAGTCCAGGTTCCATGGATCCCCGGGAGCACATTATCAAACACAAACGAGCAGCAAAGCAGGAGACGCCTAAGTAATATCAACAGGAAACTGAGCCAGAACGGGAAGCTGAAAGAAGAGTACAACAAGATAATAGAGGACCAACTGAGAGAAGGTGTCGTGGAAGAGGTACCTGAACGGCCAACGGGACAGCGTGTGTTCTACTTGCCCCACAAACCAGTCGTAAGGCAGAATGCAACAACAACCAAAGTCAGGATGGTCTTTGACGCTAGTGCAAAACCACACCCATTAGCGAACAGTATTAATGACTGCATGTTCACTGGGCCTCCATTACAGCCTCTCCTCTGGGACATCATGATAAGAGCACGAATGTCAACCAATCTACTGCTAGCCGACATCCAGAAGGCATTCCTCCAAATAGGAGTGAAAGAAGAGGACAGGGATGCTTTCCGCTTCTTGTTTGATATCAATGGCCAAGAAAAGCAATTGAGATTTGCTCGAGTACCCTTTGGAGCAGAAGCGAGCCCTTTTCTGCTCGGGGCAACGCTGCAGTACCACCTCGACCAACAAGAACCAGAATTCGAAGAAACCGTGACAGCGCTGAAGGAGGACACCTATGTGGACAATCTAATGAAGAGTGGGGAGAAACTTGAAGATCTATCAAGGTTCAAGAAAGAAAGTACTGCCATTTTAGAGAACGCCAGATTTCCTGTTCACAAATGGGAATCAAACGTGGAGTCCTTGGAAAGTGAGAACATGCCAAATCCAAGCAAGGTTTTAGGTCATGTGTGGGACAAACAAGAAGACACTTTGACGTTACGTGTGTCCAACTTCACTGAAGATAAGCCAATCACTAAGAAGACCATCCTCAGCCATCTAGGAAGCATATATGATCCTCTTGGTGTGCTCTCACCCACCACAGCGGAAGGAAAGCGAATCTACAGAGAGGCTTGTGATGAAAAGAGTGGATGGAACAGTGAGGTATCTGCCCCCGTGAAAGCCCAGTGGCTCAGGTGGACGAACCAGTTGAAGGACGTGAAAGTACCAAGGAGCGTAGCCAGAAACATGGGCGACTTTAAAGCTGTACACCTCCACGTATTCGCAGATGCTAGCAAACTAGCATGCTGCGCTGCAACAATATCAGTTGTAGAACATTCATCGGGAACTAGCAAAGGCCTCTTAACATCGAAGTCGCGAATATCAAAGAGAAACACCTCTATCCCAAGACTGGAATTGGTCAGTGGCCAGATGGCAGCCAACATGATAAAGAACCTGTGCAATGCGTTGTGAAGGTGGCCAATCTCAACTACCACTGTCTGGATGGACAGTATGGTGGCCTTATATTGGATATCGAACCCTGGAAAACCGTGGAAAGCCTTTGTCTCCAACAGAGTAAAGAAGATAGCAGAAATCAGCAGCCAGACCGCCATCACCTGGAAACATTGCCCAACAAACATGAACCTGGCAGACTTGGGAAGCAGGGGCGCAAGCATAAAAAGGTTGGAAGAAGGGGAGTGGTTCACCGGACCAGACTGGTTGCTAGACGAAAACCAGTGGCCAGAACAACCCAAGTTGAATATCAGTAGGGATGTAAATGAAGAATGCAAGCCCATCAAAGAGACAGTCTTTCACACGCAAGAAAACAAGCCAGACGAGTGGGATGCACTGTTGGACAGAAACACCTATTGGCGCACCCTGAGAGTAACTGCGTGGATGTTAAGGTTCGTCCAAAACTGCCAAGCAAGACGAAACAAGCTTGTGAGAAGTTCCGGGCCAATAGGAACTGCAGAGATTACGACAGCAAGAAACTACTGGGTGAAGAGGGAGCAGAAGGCTGAACAACCCAACCTACAGTCACCCGGATGGAAACTAACCAAAGAGGAAGACACAGGTATCCTTAAGTGCGAAGGGCGGATAAAGGGATACAGGCCGACATACCTTGCTGGAGGCAAGTTTGCAGAGAAACTCATCGCTCACACACACAACCGGATTATGCACCTGGGTACCGCCAACTCTATGGCAGCAATAAGGGAACACTGGTGGATACCCAAGTTGAGAGCGAAGGTGAAAGCAACGATCAAGAGGTGCAACATCTGCAAAATATTTTCCACCAAGCCATACGGAACCCCACCGACCAGTGCCATGCCAACGTTCAGAACGGAAGGGAGCAGACCATTTGAAGTAACCGGCGTGGACTTCGCAGGTCCTTTGAGTTACAAGATCAACAAGAAAGAACGAGGAAAGTGTTATGCACTCATCTTCACTTGCGCATCCTCGAGGGCAGTTCACCTGGAACTGACAAAGAGCCAGACGGCGGAAGAATTCCAAAGGAAGCTCAATGCATTCATCTCCCGAAGGATAAGACCGCGACTCATTATATCAGACAACGCCGGCGTCTTCAAGGCTACAGCCAGCTGGATAAAGGCCATAAGGAAGAGCGAGAAGTTGCAAGACTACCTCGCAAATCAAGGCATCCAGTGGCAGTTTAACCTGGCTAGATCTCCCTGGTGGGGAGGCATCTACGAGAGATTAATCAAGGAAATTAAGAAGACCCTTTACAAGACACTTGGACGGTCATGTCTCTCCTTTGAAGGTTTGGAATCAGTCATCATAGACATTGAAGGAAACCTAAACAACCGCCCACTAACATACGTGGAGACCGAGGGAGGAGAAGAAGAGGTACTTACTCCCAACGTAATCATGTGGGGGCAAAACTCTTATCCCATCGACGACATAGAAGGCGATGAAAATGAGCTGACAAAGATGTACAGGAGGTTAAACAACACCAAACAACATGCATGGCAACGCTGGAAAAGAGAGTATGTGCACAGTTTGATGGAGAGCAACCGATTGAACGGGAAGGTAGGACCAATGCCTGATGTTGGAGAAGTAGTACTCGTTGTGGGAGAAGAAAAGAATCGTGGAGAGTGGAAGAAAGGAAAGGTACTACGTCACGTTCGAGGGAAAGATGGAGTTGTGAGAGGCGTGGTACTTTTGCACAAGGGACATACCATCGAGCGACCCCTACAACTAGTATGTCCCCTAGAAATCCGATGTGGACGACCAAATCAAATAGAGGAAACGAGAGAGGAACCCACTACAGAGAACAGGAGGGGGAGGAGAGAGGCAGCTAAGAGGGCATCAACAAGGATTCGGGAGCAAGCCGCAGATGAGGACTAAAGAACTGAACAGTTTTCGTTTTGATTGTTAAGTTGTAAAAATTGTTAGTTTCAATTTTTAGGGGAGTTGTGAACGGAAGAAATGGACCTACCCCTCCCCTCATGTTAAATTTGATTGTGACGTAATGTTGAGAAGGAATGGGACGAGACACAACGTAGTGTACGAAGTGAGGAGTCTTTTGAGAATAAAGACAGCGATATTTGTTCAACGCAATGTACGAGACGTGAGTTGCAGTATACCCAGATCAAAGCCGGTATACTATCTTGGATTGGGGTTTCACACTGTTGACTACAACAGCTGAGTGAAGCAGTAACACACAAAGTAGAATAAATGAATAGCTTCAGCACAAGATCTCTTGATTTCATTACCATTGAATGGAAATTCAAATGTCTGCCTAATTCAATTTCTGATTGTGGTTCAGCAAAACCACGAAGCAAACAATGCATCTAAAAATACATCATGTGCCCATATCTTACCTGTTTATGTCGACAGTCCATTCACCATTATAATATTCTTCTGACCGTTTCCTCTTTCCGACTCCTCATCGTCCAGGCTTGCTTCAACGGAAGAAACCGCCAAAAGAGCCAGAAGTACAAATATCCACACTGCCGCTGCCAACAGCTTCGCCGACATGGCAGACATCCTCCACAAAATCGTTAAAATGACATGGTTACTTTGTATACTTTCCCGATGAATTTGGTAGCAAAATAATCCTTGAAGACCAGGCTTTCAAAAACCGCGCGAACATTTATGACTTGTGTATCATGTTTTGCGCAAAGCCGCTGTGAACATTGCTTTCGCACCGGTGTCGCACCGTCTCCATACAAAAGTCTCTTGTGATTTTCTCGAGTCGATAAATTCAAGTCAAGAGTGACACACCAGAAAATTTACAATACACAGTTTATTTTAGTGCAAATAGAGCCCCAAAGGACTGAAGTTTTACAATCCGTGCAAACATTTTAGGAAAGTGACCTTCAAGAAAGAGAATTTGAGCAATAATTGTCAAAAATAGGTGAAAAACTGCAAATTGTCTGCTTCATTAATTTATGTAAATTTGACCTTAGAGGCTAATGTTATATGATTGTTTGCCATGCATGGGAGATGAACAACTGTGGCATGGCTTGGCACGTGCTTTCCATGATGTCGATCATATCTGCATTTTTTTACATTTCAGCTTTCCCACATCAACTTTTAGCTTTATTTCTATGCTGATCTAACTCTCATCTGAAATGATTATAAAGCTAATGGAAGTCAGTTGACACTTTTAATGGTCGGGAAAGAAAAAAAAGAAGAGCCTGGGTCCCAGCGTGGATTATATGGTAGCTTAAATGAAGATACCTCCTGTCGTGCCCAGGCTCCTTTCTAACCGCACATGTACCAGTAGATGTGGCCACGTCGCTATATATGCAGTAGGGGTATAATTGTTCATTCATCTCGCTATCTGTTGTGGAGGATCGTTCCTTTGGCTGTCTCCAGGCAACTCTGTGCAGCGATGAAGACGTTCACAGTGACAGCGAATACTTCAAAGCCACCAGTCGGTGAGAGGCCGGAATTAAGTACTTGTTCATGAGTGGTTTTTCTCGTGGAAATGTGTATTGCTGTTTTGTATAATTAGAGATTTCCACCTGTTTGAATGCAATTCACTGCTCTGTGTAGTCATTTTAAGTATGCAAAGCTTTGTGTCTTTTCTCAAGCCCGTTCAAAGCGGTCGTTATATTTTATACTGTGAAGATTTCTATATTTTGTTCGAGTATAAAATTAATTTCATCATCGTCACTTCGACTGTACACGCCAGAAAAATAATTGTATGTCAGTTGTTCTTCTGATATAAGTGCAGTTAATTCGTTATCTAGCATAAGTTAGTGACAGGCAAATGTACATTCGTTTGAGACATGTGTGATAGGTATCAGGAAGCAGAGTTTAGTTCTGCTCATCAAGTATTTTGGGCATGTGATCTACGCTTGAATGATCAAACGCTCTGTAAATCAGACTGACACTTTTTACACATTTTCTTGGTGCAAATCAGTCACACTTATTCCCGAATCAGGTCCATACTGTACAGTACATGTTTGTGTATGGGGTAAGAGTTAAGTTTGGGGTTGTCAAGAGTATTGGTGAGAGCTCAAAGGTTAAACATCTAGGCAAGTTCCTGTAAGATATCTTACAAGATCATACAAAAATTTTGCCAAGATAATGTAAGTTCTTGCCATGACTTGTAAGATCCTGTAAACGTTATGCTAGATCTTGTAGGATCCTGGCAAGATTATACAAGATCATGAAATATCCTGGCAAGATTATACAAGATCATGAAATATCCTGCCAAGATTATACAAGATCATGAAATACCCTGCCAAGATTATGCAAGATCATGAAATATCCTGCCAAGATTATACAAGATCATGAAATACCCTGCCAAAATTATGCAAGATCATGAAATATCCTGCCAAAATTATGCAAGATCATGAAATATCCTGCCAAGATTATGCAATAGGATCATGCAAGATCTTACCAATAGGTACTTGTAAGATCCTGCCAAGATTATGCAAGATCACGAAATATCCTGCCTCGATTATGCAATAGGATCACGTGAGATCTTACCAATAGGTAGTTGTAAGATCCTGCCAAGATCTTGCATGATCTTGCATAATCCTGGCAAGGTCTTGCAGGATCTTAACTAAGATCTTGCCTAGGTCTTAGCTAAGATTTACAACCTGGGAGATTTGTGATGGTTCAGTGTTATGGTTGCCTGTGTGCTCAGCTTAACTTGATTGTTTTCAGCCTCTTTACTGACTGTCCAGCACCTGAAAGACACTGGGTCTGGTCTGGTATCAGTGGAGTGGGGAGACTCTACTAACCTCAAGATCTCTGAGTGAGTAGCAATGGATCATGTAAATGCTGATTCACAATATTTTGTATGGTGCAATATTGTGTGTTGTAGATGTCAGGGTATACTAGAATAAAATGTTGTTTTGGAAGCTTGCTCATAGCCATGGCTTACCCTACCCCCAATAATAGGCCTTTTGCAACAATTTGTTGCAGGACCTAAAATTATCCATGTTAATGAGATTCATTTTTTGAGTTCCATAATAGAAGATGTTGGGGAAATCTGCTAGTTTGATGGGAAAGTTTGTTTGCCCAAAATACAACTTTTGTTGTGGACACAGATTAATTTTTTTGTGCCCTACTACATAGAGTTCGTACAGTAACTAGATTTATACCAGCTGGGTTACACACTAAATAACTGGACTTGAGATGAGCAGCCAATCACAAATGAGATAAATGAAAGAACACATGCATACAAGTAGAATCATTCTGTGCTGTAGTTGACTCTATGTACCTCTGCCTTGCTTTCAGTGACCTAACTTTGACAACAGATCATGCCATTGCACGTCACTTGGCAAGATCTTATCCAGGAGTCAGACTTTATGGAAAAACTGCCCTGGAAGCTTCTGAGGTTGGTTCCTTATGGCCTGGCAAAACGAGGACACATTGTGGCGGCAACATTGTGTCCTTTGATGTTTCCAGGGTGGCAAAACGTGCGGCAACATTATTGCGTTTTGTGTGGACACAACAAAGGTTTCTGAAGTTTTTCAGAAACATTTTTTGTGTCCAGGACACAAATTTGTGTCCGCAACAAAGGTTTCGCATGTGGCAAAACAGGGCAAAATTTGGGAAACATGCACGCGCTAGCAATGTTGCCACCACAATGTGTCCTCGTTTTGCCAGGCCTTTAGTGTAATAACTAGAAATACGATAATCGCAGATTCCCCTCGCTCTGACATTGATGGGACTTTTACTTTGGTACTCCCAAGAAGAGTAGCCTTTGTTTTACCGAAATGTTGACTATCTTTCCTTCGAAGTCAAATGCTACACACAAAGGAAGGAGAAAAAGAATGGTGTGTTATACTTTTGCGTTGAAAAAAAGAATCGATTGCGTGACGAAGTACGTATTTCCCACGGTCGGTCGGCACGACAAATTAATTTATACAGTCTGCCAAGCACGTTCTCAAAATCTAATACTCAAATTTTGAAGTTTGTTGGCCGCCGTAGTACGGGAGAAAGACAAACACTGATTCTCCAATTTTGAATTCATAGGTAGTACAATTAAATAGGCTTCCTGTGCAATTTGTTTTTACTCTGGGTTGCATGCACAAGACTCAGGCATGCATGTTTAATGAGCTCGAATTGTTTTGTACGTGAACGCGCTCAAAACAACATGATTTCTCCCAGAATCAAAGCATAACTTGAACGGTTTACTTCAAATTATGCACGGGCTTCAGACCTAGTCATACTTCTAAGGGCTTGTGAACGATTCTCGCTGCAATCACCGCATGTCAAATTACAGTATTTGTTAGTTTTAGTCTTGAAAGAAATAATAAGACATCTGACTAAATCATTCAAGACCCCAAGTTCCGATTGCTCTGAGCCAATACAGTAGCCGAAACTGGCGACAGAAGCGTATTAAAAGAATACTTCGAGGGAAAATGATCAGCATACAGATTTTAATACATTCTTGAAGTGATCGAGTTACAAGATACGGGTAGAATATATTTGTCACGGTGATTGTTCGCTTTCCACTGACTAACCTTTGTTGTTTGTCCTTTCTGAATAAGGATCTGAGTTTAACACAAGACGGCGTCTGAAGCTCCCGAGTTGCTTGATCTTCTTCGGCACGCTTCCGTTCATGATGCTGTCGGTTATCAAATGTTTGTCGTCTTTTCTCTAGACGTATTTATTTGGCGCTGTTCGATTGTTTCACGATTTCGCTTTGCCCGGCTAGTTCCCTCCTCTTTTGCAGACTAGCTTCGCGAGACCGTGCTGTGTCAAGTTTTCCAGTTTTCAAATTCATCTTCGTGAACGCAGTTACGTACAGTTGTTGCTTCGTTCAAACCTTTGTTTGACCTCGCTTTGACGCTAATCGATAATTATTATTACGTCATTGCCTTAGAGGTCGCCCCATGACAGACTGACTGACGAACATTAGATTTCGAGATGGCGACTGGCTTGGAGTCTCCACACAAAGCGAATTTGCTGCATTAGCGCCGTGATTATTACCCTCACTTCGCTTCGCTTCGCTCGGGGATTATACCCTCTAATTTTTACACAAACCTGCATTATTACGTGAAACATTTTGTCATTCTTGCTTTGTTTTTTCTCAGTGAAAGTGTACTGTGTAGTGTGTGCAGCAAGTTTTCAATGTATTTATTGTGGCCTTAGGTTGATCATTGGCTGGAGTTCAGCACAAGCAGCAAGGACCTTGGGAAGGCTGCACAAGCACTGAATAAAAGCTTGGGACCTGTCACTTACCTGGTGGGGCAATCTCTTACTCTGGCTGATTTTGCTGTGTGGGCAATGCTCAAGGGTAAGCCGTGTGCACTGTGTGTGTCTAGTGTAAGTTTGAAAAGGGCACTGTACACAGAGAGCAAGGCTCTGTGAGAGGTACCCAGACAGCTAAGACTTATTGTTTGGGTTCAATTTGTCTGCAGGGCTACAGTACCAGACTTTCCCGTCAGGCTCATAGATCTTATTGACAGCATGCTCAAAATAACTTACTGTCTGGACCAGAGGTCATCAACTACAGCTTGCCCTTGGACAAGCTGCCAAATATTTTTTATCTAGCTCTGCATATGTTTGCATCCGCATCTCATTTCATTTTTCACAAACTTGCATCAGTCTCCTGCTTTCATGGCTTCACCTCTTGTAAAGTAATGTAGATGATATTTTTGATGACAAAAGAGAGCCAGGAAAAGGTGCAATTTCAAAGCTTTTTTTTTTATTTATTTTTTTTTGTTTTTTTTTTATTTTTTGCCAAGAATGAACCTCAGTTCTGAAATCCAGCTCACTAATCTACTTGTACTTTGTACATGACGTGTGTAGGGTTGTACACAATCATGTAGGTACTATTGGCCTCACAAATTTGGGATTTGAATACTGATTACTGTACGTTCATGCCTATTCATATGATCTATCTGTAGGTGATAATCAGTGGCAAAACATGCAGAAGTCTTTCCAACATGTCTGCCGGTGGTTCACATTTTGTACGGGGCAATCTCCATTCAGTCAGATATCAGACCAGGCTTTCCCTCAAGCACAGGACCAGGCTGTGCATTCAGGAGTGAGTACATGTACCAAAGCTTTGAGATAATCCATTTTGTGACAACAGTATTTCCTTAGTAGTTAAATGGGTGTGGATCCAGGCTAGTTTTCACAGAAATCGGTCAGAATTTCCAGCCTCAGAAATGGCACTTTGGAGAACCAAATCTTACACAAAAGTCTCCTAGTGATTTTCCCCTGTAAACTGACTTTGATTTCCCATCTAGCTAGTTTGAAGTTTAGCTCGAGATAATAACTCACATGATGCATACAGTGTAAGCAAATGACCCTGAAAATTGTGTACATCAATTTCATAATTTGATACAGTATTCAACACAATTAAGTTTGCTGCATGTATGTACGAGTAATGGAAATCACTTGGTACAATATTAGTTTTAGAGTCAAGAACCTTTAGATTTGTATTGAACTAGAAGGGCTTTTACACTCTAAATTTTGTTTGTTTGTTTGTTTCAGACAAAAATGAAAGCAGAGGGCAAGTATATAGAGCTTCCAGGAGCTACGCAGGGAAATGTAGTGACACGGTTTCCTCCTGAAGCCAGTGGGTGAGGGAAGAATGTTACAATGCGATATTATAGATCACTTTGCTAAGCTATGCACCTCCTATGTTACAAGTTTGGAGAATTGCAAACTTGTGCTGTTTCACAGTACATGATCTATATTTCATTTGTCAGGTATCTTCATATTGGCCATGCCAAAGCTGCTCTGTTGAACCAATACTACAAGAACATGTATAATGGCAAGATGATCATGAGATTTGATGACACCAACCCGGCAAAGGAGAGTGCAGAGTTTGAGAGGGTACTGTACTGCACGGCTTTTACTCGTGATGACGTACTGTATAAACGCAGTCTTATTCCCCCTGTTGTTGTTGTTGTTTTTTAGGTTATTCTGGATGATCTAAAGATGTTGAACGTTACAGCTGACATGTATACTCACACATCAGACCACTTTGATAGAATCATGATGCATGCAGAGAAGTTCATTCGTGAGGGCAAGGCTTACTGTGACAACACTCCTCCGGACAAGATGAAGGAAGAAAGAGAGAAGAGAGTCAAGCCCGCCAACAGAGACAACTGTAAGCAACTTAACCATATTAAGAGCGGTTTTTTTGAATGACTTTCCGTAAAAACAAAACCAAAGTAATTACACCAGTCACAGAGGCTGCAAGAAATTGGTTTTACTTTGAAGAAGAAACCCAGTTACAGTCCCATCTTGAAGTACTGTGCGCATTTTTCACTTTCTTTACGTATTTATTCATGTTTATGCCCTACTACAAGTTTGGGAGTCCGAAATTAGGAAATTAGGAAAAAGGACAACGGGAAAGCTGGTCCCAGTAAGAATTCTCTTTAATTTTTAATAAAATCAGTTAGCGCAAAAAGAAATGCGCAATCTGGATGATCGCTACCAAGGTAGGTACCAAACTCGTATTGGCGCGCGTATACACTGTCGAAAGAGTCGGCTGACCCCACTCGGTTCACATTTAGCTTGTAGCGATCTCAGAATGCTTTAGCTTCCGCGTGAACCCGGCCTTTCAACGCCTAGACTGCAAGCAGTCTCTCCTTTTCCCTCCAAGATCGTATTGCGAGAGCCCAGTCGTGAGCGAAGAAAGTATTGGACAAAAAAGGAGGAGCTAGTCGCAGGCTATTCAACGCCGCCAGTGCTAAATGCGGAAAGTTCACTTGTCGATTCATCGATTCCATCATTAAGTGATTACTTGTGTATTTCTTTTTATGACAGCTCCGGAGAAAAACATGCAAATGTGGGAGGAAATGAAGGCAGGAACAGATTATGGTTTGACATGTTGCTTGCGAGCAAAGATTGACTACCTGTCTGATAATGGCACAATGAGAGATCCAACCATCTACAGATGCCGACCCGAGCGTCATGTGCGGACAGGACTTAAATATAAGTATGTTATGTTGATATGTTTATCATGAATATAAGTATATGTTGCATGAGGTATTTGTTAAATAATGAATAGTTCTCATGATACTCAAACAAGCCATTTTCACAGTCATGCACATTGGCAATCTTACTGCCAACTAAATCTCTCTACTGAGCTTGCTTTTGTTTCTACATCATTTCTTTGCTCGCCAAGTTTTATCTCCAGGTGGCCCGCAAAAATATCTCAGTCTTGCGCATGATCATGTAAGTGACTGGCCTTGCGAACTACGCATGATGGTGAAAATGACTTATTGTGTCCTCTCGCGACTCTAACTTTGTGTATGAGTGGTAGGGCACCAGACTTGAAATCCGGACTCCCAGGTTCAAGTCCCGTTCTGACTATGCACTAGTTGAATCCCTGAGTTCAAATCCTCGGCCACACTATGTAAATAGCCAACTGGTTAGCCTCCGACCAGTTGGGATTTTTAACTACAAATTTACGTTCAAATTATGATATTTGGTTTCTGCATTTCAAGTCTTCCCAATTAGTACGGCAGTGCTGAGAACATTGAGACTTAAATAAAGTGATCTATTTTTACTTTTATTTATTTTTTGTCAGAGTCTACCCAACATATGACTTTGCCTGTCCTATCGTGGACAGTGTAGAAGGAGTTACGCATGCGCTGAGGACCACAGAGTATCACGACAGAGACCATCAGTACTTTTGGATGATAGAGGCTCTCGGTATGTACCGTGGTGTTCTCGTGGGTGTGGAGCTGTGTAAACATTTTAGTAAAAAGATGTTAATGGTGGTGATACTGATGACGGTAGTGGTTTATATAGTATCGCAAGTTTTGTTTCTCGTATACGTTTCGTCCACGGATTGAAGGCCGCGCCTTTGGTTTAGATGCAACGCGATAACTGCACAGGAACCAATAATCGCTGAGTACTAGACCAGCAAGTCTGCGTATAGAGTGGTTTTCGGAGTACTGCCCAAAGTAATGTTGTGATTTCTTTGGTTTTGCGTTTGCTATGCTTTCATATTGGTCCAAGAAAATGTGAACAAATGTGAAACCCGATTGCGACCTGCGTGCAAGCGCAAGCAAGTGGCGATGGCGTTACCTCGCACTGCTAATTGGTCTTTTAAATCAAACGTCGTACAGCCTTTGTGGTTGGTATTTTACAAAAATCCGAAAACCGCTCTATGCATGTAGTCTGCCATTATTTCATCTACAGTACTGCGAGTATAGTGATATTTTAAGTGCTTGAGTAGCGACGATGACCGTAATTTAAGATGCTCAAGATTCTTACTGAATAAACTCTTCTTTTTTCTTCTTGTCAGGCTTGAGGAAACCTTACATCTATGAGTTTAGTCGACTTACACTGGTAAACACCGTCATGTCCAAAAGGAAACTAACTTACCTCGTGAATGAGGGAATTGTTGATGGCTGGTACGTGTTGCGTATTGTTATACAGGAACACTCGAGAAGTGTGGAAAAGCACAGTTGTGTAAATAGACAGTGAACTCTTGAATATTTTGTGCAGGGATGACCCGAGGTTTCCAACAGTCCGCGGAGTACTACGGCGTGGCATGACTGTGGAGGGACTCAGAGAGTTCATAGTTCTTCAAGTATGTAAACACGGTACATGTAAAAACAACTGGGTGTTGTATCACCTATTTCCTTTGTCCTTTCTTTCTTCTATATATTTTTTTCTTCCTTCCTTTCGTTCTTCTTTATTTCTCATTTTCTTTCAGATTTTCTTATCATTTTTTCTTCCTTTCTTTCTTCTATATATTTTTTTCTTCCTTCCTTTCGTTCTTCTTTACTTCTCATTTTCTTTCAGATTTTCTTCTCGTTTTTTCTTCCTTTCTTTTTTCGTCACTATAGTTCGTATGTTTCTTTCCTTTCTCTGTTGTTTTATAATCTTCTCCTTTCCTATCTTCTTTTAACTTGAAGTGTGTGTTTATGATTTTGTTGCAATGAAAATGCTGTGTCTCTTACAGGGCTCATCAAAAGCTAATGTCCACATGGAATGGGACAAGATTTGGGCAATCAATAAAAAGGTACGTGTCTCTTGCTGCACGAGCTAGCCCGGACGTTAGGTCCATTGTGCGACCCGCGGTGCGTTGAAGTTGTCAACTAACAGACATCCAACAAAGAGATAGTGCCGCGAGTAGTACCCTCGCAGGGCTCAGAGACACAGTTCATCTTATATTAATATTAATATTAATCCACAGCTGTTTCAACTGAAACGTTATGTTATGCTTAAGATGATGTCTTAGACGAGTTATTCGTTTGGTAGCACGTCTGAAACGGATCAAGCGCAGACGGATCTTGCCACAAGATTCGTCTAAAACTGAATTTGCCGCTAGATGGATTATCCGTGGATAGTTTTTGATAAATATTGGTCATGTGACGACGATTCTTCACTTGATTCTGAAGACGCCTACCGTTCTGGTGCTCGAAATGTCAATCAACAACGACAGCTTTTGTAAAGTCAATTGTAAATTGGGCGTATTGTTAGAAACGTTAAGAAGTAGCTGCGGCAGGTCTTCCAGGAATAAGCTTTCTGTCGAGTTACCATTTGTTTCGGTTTTGTTTTCGTAGGTTATTGACCCGAAGGCTTCACGTTACACGGCTCTTCAGAAAAATGAAGTGGTGCCGCTCGAAATTCCAGGTGCCCCTGAAGAAGAGAGGGAGTGCCCCCTACATCCAAAGGTAAGATATAGAAGTTGAAAGCGCATGCTACACGGTAAAGCAAAGTAGAATAACTTCGTGTTGCTCATAGTATGGTTTCATTAGTCGTTTTTCACGAGCGGCGCAAGGACAAGAGTTTCCTGCTTGGGTTTAAGCTGATCAGATTAGCAATTCTCCTCACACTACTTACATTTTACTCAGGGGCAGGTTGGGAGAATTCGGCCCTCTGGAATTAAAGGGTTAACACAGTTTTTATATCTGATGTTATTCTTAAGTACATTCTTCTTCATCCTTTCAGTTTCCTGATATTGGTACTAGGAAGATCTGGTCTGGTTCTAAAGTATTCTTAGAGGGAGTCGATGCTAAAGCTTTGTCTGAAGGAGAAATGGTGACGCTGATAAACTGGGGAAATGTCAAGATTACTCAAATAAAGAAGTAAGCTTTTTGTACTGTGGATAATGAGGCATATATCTAGTCCATAGTTTCAGTAGACTACGAACAGTTCTCCATCTGTGTCACTTTACTCTTGCGCCCGCTACAGTATAAAGTATAAATAACGAAGATGGATCGTGGAACGTGGAACGTGGATCTATATTTACCCAGTGTGGTTGATCTAAAACAGAAAGCAACCACTTATCATCAATCTTCGTGTTTTCATTTGACAGAAAGTCTGATGGATCCATAGAGTCTCTACAAGGGGAGCTTCACTTGGAGAACACGGTATCTTATTTGTCGTGTCTTGCAGACAACGATGTTTATGAAACTAGAAACTAGTTCTGGCAGATAACTAAAAACCATTTCTGACAGATAAACTCAGCACGCCAAAGGCCAAACGTAGAGCTTACAAGGACTGGCATTCCATTGTATCTTATTAGAAGAGTTTCTGATCATGGACTATATGGTTTGTATTTACAAACAGGACTACAAGAAGACTACCAAGCTGACGTGGTTAGCTGACACCGACAAGGCGCCGTTCACTCCAGCTGTTGCTGTAGAGTTTGACAACGTCATTTCCAAGCCTGTCTTGACCAAGAACGATGATTTCAAGCAGCATATCAACAGAGACTCAAAGGTGAGTCGGGTTTTATGCGATACTCTCCCCTCATTTTCACTTAGAATTGACTACGTATTTTGTCTGACCATCTGCGAACGCTCACGCATTTTGCAAGGCATGCAAGGCCAGTGAGTTACACAAATATATATTTTTCAGCATGAAACTGAAATGCTCGGAGACCCTGGGTTGGCCTCACTCAAGAAAGGCGACATTATTCAGCTGCAGCGGCGAGGCTACTTTATATGTGACCAACCGTACGAGCCAATGAGGTGAGTGGCCGCTCAAAACTCCGCACTTGTTTACATGCTTTATAAGCGCAGTCTCAACACCGCTAGCAGGAGCAAGACTTTGTCAGATGTTTTTCTTTCATAGATATTATAGCTACAGTCAAGTACCTCTTAACGGACACCTCTCTAAGACAGACACCTGGTAGGAGCGGTCCCTGCCGCTTCTTCAGTCATTTCCTCTAACTGAACTCTCTTTAAGACGAACACCTCTCTAGAACGGACAGTTCAAGCTTGTCCCGAGGGTGTCCATCTTAGAGTTGACTGGACCTCACAAGTGCATGCGCGTGCGCACATCACATCAGACCCACCCACAGTTCACTTCCTTTTATCTCCTAACACGTGAGCAGCCGCCACACGAGTCGTACCAGTCCCTGCATTCTGTTCTCCATTCCTGATGGACGCACCAAAAACATGTCTGGATCGAGTTCCAAGGATAAGAAGCAGCCCGAGGTACGGTTGACTTTTGCTTTGTAATTCTAGTACCGTTTGAGTAGGGCTTGAAACAGTTTCTTCTGCGCAGCCCTAATTCAGCTTGCAAAAACTTGCAAAAACTGACCTTTGATTTTAATGTTTGTGCATGTTACGTCGTGGGAAATTGCTCGAAAATTGTTACTCTCAAATGAAATTTCAGTGAAATGATTCTAATTTAACTCTAAGACACAGACGCCTAACCTTTTATTAGCCAAACTCAATGCAAACTAGCTAAAAAAAAATGGGTCCCGCTCATTGGAGTTCAGCTGATGAAAAAAATTTAAACTTGGCCTAACTTTTGTGGCAATATGTCTAAATGACAGGCATCTGGCAGCAAAAATAAATCAGCTGCACATCAAAACGGGACGGCCGACGCCCAACCCAAACCAGAGATCACATCCGCTGAGGCTGAAAATCTCAAAGCTGAAATAACGCAGCAAGGAGACAAAGTGCGACAACTGAAGACCGATGCAGCTCCAAAGGTACGAGCAATGCACAGGATTTGGTAGTAGTAGTAGTTAGCACTTGTGTCGGTGACCACTTCCACCCACTTTTACATTTCCTTTCGTTCACCTAATAATAACTCATGACCTTTGGCCACAAATCCATGTTTCCTCTGAGGTCAGTGCACCTCGTACTATCAAACTGTCATTGTCGTAAACAAGTAAAGATGCAGTTCGTTTTGTTTTTTGTTTTTTGTTTTTTGTTTTTTCACGCGTGTTGCGAAACTAGTCTGGAAATCGATCTGTCAATTTCTAAAATTCAGAACTCAAACCAATCCCCGTCTTTTCAGGAAGAAGTGGATGCCGCAGTAGCCACACTCCTGGCACTTAAAGCGAAATACAAGCAACTAACAGGAGAAGATGTGGCAGGAGCAGGAAAAGGAAAGAAAGAGAAGAAAAAAGAGAGCGATAAAGGGCAGAAGGAGCCCAAGTCCAAGAAACAGAAGAAAGAAGGGAAGCCATCGCAGCAACCAAAAGCAAAAAAGCCCCAAGAGGCTGATAGCGGAGCCATGAAGAAAGTTACAAGGTACACAGGCCACCCACCCAACCCTCCCACTCCACCTTGCTGTTGTTCTCCTCCCAGGCTGCACACACTCAGTTTTTGAGAGAAATTAAGTATCCCGTATGTTGTTTTTATAACATTGTGTAAAAGGTAGACTGCGAGAATTGAGCAGACTGCAAGACAAAGAAAATATAAGAACCATTGTTCTCTGAAATCTAATTTAGTGATTTTTCCCGAGAACTTCCATAGACTCAGGAAGTTTACACTTTGGCTAAGAGTCGAAGGTGCTTCTGTGATTCCTTTTGGCTTTCTGTTTGCTGCGCTTTTGGATTGGTTCATCAGACAAGCAAAATCCAAACCCTGCCCACGCAAGCAAGCAAGTGGCGATGGCGTTTTCTCGCTCGCTGATTGGTCTATTCCTTAAAGTATTAAAACCAATTGCAAATTACTTTGGATTCTGATTGGTTCAAAGTGTTTTCTTACAGCATTTCTGATTGGCGCTGTAATTGCTTTGTTTTCGATAACTTTTGATGATTGTGTTTAATCTGTTCTTGTAAGGTTGGGCATAGAGGCGAAGAAGGAAGAGAACTTAAGTGATTGGTACTCACAGGTAAAGAATATTCAGAAACTGAGCTAGAATTTCCCCCTTGATTCCCGTTAATGACTGTGACCCAATTCAGAAGCTCTTTTGAACCCGAATGTTCGACAGGTCATCACCAAGTCAGAGATGATAGAATACTATGACGTCAGCGGCTGCTACATCCTGCGCGCATGGTCATACGCGGTGTGGGAATCCATCAAAGGTCAGTGGCGATATCTTGAACTATATCTTTTTTTATTTTTTATTTTTATTTTTTGAAAACACAGAGGAAGAAAGTGAAATAGATAATGCGTATAATTCGATTTGTTTTGTTTGCAGTCTGCTGTGTTACTTGCCTGTTTACTGTTTCGGTGTAGCTGTGACTTGTCGTTTTCTGTTTCTGTTACACAAATACAACTAACCTTCGGTTTTGCTTGTGCCCACTAGATTTCTTTGACACTGAGATCAAGAAACTTGGGGTCGAAAATGTGTACTTCCCGATATTTGTGTCTCAAGCGGCTCTGGAAAAGGAAAAGGACCATATCGCTGATTTCGCTCCTGAGGTAAGTAAGCTGATTCAGATCATTCAGCCTAAAAGCGTGCCTTGAACGACCGGGCCCTTAGGAGTTGTCTTACATCGAGTGCATTGTTTGCAGGTTGCCTGGGTAACCAAGTCAGGCCAATCAGAGCTTGCAGAGCCAATCGCTATCAGGCCAACGAGTGAGACAGGTGAGGAACTGGTGATGTATGCTCTGGTTTACAGACTCCGTTTGACTTTCAATTTAACGATAAACCGGGTCTGAGTTAGGCTATGTTTAAAAAATCGGCCCATAAGTGTTCCTTTTCTCGTTGTTTTAGTGATGTACCCGGCATATGCCAAGTGGATTCAGTCTCACCGGGACCTTCCTCTTAAACTGAATCAGTGGAATAACGTGGTGGTAAGTGTGATGCACTTCTGATATTAAATAACGCCCCTCGACCATGATGCAGTGCGTGCTCAGTTGTCGTTGCCGCCATTTTTTTGGGCACCGATTTGTAGACCAAGTCCGTGCAGAGATTCCTTTCTCCTCGGATCCTCTGTCTAGCAGGGAACAATTTGTCTCTAAGTAGGATTTTGTTTCTGTTCGAGTAGTTTTGTCAAATGACGGGACGTTCCCAGATCGAAATACAAGCACGCAAAGCATTGTGGTTGAATGGTATTATGGTATGCACTTTTTCTTTTCTGTGTTGAAAATTAAGTTGACGAACTTTTGTCCAACAGCGGTGGGAGTTTAAACACCCGCAGCCGTTTCTTCGGACACGAGAGTTTTTATGGCAGGAAGGACACTCGGCTTTTGCAACTTACGATGAAGCTGTAGACGAGGTAAGGACGCGAGTTCATGCATTCGCTCGTTTGTTTTGTTCGTTTAACCGTGATGAAATGAGATTAGGCCATTTCCCAGATGCCTCTTGCCTCAGTATGTTTCAAACCGGGGCCTGGGAATTGATTATTTGATCACTTTTAATACGAGCCAACTATCAAAGGCCAAATTCTCCATACTGTATGACGTAGCTGAACGTTAATCAGTTACTGGCCTCGTAGTTTCAAATCTTTTTTTTTTTTTTTTTTTTTTGAAGGTTTACACGATCCTTGAGCTGTACAAACAAGTGTACACAGACTTGCTGGCGATTCCAGTGGTAAAAGGAAGAAAGACTGAGAAGGAGAAGTTTGCCGGGGGGGACTTCACCACAACAGTTGAAGCGTTCATCAGGGCCAGCGGACGGGCTATTCAGGTAGGGAGTGGGTTCTAGTTTGGCTGCACATCGTAATAAGTTTTGGCTAGTCTGTAAATCCGAGTTGAAATAAAGTTCTATGTAATGTATGTGTGTATGTAATACAGGAGACTAAACCATTGTTTCTTTTATTTTTGTCAGGGTGCAACGTCGCATCATCTGGGACAGAACTTCTCCAAAATGTTTGATATCGTCTTTGAAAATCCTGATCCTACGAAGAAGGTTTGCAAGACTTTAACTTTCTTTAACTCGAAATATTTTGTGTATCTGCCTGGGCACTGTTGCTCAATACGTGAATTCGTTTGTGCGGCAGGATAAGTGCTATGTGCACCAGAACTCGTGGGGTTTAACGACTCGCACCATTGGAGTGATGGCCATGGTTCACGGAGACAATCAAGGATTAGTGTTGCCACCTCGAGTAGCAAGCATCCAGGTAAATTATATTGAATAAAAAACTAATACAAATTGCATTTGAACCATTCATGAACATCTCGTATTTCCCTTAGTGATTTTGTCAGTCTTAAACATGAGTTGCACCGTGTTGTGTTGTGTCATGTTGTGTTGTGTTGTGTTGTATTGTGTCATGTTATGTCATGTTGTGTTGTGTTGTGTTGTGTTGCACTGTGTTGTGTTGCTGTGTTGCACTGTGTTGTGTTGTTGTGTTGTGTTGTGTTGTTTTGTGTTGTGTTGTTTTGTGTTGCACTGTGTTGTGTTGCAGTGGTGGAGGTAAAGATGTGAGTTGGTTGTTGTATCAGCATTACCACTATTACTATCAGTGTCGTTATTGCTAATCATTCTCTTGTCCACTGCAGGCTGTTATCATTCCTTGTGGGATCACTGCCACCTTGCCTGAGCAGGAGAAAGACGCCCTTCTTGCCAAGTGTCGGCAGCTGGAGGAGCAGTTGAGGTCAGCGGGTGTACGAGTCAAGGGAGATCATAGAGACAACTACTCACCCGGCTGGAAATTCAATCACTGGGAGCTTAAGGTCGGTGCAGCCGCCGCGTATCAACTCTCCTTAATTTTACTGAAAATTCGTGGTTGAGTTTTAGATAAATTGAATACCGTAAATGCTCAGATAATAAACCTGTGCATTCTTTAATACGCATTCCTCAAATTAACCTCAAAAGGTAACATAGCAGACAACAAGCCTGATTTTATTTTGTAAAAACACATAGAACAGTTGGACGCGCACCAAGCTTTCAGAAAAATGCGAAGATGCCGACTGGTTGAGCGAAAATGCGTTAAAAGCCGCCCTGGACGAGCTTGGCTTCATCTAAGATTTCCTAGCATATGTTTCTGAACTTGACTGACGTACTGATGTCCAAATGGCTGGCAAATTTGTGTCGTATTAATCTTGTTGTTCGACACAGGGTGTACCCATCCGCATGGAGGTTGGACCACGAGATGTAAAGGAAAGCCAAGTCGTCGTTTGTCGTCGTGACACAAGTGCTAAGGTTTGTTGCTTGTAACTGTTGTTGTTGTTGTTTTACGAGTTACTTTACTAGCACCCAGCACAAGTCTTTCACTGCCAGGGCTCCTTGGTCAAATTTGAAATAGGATTTTAGAGATCTCAAGTAGTTTCGTTGTTTTATAGTGCACGTTGAAGGAGGCTGGTCTGGTGGACAAAGTCAAGGACTTGTTGGAAGAGATCCACATGGCCATGTACAACAAGTGAGTCCAGTGGAAATGATTTAAATGTTTGTCTCTTCGTTCTTGTTTTTGATGGGCTTTTGAATTTAGTTGTTTGTTTGTTGTTGTTTTGTTATCATCTGAGTACAGAATTTGTTTCTTTATAGAATATATGACCATAATGTATTTCTCGTCTTCGTTTGCCCTTGATTTTCCCTCTTATTTCTGTGGTTGATCGTTCCTTCCTCCCTCGCCCTGAAACCTCCCTCCCCCTCCCCTCCCTGATTTCTCGTGCAGCATTTTTCTCCTTTGCTTTTGCTTCCTCCCTGTCCCCTGCCACTCCCCCTTGTGATTTCTTTTTGCCTCTCCTCCCCCCCTCCCCCCCCCCCCTTGTGCTTGTAAGCTGTGTGAAGCCATTGTTCATACTGAGTATACTTTCCAGAGCCAAAGCAGACCTTGATGAAAGCATGACGGTGACCGACAGTTGGGAGGAATTTTGCAACATGCTTGACGACAAGAAGGTAATTGTGGTTTGGCAAACCTCAGTCGTTTTAGTGTCTCCTTGCTATACACAAGTGTTGGAGTTCTTATATTGGAGTGCTAATTTCTTCTCGTTTGTCTTAAAATGTCCCAGATAATTCAAGCGCCCTTCTGCGGTGAAATCCCTTGTGAGGGTAAAATCAAGAAAGATAGTGCGAGGTATGTGCCAGTTGTTATCATCATCTTTTTCTTTTTCTCCTCCTTCTCATTCAGTGCTTCCCTTCCCTTCCCTTTCTTTCTCTTCCTAAACCTATCATTTATGTCGTACCTCAGGGAGGAAGTCCTTGAGCCGGGGGCGCCAGCAATGGGAGCGAAAGGACTTTGCATTCCGTTTGAGCAGCCACGTGACCTGACCCCTAACGCCAAATGCGTCCACCCTGAGTGTAATCGCCCTGCTAAGTATTATACTTTATTTGGCAGGAGCTATTAACCCGCTCAGAAATCCTTCATGTAGTCTTCGTTTAAACACTGCCAAAAACTCGTACGGAATAACTTATGTGCATGAGTTCTGTGTGACATCTGTTATGTGAGAAAGGTGCACTAAATGTGAGCTAGATTAACTATAGCAATCCTGACAGTCTTCGCATCAAACGCTGCAGAGCATAGACTGCTGGTCATTAACCAAGAGGGAAGTTGGTCATTTAATAAAAAACATGATGATCTATATTGTTGTACAGTAGGTGTTGGGTGTTGGTATTTTGATGTGATGCTGTTTTACACTAGGTGTTGGGTGTTGGTATTATATAATCTCACATCCCGAAAATCCACCCACAGAGCGAGGGGATATCTGCGATTATCGTATTTCTAGTATTGTTGTACAGTAGGTGTTGGGTGTCGTACAGGACTATATTTCAAACGTCAGGTCTTGAAATGATGACCCTTTCGTATACCTCTGGGGAAATTGTACTCTTTATACTTACCTTAGCCTTCAGCTAAAGTTTATCGCGTTTATAAGACCTTTGGACAAGTCGAGAACGCGATAGTACGAATACTTCGACCGAGGTAAGAGTTTTAGAAACTCTATAAAATACCACTTTGATCTTGTGAGTGAAAGGGCTAAATGTCCAATCATATCGTTGTCCTTATCTTACAACAGGATTTGAACTCTTGAGGTTCGTGATGCCCGTGCGATGCTTTCGTTGGAGCAGGACCACAGGAGATTTAGAATTATATCTTGGAACTTCAAGGGCTTCGCATTTCACAATGGCAGGTACTTCATATTTAAGTTCCTGTCATACGCAACATCTCCTGTGGCCTGAAAAGTTATTTTTGTGCAATTTCGTGTCACTAGACCACTACATATCGAACCCTTGTTTCACATCCGGGTTTTCCGGTCATACCTACATAGGCAATAACTGCGCATGCGTGGCCAATGCACTTTTCTTCGGAGACTAACCACATAAGGAATGAATGAAATGAACATTGCCATGGTTTGAAGTTTAGATCATGCGACAGATCAAAGTAATAACGAGAATGTTCTTGACATTTTGCATCTTACAAGAGTGCAGTCTTGGTAAGTAATATAGGTTTTAGTAGGTTTTGGAATGTTACAAGCCTGACTACTCGGTGATACCTTTTTATATTCAACGACAACGTTTCTCGCGCAAGCAGTAATCACACAGTCCTTTTCCGTTATGTATCACACATTTTTAGATTAGAAAAAAAGGCGAAAAATAACTGGTGGCTCAAACCACAAGCAAGACTCGGACATTTTTCTCTTGATTGACAGCTTTATGCTTAATGGAACCCGTAAAGGTCACTGCACACGTATTCATCCCCTCGCCAGTGGAACTCCAAACCTTTCATTACAGTGCTAGTGCGCCCCCTAAATTCTCGTCTTTTCCGGGGTCTTGTCTGTTTCATTTGATTCGAGTGGCGTTCCTCAGTAATGTTCAAGGCGTAGTTTACTTCGTCATCTGATATTCCCGCTTCACACTCTTCCCGTAACTTTTAGGGATGTGTTTTGTTTGTTTAATTTCGTCGGCACTTGTTTAGTTCTCTAGTCCGTTCAGTTTCTTATCCAGTCCTTGTCCAGCATTTTTGTCTCGTGTTTTCATTAGTTATTTTATCATTACCTAGTTGTAGTCTACAGATCGATGGGAACTGTATGTTTTTTATTTGTGTGTTTTGATGCCTATAAAAGGAAAGGGATTTCAAATCTCCCTCACTACAAATGAAAATCACCGCTAGATTCGGGCGTGCCTAAAAGAGTGACGATGTCTTCACGATCTTAGTCGCTATCAAATTCCTAGTAACTTACATTGGAAACTCCAAAACTCCAAATAACTGATCACACTGCAGCAAAACCTATCCAGTGTAAATGCGCCTTTATAGTAACAGAAAATAACTTAATTTTCAAGGAAGTGCGCGCCCGCTCTACGGATGGCATCCCTACCCCTGGTACACCCCTTTGTACGGGGGCCGTCGCGTTTCGTATCTTAGTCACTTAACGCGCGACTTAGGAAATGACATGAGCGAAAGAATAACAGCCAAGAGCCACCTAGTATCACATGTTGGTCACATGATCCAAGACTCTACCGACTACGACAGCGCATTGGCTGAGTACCTCGGTCACGTGGTGGATGGACATGAAACAACGGACGGACAGCGGCGCGGATATTATGACCACCCTGTCTGGGACGACGAAGATGATGCTACAGATGACGAGGAGAGCGATACAGACGAAGATGAGACTTTCTAGAATCAAGGCTTTCAGTGCTCCAGGACTCCAGATTTTTCTCTTTTTTGATA
The DNA here is from genome assembly GCA_964036295.1 of Plumapathes pennacea. Lineage (NCBI taxonomy): Eukaryota > Metazoa > Cnidaria > Anthozoa > Antipatharia > Myriopathidae > Plumapathes > Plumapathes pennacea. Next base: position 1,826,838 of record OZ038470.1, read on the forward strand.
GCATAAGTCAACCATTTCACTTCCCAAAGTGCAATTGACTTAACCTATAGAAAACGTCTGAACTGTAGAATGAAACTTAAAGGTGTGATCATTTAATTGAACTAAGAACACACTAATAACCAACTGCACCATTGACTATTATTCTGAACAGAACACAATATGTAAATGAAATAACCTAGCAATAAATACACTAATAATGCGGTTACTTATACTGTCTTCTTCTTTTTCTTTCTTTCTTTCTTTCTTTCTTTTTTTTTTTTTTTTTTTTTTTTTTCTAAAATTAGCGCACAGAAATATCTGGCTGTGCGCTTTCGGTCCGGAATGCGAATTGCGAAATACTTGGAATTGGAATGAGTTGGCCTGGTAGTGGAGCCGCGCTGGCGTTATTTTTGTGACGTTTAACGAGCTGTAGGTTCGATCCCGCACGCCCTGTGCCATGACAGATCAAATGACCCTTCTGTAAAGACAATAAGTCACCGGATAGTTGTTACGCTCTGCTGAACTTGGATATTAACAACAAAATCTGTCTTGTTATGTATGCATAGCTAAACGGCAGCCGAAATGGGAAAGCTAAAGGTCTACGGCTACTTTTAGTCCATAACCAAATGGTAGGTTTGAGACAAAAGCAATGAATATATTGGGCTTTAGCACCTGTTGCTGCGCGCGACTTTAAAACTGGTGCGTTTCAATTTTAGTCTAGATCATGTGTGATTTATTTTGAATGACTTGAATTTTTTGATTGACAAATACGTTTCTAACAATATCTTGTATGACAAAGCTTCCGGTAGCTTTTGGGCCCAAATTTAGACTAAACATCAGCCATAAAATGCTCTTGGCGAATTTTATTTTATAACCTTTGAAAACGTATCGAAACACCAGATTACACAATCACACCCCCGCAATAACTGAGTAGAGGTTGTCAACAAACGTGGTTATACTGGATAAATTATAATTTGTTATGTCTCTAAGACTTTCACTTCTGGAAGTCTAACGAAGCCAAAGGATGATAGTTATTTGCAAGTTAAAGTTTTATTTAGACAGCTACCCGCTGAGCAAGGACACCCAATTTCCAAATTCACATTTATTTCAACATTAGTGCTTTATTGTGCCTTTTATTTTGCAAAGGTAAATTTAAGCCTTCATACGCGATAGCTAAATAACTCTGTGGCATATTATTCTTTGTTTCATATTCTCTAGCAATAATTCGCTGTTAATTGCCTTGAGTTCTCTGCACTTAGCTCGTGTCACTGTATTTTAATATTTTGTTTGAGTGTTTTGTTACTTGTCTATGACTATGAACAGGTACTTCCTCTGTCTGCCTATTTTTATTACTTGTTATTTTTTCAGGGCGGCGGCAGTGTGAACGCTGGACAAAAAACTGCGGGCGATGTGTAAGCTACAGACATTGCTTATAATCTTCGTGTGGCTTTGCCCAGCAGGTGAGAATAAACATGCACCCACAGCAACACTTTGTATTTCTTGTTCTGTATTCTTGTTCTGTTCTGAATTTCTAATGTTATGTCGGCCTCCGTGATCACATTCGCCATTGATCATTAATTAACTTCGATTGCAGACACAAGTACCTTTCGACAAAGATCTCAAAAGTTAAGACAACTTCAACCCAATACCCACTTCACGTCATCGGATCATCATGTTAAAACAAACTCTCAAGCACTTCAAGACAGCAAAATTGCCGGGATAAAACCTGTGTTGCCACTGAAACACCGCTGGACGAGAGAGCATGTCGGGGCCAAGAAAAAGAAACAGTTTATCATCGCTGGCTTGGCGGGCTTAGCGGACAGTAACCCATACGGACTTGCTGATATGGGGACTAGGATGGGCTTCGCTCCTCAGAATTATGGCGGGGGTCTGGTGGCAGGTGGTAGCTATGGCAACAGTGATGCCTCCAGCCTTGATGCGCTAGGTGCAGCAGGCTCTATGAGTTCGTATCCTGCTATTAAGTCAACGTTATCAGACTATACCACGGGAGCAATGGGTTTAAATTCAATGAATCCCTATGGTAATGGCATGCAAGGCCTGGATTCGTCCAATGCACTGGGCATCACGGGGAACTCCTTAAATGGTGGAGCTTTGGCGACAGACCAAATGGCAAACACGCAGGGCATGCTGGGGGCTGAAAGCTCGAACAGCTTGCTGGGTGCCAGCACTGGCAGCATGTTAGGAGGCGGTTCTTTTGCTACAGGACTTTCACAAAGTCAAGCTCAGCCGGTGGTCGGTAACAACGATCTATACAACATAGATCAGTCTCTTGCGGGCAAAATTAACATGGCTGGTATGGAGGAAAAACTAGGAGGAGGAGGAGGACGGCAAGGCATCGGATCATGTAAGTGATATACACACTGTTATTATTATTATTATTATTATTATTATTATTATTATTATTATTATTATTATTATTATTATTATTATTATTATTATTATTATTATCGTTCTATGGCTGACTTAGTGTGCGAGCGGTGGGTTTTAAGTACTCTTATTGGTTAGATGAAGAATTTGTTATTTATCTTTTTTTTACTGTCTGAAATTGCGGAGTTTTAACTATTGCAAATTAGGATAAGTAGATAGGTGTGATGTATCATGTCATTAGTTTTTAGTGGATGGATGTGGCGAATTGGGCCACCCTACGTAAATAAACGTAATTACATTTTATCTCCGATTGGTCAGTTTGCCGGTGATTTGTACGGTGGCATTTTGTTCTTTTCTGCCGCAGCTCTGAGTAACCTGGGTCTCGACAGCGGAACTCTGAATGAACTGGGTCAGCTGGGTGTTGGAGGTGGCGGAGGTGGCGGAGAAATGACCAATAACAACAACGGGTACTCAGATGGATCTCTGCAGCAAATTCTTGGTAAACTGTTGCTTAGTAACAATGGAATGGGTGGATCCATGGGTGCACAGGGTGATGGACAGTTAAATGGACAGCTAGACGGACAGTTAAATGGACAGTTAAATGGACAGCTGGACGGACAGCTGGGTGGACAATTGAGTGAACAGTTAGGTGGACAGTTGAATGGACAATTGGGTGGGCAGTTGGGTGAACAGTTGGGTGGACAACTGGGTGGTCACATGGGTGGACAATTGGATGGGCAAATGGATGGACAGTTGGGTGGACATCTGAATGGACACATAAGTGGAAGTCAAACTGGTGCAGGTGCAGAGGTCGGAAACCAGCAATCCATTGCAGGGAGATTAGGATTGAACGCCCTTCTGGCAGGGGCTGGGCATTACGGACAAGGAAACACGGATTCTGAGGTAAGAGTTTATTGATAAGATGTGTATCTTACTGTCTGAGCACGAAGTCCACACGGGAGATCTCTTTCGCATGTTTATGGTCCGAGCTGCTTAAGCGCACAAACATGTTTGATTGATTGATTGATTGGTTGATTGACTGATGATTGATTGACTGACTGACTGACTGACTGACTGATGATTGACTGACTGACTGATTGACTGATTTAATGACTGGCTGACTGACTGACTGACTGACTGACTGATGATTGACTGACTGATTGACTGATTGACTGACTGACTGAATGCTAGTAGTTGCGCATGTATATGTAAGCAACTCTTTGTGTATCATCAGGCCTCTGAGGATGCGCAACCTTCCAGCGATGCGGACGAACAAGTCCTCCCTGGTTTAATGCACCACCCAATGGCTATAGCTCCCATTGTTCCTGGTCAAACGGTACACGTGCACACAAGCGACAAGCCAAAGGCTCCAGTCGATACACCAAGCTTGTCTACACCAGCGGCAAATGCACTTAAAGTCCAGCTCAAAGCGAACTCAGAACATGAACATAAACTCAAAATATTGAAGCTCAAACTCAAGAGGCTCCGAGAAAAGCTAATGAGGCTGAAGTCCGAGTACAGTGACTCAGGGGATATCAACGAAAAGTCAGAGCTGGAGAAGTCGCAAAAATCCGAAATGCAGACATTAAAAGACCTTAAGAAAGCCGCAGAAGAAGCGATCACAGAACTAAAGCTGGAGACGGGTAAATTTAAAGGAGCCAAAGGTATCTGATATGTGATCGAAGCAACTGAATACCGTATAATACGCTTCACCACAGAAATACAGTCTTGACGTCACCTTCGTTGGCCAGCGTTCGTCGCCATTATGTAACCGTGTCAAACATTTTTGCAACGCAACGCCGTTGTGAGACAAGTTGCAGAAGAAGTCGCGCATATGTCACATTTCTTTGCAACTTACATCGCAATAAAATTGCGAAACAAATTGCCCAAAAGTTGAACAGTTTTAATCGTTTTGCAACATTGCATGATCTTGTTGCAAGCCAACGTGTGACATGCACTTTGCAACTAGTCTTGCAATGCTGTCGTCAGCGTTGCGGGACTAGTCGCAGAGAAAATTGTCTCGTGTGACATGGCTTGTTGTCATTATCCTTATAAATTAATCACTACATGTAGCTGCACTCTATCTTGTATGTGACTTTATTTCATTATCTCTGTAGGTTCCAAGAAGCTCATTTTTATCCACAAGTTTCCCGACACCGAAAATGCAGATGCCAAAGGAGGCACAAGAAAAGATCCTGACTTAGAAGCTCTTGGAAGCGACTTGCTTGCGTTGATTGAGCCCACAGGCAAAACTTCCCGCCCTTCAGCTCAGCCCAAAATCAAACAGAAGTCCAACAACAAGGGTTCACTTCAAGACGATACACAAGCTCTGACTGAATTGGCGAAACAAGCTGAACAAGAAGTTAACGCGCTTACTTCTGCGAAAAGAAAAAATGGTAAGTAGTAATAGTGTTCTTAGTACATGATATCGATGGACAATTTCAACCTTCGTTTTCTGTCGTTAGGGTTGCACTTTTAGACAGAGCCCTTTTTTTCCGAAAAAGACAAACTTATGGCTTTCATTCTACTAAAATTATAAATGCTTGTATATTTTCTATAAGACACCTCGAAACAAGGCACTACAACACAAGGAGCCTCTATGCAAGGCTCTACAGCCCAAGGAGCCTCTGTTCAAGGCCTTACAGCACAAGGAGCCTCTGTGCAAGGCCCTACAACACATGGAGATTCTGTTAAAGTCACTACAACACAAGGAGCCTCTATACAAGGTCCTACGACAGAAGGAGCCTCTATACAAGGCCCTACAACACAAGGGGCCTCTGTTCAAGGTTCTCCCAAATCATTGCCGGGAACGTTCATGAATCCAAAGCCAGTGCATGGTTTTCAACAGCCACTTAATCCTGTACAGCTGAACAACTTGGCTCAGATTCTTCCAGGTAAACATAAGTAAATATTTTGTTCTCCAACACAATGCAGTTGTTATCAGCTGAACAGATCATATTAATAGAAACAACAAATCAGTTACAAATATTATTTAGCAACACTTTGTGTTAGTTGAGGTTGTGTACTTTTTGTAAAAGCCTCGGAGCAATTCAATAAACATGTACACGTCTATGTTACAAGTTGTACCATTCTGACTTGTGAACACCGCTAAACGTGGACTCAATTTGATGAATACAGGTCTCAAGTGATTAGCTGCCAGAGAACTCAGCAAAGAATTTATAGCAAAATTGGTCCAACTTGTAAAACTAATACACTTGTAAAAGTTATATTAAATTGGTCCCTGGAAGCGAAATTTAGAGAAAAAGAACTCATGCTATACGAAATTAAATTTGTTGAAAATGTTGTTTTGCAGAGCCAGAAGAAAGTGAAAGACAAAAGACCCCCAGGGTACCCCCCACATTAACAGGTTAGTGTTTGATCTGTGCACGGGAACTGCACCATAAGCGAGCCGTCTTTAGAAAAACCGACAAAGTCGCAAAGTATAGAACGAGAGACTCTTGTTTCGTCAGACAAGTCCGAGACAAAAGCTCCTCGTTGCTTCGAGCCGTATTTGAATGCCACTGCATGAAACCAAGCTAAATTTCTGAGCAAAATCCTCGGCGAACCTAAAGGTGTACAACTTAAATGAAAGCTCTCAATGAGTACATTCTAATAGCAATGTTCACTTCCAACTCCGGAACTATCAAAAGAAACCTAAGATGTGACCACATTCTAATGACAGTGGTTATGTTGTTGAGCAGAGTTCACGTTTCTTGAGGGTTCTTGGACAGAAAAACAGCATCGTGTTGGTTCTTGTTATAACCTTTGTTCTGCTCACATCACTGCCAGCAAATTCCACAAAGATGTTAAAGGATAAAGACAAGGGCTCCCCAGGTACTGTATATTAAAGAATTTGAAAGAAATTCTATAAAACGCCCTCGAAATTTATTGATCGCCCACTTTATTAAAATTACAGGGTACTTTAGCATCGGTTGCTGGAGAGACCAACCGGAAAGAGCATTGTCCAGTTTAGAAGGAATATTCCCAATCCTGGACGGAAACAATTACAAAAATCGTAAGTTCGCCATCAAAAAGTGCTCAATCGTTGCTCGCATGCAAGGTTTTTCCGCCTTTGCATTGGAAAACGGAGGCCACTGCTTGGCTGGTAAAAACACCCTACAGACATACAACATGTATGGACCTGCTGGAGCTTGTAAAGCCGACGGAAGGGGTGGCCCGTGGAGTATGGAGGTTTACAAGTTCACTGGTAATGTTTCACTCAGATTATTGTGTAGTTATTACTGAATCAGTCGAATGCTAGTCCCTGTGATAACTAGTTTTAGCTCAGGTTTTGACACGGATGGGTTTTATTTCCCGCCTACACGATAATGATCGAATTGACCAGTAAAAATGCAGACAACGTTTTATGAACTGTTTAATGACTTGAAAACATTGCCACAAGATAACTGTAACAAAATATATGCTTTCCAGATTGCTATCACCGAGACTGATTTCTCGGAGAAACCATTACCTCTTGAGCCCTTTCAGCTTGTTACATAATTGTAACTAAGGAAGTGTTTCAGCTCAGTTCCTTATAGAGCTTCTTCTCGTTCTTGTTTCTGCAGTACCACCTTCCTCTTCCAGTCGTCGAACAAGAATATCTCAACGACATCAAGTTAGACTCAGAGGGATGCACCTGATAGGAGTTTAAACATTTGTGCGTGGAATGTTGTCTCTGCACAATTACAGACCAATCATTGTGTTACGGACACCCATGAAAGAACGTGCAAATTATACGTTGGTCTTGCACATCCGATAGTCGTAGTTTAGTGAAAGAAAGTGCACTTAGAAAGTGCATGTCAGTTTTCACTGGAAAATGGACCTTACATCTTTGAAAGGGCGAGGTAAATCGGTGTGAACACCCCAAAATAACAGAGCTTGGACACTGCGTAATGAGTTCAGTCAAGGCTACAATCACATTTTCGTTTGATTGGAAATGCAACGAATTGTTTCCAGTTAACGATTTTTATTATTAAATGGACAAATTGCGACTTATCTTAACTCAGTATATACATGTGCTGACGTGGTGTTGTTGTTTCTATGGTTCCCCTGGCCTTATACGCTGGCAAGTTACATTTAAATAAACAATATGAACTATTTAATTACTGGTTTTTATCGTTTACAAAGAACAGCGCGGGTGGGTAAATAGGTAGGTAGATTGTTTTCCAATTGAGGGGACAGTGAGGAAGGAGCTTGGGACATTTAGTCTCGTGTACTTTGGCGCGTTCTTTTGATGGGAGTTCAGAGATCACTCTACCTGCTAAGTGGAATACCATAGCTGGGATGACTAGCTCTGTCAATCATGACTTCCACCTGCAGAAACCAGTTCACGCAGTGACCCGAGACGTACACTGTCAAATCGAATCGAGGCAATAGTGCCATCTATACACAGTTGCTTATTAAATAACTGTGCAAAAACCACGTGCTGAAAACAGACGCTTCTTTGCCAAACGGATACAGGTCAGTGGAGGTTGCCATACGTTTACTCGACTGATGTTTGGTCTGTAGATATTAATTACTATCTTAGTTCACATAAATAACTATTTTTGCTCTAATTCTGTTAGGAAACGTCTCGCAATTGTCCACGCCGGAGTGATGACGTTGATCAGAGATGTTGTGTGTCTTACGCTTGTTCTCGCTCTGTCCAACAAGCACCTTGTCACTGGTGAGTCTTAGGTATAAACAAGATGTTTAGACTAGGATAACAAAGTATATATTTACAGTATTTATTGTGAACAGCTTTAGGAAGCTCTGCGTTTCGACCGTCTACTTTAATATTCCTCTTTATTAAACGACTACATTTATACGCGTGCGTGGTCGGACCGGCTTCTTATCCAATCAGAGTGCTCGGTTACACCGGCTTCTTATCCAATCAGAGTGTTACTCCGCATTGCGAATGGTTTTCTTCAATTTTTCATTTCTACTTATGTTATAAGTGTAGTCATTTAATAAATTCCTTGTTCGGTCTGCACAGAGGAATTATTTGCCCTAGGTCTTGGTACAGGCGGAGGCGCTAGGCCAAAGTCTGTACAAAGAGAGAGGGCAAAATAGCCCTCCGCACGCTACCCACTAAGTAAAATTCGCTACATAAAAAGACAGATTCACTTGCAAGAGCTACAACTCAATACCGACATTGGCATTTTTTAAAAATTTGTTTACTTGCTTATTTTGAAGTGAAAATATAATAATTACATTGTGTGTTACAGGATGTCATCAGTGCGAATGTGATCCGGACGGTGCCCTGTCGTCTTGTCAAAAGGCCCCTTGCACGTTCCATCACGATGAATTGTCATTACAAACTAAATGTAACACTCTTGGAAAGAAGTGTTGCAGAATGACTTGTGCAGGTCCCGCTACCATGTGCCTACCTGAGGGAGTCCCTTGCTTGAAGGGCCAAAATGGCGTGGGGTCTAAAACATGTAAGGTCGGATACAAATGCTGTGTACCGACATGAAGAAGATCAAAGATGTGCGGAACGTTCAACGTGTAGAATGTCCAACATTTGCTGTCAGAAATAGCTTCGACGTCAGTGTTGTGATTATTTTTTACTTAGTATCGACCTTATCTGATTTGTTATACTGTTTTTGATAAAAATAAATTACGTGTCTATTCCATAAATTCCTCTGTTTCTTTGCCCTTTCACTCGTGAGAGTGATCAACATCAATTTTCTCCTTCAATCTCTTACCAGAAATATATTACACAGTATGGAGAACTTGCCACTTGATAGTTTGCCCGACAGAGCTGATTTGCTTATCAATTCTCACTACATCACTCATACATGTTCTCCTTGAATTGCTGGGAGAATTTGTATTTTGAGCTCAAGGGTGATGAAAACGCTTCGAGAGTTTTCTCAGCTGAGAATTTTGATTTCTTTTCGATCCTCCAGCTTAAAGTTTGCTCTTCTGATCTTGATCCTGTCGCGTTGTGTTTTTGTCATTCTGTAGCTTATGACTTTTTGCAGGAGAGGCATGCATTTTATTAATGCTACCGTGAAGACTTCGCGCATTAGCCTTGGTGTCTTCGTCACCAAACTCTGGCATTGAGGACAAACTATGTCCTTTCTCCTCCCCATTAATTATGGACGCAGCTTCTTGGAGTCCTTGAAGTATTCCTTGTTTCTCGTCATTTACCTGACTTGACCACAAATGCCCCTCACTTGTTAAACTGTTAGAAGACCCAAGCGAAGGACTAACTTGCTCCCCAAATAAACCAGGCTTAGCATCTTCTGGAGTATCTAAGTTCTGCTGACCTTCTTTTCCTGAAAGGCTTTGTCCCTCAAGCGATACTTCCTGACGTCCCGCAGCCCTCATCATATTTCCCTGAAGCATTTGTGGAAAGTTTTCCTGATTCCCTTCCGTGTTGTCCTCCATTCGACTTGCGCGATCGTCCGCGAACCTTGGGCTGTCTTGCATATTTAATAAACCCGCCTCCTTTGGTATATTCGAGTTATCCTCTGCAGGATAAGACTGATAATTCGACGTGGGATTGTTTGGAGTGTTAGAATAATCTTTATCAGTACCCCACCAACTTTTGTCGTCCCCTTGTGGGTCATGTTCATAGGATTTCTCGGGAGAACCGAGATCCGCTCTCGCAAACGAATCCGCTACACTTGGATCCCACCACGGTTTAGCAACATGGTTCTCGTCCTCTGCTGTGTTCTTAGATATGGGAAATGGCACTGGATTTTCAGGATATATCGTTCCTTGATGGTCCTCCTTGGGCATTGAGTAATGCGGCCATAAACTCGATGTTTGTACGAAGCTCACTTGCGCCGGAGACATCGTGTCCATCTGTAAATCTCCAATTTGTTTAAACGGTTTTTGAAAATATTTGCTGGATTCGTGGAATTCTGGACTGACCAGGCTCTGTAGCTTGTATTCTGCCTCATTTAGCTTCACGGTGTCTTGACCAAGGAGTTCTTGTTTCTTTTGAGCCCGTCCTGATTGTCTTGATCCGGAGAGAATGGCTTCTGACAAGTAATAGACACAAGTAATCTCAGCGACCATGGAGTAAAAGAACTCTATGTCGCCGACGAACATGTTGTAAGTCACAGAAGCCGTCGTCGTCCTCCGGCAAATGCTTAGATATTATTTATTTAAGTAACCGGCAGTCGTTTGCTGTGTAGACATAAATTTGTGGGATGTGTCGTTATGGTATTTAAGAGAATATGTTGTTGGGATGGTTTGTTTTGTCGTTTTCAGTTAGAACTGTAAAGTCGTTCTTCAGACAAGAAACAGTTTGTTTTGTCTATGATTCTGCTAACGTCAGTATATATAAAGTACGCCTTGATATAGTAATACAAGATTCATTTCGCCACCTTATAAAACAAATCGGAGATTTTCCTTGTCAAGAACAAACGGATGAAACGTGTACTTACCAAGTTTTCGAGATTCTCCGCTGAGAACTACCACATAATGCAACAGAAATACAAAAAACAGGTTATACATTTCCCTGAAACGCAATGCACATGAACAAAATATCAGTTGTCTGTAGCCAGAACTGGTGGCAACACTATAGATCACACAGGTGCCAAAACCTTTCATGGCTGTTCCGCCTGAATGAATAAAAATCCTGAGTCGGGTGTTTTGCTTTTAGGGGGTTGACTTGTAAATATTATAGATAGAGAAATAGTGGCATTAAACATGTGTAAATCTGATTTTGTTTTTCCTAAAATCGACTCAATTCTGTTATATCAATTGTTCACTTTTTTTAAATGTTGCTAACCTTAACTTTGCCCTTATCTTCTGTATCTGTAGTCCGCGAAGTGCAGCTTTCTTCACAGGTTATTTTTGTGGATAAAATTATCAGAAACATGAACTGAAAATCGTAATTTTAGAAAACTTAGACTGTCCTTCGCATCACGTGTTTTTCTTCCGATTACCTCATACGCCTAACACGCCCATTTTTACGACTTCACTCATGGCGTACAGCCAAAGTTGCCCTTAACTTTAGCAAAATATGTAGACGTTAAACGTTTCTTCGAGGGTTACGTTTACGTCGAAGAGGATATGCGGATTCTTGGGAGCCGACTCGTCGTTGTCCTGTTTCTGGCAACAGGTTTGTTCACACATTCATTTGTCCTTACAGTTTAATACATTTGATGTTCTCACCTAAAACAGAGGTCGTGTTTGTTATAGTTTGTGTAGCAGTTCATTTAGCGTTAACAAACCGTTCACTCTGAGAAGAATAACTTCCATTAAGTTTCAAGTCAATTCAGTCTCGATCCCTGGCCTATTTACATAACTTTTTTACGAATAATTGGGAAATGAGTGCATGCGATATATTTAAAGTATAGTTAATTGAAACAGCAGTCGTTACAGGCTTAGATAAGGCAGAGATAAACGCCAATGAGCCACTTTCACACTCGTGCACAGTTGACGAGGCTAAATACCGTACTCTTGTGGGTCACTGAACAATCACTGAATTGACGGACAGAATGTAACCACAACATTGGTTATAATGCTATTAAGTAGAAACAAAACCAACTCAGTAAAGACATTTAGTTCAAATCCACTGTTTATAGAGAAAGTAGAAAGGAATTACTAGATAATGCGTATGATTGTAAAATCTCTTTCAGTGTCTCACCAGAGAGATATCATTCAGTGAGGAGAACTTGCCTTTTGATCGCTTGCTCCTCGGTTAGATGACAGTTGATAAATGATCAAGTCTCATTACATAACTCATATATTTCTTTTTTTGGGGGGGGGGGGGGGGGGGGAGGGAATCTGTATTAGTGAACTTGGGAGTAACTAGGTTAACGCAAACAATAATTTTCTTCTGCAGCTACAGGCGTCCCCGTGAAAACTGGGAATGCTGCGTCCCGGACACGTGCTGGCCACTCAAACAAACGTCAGGAAATCATTTTCCTTCAGGGAGATATTAGCAAGCGAAACCGTAAGGAAGAATCAATGGCACTCTTGGAGAAGCACGGGAGAAGCTTAACTGCCGAGGGAAGAATGGTTAACAAGACGTCCAAAGGAAGTGCTTATCAAGACACTAAGGAGTATCATCGTTCCAGCTTTGAAGCGTTGTCTGCTAATAAAAATGAAGGTCCGATGGACACTGGAGACGCTGCAAAGAGCGATGCTTACGAGGTTCTTAATGAGGGCAGCGATAGTGCGGAAAAGAGTGGTGCGAGTACAGATCATGAAAATCTCCAACATTCAACTGAATCTGCAAATAGTGACAAGCAGGTTTCAGAAGCGCATCACGGACACGGGGCAGGATTTCATATAGTTTCGCCTGACACAGAAAAATTGCCTGCCGCCGACAAAGAGGAAACGGACTCCCCGTCCCCAAGTTCCAAGTACGCGGATGATAACGTATACGGAACAATAGAATCGCGGCCTGTAGCGTCGATTGGTCAAAGTAGTCAACAACCTGACCCGGATGAGGGACATCATGCAATCACACAAAAGTATCACGATAACGAAAGACATAATAACCGGAATAACGACGACTTTGTGCCGTCAAGTGTCTTTTCAGTCGGTGAGCAGGATATTATGCCATTTCTTTCGGGTCCAGCTGCAGCAGAGAGACGAATATACGAAGCGTCAAGAAACCAACAAGAGAGCCTTGATCCTCGCTTTCCAGTTTATCGACCTTATCAATTCCAGGAGTCACCTTACTGGCCGAGGAGATTTCGAAGACCGCACTTTAGGGCACATCATTACCCTCCTGCTTTTCTCGATGGCCACTTTTACCCAAACAGAGATCAGTCAGAAATAAACCCCTTCACATCCCAAGCGCCGCTAGATGCCTACCGAACAAACCAGCAAAGTTACCCAGGAAGGCCATACATACAGGGTTTCACAGATGATGAAGGTGCAAGACAACAGCTCATCCAATCAATGTTTAGCCTTCCATTGGCTCAGGCGCAAACTTCTCCTTTAATTCCAGCTCAAATGGATGGCCCGAGATATCCAATCCCCCAGGGCCCTGAAGTGAGCTCACCGATCTTTCAAATGCAGCCCATTTCTCAACAAGTTCCTGTCACGCCATTCCTGCCCCAGATTAATGAACCTAGAGAACTAATGACGCCAACGTCACCACAGTTGACAGCGTCTCTTGCACAACAACAGTCGCTTGTTGCACCTTTACCGCGGTCTAGGTGGGTAGACTCACCAGGATACTCCCGCAGTGAAGTTCTTGATAACGAGGAAGAAAAAGCACATGACAATGACAACGATTCTGAAGAAGATAGTGCAACAAACGAAGGCCGGGAAGGGGAAGACGATAGCTACGAAGACAGGAGAGAAGAATATTCTCGTGAGCGGGAGACTTACCACGACGATGAGCAAACAAGAGAATTTGAAGAACAAGAGGCAGCTCGAGCTGACTACAGACCACAGCATGAACCCGAACCCGACCTTGGACCCGAATCCGAACCCGAACCCGAACCCGACCTCGGACCCGAACGCGAACCCGAACGTGAACCCGAACCCAAACCCGAAGAAGACTCTGAAGAGGACGCAGTTCAAAGAAGTAGCGAGCCGTATGATAACGAGGAGGAAAGAGGTACTGAAGAGGTTACCTCTCACGAACCGGAACCCTCAAATTTAGAAAGATTTGAACCGGAGACCGATCGAGAACAGCCTTACTCTTCTAGTAATACAGAGAACAATTTCTACGAAGAAAGGAATCCATCTATGGACACAATCGATGAGAGGCCACCTGAATCATTTCATAGTGATCAAGTATTAGGTCGGTATTCGGATCCACCCGAAGAACCCCATAGGAATATGTACCAAAGGTTTGCACGCATTCAAAGGCCCCAGCCTAAAATGGAAGTATCACAAATGAGCGCATCCCAGGCACAGTTCATGGAAAATAAAGAGCGCCGCGATCCTATGGAGTATTTTGGACCAGTTTCCAAGAATACAATTCCAAGAAAAACGAAACACATAAAAAGCGGCCTGGAAAATGTTCTAATCAGACTGAATGGGAAACCTCTAGAAGATTCCGCTGACCTCAGAAGCCAGATTATTGATGGAAGAATTGTTCCGGGAAAAGGGAAGCTCATAAAATCTAAAGGACCTGTCAACGTAAAATTGTCCCACACAAATGACGCTAAGCATACAAAAATTATCGATATTATCTCGCCACAAAAGTACAAAGTTTACAATACGAAAAGTAAAATCACAAAACCGGTTCCCACGGTAACCCTCTGACTGGGCATCCACTAATAAAACTTCACGACATTCTTTCTCTCACATTTTGTGCAAAATTCGAAGAGTAGAAAACTTTTCGTGGACTATAACTAGACTTTTTGCAATACACTTGTTTTATTTTTCTTCAGCCGTTAACGAGATTTTGCGAGAAAACTACGCATTTTTATGTTCTTTTGTTTAAAAAGGGTGAAGTGTTAGGCAAAGTTTTTCTCTTATTTCTCGCAACCTGCGACTCTTCAAACTTTCACTGAAAGCTTCCTGGAACTATAACGAGGCCTTTTGTACTACGTTTGCTTATTTTATTTCAACCTTTGATAAAATATAGCAGCTAAACCACGTAAAACTAAGGCTCCTTTCAGTTCAAAAAGTGTGATATTTTAGTTAAAGATTTGCTCTATTTCTTGCGACCTGCTCGATAGAATATTGAATATAACATACCAAAACCTTTCTTATAAATCAAGGAACATTTCTTGAAATTTCATGCGATTCTGGTATAAGAACGAAGCTCTACTTCGGTTTTGAGGTTGGGCCAAAAATAGCCGTTTAGCGACAAAAATGGTATTAAAGCTAAAGCATTCGAAAATTTAAGCGGTTTTGCTGCTATATCTTGCCAACGGATCAAAATAAATAAAGCAAATATATTGCAAAACCTCTTGTTATAGTCCCAGGAAGGTTTCCTAAACGTTTAAAGAGTTTTCAATTTTTGGCCAAAATCGACTATTTTGAAAAAAAAACCGCTAGCTAAAGCCTTAGTATTTTGTTGAAATGTGGTCATTTTTCGACCTTCTTAGAATCGCATCAAACTTTCAACAAACGTTCTTAGGACTATACCGAGGGCTGTTATATACTTTTTCTAAAACTTTATCAAGCGGGTCGTGAGACATTAAAAAAATTAGAGCAAATCATGCACTAATTAAAACATCACAACTTTCGAGCAAAGGAGCCAAATTAAAGCTGCTATATCTCGGCAACGGATGAAGATAGATAAGGCAAATGTATTGCAAAAAGTCTTCTTATAGTCCAAGGAAGGTTTCCTGAAAGTTTCAAGAGTTTTGGATTTTTGGCCAAAATCGGCAAAAAACCCTGTGCTATAGCCTTAGTATTTTGTCAAGATTCCAAGATTTTTCGACCATCTCAGAATTGCATGAAACTTTCAGGAAATGTTTCTGGGACTATGCCGACAAAGTTTGCATAGTTTTTGTAAACTTTTAGCGCGCGCGTCGTGAGAAATTACAGCAAATTACAGCAAATCATGCACTAATTAATTCATCACACCTTTCGAGTTAAGCTGCTATATCTCGGCAACGGATGAAGATAGATAAGGCAAATGTATTGCAAAAAGTCTTCTTATAGTCCAAGGAAGGTTTCCTGAAAGTTTCAAGAGTTTTGGATTTTTGGCCAAAATCGGCAAAAAACCCTGTGCTATAGCCTTAGTATTTTGTCAAAATTCCAAGATTTTTCGACCATCTCAGAATTGCATGAAACTTTCAGGAAATGTTCCTGGGACTATGTCGACAAAGTTTGCATAGTTTTTGTAAACTTTTAGCGCGCGCGTCGTGAGAAATTACAGCAAATTACAGCAAATCATGCACTAATTAATTCATCACACCTTTCGAGTTAAGCTGCTATATCTCGGCAACGGATGAAGATAGATAAGGCAAATGTATTGCAAAAAGTCTTCTTATAGTCCAAGGAAGGTTTCCCTGCTTCATTTGCCGGATGATGCTGCTCCTGTTCTCGAGTTCCTTCTCCAATTCTTCCTTTTCACGCAACAGCACGTCACGTTCCAGCTCAATCGCGTCACGTTCACACCTAAAACGGTCACGCTCTCTTCGCAGCTCATCTCTGTCCTAAAGAGAATACAGAAAAGCGCTTTCCTTTCGTTTGCGGCCTTCCGTCTGCTTTGCTTTCCTGTGGTATACGTTGCTCGCTCCCTGTGTGCTTTGCTGTGCTAATATACCAGTGCTGTGCTATGCTATGCTATGCTGCGCTGTGTTGTACTGTGCTTTGCTGTGCTGTGCCGTGCTGTGATGTGTCGTGTCGTGTAATGTTGTCCCGTTCTATGCTCTACTGCGCTTTGCTTTGCTGTGCTATATCCGTGCTATACTATACTGTGCTCATGCTATGCCGCTTTGTGCTGTGTTGTGACGAGTTGTTGTGTTGAGTTGTGTTGTGTTGTACTGTGCTATACCCTATGGCCTGATAGATAAATTCCGTGATTTCTAGCAGTGTATATAACCTTACCCATTATAGTTTTCATAATATGACGAATTTAGGCCCGGTTCTATGGCCTGATCGATCTATTCCGTGATTTTGAGCAGTATATAACCTGACTCATTCCAGTTTTCAAAATCTGATAAACTTAGGCCTAAGATTTATGACCTCATTGATTCTTTCCGTGATTTTAGTCAGTATATAACCTGACTCATTCCTAATTTAATTAAAACAAAAAACAACTGAACACTACTACTCGCAGATACACAGCGCATCAAGCAATTGAAAGTTTACTGAGCTGAAGAAATATGCTGCAACAGGATTCGAAGTGAAGGAAAGTACGTTTTCTATAGGTGGGCTGGAGATTCTTTTGTAATTAAATAAACCAAGTCTATTAGTCCCTCTATTGGTCTTAGTAAAACAAGTGTGACCCTTCCTTTTTGAGTTATCTGAACATTCGTACTTTGCTATCATCATTTTTTTATAACTGCGGCCTCCATGTGTTTTTTTGAAACCGCCGTAGGCGAAAATCTACTAGTAATTGTATCGTGATTTTGTTTGGCGCACTTATGGGATCCGCATTGCTTCCGTAAGTGCGCATGTTTACTGTATAACGTTCATTTCAGAAATTATTGGTCTTATAAATAACAGTGATGCGTCTATGTGCTGTAAAGCATTGTATATTTGTTAAATTGAGCGTTGGAATAGATGCACGGGCAATGTTGTTTGTTCATCCGCAATAAGAATCCCATAATTGCACCAAACAGAATCACGATGCAAGTACTACTAGATTTTCGCCTACGGCGGTTTTGAAAAATTGCATTGAAACGTTATGCATGCAGACAAAATGATTACTTAAAATTAAAAGAAAACAACAACTCTGATTACTATCTCTCGCAGGTATAGAGCGCATCAAGCAATTGAAAGTTTAGTAATCTGAAGAGATATGCTGCAACAGGATTCAAACTGAAAGAAGGTACGTTTTCTATAGATGACTGGGGATTCTTTTGTTTTAAAACATCGAGGTCTAATAGACCCTCGGTTGGTCTTAGTAAAACAAGTGTGACCCTTCCTTTTCGAGTTATCTGAACACTCCTAATTTGTTATCATTATTTCTTAACTGCGGCCTCCATGTGTAACGTTTCAATGGCTAGTTTTAAAACCGCCGTAGGCGAAAATCTACTAGTAATTGTATCGTGATTTTGTTTGGCGCACTTATGGGATCCGCATTGCTTCCGTAAGTGCGCATGCTTACTGTATAACGTTCATTTCAGAAATTATTGGTCTTTTCAATAACAGTGATGCGTCTATGTGCTGTAAAGCATTGTATATTTGTTAAATTGAGCGTTGGAATAGATGCACGGGCAATGTTGTTTGTTCATCCGCAATAAGGATCCCATAATTGCACCAAACAGAATCACGATGCAAGTACTACTAGATTTTCGCCTACGGCGGTTTTGAAAAATTGCATTGAAACGTTATGCATGCAGACAAAATGATAACTTAATTAAAAGAAGAAAACAACAACTCTGATTACTACTGCTCGCAGGTATAGAGCGCATCAAGCAATTGAAAGTTTAGTAATCTGAAGAGATATGCTGCAACAGGATTCAAACTGAAAGAAGGTACGTTTTCTATAGATGACTGGGGATTCTTTTGTTTTAAAACATCGAGATCTAATAGACCCTCGGTTGGTCTTAGTAAAACAAGTGTGACCCTTCCTTTTCGAGTTATCTGAACACTCCTAATTTGTTATCATTATTTCTTAACTGCGGCCTCCATGTGTAACGTTTCAATGGCTATTTTTAAAACCGCCGTAGGCGAAAATCTAGTAGTAATTGTATGGTGATTTTATTTGGCGCAATTATGGGATCAGCATTGCTTGCGTAAGTGCGCATGTTTACTGTATAACGTTCATTTCAGAAATTATTTGTCTTATAAATAACAGTGATGCGTCTATGTGCTGTAAACATCTGTTTATTTGTTAAATTGAGCGTTGGAGTAGATGCACGGGCAATGTTGTTTGTTCATCCGCAATAAGGATCCCATAATTGCACCAAACAGAATCACGATGCAAGTACTACTAGATTTTCGCCTACGGCGGTTTTGAAAAATTGCATTGAAACGTTATGCATGTAGACAATTTGATAACTTAAAATTAAAAGAAGAAAACAACAACTCTGATTACTACTGCTCGCAGGTATAGAGCGCATCAAGCAATTGAAAATTTAGTAATCTGAAGAGATATGCTGCAATAGGATTCAAACTGAAAGAAGGTACGTTTTCTATAGATGACTGGGGATTCTTTTGTTTTAAAACATCGAGGTCTAATAGACCCTCAGTTGGTCTTAGTAAAACAAGTGTGACTCTTCCTTTTCGAGTTATCTGAGCATTCCTAATTTGTTATCATTATTTCTTAACTGCGGCCTCCATGTGTAGCGTTTCAATGGCTATTTTTAAAACCGCCGTAGGCGAAAATGTAGTAGTAATTGTATCGTGATTTTGTTTGGCGCACTTATGGGATCCGCATTGCTTTAGTAAGTGCGCATGCTTACTGTATAACGTTCATTTCAGAAATTATTGGTCTTATAAATAACAGTGATGCGTCTATGTGCTGTAAAGCATTGTATATTTGTTAAATTGAGCGTTGGAATAGATGCACGGGCAATGTTGTTTGTGCATCCGCAATGCGGATCCCATAATTGCGCCAAACAGAATCACGATGCAAGTACTACTAGATTTTCGCCTACGGCGGTTTTGAAAAATTGCATTGAAACGTTATGCATGCAGACAAAATGATAACTTAAAATTAAAAGAAGAAAACAACAACTCTGATTACTATCTCTCGCAGGTATACAGCGCATCAAGCAATTGAAAGTTTAGTAATCTGAAGAGATATGCTGCAACAGGATTCAAAATGAAAGGTACGTTTTCTATAGATGACTGGGGATTCTTTTGTTTTAAAACATCGAGATCTAATAGACCCTCGGTTGGTCTTAGTAAAACAAGTGTGACCCTTCCTTTTCGAGTTATCTGAACATTCCTAATTTGTTATCATTATTTCTTAACTGCGGCCTCCATGTGTAACGTTTTAATGGCTATTTTTAAAACCGCCGTAGGCGAAAATCTAGTAGTAATTGTATGGTGATTTTATTTGGCGCAATTATGGGATCAGCATTGCTTGCGTAAGTGCGCATGTTTACTGTATAACGTTCATTTCAGAAATTATTGGTCTTTTAAATAACAGTGATGCGTCTATGTGCTGTAAACATCTGTATATTTGTTAAATTGAGCGTTGGAGTAGATGCACGGGCAATGTTGTTTGTTCTTCCGCAATAAGGATCCCATAATTGCGCCCAACAGAATCACGATGCAAGTACTACTAGATTTTCGCCTACGGCGGTTTTGAAAAATTGCATTGAAACGTTATGCATGTAGACAATTTGATAACTTAAAATTAAAAGAAGAAAACAACAACTCTGATTACTACTGTTCGCAGGTATACAACGCATCAAGGAACTGAAAGTTTAGTAATCTGAAGAGATATGCTGCAACAGGATTCAAACTGAAAGAAGGTACGTTTTCTATAGATGACTGGGGATTCTTTTGTTTTAAAACATCGAGGTCTAATAGACCCTCAGTTGGTCTTAGTAAAACAAGTGTGACCCTTCCTTTTTGAGTTATCTGAACATTCTTAATTTGTTATCATTATTTCTTAACTGCGGCCTCCATGTGTAGCGTTTCAATGGCTATTTTTAAAACCGCCGTAGGCGAAAATCTACTAGTAATTGTATCGTGATTTTGTTTGGCGCACTTATGGGATCCGCATTGCTTCCGTAAGTGCGCATGCTTACTGTATAACGTTCATTTCAGAAATTATTGGTCTTTTAAATAACAGTGATGCGTCTATGTGCTGTAAAGCATTGTATATTTGTTAAATTGAGCGTTGGAATAGATGCACGGGCAATGTTGTTTGTTCATCCGCAATAAGGATCCCATAATTGCACCAAACAGAATCACGATGCAAGTACTACTAGATTTTCGCCTACGGCGGTTTTGAAAAATTGCATTGAAACGTTATGCATGCAGACAAAATGATAACTTAAAATTAAAAGAAGAAAACAACAACTCTGATTACTATCTCTCGCAGGTATACAGCGCATCAAGCAATTGAAAGTTTAGTAATCTGAAGAGATATGCTGCAACAGGATTCAAAATGAAAGGTACGTTTTCTATAGATGACTGGGGATTCTTTTGTTTTAAAACATCGAGATCTAATAGACCCTCAGTTGGTCTTAGTAAAGCAAGTGTGACCCTTTCTTTTCGAGTTATCTGAACATTCCTAATTTGTTATCATTATTTCTTAACTGCGGCCTTCATGTGTAACGTTTTAATGGCTATTTTTAAAACCGCCGTAGGCGAAAATCTACTAGTAATTGTATGGTGATTTTGTTTGGCGCAATTATGGGATCAGCATTGCTTGCGTAAGTGCGCATGTTTACTGTATAACGTTCATTTCAGAAATTATTGGTCTTATAAATAACAGTGATGCGTCTATGTGCTGTAAACATCTGTATATTTGTTAAATTGAGCGTTGGAGTAGATGCACGGGCAATGTTGTTTGTTCTTCCGCAATAAGGATCCCATAATTGCACCAAACAGAATCACGATGCAAGTACTACTAGATTTTCGCCTACGGCGGTTTTGAAAAATTGCATTGAAACGTTATGCATGTAGACAATTTGATAACTTAAAATTAAAAGAAGAAAACAACAACTCTGATTACTACTGCTCGCAGGTATACAACGCATCAAGGAACTGAAAGTTTACTAATCTGAAGAGATATGCTGCAACAGGATTCAAACTGAAAGAAGGTACGTTTTCTATAGATGACTGGGGATTCTTTTGTTTTGAAACATCGAGGTCTAATAGACCCTCAGTTGGTCTTAGTAAAACAAGTGTGACCCTTCCTTTTCGAGTTATCTGAACACTCCTAATTTGTTATCATTATTTCTTAACTGCGGCCTCCATGTGTAGCGTTTCAATGGCTATTTTTAAAACCGCCGCAGGCGAAAATGTAGTAGTAATTGTATCGTGATTTTGTTTGGCGCACTTATGGGATCCACATTGCTTCAGTAAGTGCGCAAGCTTACTGTATAACGTTCATTTCAGAAATTATTGGTCTTATAAATAACAGTGATGCGTCTATGTGCTGTAAAGCATTGTATATTTGTTAAATTGAGCGTTGGAATAGATGCACGGGCAATGTTGTTTGTGCATCCGCAATGCGGATCCCATAATTGCGCCAAACAGAATCACGATGCAAGTACTACTAGATTTTCGCCTACGGCGGTTTTGAAAAATTGCATTGAAACGTTATGCATGCAGACAAAATGATAACTTAAAATTAAAAGAAGAAAACAACAACTCTGATTACTATCTCTCGCAGGTATACAGCGCATCAAGCAATTGAAAGTTTAGTAATCTGAAGAGATATGCTGCAACAGGATTCAAAATGAAAGGTACGTTTTCTATAGATGACTGGGGATTCTTTTGTTTTAAAACATCGAGATCTAATAGACCCTCAGTTGGTCTTAGTAAAACAAGTGTGACCCTTCCTTTTCGAGTTATCTGAACATTCCTAATTTGTTATCATTATTTCTTAACTGTGGCCTTCATGTGTAACGTTTTAATGGCTATTTTTAAAACCGCCGTAGGCGAAAATCTAGTAGTAATTGTATGGTGATTTTATTTGGCGCAATTATGGGATCAGCATTGCTTGCGTAAGTGCGCATGTTTACTGTATAACGTTCATTTCAGAAATTATTGGTCTTATAAATAACAGTGATGCGTCTATGTGCTGTAAACATCTGTATATTTGTTAAATTGAGCGTTGGAGTAGATGCACGGCAATGTTGTTTGTTCTTCCGCAATAAGGATCCCATAATTGCACCAAACAGAATCACGATGCAAGTACTACTAGATTTTCGCCTACGGCGGTTTTGAAAAATTGCATTGAAACGTTATGCATGTAGACAATTTGATAACTTAAAATTAAAAGAAGAAAACAACAACTCTGATTACTACTGTTCGCAGGTATACAACGCATCAAGGAACTGAAAGTTTACTAATCTGAAGAGATATGCTGCAACAGGATTCAAACTGAAAGAAGGTACGTTTTCTATAGATGACTGGGGATTCTTTTGTTTTGAAACATCGAGGTCTAATAGACCCTCAGTTGGTCTTAGTAAAACAAGTGTGACCCTTCCTTTTCGAGTTATCTGAACATTCCTAATTTTTTATCATTATTTCTTAACTGCGGCCTCCATGTGTAGCGTTTCAATGGCTATTTTTAAAACCGCCGTAGGCGAAAATCTACTAGTAATTGTATCGTGATTTTGTTTGGCGCACTTATGGGATCCGCATTGCTTCCGTAAGTGCGCATGCTTACTGTATAACGTTCATTTCAGAAATTATTGGTCTTTTAAATAACAGTGATGCGTCTATGTGCTGTAAAGCATTGTATATTTGTTAAATTGAGCGTTGGAATAGATGCACGGGCAATGTTGTTTGTTCATCCGCAATAAGGATCCCATAATTGCACCAAACAGAATCACGATGCAAGTACTACTAGATTTTCGCCTACGGCGGTTTTGAAAAATTGCATTGAAACGTTATGCATGCAGACAAAATGATAACTTAAAATTAAAAGAAGAAAACAACAACTCTGATTACTATCTCTCGCAGGTATACAGCGCATCAAGCAATTGAAAGTTTAGTAATCTGAAGAGATATGCTGCAACAGGATTCAAAATGAAAGGTACGTTTTCTATAGATGACTGGGGATTCTTTTTTTTTTTAAACATCAAGGTCTGAACATTCCTAATTTGTTATCATTATTTCTTAACTGCGGCCTTCATGTGTAACGTTTTAATGGCTATTTTTAAAACCGCCGTAGGCGAAAATCTAGTAGTAATTGTATGGTGATTTTATTTGGCGCAATTATGGGATCAGCATTGCTTGCGTAAGTGCGCATGTTTACTGTATAACGTTCATTTCAGAAATTATTGGTCTTTTAAATAACAGTGATGCGTCTATGTGCTGTAAACATCTGTATATTTGTTAAATTGAGCGTTGGAGTAGATGCACGGGCAATGTTGTTTGTTCTTCCGCAATAAGGATCCCATAATTGCACCCAACAGAATCACGATGCAAGTACTACTAGATTTTCGCCTACGGCGGTTTTGAAAAATTGCATTGAAACGTTATGCATGTAGACAATTTGATAACTTAAAATTAAAAGAAGAAAACAACAACTCTGATTACTACTGTTCGCAGGTATACAACGCATCAAGGAACTGAAAGTTTAGTAATCTGAAGAGATATGCTGCAACAGGATTCAAACTGAAAGAAGGTACGTTTTCTATAGATGACTGGGGATTCTTTTGTTTTAAAACATCGAGGTCTAATAGACCCTCAGTTGGTCTTAGTAAAACAAGTGTGACCCTTCCTTTTTGAGTTATCTGAACATTCTTAATTTGTTATCATTATTTCTTAACTGCGGCCTCCATGTGTAGCGTTTCAATGGCTATTTTTAAAACCGCCGTAGGCGAAAATCTACTAGTAATTGTATGGTAGTTTTATTTGGCGCAATTATGGGATCAGCATTGCTTGCGTAAGTGCGCATGTTTACTGTATGACGTTCATTTCAGAATTTATTTGTCTTTTTATTAACAGTGATGCGTCTATGTGCTGTAAAGCATTGTATATTTGTTAAATTGAGCGCTGGAATAGATGCACGGGCAATGTTGTTTGTTCATCCGCAATAAGGATCCCATAATGTCGCCAAACAGGATCACGATACAAGTACTACTAGATTTTCGCCTACGGCGGTTTTGAAAAATTGCATTGAAACGTTATGTATGCAGACAAAATGATAGCTTAATAAGTACTAATTGTGAATATTTTGTTCGCAGGTATACAGCATTTTGAAGCAGTTAAAAAGTTTACTGAATTGAAAAGATATCGTGCTTTAATCGTACCTATGACCTCTGACACGAGAGTTCACAAGTAAGTTAAAAAGGCCCGTTCGGAACGTTGCAATAGATGCAGTGGGGAAGCTTTTTTTTTTGTCCGCAATACGGTTACCATACTTACACAAAACTTATTAAAAAGCATTACGGACAATTTTTGCGCACGGCGATTCTCACAGTGCATGTGATGATCGTGAGTTCCTGGGAACGAAGGTAACCGCTGGCGTATTTGACCGCATCGTAAATATTCGTAAACAGCCGGCCATGTTTTCAGCTGGTTTTGAAGGTTTTTACTTCACAGAGTCGATCAGCCTTTGATTCAGCCAGATTCCTCAAGCATGAAGGTTGGAAAATGCAGGTATGAAGCCTTTTTGTGCTGTATTACACATTATTTCCTTATGTGTGCCCAAATTCACGCACAGAAATGATTAGATCGATTCGAGATAAAAATGCGAAAGGTCTAATCAATGAAACATTTTGAATATCAGGATAATAAGAATAATGCCACAGTCTATTAATGTGATTGGTGAAATTAAGCTCACTTTAAATATTGGTTTATCCAGACCCAAAAACTCTCATAGACTGAAGTTGTTCACGATCCTTCAGACTTCTTTTGTTCATACATAGTGGGGATGGATTTCATTTAACACCCTGTCATCTCAAACCATTCCTCCGTGTTTTTAAGCAAATCTGGGTTTTAGTCAAGGGTCAAGGGTAAATATGTAGAGTAAGAGGACAGAATGAATAAAACTAAAGAAAATAAATACCGAGATAATTAAAAGATCAAAAAGAAGTAAATGACGATAAATCAGAATATGTCAATCTAGTGGTTTGTATTTTTAAGATAATACTAGTTAAAAATATTTTCACAATTGGGAAATATTGCTTGATCAAAAATCACAATTTCAGTAATTCAAATCTGAATAATACTTCATTACACTGATCTTGTATGTATGTGTGTATTTTCTTGCTTCCTGTGGTGTTATAGTGTAAGTACCTGAGGAAATATCGCTGGCAGAATGCACTGAAATTGCAAGTTGCAGTTGTCTTTGTTTTTTTCTTTGTTGTTGTTGTTGTTTTTATTAGCAAGCAAGGTTGAAATTATGAAAGTATAAAGTTTGAAGATGTGTTTGTGGGTTACAGCTTCATTACACTATACTAAATTGGAGATTGTTGTTTTGATAACCATAGTGAGTAGATGAGCATTGCACCTCAAAATAACACATCCAAATAAAAATATTGTTGATAATATATAAAAATCAAGGAAGCAGGGAAAATTATGTGTAAATGGAGCATTCAAAAGTAGGATAGCCTGTTACCAAAACAGGAATTGTTCTTTGTCCTGTTAGTGACATATTCAGTAACATGTCAATAATCATTTTTCTTCTTACTTTACACAAATGACCACCCAAACTGCAATCTCCTATTCAAACCCAAAATGTTTGCTGATTACTAGACTCACGTATGCAGCTAAAAACCAAGATGAACTGGTGTCAGCAATGAATCATGACCTTGTCAAATTGAAACAGTGGTTGAGCGCTAACAAAGTTAGCCTTAACATTCTTAAGACAGACGTTCTTAAGCATGTTTATTGGAACACGCCAAAAAGTCTTATCTATCCCCAGTCAACCTAACATTAGCCTAGATGGACAACATATCGAAAGGGTCACGAACTACAAATGTTTAGGTGTAGAGCTTGATGAAACACTCACTTGGAATGTACATATACCTGGGGTGTCAATCAAAGTTACCATAGTCCTTGGAGCCCTCAGAAGACTTAAGCCATTTCTTCCCCAACACACTCTAATCTCTATTTATAAATCTTTAATTTTGCCACAATTTGACTACTGTGGTGCTGTTTGCTTCATCATGGCAAACAAAATTCATTGCCACAATTTAAGAGGCTCAAACCACAACCTGTTTGTCCCTGGGCCAAACACGGAAGCCCTAAAAAAGAGCTTCTCATATAGAGGAGCCATTTTGTGGAACAATCTCACACCACGGGCTAAGCAGGTCACTTCATTAGCAGTTTTTAAAACACACTTACAATAGTTTAGTTTATATTTATTATTAGTTAGGAGAAATTGTAGATAAGTTTTATTCCTATTTATTTAATTACTACTAGCACGGCTCCTTGGGAGAGCACTTTATTGTGATAGGACCCCGTGGATAAATGAAGGTTTACTAATACATTGCCCCTTCCAGAAACACCCTGATTTTTCAAACCACAAAACCTAAAATACCATTCCTTTTGGACCACCTTTTCCAGGAAGCACTCTGTACTAACCTTTCAAATAGTTTGTTTGGGGAACACCCTCTTTTTTCAAACCATTCCTCTGGGTAAACACTGTCCTGACCCTGGCATTTTAAATAATTCTTTCGAACCATCCATTTCTTTTCAACCCATCCCTATGGGGAAACACCAATATTTTAACAAATCATTGGTTTGTGGAACACTCACATTTTTCACCTGCTGATTTGACACTCTTAGAAGTCACTAACTGTACTTTGTACTCCATTCTATGTATTGTAGGCATACAAGATGAAAGATGTCTGGGTCATTTAGCACAGTGGGTGCAAGCCTCTTTCACTCCAAAGATCCATGTGTAATGGTCCTGGTTACTTTTGGGTTGGACATGCATTATACCTTCTGAAGAATCTTGTTCTGTTCATGTTGTGGCAAGGTGAGAGCTGCTATTTGGTTACTATTTTGAAGTCATTAATGCAGGGTATTTCAATTTGTGGTTTTCATTCAGATCGTGATCCAAATGTCGATCAGCTGCTGAAAACATAACTTGATTTTGTGTTAATCCTTTCACTCCCAAGAGTGATTAACTTCAATTTTCTCTTGTCATCTTCCACCAGAGATGTATCATACACTATGGAGAATTTGGCATTTGATACCTTGCACAAATGACAGCTGATTTAAATGTCAATTCTCATTTCATCACTCATACATTTTCTTATTTTATAGTTGGGAGAATTTGTATTTTGAGCTTGGGGAGGAAAGGGTTAAACATTATTTTGTTTCCTTTAAAGTAACATTTGTGATACACCTGTACTAATTAGAGTGCAGCATATTGTATTTGATAAAATGAACTATAGGTTTTAAATGAAAACGTATTTGCAATCAAGCTAAAAAGACGAAAAGTTCACTGTGAAAGCGATTTCAATTCCCGATTTTCAATCGGCACTTGTGGATTGTTTGCTGACAGTTAGTGTTGCTTTCAATGAATAGGTCCTTACATCGAAATTTGACTTCAATTTTAAATTTTCTGGGGTAAATTAGTGTATCCTTTTCCCATATAAAGAGAGCTGACAGGAGCTGACGAAATTAAAAAGCCACGACTGAATTGCTTGGCGAGCGCGTACGTTTTTAGTTTGCGAACAACGGCGTACGGCTTGATGTTCTTTCATTTTCCCGCCGGAGTTTGTTTGTCTCGTACCATTTGGCTCTTTGTAATAGGTATTTACTTCTTTTGTTTCGAACAAAAGAACTTTTTGCTTCGAACAAAAGAAATTTTTGTTTCGAACAAAAGAAATTTTTGTTTCGAACAAAAGAAATAGCCGACTTGCACGCCGAAAGCTATTATTATTCGACCATTTGCTGATGAGGTTCCATTGTCTTTTCAGGGATTAGCATACGGGCCAGTTCGATATTGGTCTACCAGTTGGAAGTTTAGTCGGAGTTAAGAGCGATGTTCCTTCCTTTGGACCTCTACGAGCGATTGCTATCGATTGATATACTCCTCTGAAGTGGTGTGTCGTGCAGTACGGATCTCTAGCCAGGATGAGTGAGCAGAAAAACGACGTACTGGAGTCTTATTCTAAGCAAGAAACGCATCTCTCTCCAACAGAACGTTTGGTACGGGACGAGTTCTCCTGCGAAGGAATCATTTCTCTCTGCTCTCTACTGAACGCCCTCTTGACAGCTAATTTGAACCAGGTCATTGGAACCCGGACGCAATTTACCGATTACATACTGTGCCCGCTGTGGACAACATGCCGTGGAACTAAAGTGTTGTACGTCAGTTTAAGACAACGCCAAGAGGCTGTAGGATTTGATGGAAGTGTTCGTGGCAGCTGTATGAACTTTATGAGATAGGCTGCGTTGGTTTTTCGCTACAAAGGGACAACTGGGAAGCGTTTCGTGCTGATTTAAGGATATTTGCTGCGAGCGTACACTCGGACACTTTGACAAATCTGTTATTTTGGACGAAGCGGCCTTGCTGCGTAAATATCTTGCTATTGAAAATTACAGAAGGTTGGTAAAGTGGTACTGATTGCAGTGTGTACTGGTCATTTTTGCTGTTAAAACTTTATTTTGAGCCAGGTAGCGCCGAATGCAATGTTACTTAAGGACTTGTACACTTAGAAGTTTTTCGAAGTTTGGCTTGTTGTCATTGCTGTAACTGGTCTGTAGCTAATAAATGATGTTACTTTATACATACGTGTACCTCTTGTGTCGGATTTTTTAATGGTGAGCCGATAATTATTGTGAAAAGACTTGTATTTTTTGAGCAGTTGTCGTAAAATTTTGGAAGACATTTTCGTTTGGTAAACAATAAGTTTTTTATGCTAATGTTATTCCAAAATATTAATGAAGCTCTCAGCCAATCAGAAGGCCGGAAATTAATTGGTTGCCATGGCAACGGGCTATTTTAGCTCAAAACGGGCCAAAAT
Source organism: Plumapathes pennacea (assembly GCA_964036295.1). Lineage (NCBI taxonomy): Eukaryota > Metazoa > Cnidaria > Anthozoa > Antipatharia > Myriopathidae > Plumapathes > Plumapathes pennacea. Next base: position 1,856,306 of record OZ038470.1, read on the forward strand.
TCGTTAATGAGATGCTAATGAGTTAGTTGGCACTAGTGCGCATGCGCGGCGTATATAATACGCATGCGCAGTGTATATATTATTTTGATTTTTAATTTATTCATTTTTTGATTAATATTCATTTTGATTTAATAGTTCCTTTTGTTCCAGCTTTCCATGCTGTCCAGGTTCCAGTGATGACCCCTTTTGCCGGGAATCCTGACCAGTACTCTCTTACAGAGCACTGGCAGGTTCTTTCTGGGGTTCCCCTTCCGCAAGTCCTGACAATGTACTCTTGCAGAGCAATGACAGGTCCACTTCCAGGGTCCCCCTTCCAGAAGTCCTGACCAGTACCTCCCCATGAGAGTTATGACAGGCCCCCGGTAAGGGTGTCCCCCCAAGAGAACTACGACAAGAGTCCCCCACAGTGGAGTTCCTCCTATCGAGATGTCCTCGAGAGGCAAACCCCGGCACTGCAGCATCAGGCTTTCAACATCGATCATTAAGCCTTTAGCGTAAGAAACCGGCGGTTTGAAGATTGGCGTAGAAGCGAACAAGTTCTGGCCTTATTGCTAGCGTTCGCCTTCCACATGTGGGACTATAGATGACGTCATAAGGAAGAGCACTGCGCATGCGTATGAGTTGTAAAAAAAGGAAAAAAGGAGGAGCCAGGGATCGAACCTGCGACTTTCACCTCGGGAGTCAAGCGTCTTGCCGACCGTGCTATCAAATTACTTGATGTTGATTTAGTTCAAATTATTAGTTTCATAGAATACTAACTCAAGGTTAATTGAGTCCTATGAAAAAGTTGGTTTAAAAAAATACTTTGTATCATTTTTCCGCGGCCTCGGTAGTCTCAAATCTCGTAAAAATAAGTGCGAGAATTTCGATTAGATTTAATAAGAAAAATGATTGATTAATGGAATAAATTGAAAACTAAAAAAAGAAAGAGAGAGAGAAAAAGATTGAAAAAAAGAAAAAGAAAGGACCAGGGATCGAACCTGCGACCTTTACCTCGGGAGTAAAGCGTCTTGCCGACCGTGCTATCAAATAATTTGACGTTGCTTTGGTTCAAATTTTTCCTTTGATAGAATACCGACTCGTGGTTGATTGAGCCCTATGAAAAAGTTGGTTAAAAAAAATATCATCTTTGTATCATTTTCTGCAGCCTTGGTAATCTCGTAAAGATAAGTGCGAGAATTTCGATTTGATTTAATATGAGAAAAATTGAAAAAAAAAAAAAAAAAAAAAAAAAAAAAAAAAAGAGAGAGAGAGAGAGAGAGAGAGAGAAAAAGATTGAAAAAAGAAAAAGATTGAAAAAAGAAAAAGATTGAAGCAGTGTTTGAACCTGTGATTTCCACCTGTTCAAAGGTGCTGGATGTTTCATAGGACTCAATTAACCACTATTATTTTCATAAACACTGATAGCAGTTGAAAAGTGAGCAACTAATTTATATTATTTCATAAATAGGTATAACTTAAAAATGGTCATCAAGATGGTACCAGTATTTTTCATAACAAACATTTTATTGTTCAAGGGCATTTTTTTACATCACAGTGTAACAAGTTTAGCAGTACTATCTCTCCTCAAGAAAGGTTAGGAAGACCTTCAGACATGCATATATAGACAGACATTGAAATACAAAGTATATAGATATATAGCTTCTGCATTGTTAACTATATCTTGAAACTCTCTTGCAGTGTTAAATGATATACACTGAATTATTGTTAAAACTACAACTAGCATTAATATTTCTAAAATATTTCTAATGAAATACAGTAATTAGCACAATAATAGAAGTATCTAAATGTAACAGATTCTCCTGATTTCTTCATGAGGCATGTTTCCTTATATCCACATGAGTAGTATGTTATGGGACACTGGTCCAGATCTAAGATTACAGTATCTATTTACCAAGGTAATTATATTGTACACTCGAAATCCCATACAAGCAAGCACTGTATTACTTCTTAATTTTTCAAACTGTCCAAGTAAGAATTAACTGGAAGCAATTTGTATCTCTTCATGTACAATATAGGACTACGTGCCATCCAATTTGGAAATAATTGAATTTGAAAAATTCCTCTGGTTGCCAAATTGGCTGGCAGTCCTCAGAATTTTTCTCATCCAATTATTTCCAAATTAAGCAGCATATAGTCCTACCACATATACTAATAGTCCTAGGTAGAAGAAAACTTATAGGGTAGTGATTGCTTTTTAGATTAGATTTTTTGTTTGTTTTTTTTTGTTTGTATTTTAACCAAGGTGACTCCTTAAAAGTGCTGTCCAAGTCTCAACTCCTCTGATGGGCTCCAGGAGAGTGATCCTGTCATGATACTTCTGTTCTTAATGGATCTTCAAGGATATTTCGAACTGTATTCCTCCTATGAAAAAAAAGGAAAATAGCTTGTCAAAACTTATCCACGTCAGGAGCAATATTATTATCTACATATCATACGTATAACAACAAGTTTGTTTATACTAGTATTAAAAGCTACTTAGAATAACTTTAGGGCTAATCAAGCTATAATAAGTAGCATCTACAATTTGATAAAAATTTACATCATTCAGCCAATGGGCAAGCAAAAACATCTGCTAAACTTCCCACTAAACCACAATTTTGATTGTAATCATCTCTTTCCTTTTTCATATGTTCTAAGCAGCAAGCTTTCATTGAACAACATTCTATCAATTAAAAATATGAAAAACATAATTCTAAAAAAGTCTAGTATTCTTGATTCTACCAGTCTAGTATACATGTACCAACAGGCAGTGATTGCTGCACACAGAAGTTGGATAAACAATGATATATGTTGACTATAGTTCCAATTGCAGCTCCCTTTTTAACTGCAGTGAATTCTATGTTGTACCACAGGTGGCCCACTCTTTGGTCATATGACCTTTGATTAGAATGAAGGGTGGGCCGCCTGTGGTTGTATACAACAGTATAATAGTTTTGTCTGCACAGTTTAAAGTGGGTTCTAAATCTGATTGAGTGAGATAATAAACAAGTATAAGGGATGTAGAGTACATCATAATAAACATGATTGAGTGCATGAAATACAATAGAAGGAAGAACAGTACACACAGTTTCCCATGTATTATGATGGATTCCACACTCAAAGATTTATAAACCCTGTAACTTTCATTCTACAACTACATATAGTACTAAAAAGCTTTAAAATTAAAAATCTCAGCCTCAGTCATCGCGTTTAGAAGAAGATATCAGGCAAGTTCTATATACACCTGCAACAACTCACCTTCAGTTCTGGAAGAGAATTCTGGTATTTTCGCCGTGAGGATCATAAATTTTCCGGTGTCAGGCTCCATCTGAATGTTCGTGTGCTCTAGAGACTCGTTTCTTCGCTTCAGCCATTGCCGACAGCGTTAAACATCCACCCAAGGAATTATATTAGAAAGTACTTTAACTATCTGGTCATAATCTTCGCCAACCATACAGCTTTTCGGCGAAATCTTTGGCCTTTAAGCAACGTGGCCGCCATTTTACTTTTAGGTCAGAGAGCCTGGGAAATAGCAATTTGGTCCGAGAGCATCGTGGGCGCCGAAACACTGACGCACACAATGGTTAGTACTTGGTGTAATCCTATTCTAGTGTACTGGTGAAAGCTTGACCATTTTAATTAGATTTCTTGTACCCCCCAAAAATAGTTTTCCAAGATATTTTAAGAAACAGTGGGCAAGCTAAAGAGACGAGCGAGGAAAGAATCCGCGATTAAATCGGTCACGTTTGGCGAAGTTATAGCCAACATTGTATTTCTCTCCACTAAGCTCTTACCTCAGAAACACATAAAATGAGCTCATTAACGCGCCAAAGTCCGCGTTGTCCTTCAATGCAGCGTCGCCCACAAGTAACCTCAAGAACACAGACTTTTATGGAAGAGTACTGCTGATATGCTAAATGAATGACGGAAATTTTGCGGCTGTTGCTTCCGTACAAGAAGAGTAAAGCGCGAAATTCCTCTAACTACCCAATTGGAGCGCCAAAAACATTAAATTTTTTCTTTTCTCAAAGACGAAAATAGCGAATAGTTCGTTTCTAGCTCAATTCTTAGCCGCCAAACTGTTTGTCATTCATAAAGCATCTTACAGCGTTCTTGTGCCAATTAATTGACACCTTTCGAGTTAAGCTGCTATATCTCGGCAACGGATGAAGATAGATAAGGCAAATGTATTGCAAAAAGTCTTCTTATAGTCCAAGGAAGGTTTCCTGAAAGTTTCAAGAGTTTTCAATTTTTGGCCAAAATCGGCAAAAAAACCCTGTATATTGTCAAAATTCCAAGATTTTTCGACCATCTCAGAATTGCATGAAACTTTCAGGAAATGTTCCTGGGACTATGCCGACAAAGTTTGCATAGTTTTTGTAAACTTTTAGCGCGCGCGTCGTGAGAAATTACAGCAAATTACAGCAAATCATGCACTAATTAATTCATCACACCTTTCGAGTTAAGCTGCTATATCTCGGCAACGGATGAAGATAGATAAGGCAAATGTATTGCAAAAAGTCTTCTTATAGTCCAAGGAAGGTTTCCTGAAAGTTTCAAGAGTTTTGGATTTTTGTCCAAAATCGGCAAAAAACCCTGTGCTATAAGCCTTAGTATTTTGTGAATCCGTTGAGGAGATAAAGGAAAGAAAACCGCTTTAAACTTCGAAAGTTGTGATGTTGTAATTAGTCGATGATTTGCCCTAATTTGCTTTAATATCTCACGACCCGGTTGATAAATTTTTACAAAAGGTATAGAAGAAGCGTCGGCATGGTCCTAGGAACGTTTGGTGAAAGTTTCATGCAAATCTAAGAAGGTCGTAAATGACCGTATTTCAGCAAAATAGTAAGGCTATAGCCCATCAAAATTAGCCGATTTTAGCGAAGAATTGAAAACTCTTGAACTGTTAGGAAACCTTCCTGGGACTAGAACAAGACTTTTTGCAGTACATTTGCTTTATTTATCTTCATCCGTTGGCAAGACATAGCAAAAAAACCGGTTAATTACAATGCATTGTTGTGTCTACTGCGCATGCGCAGCAGACATAAATGTTATAATCTTAAACCGAAATCGAGCTACTCGATAATGGCTCGTCGGAACTGCTTGTAGCCCGATTAAAAAAGCGTCAGAACTGAATTGAATCAGGCAACCACACGAAAGCTTGCGAAACCCGTAGCAACGAACTTGATTTGTGGTATCAGCGCTTTTTCACCTCGCTTGCAGCTTCAGTAGTCGCGTCCTCGACTTGGTAATAAAAATTGTTTATACCCATAAGTATACCTAATTACAATAGAACGAAATGGTAGAAGACAATAGACTCCGGCGGGGAGCGAGCAGTTGCTACGAGAGGCAGTAAACAAACTAAAAACGTTCGCGCTCGCCAAATTCAAGGCAGATTCAAAAGAGAAACTATTCGACATGATAGTGTGTTCTCAGTGCTTTATTCAAATAGCAAGTGACGAGGGACATACGAAGGTAGAATTAACTTATTTACATTTTTGTACACCCATTTAAGTAAGACGTACCCGATAAACGTTCTTCCTTTACACAAAATATCAAGTGAGTTCCAATAAATACAATATAATTAAACGCATAAACAGAGGATATTACACGGCCGCGCTAAGGTATGAAATTTATTTTCGATTGGTAAAAACAATATTTTACGAAAGAGCGCTGCGCGAGTGAGTAAAAATATTGTTTTTACCACGAGAAAACAAAATACATATCTTCAAGCTGCCGTGCCAGTTCTCTTTTTATTATATGGACACGAGTGTTTTACGAGAAATTGCACAAACAACCGTGCAAAAGCGGGAAATGATGCCATCGATATTCTCACTAGTGAGGATATATGGTAAATACGCCACTCGGGTCCCGGATGTAAAACACTCGTGTCTATATAATAAGTTGATATTCGTTCAAAGGCAGGTGTAAGCGTTTGTGTTTACAGCGTTGGTTTCCTCCGGAAAGAACGCGGGTCGTTTTACTTCTGACTTGGATCTGTGTTTCATTTTGGACCTCGATTCTTCACCAGCCACAGGAATGGTTTTCTGAAGGAAAATGACAGCATCAAACTTAGTTCAGACCAAGTTCGATCTGAGTGTAAGACTGGGGCGAGAACAAGAGCTTCGGAGGGGAAAGGAGAAGGAAGCTCCCTCCACCCCCTCCCCCTCCGACGTCTTTGTACGCACCCCAGGCCTACCTGGCTTGAAAATGAACGGGAAGTGCCGGCTGTGCAGGCAAAATCAAACTCTGTAGTATGAAGGAACATAAGACTGATGCAGGCTGATCCGTAAATTGGGAGAGTGGTCCACTTGAGATATTCATACAGCAGTATGAACATGGCTTGAGATGCCTTGCTCAGATCTGATTCAGTAGACTATCGATTTTCACGTTAACGCTTACTTCTCGTTACTCTTATGTTCGTTCAGTCGGTTTTATCGCCATTGTACCAGTATGATTATCATTTGATTACAGTTATACGCTGGCGTTACCCGTTGACCGCCATATTGTCTTCAGTTAGGCCTGCTTCAAACGTCGAACTTCATATGCGTCGGATACAGTGTAAATTAGCTGAAACAATACATTGTGCTTATTTGCATTGTATTCGACGCATGTCAAGTTCAAAGTTTGAAACAAGCCTTCAGTCAGTCAGGCCTTCAATTTAGGTCTTTAGTCTTCCCGATTAGCAAGGCACTAGTGCCAAGCTAGAAACCTTGAGACCTTAATAAAGTTTATTATTATTATTATTATTATTATTATTATTATTATTATTATTCAGTCATCGTTTCCACTGCAACTTATCGTTATTGGTTTGCGTACGTACCATGTGCTCCTTCATGTGCCGGATGATGCTGCTCCTGTTCTCGAGTTCCTTCTCCAATTCTTCCTTTTCACGCAACAGCGCGTCACGTTCCAGCTCAATCGCGTCACGTTCACACCTAAAACGGTCACGCTCTCTTCGCAGCTCATCTCTCTCCTAAAGAGAATACAGAAAAGCGCTTTCCTTTCGTTTGCGGCCTTCCGTCTGCTTTGCTTTCCTGTGGTATACGTTGCTCGCTCCCTGTGTGCTTTGCTGTGCTAATATACCAGTGCTGTGCTATGCTATGCTATGCTGCGCTGTGTTGTACTGTGCTTTGCTGTGCTGTGCCGTGCTGTGATGTGTAGTGTCGTGTAATGTTGTCCCGTTCTATGCTCTACTGCGCTTTGCTTTGCTGTGCTATATCCGTGCTATACTATACTATACTGTGCTCATGCTATGCCGCTTTGTGCTGTGTTGTGTCGAGTTGTTGTGTTGAGTTGTGTTGTGTTGTACTGTGATATACCCGTATTAGTTTTTTAGCAATTAGTTTAAGCCATGCTGTACTTTAGAGTGCTATTTTATACTGTGCTGTGATGTGTTGTGTTGTACTGCGCTTTGCCGTGCCGTGCCATGCCGTGCTGTGATGTGATGTGATGTGATCAGTGTCGTGTTATGCCGTCCTGTTCCATGTCGTCCTGCGCTTTGCTTTCCTATGCGGTGTCTTCCTGTACTATACTTCACTTTGCTCTCAGTTGCTGTATTGTTTTGTTATTACATGCCTGTGTGCTGACCTGTATACTTTACTGTGTTCTAACATGCTACAGTAATGGTACTTTGAAATTCTTTTGTTCCAGTCGTTATACACATTGAATTGCGCCTGCGCTTTGCTCCTCACCTCACTGCACCTGCTCTACCCTATCTGTTATTCATCACGTGACATGACGTATGGAGTACCCACCTTTCTCAAGGCTTCAACATGTTGCAGCTGTTTCTCCGCTCCACGTGCTGTGCCCTGAAAGAGTAAAACAGCACTCTCCAAGATCTAGTTCCTAAATTCTCCTACTCCATCTTCTATGTAGTATTGAAAAGTTGGTTAGGAGAACTGACAGTATGACCAGCGATCACGAGCTGCAAAAGGCAAGTTATCACAAAATATTTTCTTCCTGCTTGACTATACATAGTTGTTGACCTTCTATAGTAAACATTTTGAAAAGTCCGATTCTGGTCGTGCATGCATGAGTCGTCTATTAATCTGCGCTGGCGCCAGACTAATTTCCACTCTTCTATGTATACCCAAAGTCTAAAGAGTTTGGTAATTAAAATTAACGGTTGTGACCCTGCATTGGTCCAGAAAGAAAACAAACTTTGTGAAACTACAGCTGAATTGCACATCTCACGCCGTGAATGTTTTGTTCTGTCAAGTTATTTAGACTTCAGTTTGCGACTGCATCCGCTCTGAAACAGGAACAACTTTTTGAACTATTCATCCTTTTTAAAGTTCCAGGATTTTGACTTTGACGTACAATTGTTTGTTTTTAGTCATCGCTTCCTGTATTGTTGACGTAAGGACAGATTAATAATGCCCCTGAAGATTAGAAAAATCCACAGTTGAAGACCCAGGTTACGTAAAAGTCTTGTTCTGTGATCTATAGACAAATCCTGTCTTTGACAAAGTGAGGTTATGTACTTGATTTACTAGCCGCCCCACAAAGAAGGAATCAAAGCTTTTGTTGAAATTCAGGCGGGATAAACGCCTAATGCATCTTCATTTATCATCTCTGAAAATGACAAGGTTTCCAAAACAAAACCTGTAGCTTTATGAATGTTCATGTACATAGCTGTTTACAATTCCTTTGATAAGGGGTATAATCAGTGAAAATATTCAAGATTTTTAAAATTTGGTGAATATAGCCATGTGGCATTTGTAACCAGTTTGTTTGTTTTCTTCGCTGTTCGTTCCATTGCAGTGGAGAGCTATAGAAGCCTTACAATGTTTTCGAAAATCGGCCAATATCAAGGCTGATTTAGCAGTCGCACACTTTCTTTTGAGATTCTTCGGCATGAAAAGGAAATACCCGAGGAAATACTATACATTGCACTATTATAACAACAAAATAATACATGTACAGTACATCCGGCAAATTGTACACATCTGGAGTGCAAGGAGTCGTTTTATCTTACCATGATGATGTAACTTTATTCCTGGCAGTTTAGAAAACCGGCTGGCTCAAAACTCGCGACTTTTGTGAGGCCAACTAAGCTAAAATAGTGAGTGTGAAAAGAAAAAGAGAAATATGACATTTACCTGAGTGCGTTTTGGTACATCGCAACCACGCTGTGGCGACGGTAAACATTCCTTGCTTCCAGTTTTATTCCGTTCTTCAGTTTTCCTCTCGGAGCCAGTCGTCTTTGGGGCGGTGTCAGCATCTCCATTCGAATCGTAATTCCAGGATCTTGACCTGCTGCGATACTGCATAAACGACCTTCCAGGAGGAGTCGAAATAATCAAAGCATCGGGAGCAGATAGTCTCGATTTAGAGGAGATTGGCTGCGTTTCTGAACCGGCAGAACTGCTTCGGCCCTGCGCTAGAAGAGAAGGCCTCACTCGGGGTACTTCCGCGTTCGTAGAATCGTCCTGAAAAGTACAACGCGTATTTTTGTACATTACCCTCGCCGCACGCAAACGCCGACGCTGTTCTTTGAGTGAGTCGTCTTCATTAGATCGCCGAGAACTTGACCGGGAAACAGAAGAATCCGTATCTATTGTACTACCAGCGGAGCTACTTGAAAAACTGCTGTTTCGACTCAACGCGGCGGTGTCTTGCTCCGTACTGCTGAAACTGCTTTCGCGGCTGATAGGCGAACTTGCGAAACCCGAATCTCCATTCGTGGGTACATAATACGGCAGCGCTTTGTCAAATCTCAAGTTTATCGGCATCGTTTCGTCCGCGTCGCTAAGAGGTGAAGTACCACTCATTCTATCAAGCATTTGGCATTTTATAGGCATGTACTACAGACTTCCGCTCTACTACGTGAGCTCCGGTTTCAACTTTTTTTCCGATGGTTATTTTTAAAACCTGAATTAAAATTTGGGCAATTAAGTGCAGTGTTTGATTGACGTTTATTCTCAAACGGCGATCACCGCCAATTACAGTCAGTTTACTAAGTAAACATCACTTGAAAAATAAGAACGGGATGAAACGCGCTGAATATGTCTACATTTCCGATTAGGAAACTGAAGTCACTTGCAAACCATGTGTGGGGCGGCCATAGAAAATCAATCTAAATTTGAGGCAGCGACAAGGCAGCAGCCAATCACAACCTTGAGTTAGAAGTGATGTATTTTTAGATTCTTGAGAACTTTTCAACATTCTGAATCCTGGAAGAGCAAAAATGTGCCACTTATCAAAACCAAACTTTTCAGTGAGGGGTGGGGGGGGGGGGGGGGGGGAGGGGGGGAGGGTTCATGACAATATTTTAGGTGAAACTGGGAAAAGTGCAAAGGACATTACACTACAAAAATACATATATTTATGCATCATTCTGAACATGACATTTATATGAAATACATGTACATGAATTAGCATAAACTAACAAAACAACTAAAAGCAACAATGTGGTAAGATGGAGAGCTACAGCTTGGAGCAGGCATCTTGAAACAACGTTCTAGAAAAAAAGAATGGGTAGGATCCTGTTGTTGTTGTTGTTGTTGTTGTTGTTGTCTTGTTGCTTAAAAAGGAGACAAAGGCAGAACACGTGCAATAATCCCTCCGGCCAAGATGATACTGCACACAGCACCAATAAAGAAAGACAAAGCCCTGATGGGGGTGATCTCATTCAGGTAGGCCAGGGTGTGTACAATGCGACAGGCTGTGAACACACGGAACAACCAGATCACATTGAATGAGGGGTTGGCCAGCAGACTCAAAAAGCCAAGAATGAGGAACACTGGGATGTTCTCCAAATCATTGTGGTGAGCTCTGTAATGGATTGCAGACACTTCCTTACTATATAACATAAGCTGCCATATGATACTTACCTAGCCAATGCAAGTTAATAAGGCCATACATTATTAAATAGCATTAAAATTATTATTAATTTATCATTATTTACAGCTTATTATTATTGGTGCTTTTTAAAAAACCTTCTATAAACTTGTAAAGCTTTCCTCTTTATGTCTCCAAGAAATAACTTGTATATATTGATGGCATGCAGATTGCAGAGCTTACATAATTATATGAATTAGCCATTATCATAACACCTCCTTCTTGAATGGTTGGGAATTTGCATATGCACGAGCACAGTTATTGACCAATAACTAGCTAAGTGGGTGGAGAGGAGGATATGTAATACAGGGGTGTGTGTTGCGTGGCAAGCCAATAATGGCTGTGAGGGAGACTAGGGGGTGTACCCAGGGAAGGCCAGGGTGGAACACTGGTGGTTTCCAACTCCACTGGTTTAGAATATATATGAATGGTTGGTAATCCAACTCCACTGGTTTAGAATATATATGAATGGTTGGTAATCCAACTTCACTGGTTTACAATATATATGAATGGTTGGTAATACAACTCCACTGGTTTAGAATATATATGAATGGTTGGTAATACAACTCCACTGGTTTAGAATATATATGAATGGTTGGTAATCCAACTTCACTGGTTTACAATATATATGAATGGTTGGTAATCCAACTGACCTGCGAACCCTTTCAACATCTGGATGAGTCCTAATCGTATTGGGTTTGCCATCTTTCTTTGGGCCGTAGTCTTCAGGAGATGGAAATACCTTAAAAAAAAAATAACAACAATAAAATAAACGCAGTGGCTATTCGTACGGCACCCGTACGGCGACTTGTATTTGCTATTTATACGGGAGTCCAGAATTTTCGTTGAAATTCTATTAATACTTATTGTTGCCAATTTGAAATAACATATGTTTGTTTAGATGCAATAAGCGATTCTAGTGAGCGCCGTTTATTTGAGTAAGACGAATTTAATCAGTCTCTATTCTATGGGAACAACTCCCTTCGCGATGCTCAGAATTTTTACCGAGCGGGACCCGTACGGTGACTTGTATTTTCTATTCGTACGGGATTCTTTTGCATGAATGTCACACAACTCTCGTTCAAAATAATGGGCTAATACGAGACAAAGAATTTCTAACAACTTTTAATCAATTTTTTAAACAACAAAATTACTGTAACAGTTAACGTTGTGATAAAATTATTAAACAGCATTTAAAAGCAAGGTAAATTTAAATGGAACGCGTGACTTTAGTATAGTCATACTCAATATTCTGGACTCCCGTACGAATAGCAAATACAAGTCGCCGTACGGGTCCCGCTCGGTAAAAATTCTAAGTGTCGCGAAGGGAGTCTGAGCATATTCGTCTGCCTCAAATAAAAGGCACTCATATTACTTTGGAGCGGCGAGAATGTAGTTCAATAGAAATTCGACAAAAATACTGGACTCCCGCACGAATAGCAAATACAAGTCGCCGTACGGGTGCCGTACGAATAGCTACTGCGTAAAAAAAAAAAAAAAAAAAAAAAAAAAAAAAAACAGAGAAAATTGTAGAGAAGGCAAAGAAGCCAGAAAATATTGTCCTCAATAATAAAATTTTTCAACGATTCATTAAATTGAAAACTGACACTCCTGAACTTAATTTGAGCTATATTAATTATGAGTCAGCATTATAAATCAGCATATTAAATTCTTCGTTGAGGCGAATCGATTGAAGTTTGTCTTCGTATTGTTTTGGACTATCATGAATGTCTAATCTTACGTATCCTTGAATGTGCAATAGAGCTAGTATGAATAAGTAAACGTCGCGTGATGCTAAAAACCGCGCGCCTAATCCCGTAGCGGGCCACCATTGGCTTCTCCGTCGCCGGGAAAACTTAGTCAACGGTAGCAAGTCAGTACCAGTTGCAATTTGAAGACAATGCAGAATTGCAGAGAGTAAAGGACGCCAACAAACTGGTCGATATTTGCAGCCAGAACGCCCCCGCCTCTAGTTACAAGCGAGAACAATACAAAGCAGAACGAACGAACAAACCTTCTTTCCAATTCGATGGCGTGCAGTCCAAAACGACATAAGGATGCATTTCAGCACAAGAACTGAACCGTAAAACACGTAGGCTTTTACCGCAGGGTTATCAAGAGAGAGTTGTGCGTCCACCATGTCTACTAGTTGTAGAACCACGCTGTGCAGTGTCTCGAGAGCGAATGTCAGCAAGGCCGCCCAAGGTCACTCGGACGCAATTTACACCGTGGGAGGGAGGGTAAGTGGGTTATGCGTCGCAGATAAGTAATCTGGAAAGGGAAACGTGGCGATGTGGATCCGGATGATCAAATCAAACATGCAACCGTGAAGAAATAAACACTTCATCTTCATTTCACACACTATGTTTTAGCTGTACGTTACATACTGACATATCATAAAGCTCGTATGTGTGAATTGCGATGTAATGGAGAGGGGCAAAGAAGAAAGAAAAAATTGGGAGAGGAAGGAAGAGGGGGAAAGAAGAGCCTTTCTCCTTTTCCCTCTCCCCTTCCAGTTGAGGTGGGCTGATATTCGGGTTAATTTGTGCCAGCTCGATTGATTTTCCAGCGAATGACGCGTGATACAAGTGAACAGAACGACAAGCACGAAATAAACTGTCCACTCTGGAGTCCAGTTTCACTTAACAATTTCTTTTCTAAATACAAATCACTCCAGCACACGGAGTAAATAAAATTATTAATTTAATTATACAAAAATATTTTAACTTGTGCGAAATAGTCGCGTATGTACAAATGCATACAGGCCCTGAAAATGTAGACCGACAGCGAACGATGGAGGCACGGTCAAACTGAATTCCCTACTTGTCCGATGGACTCGGATGGGGTGTGTAGGATAACAAGGCAATAAATATATTTTGATTTCGCGTAAGGCAATAGTAATCGCTCGAAATGGATCAGAGAGTGGAAACGGAAAGACGATTCGAAATGTAAAACAGTTTCAAGAAGTAACCGATGTTTCTTTTTTCTGTTCAACTGACTGACCTGTCGAATTGTTAACTTCTGAATTTATGGATCTTGTACATCTCCCAATCATGCAAAAAGAAAATCGGGGGTAGGTAAATACAACGGCGAAATATCGACATCCAATCCAAAATTTCAAAAGTCTCCCCACTGCATTTGATTAACGAAAACTCTAAGCCCTCCCATCGATTTTTTTTATGTCGTTCTGTGGTCAAGAGCCAGCCACTTCAACGTGTACATTCTGTTGTGTCAGGAGATCTCCAGAGATACTGTTTGTCACGCTGCCTGCCTGACTCGACGCCACACTTGCAATTTCTGGATCTTTCGTATCCTGCAATCAGATAAACAGAGACATAGTTACGATTGATCGCCTGTCTTAGGGCTGAAGCTGAAACGTCGTAAAGAAAATAATTTGTAATGGCGTTCAGCTGCAAATCCACACCAAACTTTCATTAGGATCAGTCAGTCCATCACCATCGTCTTTTCGCCAGAAAAGCTTTGCAGAAAGTCCTTTCTATTGCTCGCAACTGGCCGTACACTCGGCCTAGTCGCAGGCGGCTGTTGAATCCTACAGCGGGCTTGTGTGTGTATTTCCTGGGGTTAGTTGCAAAGTCAAGACTACAGGTACAGCTCTTAAGAGCCCGCTCACACTTCGCAGTTAGATCGATCTGAGATCAATTCCGGTTAAATGCAAGCCGAGTGTAAAACAGTCAATGTTTTCTTAGCTCGATCCCCCACTCTTTTTGACAGTGTGAACGCGCGACAAAGCGATGTCAGTACCGATAATGGATCCAGCCCATTCTGACGATCTCAGTGTGGACGAGCCTCAAGTCGACGTTCTTGCCTGATTTCATTGAGATTGTTTGTTGAAACTCAATAACATGGCGAGTAGATGAATGCGAGATGCCAGTAAAAGCGACAAGCCACTAACCTTCCATTTCGCTCCATCAGACACCGAGAAACTCATCTCCGATCTGGAATAACCAGGAGTTGGGGCAACGGGTGGTAGTACGATAGTGTGAGTGACGGTTGGAAACTTCAAAAACTCCGTGTAACGTTTCTGAAGCATCTTCTCGTGCTTTGTGGCTGTGAAAGATGAGAATGGGTGCAGATAAATAATGATCTACCTATTCCATCCACGCCATTGACTTTCCTTAATGTTAGGTTTGTGAATAGACTATTAGTGCTGAATGTAAGCTCCAACTTCGAGCTCCAAGGGGGAGGGGTGCGGAAAAAAAAATGGATCTACATGTACATGCTAAATTTACGACAAGAAAGAAATTAATTACTTGATTTGCCAAGAGTATGTGAAATACGTTTTGGCGAAAATTGTAGCCATTCAATCTGGATTTGAAACCACACGACTTCATTCTGTACATGTGTGTACTTACGAGGAAGTTTAACATCCATTTCATCTTCAGGTGGCTTGTAGTGTTTACAAAATCCCGCCCAGTAAGGTAACAGCTCCTTGAACAAAATGTTCTGCGCCTCGTCGAACAGCGTGGGGTCCTTCTGGTCTCGAGGGACTTTCTTGCCAGAAGAAAAGACTTGCGCCTTGTGGATTATTTTGGACGCAAGCTCAGGACCAATGTCAACCTAAACAAGATGATACAAAAAATTCATTGATGCACATTCGTGTGATGTGGATCAATATGGGTGAACGGTACGATCTTCGCAGAACTATTAAGAAACTTAAACCTACAACACTGTCACTTCCTCTGCCCTTCAAAGACAAGTCCATTCAACAACAACGTGAACATTAACTGACATTGAATATTCGATAATCATTGCGAACACTGCAATTGGAATGAATTCATTGAGAACTTTCATTTGAGTTGTCACACTGAAAGTTCGGGAGTTGGTTGTTGCCTTGCTTCATCAAGTCAGAGTTTTACAGCCGCAAAAAAAAAAAAAAAAAAACTATTCAAGGGTTTAATCGGATTCAAAGCCCTCCTGATCTACTATTATAACTCGTTACACCGACACCGACACCGACACCAACAACAGTAACCTTGCACAGAATATAATGTTAGTGAACTTAGGAAACAAATGCTTGGTTGTACGACTTACTTGTAGCCATGGTGGCGTGGCAGAGTCCAGAAAGCACTCAATGATGGCTTCTACTTTTCTGTTTAAAGAGATCTGAAGAACCAACACAAGAAAGTGAGATCAGCTTGCGAGAGGAAGGATGGATGAAATGGATTAGTATGGTTGACATAACTCAGAAGCAGGGAATCCTCGGAGATCAAGGGGCCGATCGTATGGCGGGAAACGGCAAAAAGCGGCGTAGGGGGAGGGAAGAAAAGGGCAAGAGGAGAAAGAGCTTTTCCCAGCGCCCCCACCTCCCTCCCCCTCTTCCGCCGCTTTCTTTTTCCCCGCCTCACGATCTGCCCCTGGGTATTCCAGAATGAGTAGAAGGGCAACTACAAGAAGACACTACATGAAAATGTTCTTACGTCGTCCATATAACTGAACAGCTCCTGTTGCAAAGAAAATAAATATAGAAATGTTGTTTATTTTTATGCGCCAAGTTAAACGATAAAGTTCACTTCCTTGTGCCCTTCCTCCCTCTCTTTCTTCCATTTCTTTCTTTTTCGCTCTTCCTTCCATCCTGGCCTTCTTTTCTGTTTCTTTCTTCGCTTCGTTCATCCTTCTTTCCTTCACTGATGCTTTCTATTCATCGATCAACTCCTTCCTTCTTTGATATTTGAGTTTAAATGGCGTTTTAGTTTCTTTACCTTAAATTTCTGCACCTCCAGGTAAAACATCAGGTCGTTCTCGAGCCGCGGGAAGCCATCGGGTTCACCGTGCGACTGCAAGTAACGACGGAAGAACTCCATCTTCACTGACAACCGTCCGTGAATGGAATTCAGGACCCTCTTGAGGTTTTCTTTGTCGTCCTTGGTGGGCTGAGAGCGTCCCGTGCTCTGCAGGATAAAACACAGCTTCAAGACAATTGACTCACAGGTATGGACTTCAGTGACATGTTGAATTTCATTCAATCTTAGTTCGCACTAAAAAGTTAGTTTAATCTGAGAACGATTCAGGCAACAATAGATGCGATCCTAGTGTTAATAGTCCAGATAAATCTCAGATGCGAACGCACGCGGCCAATACGATCTCAGTGCCGATCTCGGATCGATCTCAAATAAACGACCCAAGTGTGAACAGACCCCACTGATTCCCGCACAAATGAGTGACTAACAAGTCTTACGTAGACACCAATATTTACAGATGTGTCAAGCGAAAACTGTGATGTCCAAAACACACCGGACCCTTTGAGCCGATTTTTTAAACAAAGTCTAACTTAGACCTGGTTTATCGCTAAATTGAAGTTTAAACGGACGCCGTAAAACAGGGTTAGTAAGACGTTAAATTGCATTTTTAGAACATGGATCGGAGTCGGTTTATAAAGACGACGTTTGGCCGTTGTCCGTTAAGCATGGCTGTTGTTTAAATCTTGTTTAGACCAGGACTTTCTTAACCGCGGTCTAAACCTTGTTTAAAAAACGGCCCCTTATCTCCAAGCATTTTCCCCAGAAAACAGAAGTTGTTCCAAAGTCTCCATGCCCGCCGTGACGTCACCAACGTTAAGCGCATACGCCTTACCTTGCTCTTCTTGGTTCTCCGCCGAAAGAACTGAAGGAAACTCTGTGAGCTCTCGAGCGTGTCCATCTTGTTAAAACTTCCTGGCGTATTGGGCGTTTGCTCCCCTTCACGTGCACGACTCGACTCATGCGCATGCTAAAAACAGAAGAAACACATACGGACAGCTTATTGGACGATGGAGGCTTGGTCCAGGCTTCCGAGGCCAGGGTGACAAACGGTCGAGATCAATGGAAAGGGCTGAGGCGAGTTTATGAGAGTGGAGCTAGCTCATCTTATTGGATGGTGAAGATTAGGCCCAGGCTCCCTCCATTAAAAACGTCCTGAAGTATTGAGAGGAAGGGAGCTCTAGAGTTTACCTTAAAAAAGCTCTTGAAGTAATTCTTTACGTCCGCTAAGACAAACTGCTGAGCTTCAGTAAAGATGGGCGAGGTTGGTCGTTCACTCTCCACCTTTCCTATCATCGATGCGGGAAGTCCCACGGACCTGTCGAACAGAACGTCATGTTTTAGTGTCTTTTCGGGGAGAGATGTGCACGTCGTCACAAATAAACTGAAATAACTTAAAGAGGAAAATCATGAAGAACAGAAACAAGAGGATAAATAACAAGAACAAGAGCAGGACCCACATAAAGAAGAAAAAGAAGAAGATGGAGGAGGAGGAGTAGGGGTCAAGAAGAAGAGGAGGAACACAAGGCGGTTATTTATGCATTACCTTCTCGACGACGGATCAAAGTAAGTCCTACAGAAAAGGAAAATAAATTAATAAATTTCAGAACCAGACCAATACCATGTCCTACATCATTAGAAATACCCCCTTGCTTGCGTGAGCAGATCGCAATCGTCTTTTGCTTTTGTTCCTGATTGGCCAAGAATGCTAATAACTTGTTTGGACCAATCCGAAATCGTAGCAAACGCAAAACCAAAGCAATAGCGCGATTACTTCCGACAGTCATCCGAAAACTGCTCTATTCACTTCATCGTACAGTGTAGAGACTCTTACTTGAAGACGTGTGTGGCTTGCTGCGTCTTTTGCACTTTCTTGGCGGGTAGGATGGCGTTGTACTGCTCGATCTCCAGGTACATCAACAACTGGTTCATAGCGTGCCTTCCTTCCATGTTCTGTACAAACTGCTTGAATGCTGACATCGTGCTGAGTTCAAAAAGGCAAAGTTTTATAACACTTAAGTCGATTAGTCTCAAGTCCCAACTGTTCACGAGTCTGAGATAGAATTTAGGGGACACCTGAATAAAAAACTCGGGCGGCGGAATCAGAACAACTGCGTCATAGTTTAGTGTAGAAACAAAACCAAACTCAGCAGAGATACTTCTTTCACACTGGTTTATAAGGATAATAAAAAGATTACTGTTCGCTGCTGCGCATTGTGAAAGTGGCTTACTGAATTCGCTGCAGCCTATTCTCCATTTTATACGTGTGTTGGTAATAGGAACTTTATTTGGGCAGGGTAGCCCGTTCAGTCACGATACTTA
Organism: Plumapathes pennacea; assembly: GCA_964036295.1. Classification (NCBI taxonomy): domain Eukaryota; kingdom Metazoa; phylum Cnidaria; class Anthozoa; order Antipatharia; family Myriopathidae; genus Plumapathes; species Plumapathes pennacea. Next base: position 1,875,211 of record OZ038470.1, read on the forward strand.
TATCAAGAGGGGGCCCCCAAATATAAGAAGCAGTTGAAAATTTATTTGACCTACCCTTTATTTTCTACCACGTCGACAAAGTCTGGAATGGCGGGGGCGGGTGCCTGATCCGTCATCGTCGACTTCGCTGCATCGTCCTCGTCTGAATTTTCGTGAGTTTTCTGTTTATCAAAAGTCACATTCTTTGTCGTTCTGCTCTTCTTCTTGTTGCCCCTCGTTTTCGTCTTCTTCGGCGCGGGCGCCTTTTTGGCGGGAGAATCCATGCGGGAACCGCGGCTGGCGTCGATCTCTTCCGCCATAGCGAGTGACGTGTACAGCCGATGACGTCGCTCTGATGGGGAAGAGCCCGGATGTCTGAGAGAAAAAGACGAGAAAGGTTGTCACTACAGTAGCTGATCCGATAAAAATGCCATTTGGCAATGAAGGCTTAGAATGTCCTCAAATGTACGTACCTTCTGACCCAACGCCCCGATGTTGGAGAGAAGTAAAGTCCTGACCGTCTGCCCTCGTTTCTTTGAGAGGCGGTGGAACCACTCGAAGAAGCTGGACCTTTCATGGGTCTGTAAAAACAACAAGCAGGTATCCTGTTAATACTGCTGGTGCTGAGACCGTCATTTGCCGTCCATTAGTCTAACCGATAAATAGAAAGATTACAGGGGAACAGTTAGGTCAGAATACATTTTGTAAAAGACAGCGAAAAAAAAAAAAAAAAAAAAAAAAGCAACAAATAAACAAAAAAAGAGAATGAAGGAGTACTCACTTTCGGAAAATCTGCTCGTCATACTTTTTGAATTCTTCCCAAACCGGTTTCAACTTGTTTAGCACGTGTTCCTGCAATTTTAATAGAGCATGGCAGTCGTAACCAAAATGATCTTTGCCTCCATGCCGCAAAACGTGCAAGAAGTTAACGTTTCCATGCTCTGTGAATCAATAAAAAGCGATCGAACACGGCGACTCACCTGAGCTGGTTTGAACAGGGCGAGTGGTAGATCATTTGCCTCGTGCAAGACTTTCTCCAGCCTCAGCCGTTCTTTATCACTGAGGCAGATGCTCGCCTCAGACTGTCGCGAAATGTACTTGTTGAAAATTGCCCAGGCGCTACACAGCCTCAGGTAGCGGTCACCAGACCTTTTCTCGGCCAGGTTAAAGTCCGCTACGTCCAGCCAAAAGGTCAAGGAGGCAAGAAGCATCTTCTCGTCTGTACGCACACTAAAGCAATAAGGAAGACGTGTAAGATGGTGCTGGTGCAGAAAAACAGACAATAATGAAAAAAACTGTGCAAGGAATTGCAAGATTTTCTCATGTGTACTGGTTAGAACTTCCTCCAACACATTTTGTCCAATCAGCTAACTGTTTCCTTCTTTCCTCATTCACTGCCCGTGAATTCTGTTCGTTTTCTGCTTTCTGAATGCAACGTGCTTGCTGCTGCTGCTACTACTACTACTACTATTACTACTATTCAAAAATTATAATAAGCAAGAACTAACTTCTCCAAATATCTCTTGAAAGGGCAGCCTGCGGACTTTTCAGCAGCCAGAGCGGACGTGAACAAGTCTTCATCCCTGTAAAAAAAGGAGACCGTGATACGTCAACTCGAAAGCCACCAGGAGCCCAATAAAACTAAACACGCTTGCTGTATATCCGGTTTAAACCGGTTTACAGCTGAGCAAACGCGCAATCTAGTACACATAGGGGTGGGGTGGGGGTGGAAGTTTGCCATTTGACGTGAATTGGTTCAGAGGTTTAAAACTCGGCTGACGCATTCTTTCTCGAGGCGGGACTCTCTTGCAAGCAAGATGAACACTTTGTGATAGTCATTTTTTCGATAGGGTCTGTATTGGTTATACTTACTCTTCGACAATGCGAGTCAAGCGCCTGCGAGCAGACTTGCTGCGGTTATCCCTGATCATTAAGTCTCGGGTCCAGTGACTAGCGCGCACGACTTCTTGGCACCATTCTCCAAGTGGTGGTAGCGAGTGAACGAGGGAAAGAGTGGGTATGAAACTGAGGCTTGAAGAAGGTCGTGCAAGGCCCCGGGAGCTGATAAAGTTTTCTCTGCATTGAAAGAGAAAGTTTCAAATTCAATAATGTGAGGCTTATTGTAATATTTCTTGAGACTCTAACTGGTAAGGCTACGGATGTTTGGATGCGTCCACTTTTATCAAAGGATTAATACCTTAATTTTCATCTTTAGATGATTTTAAACTTGTAATCTTAGAAAAGTGACCTTGCGCAGATTCTAATCCTATGGCAAAGCTGTTCGTTGCTCGATTAAGCAAATCCTGCTTTCAGACTTGAAGACGCAAATAGAATAAAGACCTAATCCAGGACTAAACTAGTCATGCTTTGAACTGCTGGTCCCTGAAGGATTTTCAAACTAAACTAAACTTATCAAGTATTTCAGCCAACCTGAAGTCTTCATTCCGTTCCACGTGCACCAGGAAACGAGGGACCCAGTAGGACCTTAGACGTCGTAGCACGTCATACTGGGTCCTCGCAAACAGATCCTGTGTCAGCCCACCATTATGAAGGGCCCTGTCTATTTGTTCCTGACAACGAAATGAAAGTATCTGTTCAGTCGGAAAGTTTCTTAAGGCCTGGCAACACCACCAAGTATAAAGGCTGGTTCACACGGTAAAGCAAGCGCAAACGCAAGCGCAAGAGAATGAAAACGTTTCCATTCTCTTGCGCTTGCGTTTGCGCTTGCTTCACAAATTTTATCGTGTGAACCGGTCGCTTGCGCTTGCGTTTGCGTTTGCGCTTGCGCTTGCTTTACTCGTGTGAACCAGGCTTAAGAGCTTTCGCCAGCTATCTGACAAGCGCAACATTAGTTAACCGTACCTTTGCATCCGCGGTGAGATAGTTCTTGTATTTATCTTGCATTTCTCTGAATGTTTACAGAAAAAAAAAACAAAAACAAAAACAAAAAAAAAAAAACAGCGTCTGTAAAACTGAGAAGCAAAAAGTGATAAATTTTGTAAATGTGAACCGAGACAAGGTCAACGCACCTGAACAGTTTCACAATCAGCATTCTCAAGGTGTTCTCTGGTTCAGATTCAGTGCTGTCCCTGTAGCACTCTGCGTCTAACCAGAAGTTGAGCAAGTGGATACCCAACGTGTTCGTCAAAAATTCTTTGAACAATTCAAAACCATGGAGCTGAAAAAAAAAAAGAGGAAAATAAATTGACGAGCCGTGTAGGTGTACGATGTAGATTTGTCCATGGAAAAGAGGTTGATAGACTGAAGGGACGGAACCAAGGACGACCAAAGAATACGTTGACATCAGAAAAGACAACAAAAACACGAAAAGAGACAGAGACAGAAAGAGAAGACAAGGGATAGATAGAGAGAGGAACGCATCTTTTGTTATGTACGTTATGTACGTGCGCACATATGTAAGTCTATAGTAATGTTTTTATGATCGACGTCATGTATAAACAGTATGTATGTACGACTCAAGTTGTTGTTCAGTCAAGAGAAGCCACATTATTTGGCACTGGTTGTGGCTCAAAGCTAGATGGGCCTCCTATGGTGAGAAATTCCCGTAGCGACCACCTCCCGTAAGGAACCACTTAACCCTAGAACGGTATGTACAACAAAAGAACACTCACGGATCCAAGAATTTCTTGCTTCATGTCGTGCAGACTCATCCTGTGCCTGGAAGTGATGCTTCTGACCTCAGCCTCGTTTTGAGCCTCGTCTATTTCGTCATCATCAAACTCTACAACTGGTTCATTTTCAGCCTCCTCATTCTCGTCCGCTTCCTCTGGAAACGGTTCATCTTCCGCCTCGTCTTTTTCTCCTGTCGCGCCGACCGTGTTTGTGTCACCATCTAATGGATCTGATAAGAACAAAACAACAACAACAAAAAGTAATAAACAAAGCTCGTACAATTGAATACTCGTGATATGAATTCGTAGACATTACATACCCAGCGGTTGCTTCTGATTGGTCAGATCGTCTTCTTGTTCCAGCAGAGTTACACTCTTTGCTCTTGAGGGTCCCCTGGAGGGGGATCTACGGAGGGCAGACCCCATAGCACCACGGGAAGGGGACTCATTCTCTTCCTTCGTGAGACCTGTGTCATCTTCTGCTGCTTGTCGAGAAGGACTGGCACCTTTTATTTAAAATGAGAATCAACAAGATTTTGTTGCATACCGGTACTTGAAATTGATCATGTGACTCATACAGGATTCTGCAGTTCATACAGGATGCATCCAGGGCTCAGATCTGCACATGCTCTAAAGTAGATATCTGGTTTTGGTAGGCTGAGGTTAAATAGTGCTTTCTCTGTAGTATCTCACTGCATAAAGGGGGCAAGGGTGGGGCAAGGTGAGGGGGAGGAGGGGCCAAAATATCAAGGACAAAAGAGAGAGGGAGTTTAGGAGACTTACCTCTATTCTCTGTTTTCTCTTCTTTGTTGTCATTCACAGGTTCATTTGCCGTTTCAGTCACTTGACCACTAAACTTCTCATCTACACCAAGTTTCAACATAGGTGGCATGCTGGTTGCACTACCAAGTGGTCGTCGACCAAACTGATAGGGGACAATTCCTGGCCATGAATTGTTAGATGCATGGCTCATGGGGCGTGCATAATTTCCCAACGGGCTAAACAATGTGGAACTGCTGCCTCTACTGTATCCCCCTAACCTTCGACTGCTGGCACGAGCTGTCCCACGGTTGTCAATCTTCCGCAAGAGAAGACGACACAACTTGAATTCACAATAGAGGCGAGTCCTTTGATGAGGAAGAAAATTTTAAAGTTACTATGGAAGAGGGTAAGAATGTTTTAGTAAAGATGGAGCAATTTCACTCTGGTGAGGTGACAGACATTGTTCGGCACATATGTGAACTTTAGCTTTCGAGAAGAACCATAAACCAGAAATTGGACACAGCTATGCTCGACTTTTTCACAGAAGAGCAAGTTCTTTCATTTATCCAAGGTACAGGTTGAGCATCATGCTAAAGTCTTGGCAAGGAAACTGAAAATGATTTGTATTCATTCACACAGTCTGGATGATGTCATCCATAGGAACCTGGGATTGTGGGGAGGGGACAAAAAGTGGCTTTTGTCCAGCATCCACAATCTGCCCTTGTTTTGTGATCTTTGGTGATGGGACAAATACATGTGACAGAATTTGTAAAATGTGTAGCGTTAGCTTCTTGGTGCATGATTTGAAGAGGCTTCTGTATTTACTTTAGTTTATGAAAAGCATGTCCCTACAGTTTGCGCTAACATCATGTATTAGCTACAGTAGCTCACTTTAGGAACAAAGGTAGTCTCTCTTTCTTTATCCATTGCATAGTTTTCTCTCGTTGCCTTGCGTCTGCCTCTGCATCTTGGCTGGGTTGAATGTCCTGAGCTGCGGGCTCATTTTTATCCCGAATGGTGCCACTAAATACATCGTACTGAACCACTTTAGGGAAGGCCTGGTATGTAAAAAAAAAAAAAAAAAAAAAAAAATGTTTTAATGAAAACTGATTCTGAAAATAGATACTCAATGTACTTTTTGTTTGAGCAATCCACTTATAGCTAACTAATAATTAACTAAATAACAATGTCATAAAGTTAAATAAAACAAATAATAAATTGGATCATTTTATTTTGATACTCACAGGGAGAGACAGGAAAGCATTAAAGTAGTCCACAAATACTTGATCAAAAGCCAGCCGGTCCTCAAAGGTGTCCTCTGTAATATTGAATCCTGTTGAAACATTTATGTGCTGTTATACAACAAATCCCCCACACCACCTCCCCCTATTTTTATCCTTCTATCTATCAAAGTAATGTTATTTTCACATTTTACCTTTACACGACGAACGTTTTCTGCTGAAAATCAAAAACGTCTGAGAGGCGTTTGCAACAGTCACAATATTTAGAAGACGATATCATCTCGAATTTTAGTTCAGAGAAGAAACATGCATCCTCGCGCCAGTCGCGTGCCTGAAGCAGCTACGACTCTTATTTGTTGCGAAGTGCGAGAACTGATGAGTGTCTCAAACGTATTGTTACAAAGAGCCAGTTCGCTTGAGAAAAGGCACAGCCGGTGAGAATATTATATTTATTGTCCTTTTGCGATCAATTAGTATTCGCTGATCATTATAAATTCTGTTACAATCGCACGTTCACTCAGACATTCCAACATCCGACGTAGAAGTGGTTGCTGAATAAAGTCTGACATACTGTTGAACGATCACCTCTGACTTACGTGTATATACGCCCGTTTATCATAAACAAATCCAATCGTTCGTAGTTGCCTACAGTATATGTTGAGCTAGGTTTTTTTAAATCTGACATGTTTGGCTTACCTTTCATTCTTATGCTTGTATCTCTCGCTCTTCTTGGCTTGTCTGGTGAGGGTATCGCTCATACTGAGCCCAGGCCGACAAACACTACTTAAACAGCCACAAGAATCATAATGCGATATCATTTCTCGCTGGCCGCCATTATGTGCCTTCTCGTCTTTTGTGTGGTTTCCAAGGTGATAAAGCCCCTCCGGAGGCCGACTTGCTAATTTGCGTAAACAGTGATCGTATTATGTTCAAATTGAAAACAATATTTCTCAGATTTTATGGCATCGAGATTCGTATACCATATGAAATCTGTTTAAAATAGAAAGCGTTTTGAATTTTATACGGCTCGTCTTGTCTCAATTCTTTTTCGTACGCTGTTGCACGAAAAATCACACTTTGAAAAAACAGCTGGTGCCGTGTGACAAAAAATAGAAACGGCTTCCCTCTCGGTAAAACAACACCACGCAAGTACATCAACGAGCAGCGAGTGGAGAGAAAATCGGAAGAAACAAGGCATAAGGAAATGAGCACTTGTTTAAACACTATAGCAACAGAATGTCACATTTTATCACAGAGATAATTTGTTACTTCACTGTTACAGAAAGCAAAAGGAAAATATATAAATGAAGGGTGAATTTAGCAATATCAGTTATAAAAAACTATCATTAAAATGATCGTATGTTGCTTGAGCTATCAATGTGGCATCCCTCGTGCTTATTTTGCTTGCAGTCAAACACGGAAGTTGGTCACTGCCTAATACTTCTCTTATGCCGAAGGAACGGAAATGTCTTGATCGATCATTTTCTTCTGTGTCCAGTTCAGGTTGGCCTCCCGACGCAGCCGTTTTGTAAGGTCATTTCTGCTGTAGCTGAGAGGGTATTTACTGCTTGGTATGTGGTCGGTATGTGGTCCGTAATGTGGTCCTGAAAGTCTGAAGCCTTGGCCAAACGGACTCCCAAAAATCGACACGAGTCAGCTCAGGTTCTCGACGTGGGTTCAACTTGGACACCCACTTGGGTTGACTTGTCGAGCTCAAATTTGCACCCAAGTTTTCACCGTTTGGCCACACATCCCAAGTCGAGCCAATCAGCTTAGCCATCAACTTGGGTCGCCGACTCAGGATTCCTCCGTATTTGGCCACCCATTGCAAGTTCTGATTTTGCAGTAAAGTCAACAATTCAATGTTGATTGAGTAGATACAGGACACTCGACCGATATTTTCGATATTTTCGTCTGTAGTTAACTCATGTAGTCTCACACAGACTGGGGGAGGGGTGGGAGGGGATGTGGAAAGGTAGTCCAACACACCCGATCTGCCAATGTCCGATGCACAAGTGGGTAGTCAGATGGAGTCCGATTGACAGACAGAGCAAATGCTAGACATACAGCTAAAGTCTAAATTGAACGGCAACAGACAAACTGCCGTCCATCGGAGACGGTGTGGTGGTCTGATGGTGTCAGAAAGGCCGCTGAAGATAAAATTGTGAAAATGTGAAAATTTTCTAAATCTTCTAAGTGCATGTCATGCCTACAGGCCTCCAAATTGTTGACCTACTGTGCCCGATGGACCGATGGACGAACTGATGTCTATCGGATATTCGGACGAACGCCCATCGGACGAAGTGACGTCCATCTGACGTCCATCTGACGTCATCGAACATTCTTTCTAGAACAAAGCAACACACTTGTACCAAGTGTCCATAAAAGCCCCCAAAGTGTTGACCGATAAAGCGACGGTCAAACTGATGCATGCAGGCCCCAAAAATATTGACTGACGGTCAAACTAATAATTCCCTTCTCGTCCGTCCGACACAGATGGGATGTACTGGACATGTGGCGTAATTAAAAAAAGAAGGCTGGGACACGCGTGATAGTACACAATCAGCACAGCTGATATCACAGAGATAGTCAGAGGCATACGACAATCACAGCTGCAGTGCCGATTACGTGCGTGTTTAGAATCAAATGGTCGTCATAATTCAACGGCACGTCCAACTTTATCACATGCAAACCGCTAATATTAGAAAATATTAAACCGCTGTGGCACGCAATCAATATGCACGATAATTATGGTTCCAACTTCATGGGAGGTCTTGTCAATATATTTTTGACGGCAGTTCGAGTGGTAGGTCGTCAAAAAGTGTAACATTGTTTCTGCAAAAACACATTTTAAGACCCAAGAGTATTAAATTTCTACTTCTTCCCTGCATCGACAGGGCGTTTAACAAAAGCCATGTCCGCTCAGGGGCTACCAGATTTTCTAGTCCGTTTAGTAGATTTTCCAGACAATTTGCTCAAAAGAAACCTGTTTAAATTGTCTGGGTTCGTGAGTCATGGCTTAGGGCAAGCTGCCAAAACTCGGGCCAAAACTGCAGTTTACAACGCGCCCTGTGAATCAGCCAATAGAAATGCGCAGATATTTTTTACCCGGGCCACTGCGCATGTAAATGTATGTGCGTATGTAGTTTCTTGTGCGTACGTGCTCGTTTCTGATGTTTAAAGTGTTCCATTAACTTAAAACAATTAAACGCATTTAAAAAATTAGACCGAACTTCTCAAATTCGAATTAATTATTTAGTTCCATAAAAACACACCTGAGCTGATAGATACAAACCATCTTCGGATAAAAGCCCAAGATCTAAGTTTCAATTCTCTTAACCTATTCTAGACGAAACGTTTGAACAGTATTAGGAGAAATATTCGTCTGATCAGGTTGAACCGAAAAGCACCATTTTCTCCGTACATGAACTACTGATTGAAACTGGGTTAAAATTTGCTTTCTTTGGTGATATTTATAACATTAGGCTCCGGTCGCATTTGGAACTTTATGTTAACGACAATAATATCGACATTTGCATCAGTTGAAGTGCAAACAGCGCTTGTCACCAGAAATGTATGTCAGCAAGTTGCTAGCAAACATTGAAGAAGCCCTCGTATTGCTCTCGATGCTGAGTTATTGTCGACTAAACTTCCAGTGCGATCGGGCCCTTAACAGTTCACGGATATTTTTCCGCTTTTTATTCGTGAGCCGGAATATGTGCATGGCATTACAAAACGCGTGTCACGGAAAGTTCGGTAGCATCGAATATTGTGCACGGGTGGCTGTGAGTCAGCAATTTTTACAGGTGATACACTACAGCCTGGGGACGTATTCACAAAACTTGCGCACGAACGAAAATGTTCGTAATTATGACTCACACATCGGAAAAATGACTTCAGTACGCATACTATCTTTGCCGGCGCAACTGTCGTAGTTAAGACGCAAACATTGTCGTCAGTCACACGCAGGTTTAGTTTTCATCGAGCTACCCAAGCACAAAAATAAAATAGAACAAAAGGTTTTTATTTTACTGTTAAAACACTATCGGTGTAAGCGCAAACACAAGGATCGAAATGTTTCCTTTCCTTGTGTTTGCGATCGTGCTTGCATCGCCCGTTTCCACTGAAAGATGTATATCTCCTATATCTGCGTTTATGCTCGCTTCGCTCATGAAAAACTGGACGTGGTTGGCAACGCGTAACCAATAACAACTGTGTAAAAGTTATATTGATCTCTCCAGAGATAACTATAATTAAATAGTTTCGTTTGAAGGCAACGACGATCTTTCCGGCTGTCTTTTGTATGACATGTAACGTGATAGACGACTTAGAAACTCATTGGATACTCAGTATGAAAACGCCTTTTCTTCTTCTGAGTATATATTATCTATATCGTTCTTCTTAGTAGGAGACGATGAAAGCAATAAAACTTCGGCAAAAACGGAACAAATCTGAGCAAACTAAGAATAGGCAAAGTTACAAAGACATAAGGATTACAGAGACACTCTTTTTCTGGTTCCTCGCGTTGCCGTCGCCGTCCGGCTAGTTTGCTTAAGAGCTCCCTATTAATCGCGACACCATCTTACCATATTATGATACTTCTTGTCAACGATGTCACCCTCAAATTCAAATCCGATCAAGAATTGAGTTATAATTAAAAAGACCCAACGGCCTACAGACTGTTCGTGAACAGTAAAATGTTCCGCTTTCAAGCACCTGCAGCTAGCCCACAGTATTTGCTCATTGCATATTAATATTGAGATTGTATTTGCTTTTCCATTTCTCCTTGTAATATAATTTTAATCAAGAGTTTTGTTTTCTTCTTATTATATTGCCATGAAAAGGAGTCCTGTTTTAAGGCGCTATTAACCCAAAGCTTCGTTAGGTGAAAATAAGCTGAAAAAAAAAGCAAACCATTTCGTTGCACATGCATTGATTAAACGGTGACATTTTGTGTGTCAATTACTTTAATTTATAGTCATCAGCTGACGCACTCCAGAAAAGGCGTGAACCCGACGCCTCCACAATCAATATACATTCAAAGTGTCCTTACTACTCAACGAACCATCGCATGTTGGAAGCAGTTCGGAAGTGAGGGACTTTAAAAGTGCCGACAAGAGAGTTACTGATTATAGATAACGCCGGTCTTTAAAAGGCCGCGTGGATGATTCAACGCCAATTCTAGCGTACGTGAGATGAACTTTAAAACGTGCCGGTGTTTTTTCAGCTGATTGGACAACTCATCGCCAGAAATGGTCGTTTTTGGGCACTAGCCGTTGCCTGGCAGCGCGTTACTGGTGACAACTGCATAGTCAAAGGTATAAATGTCATAAATGCTAACAAAAGTTTCAAGGTGAACGAGCGAAGCATCAACAGAGCCAAGCGGAAACACCAGATACTTAAGTCCATTCGACCGTGGAAAAAAACACTGACGCAAAAGGAATCCGTAACTAAGTATTTTAACAGATTACATCATTATTTAACGGCGAAAACACCTCCAGTGCTTCGAGTAACTCTACCGCCGAGAACTGAATACTTTAGTGAAGCAACACGTATACACCTGAAATGCCTAACAACTCAACGCCAGGGTCTGAAAGCAGTGACCATGAGAGCGGCTACGACCAAGGGTTTAAAATCGCAATCATCGTTATTCTCAGTGTGTCAGCAGTTCTTGGTTTTATTGGAAACGCTTTAGTCGTGGCTGTAATTTTTCGAGCCAAGAAACTTCGCTCGGTTATGAATCGCTTTGTCTTGCACTTGGCGATCAGCGATTTGATCGTCTGCGCTCTTTGTATACCTCTGTTTCTGGTAGTGAACTTCATGTTTGCCGCTAACAAGAATGAGAGTGCGGGGAACCTCGCCTTAGTGAAATGTAAGGCAACTCGCTTCCTGCAGTATCTCGCACCGGAGGCTTCCATGACCATATTGATCACAATTGGATTGAACAGACATCGTGCAGTGGTGCATCCTCTACACATGATGACCTACAGCACGGCGAACAAACTTATCGCTGCAGCGTGGGCCTACGCCATGGTGGTAGTAATACCAAGTCTGTATTTAACGGAAGTGAAACCCGTAAACGTGAACTCGACAGCAATGTACTGTGCTACGATTCCTGGGACTCTCTTAGGCCGTCTGTATACAATGTTTTTGGCTATTTTTGGCTATCTGATACCACTCACAACCTTGATTGTTCTCTACGGAAAGATTTGTAAGACCGTCTGGCTGAGGCAGAAAAATAACCTTGGACAAACCTTGCCCGCTAAAGCGTACATTCAAAGCCGCAAGAAAGTCTTAAAGATGTTTCTGACTGTGATTTCGATATTTATCGTAACGTGGCTTCCACTTCTTATCTATGTCGGAGCGATTGAGTCTACAAACCCATCCCCTTCATATATAGACTACACCCGTTTGATCGTGTATTCCATCGGGTTATGTAACTCTATCTGCAATCCATTCATCTATGCCTTGTTCAACCCCAAGTTCCGGGCAAGCGTCAAAGAACTGTTCGCATCGTTTAGACTGTTTGCGATGCAATTGGCCAACCGCACAACCGCCGGAGGTGCGGAGAGTCTCAGCTCCGATGATTTCAAGAAACGCGAACTAAACAGGCACGGAGGTGTTCGGGCAACGGATTCGAGCTCAAAGAAGAAAGAGAAAAAGATGAAGAAACTTTCTTCGTCCCAAACTACAGCCGAAAAAAATAGAAGGAAGACGCCATTCTATCTGCGTCCCAAGCAACAAAGTTTCGTCCTGAACCAAGACGAACTGTACCGATCACACACATCAATAAGCGCTGTTTCAGAAACTTGCGTTGAGCTGACAATGTTTCAGACGACAGGACTAGCCAATGATGTCAAGGCGCCTCCGAACGAAACAGAAAGAAAATGATGCGGTCCAATCATTCAGTTGCTGATCTTGTTTCTACATAGTAAACCACAACCAACCGCGATCAACATATAAATTAGTAGATTAAAACGCTGAGCAAACAGATTACAGCAATGCAGCGGGAAATAAAAGGAAGAGGTTTAACTATTAGGTGCATTAGATGCAATGCCGCTCTCCGAACAAGGATGAATCACAAATGGTATATATACTTTATTATATGCATGGTGCGATATGTTTCTTGAACCGAAGGAGGGAAATAGAAAGTTATATCAAGAAAAGTGGAAAGGATATTTACAACTAGAAGTTTCCTATCTTTGACAGTTGTTTAATTGCGTGCACTAATCGCTGTGAATTTTTGCACCATTTTCACCGCTTTTTCTGGTTCATTTAGCTTAGCTCCGTTTTCCGTTTGCCGAAGGCCAAAAGAGCGAAAACAGGAAAAAACACAAATTAACTCAATATGTATACAATCCTATTTAAATGATAATAAAAAACAACATTGAATAATGTCTGTTGGGCCTGCATGGCCAAAAATGAAATATTATACAGTCTACATTTCGGTCGCTTCACACTGACGCTTCGTTCACATGCCATTTAATCAAAATCTGCCTGGAGTCGTGTGGTTCCATACACTCTGGGTCAAACTGGCACAATACTAGTCCGGCTTTTATGCAATCTTTTAATTATGTGTTTTTCTTATTGCTTTAGCAGGGGTCGAAAAGTCCGCCGCCCAAGGTTAGCCGGCAATAGTTATTGTAGGGCTAGAACAAAAAGCGCGTTTACTGGCTAGTTAGTAAAGCCTCTCTTATCTTCAATTTCATAATTCTTTTTAAGGGTCCTTATTGCTCCCGCCCACTCAAAAACAACATGGATATCAGTTGACTATCACGACCAGAAGAGTGTTATTTTCAGGGCTAGCGTGTCTGAATTCGGGCTACCAGATTAGTGTGAACAGAAAAAAAAAAAAAAAAAAAAAAAAAAAAAAAAAAAAAAAAAAATCGAACTCCGTCGTAGTGGTAATAGTAGCGTTGGGACACTAATGGACCTGAGCAAGTACTTATACAGCTTTTACAAGCTGATGGTTTTACAGATACATTAAAAAACTTCCGTCTGAATGAGCGTGGTAACATAAGACATATATAAGTCCCACGAAACTGTTGATTTGATTCGTACACTGGGTCAACAGGAGATCCGAAAAGACCGAATGACCACTATAAAATTAAAATTAATACTTGTTTGCTTGCGCTGGCAGTTTGTCATGTATTTGAATGACGGCCAGCATCAAGATGGATTGACGGCAACATGTTTACCTAATTTCTTATCTGATTCATCTTATGAAAACAACCAACCGGCACAAATTTCACCAACCATCCAAGGAAACTACAAACGAACCGCGCCAATCATCAAGCGTTATCTTGCTTGTTTCTACGTCTAATCTCGCAAAGATGACTAACAGTTGTAGTTCACCTTGGGTGCAGATAGAATATCACTTATGGCGGAGATTAATTAGATAAATCACCTCGTAATTGCTCTTCGCTGTGAGCGTTTCTACTATGTGTACTAATAACAATGGATATCATCTGGGAACACTGAAACGTACGGTTTCCCTGAATTCATAATTTAGACACAGGGGGAGGTTCGAAGATATAAAAAAAGAACAAAATAATTTTTACTGCTACGAAGAGCAGGTTCGCCGTTTTTTGTCCAGTAGAGTTCACATTCTTTGTATTTCCCAACTCCTGAACTATCAAAATAAATGAAACCCAAAGGTGTTTCCACACCACTCTTAAAATGAAAGTTCTCAAGAAATTCAGTCTAATAGCAGTGTTCACGTTGTTTTTGAGTAGAGATTTTTGAGTCATTTTTTTGCCATTTACTACCATTTGTCTCAGCCAGAAAACTTTAACACCTGAACTGTCACAAGAAACGAAGCTCTCGATGAGTGCATTCTAATAGTTGTCGTCGAACAGACTGAGTTGGTTGCATTGTCAAGTTTAACTTTGATAGAGAAACAAAACAGCTCAGGCCAAACTGTGATAAAAATTAAAACCCCGCTTGCTTTGAGTAACAAAGAGAAGCGGCAAATTTGTAATTCAAATCGAGATGATTCATTACTTAGCTGTTGTTTGTACGTAGCATTGTGCGCTGAAAGCTGAAAAAATAAACAGATCTTGCCTATTTAAAATTGTTGACGATATTTCCAACTTGGTAATCAAAAAGTCTCTTAAAATACGAAGTAAAATTAATTACAGTCAGCAGGTGCACTATGCGCCGTTGTTACTAATCGCTAGATCTCGTAAATCAGTAGCTCTCAATATAATGGTTGCTAGCGTTACTAATAGCTCAAGCTGTGTTGAATAGGGACTTTGTGTGAGTTCAGCAATTGGGTTGGTAAAGTTTAGCCAGCAAAGCGGACAAAAGTTCTAGAAACGCAAATATAGAACTATTTCCCGCAACTTTTTAGATGTTTCTACCTGCAGGCAATCATCCACTTTTGCCGAGGCGGCATAGACTGATTAAGCTCAATTACGGCGGTTCTTAAAAGCTTCCATGCCGAAAAGAGTCCACTCTCCTTAATTGTGCCCTCAGTCATAATCGTAAATGCACGGCATCGTGAATTACATCAATTCGATTTTTTTGGGGGGACAACTTGATAAAAGAGAACCCCTTGTATTTTATTAATTGCGACCAAAAAAAAAAAAAAAAAAAAAAAAAACCAGAGAAAAAGAGAAGGTTTTGGCTCAGAAAATACGTTCAAACTAACGCCAATCACAGTTTGCGTTTGTTTTATATTGTTTTCCGATGGCTCTCTACACCCGTCCAGTTTTCAAACCCACCAAAAACAAACGTAAATACACTTTGCTAACGGTTGAAATTTTAACATGACATAACATTATAACGAAGACTTTAAAGCTGCTGTAAAAGGCTGCGAGTGGCCGCGCGCCAAAAATCAGTTGCGGCCAAAAGTTTCGGACCTGCCAAACACTCAACATGGTCACTTGGCTTCTAAATTTGAGTTGCTTACGAGTGGCCGCGCGTCAATTTAATTGTGGCCAAAATTAACGGGCCTGTATTGAACACTCCACGACATTTACACTTCAACATGGTCACTTTAATTCTAAATTCAAGTCGCCCATGAGCGCACCAGCTTTTCCCCACGATTGTTAGCAAAGGAACCTCTTTACTTCTGGATTGATAAGCAGGACACCGAGCTTACAGACCTTGTGGTTAAAACGCGAGTTTTATGATTCATCTTGGATCGATCTTACACCGGCCTCACTTGCGTCAGTTGAACGGACTTCTCTCAGGGGTTGCGTTACAAAACAAGCTGTATAATGAATCCGATCCCTAAATTTATGACTGAGCCACAGCCCCATTTCAAAAGCGAGTGCTATTCGTCTTGAATTGATCGCATATCGGTCATACTGCATCGGGAAAATAGACTTCTCTTAGAGATGTGTTACACAACGAGTTCGACTTGTTTACTCTGTAATCCCTTTATTGACTAGTCTTTAGGTAGTGATATATGAATTGGGATCTCAAAGTCCCTTGGTTTCCTGGATATAGAGTAAACCTGTACTCAGTCTTTGGAGTAATCCTACAAATATAAGGCCCATGCAGCACAAAAATAGCAAGATTGATTAACTTCTTATTTATTTGACTGTTTCAACAGGATTTTTTATTTTGGTCGAATTCTGGAATATAAACGATGATACTAACTAATAAACTATCGCTATGACTGGTTGCTAGTATTCAATCGAAAAAGAAAAATATATATAATTTCGGTGAAGTATAACACTTCACATTTTTGTTTCTAAATTATTCTTTGCATTATCCCGGAGCGGTTTCTGCTTTTCTTTTAATAATTTACGCAGGTTGATTTTATCTATACCTAAATTAAAAGAATATTTACGTTTCTTTAATTTTACAAGCAGTGGGATATTTCGGCACAAACCACACCCCACCTCCCTCTGATTGAATTGCATCTAATGCGCGTGTGCGCACGCAGATATGGACTCTGGACTGCCCACAGTCTATATTTGGCAACATTTATGATTCGACTTTCGATTTAGGTAAAAATACCAATAAAAAGCCCGAAACGACCTGCGCTTGTTAAAATCTACTGCGTGTAACGATTTCCGCAGCAAACTAACAAACGCAATCCCTGCACATATATCAAACAGCAAGCAGGAGAAATCGAAGTCAATCATTCTAAGAGCAATATTATCCTCTAGATACATTAACAAACGAAATAATGAGCGCTTAACTGCTGTCGTTAGAACTTGTGTCATCTTCAGCCAGACCATCCGCATTCTCGAAGAATAACAGGTGTCCCGATGGGTCACAAAAAGCTGGTCTTGGGTTTAGAGTGCCCGGGGGAGACGGCAAAGCTACGTCAGGGACTGGGCTTATTACACGCTCGGGCTGACGTGGGAGGTAAAGAGAGAAAGAACGAAACATTTTAGCACTTTAAGATTATATCATGTTCTAGTTGCTAATTTTCGAAGCTACGAAAATGATCTGGTATCTCAACCATTACTTTTACACACTCAGAACAAACGAGCAACACAGAAGAGAGAACACACACACACACATCCGTGCATACAAACACGCATGCGCGCATACACGCACATGTACACGTACACAAACGCGAATACAAACACGCACGCGCGCACTAAACACGAATGTGCGCACAAAACACGATTACGCGCACGAAACACAAATGTGCACACACAGACGTAAATACAAACACGCACGCGCACACATTACACACAAACCACATCGCGCACGCACAAACACCTACGCGAGCACGAAGACGCACGCACACGCACAAAAATACGCTTACATGCGCAAACCACAAATGCGTGCGCATACACATTACGCAGAAACGCGCCTGCACACAAACAAGTACACGACTACGAAGACGCACGCACGAGCACCCAAAACACAAATGCGTGCGAAAAAGCCACTAATACACAAACTCACTCGTGCACACACGATCATACTAACATCCCCACACAATTTAACTCCTTAGCAGATGCTCCCACACACCTCGGGTACACGGGCGTCACCCTGATCTGCACCATGTCCTGCTGACGGATTCGCTGCCTTCGCGCATGCGTCCTCCATGGTTTGCTGATGCCGAAGAACTTCAACGGCCACGTCTGGCAGACACTGCTCGAACTCAGCTTTCCTGTGTGAACCACTGATCGCGCCGGCCAGTACGTCATCTGAAACGAGGCAACAACAACAACAACAACAACAAGTTTATTTTAAGTACTATTAGTAATAAGGTAAATACATTTAATAAATTTCCACTGGTTTGCCGTGGTGTGGACTCTTATTTACCACGATTTACGTCATCAAATGGTCAAAATGTTGTGGACTCACGAGGCGCTTCGCCGAGTGAGTCCGCAACTAATTTTGACCATGTGATGACGTAAATCGTGGTAAATAAGAGTCTATACCACGGCAAACCAGTGGAAATTCGTTTTTTACCACAACATTTAGAAATATACAGGAAACTTTCGTTGTATTTCGCTGCAAAACGTGACATGCTGGCGTCAGCATCGTTGTCTTGACTCTTATTTACCACGGTAACTCGACCAATCAGAGAGCGAGAAACTAGTGTGTTGTGGTAACTCGACCAATCAGAGAGCGAGAAACTAGTATGTTGTGGTGAAAATTACAATAGAAGCATAACAAGGGGAAATACTTTCTGTCAACTGCAATAACCAGAAGGCTAATCTTCTTGACATGTGACAGGATACATCAATTCACTAGCTACAGAAAATGTTAGGTGGTCAGGATACACAGGTACTCTAATAAATGCAGCACAAAATGGTAGCATGAAAACACAAAAGGGAAAGGTTACGAAGCAGGGGACGTGAGGATACAGGAAGACGAGAAAACACAGAAACGATATAAAAGAAATGCGGAAACAATGCACCGACTCATAAATTCTAAAGGTTTTATTGAATTGAGCACAAAATCAATGCTAACCTGTGGCGAGGGACTGACGTCTCTCCCCAGCTCGCCTTCCTTCACTAAAAGCTGGCGGCAGAGAAGGTTCGAGGCCTGGTGACGAACTGCCGGTGCCAGCCGTGAGCATGGTGGAGGAAGCCGCTGGCACTTTCTTGTTGTGAGGCGGGCTCACCATGTACAGCGTGTCAGGCATATTGTGGCACATCCGGGACATGCGCTGATGCATCAGCTCCGTGTCGGCGATTCTCTGCTCGTTAAGTATCGCCTGCAAAGTTTTAAAACAATGCAGGTCTCTTTAACAGGGTTCGTACAAACTTTTCAAATCAAAAATGACTTTACGAGTTCATTTTTTCATTTAAAGTCATTTGCTGTTGGCCTGAGTGAAGTGTTTAGCGAGAAAAGTATCGAGCTCAGCAGAGTATACCCTGGGTTCGGTGTTATTGAGCGGCCCCTGAGAGCGAGAAACCTCTGGTACCCAGGGTAAGCAGAGTAAGACTAATAAATTGAACGAGTACCTTGGCTTCTTCGAAATACGGAAGAAACAATCTGGGGCGCACAAAATCCTTGTCGTGGCGGCGCCGCATCCAAGGAAAGTTGGGATAGAAACTTCCCTCTCCAATGTCTAAAGGCATGCCACGGTCCACAAGACACCGCGCGAACGCGCTCTCCAGCACGTCACTGTGGGGCGGTAACACGTGACCAACCCGCACGTGATCAATAACGCCCTCCAGCACCTTTTTCAAAGCTTTGTGGTCAATCTCACGCCGTTTGGTACTCTTCTTGCTGTCCAGACCAGGATCTGCTTAAAAAGGAACCACATGAGCGTGAATTTTCAGACGGAGATAGTAGAAGATGTTACTGAAAATCTAAGTTACTGTCACGCGAGGCAATTTCCCTTGCAACTTGCAATACAATGAGGGTGTCACTAGACAGAAAGCGTGTCATATGCGGAAGTGCTTAATCTGCAACAATCTTTATGATGACACTGAGTTACAAGCTCCAAGAAAAATTGGCTTGTATAAAGGCCAATTTACAAGGTGCAATTTCTGCATACCATAGTGTTGCATGCGACTTCCTTACGTACGTTAAGGTTGGTTTACACAGTGAGGTTCGTATCGTAACTGTGTTGTAAAAGGTCGCATGCGACAATCATGAGCAAAAACCGCACCGTGTAAATCGGTCTTAACATTAAGGAAAGCTTTGATTACCTTGTTCACTCATCTTCTTGGTCACCCGGGCTTCTCCCCATTTGATCACTGCCAATAGGATGTCATGCTCACAAGCCTATGCAGAGAATACAGATGAAAAATGAGACAAAACAATGCTGGTACACAGAAAGGTGGTGGTTATGACAGCCAATGACTAAAGGCTATTCCATGGTGCCCTTAAAAATAGTGCCCACAAGTCAACACTCCACCGCAATTTGTAACAGGGCAACGTGAAATCTTCTTGGCAGCTTCGTCAAACTGTAGCCATTACTTCTTAACACAGACAGCTTTACTTTGAGTGCATTTTTAGGAAAAACTACCAACCTAATGGGAAAGTCCTGTAGCTCCAGTCGAAAAGAATGCTGTCAAGAAGTTTGAGCTCGTGTTTTGAGTCACTCCGATGAAGGACTAACGCTCAAAACGGACGGCGGACGGCAAACGGACAGTGTCTAGTTTCTACACATCAACCCTTACAGTAGATGATTCATTATGTCAAAAATTCCAAGCACTGGCTTTCCAGTGTATCCAGCCTTAAGCAGACTACACAGCTTTTGTTGTGCTGTTGTGCCCTATTCTAAGCAAATCACAGTCTAACCTGTAAAAAGTTAGACTTTAGGATTTCCACCAGATACTTTTTGGGGAGAGAGGGAAACGCATCTGACTGAGCAATGCTGATGAATTCTTCCTGAAAATATTGCATGGCTTGCTTGTACACCCAGTTTGAGCCATGAGGCTGTGAGCTCCATTCCAGCACTGAACAGAGCGTTTTTGCTGACAGCTCCTCAGTGATAATGTCCTCACAGCCTGAAAGAAATTCACCCTTTTACTCCAAGCAGTGGTCAACTTCAATCTTCTCTTTCCTGTTTTTTAACTCAGAGTTTGGGAGAATTTGTATGTAAGAGACACCAACTTCATTTTTCTCAGTAAGTCTTACACCCAAGATATCATATCTAATAACATGCATACAATAATTTCTGCATTCTGATTGGCTGAGCGCACGTCAATTTATCCCAAACAGTGCAAAAATGTGTAACAGTGCAGAAATGTGAAATTAAGAGTGCAGAAATTTGAAATTAAAAACTGTCGACAGCTGGCGTACGTGTTTGCAAAGCCAAACAAAACAGAAAGCATGTTTTTATCGTTCCTTAGGACAATTCCCATCCTGTTTACGAGAAAACAAAGTTTTTGAGGCACTTGTCATTGCAACGAAATTGAAAAAATATTTTGCGCCGTAAATTACTGTATGCATGTTATTAACAAGTAATCACATGATTTCTCGTGCAATTTTGGAATAAATGAGCACTCGTAAATTTTTCAAAGACCACAAATTGCACTCGCACGGCGCTCGTGCAATTTTGTGGTCTTTGAAAAATTTACTCATGCTAATTTATTCCAAATTGCACTTGAAATCATGCGATTACCTATACAAACAGGATGCCTGGAGAACTTGGCACTTGATAACTTGCTGATTGAATTATATATTCTCACTAAATCACTTCTTGCATTGTTAGGAGAATATGACTATTATTAGCTCAGGAGTTTACATCCTCGTTCCCAGGCTCTCTTCCCTACCCCTCCCCCCAGGCAAGGAGAGAAAAAGGATGACTGATAAAAAAACAAACCTTGTGCCAGCATTGGGAAGTCTACAAATCTCGCAACCTCAAACACTTCCATCGCAACCTCCACCGCAGTCAGCAACTTGTGTGCCTCTGTTCCACCGTCCTTTCTCTCGTGGGAGCCCCACTTGACCACTGACGACAAATCTATACTGTCTGTGTACATGCACTGTAACATGACTCGCACATACTGCCTTGGAATGACAGACTCATCAATCACAAGTCTAGTCATCTTTGGGGTGGTCTCGGCATGTGAGAGCCTTGTTCCCTCTTGAAAAAGGGATCGAAAGTAGGGTGAACGAGCACTAAGAAGACTTTTGTGCGCTAGAATCTCAAGGCCTGTTCCTGGTAGAAACAGGTCCCCTTCACAAGCAGAGTCTGGGTGCTTTTGGCCTGGGAAAATCAGGACAACATCAGCACAATCTCCACTATTGAGAAGAGTTTTAAAATCTAGTTCAAGAACATTGGGGGTGCCAAACTCGTCACCAAGATGCATAAGGAGGTCCAGACTTTCAAGGCCAGATTGCTTTGGCATAAAGTCTCCAGTGTACAGGTAACAAAGCAAGGAAGCAAATATCTCCTTGGTCATACCCTCAGTTTTGATGTCAATACTGATTACTGGATTCTGCTCAAGAGTATACTGTGACAGCAGCTCCTTGAAGTAACTACACCGTGCACCAAGGATCGCCCTATGCACTGGAAAGTATGTATCACAGTAGACAAGGGTAACATCCGTACAGTAGCCCCTTCTGAACAAATGTAGCAAATCTTTCGTCAAACTTGATGTGGAAGGTCGTATGTGACTTGCAAGCATGATCCGTTCTCTTAGCTGTGACAACATCACATATTCATCTACCAAGTCACTTATTTCCTGTGTAGTCCATGTTTGTGTCAATTCTCTGAGCATTTTGCCATGGTCATGGTTTTTGAAACCACTCTTGACTCTTGTGAGTCTTCTCTTAAGTGTGCTCAGCTTAGAAAACCTTTTTCTTCCTCGCTCTTCATTTGAGTGCCGCTGGTTTCTCAAGACAGACCCGCCTTCAGTTTGGGTTTGGTCAGGTAGTGAAGCATTTGCCCCCATAACTTGTGGAATAACTATCCTTTCTGGATCCGACTGTCAAAAGACTTCATTGACTTTATGTCAAAGTTGATTCAAGCATCAAAGAGAGTGGCTGGTCTGATCTTCAGGGCCTCAGCAAGGCACCCTGTGGCTTACCAGGAGCTTCATGTCACTTTGGCCAGGATTTCCCTTACAAGTTCAGCTGATCCCTCATCATTCTGAAATGAAACCAGGTGATCAGTGTTATATTTATATTGCTTCATTCGTCAAAATGTTCACGTACTTTACAAACATATTCTTTTTTTGTGTTACAAATGTTTAGATTCAGTACATGATTGGAGAAGTTTGACATTTGAACTGGGCCTTAGTAACACTACTCATGCCTTTGGTTCAGGGTAAAGATGTTTGGGGATATTGCAGTTCTATAAGTTAACGTTTAGTGGAAACAGATATGGACTCACAAATACTGTAGGCAGATAAAATATTGACTTGCTTTCATATACACTCACGTACTAGACAAAACGATACATGTATATATACACGTGTATAGATACATGGAGTGTAATTTATCATGACCCAAATTACCTACACACAGTGCAGAACAAAATTAAAGCCCTCTATGATTTCCAGATGTGAAGATATATTCCTTATCAATTCTCGACGTATGAAGAAATATAACATAAACAGACCGCTGAAAACATCGCACATTTGTAACAAGAGTCGCGAAATAACAAAGAACTTGTTACTCTCACCCTTTAGCACTTCGCATACATCTCTTTTAAATCCGTGACAAACGAGAAATAGGAGAAAAGACTTCCTGAAAATCATCAACAGCTGTACAAGTCCATATATTGTGTATGCCTTGGTAGCCACGCAATTGAATTCGTGAGAGTTCGGGACCACTCGGGAAAAGACGAGAGCAAAGCGAACACTCGTCGGGTAACCGCACAGGAAGTGAGCTGAAACAACTCTAGCGTATCCGGTAGGCAAACATAGTCGGCATGGCAGGGTGCAAGGTTTTCGTGTTTCTTGCCGGCCTTTGTTTCTTCACCAGCTGTTGTTCATGTACCGATCTTCTTCAAGACGAAGAAGGAATTATTCGGCATGTTATCCTTGAACCCGAGCATTTGATAAAAAGGCGAAGCGCCGATCAACAGTTGCGCATATCCACCTCCTTTATCGATATAACAGCTGTTGAAGAACCTGAAAGGGTAAAGAAAGCTGTTGAGCAAGCGACTGAGTACTTCAGCAAGACGTTAAGAGTTCGTAAGACTGTGACCAAAATTCTGCTTGAAAGATCGTGTACGAATGGAAGTTACTTCCTCAAGGATGGTGTAAGGTACTGCAAAGAATCGTGCGACGGTAGACGAGTTTGTGGTTCCACGGAGGGTATCCCTCTTGCGGACTTTGATGCCTGCAGAGTTTGCGATCGTGATGGTAATAACTGCAGCAATGGTACCGGCCCTGATTTGGGTCCCGGCCAGGGCCAAAGTGACACAGATTTCGTCCTGTATGTGACGGCAATCAATAACGAAAAATGTAAGGACGAACGCAGTGGCGACGGGTCAAGCACGCTGGCTTTCGCGTCTGTGTGCCAGCAGGAATCGGGCCTAGATCGGCCTGTTGCTGGAACTCTCAATATCTGCCCCGACAAGGCCACAAAGAAAAAATTGGACAATGACTATGGACAGATTTTAGCGACTCTAAAACACGAGATTTTCCACCCTTTGGGTTTCTCGCCGTCGCTATATGCATTTTATCGTAATGCTAGTGGATTTCCCCTGACGCCAAGAGGACAGAATGGTTTACCGCTCGGCCAAGTCAACGTATATCACAAGTGGAGTGAAAAGGTAAACGAGAGAACATGGACAAATCTGACTAAGTGGGGTGTTGACTAAGAAATAGAATTTTAATAATAATTGATGCCATGCATTTGAAATATGGATGCTTTACTATATACTTACAGAGGTGTGAAATTTCATGTATGTAAAAGTGCTGGTGAAAACATGACATATGTGTGTCAATCTATATGCAGGTTGTGAAGATCTTCTAAGAGAATATTAGGTTGCTAATAGCATTAAATTATTAATAATATTAAATTTTAATGTCTTCAATATTCTGCATTTGAATTTGGAAAAATGCTAATTGTTTTTTTTTTTTTGCATTAATTTTAATTTTACGGGGGTCCCGCTAGTGTCTTTAATATTCTGCATTTGAATTTGGAAAAATGCTAATTGTTTTTTTTTTTTGCATTAAAGTGGAAAATAGAGTCACAATTTATTTGCTGATGCATTGTATATCCAACAAAAATGTATTTACCAGACATTTTAAAAACTGTGTTGATAATTAAAGATTCATTCTCTAAATGAGCCAATATAGACCTTACCTTTGTCATTATGAATAAATTACTGGGATCATTAATTTTATAACATGTACCTAATCACTTTCATTACAAAGAGCACAATAATATAGTATATAAATGAATCTAAATGGGATGAAATCTAAAAAAGAAATGAAGGATTAATTGAGACTTATATATTACCTTAGTGTTGGTTTTTGCAGTTCACAAACAAAACCAGAAACAAATGATTTCTATGAAATATATTACAGGTCATACAAATGGTGTCAAGGAATGATTGGGAAGTGCAGTCTGGAAAGATCAACCACACTGTCCAGGTAGTGGTCACCCCACGAGTACGTGAAGAAGCTCAGAAACACTTTAACTGCACTACATTAGAAGGAGCTGAACTGGAGAATCAGGGAGGCGATGGGACAGCATTGGCTCACTGGGAGAAGCGCATATTTGAAAACGAGGGTATGACAGGCAGCTTTTCACAAAATCCTGTGTTCTCAAGGCTCACACTTGCACTGATGGAGGACACAGGCTGGTATACGGTGAACTATGGCATGGCTCAACCACTGCTGTGGGGAAAGAACCTGGGTTGCCTTTTTGCAAAAAACAGTTGCAAGGCCTGGATGATGAGAAAGGGAGGTACTGTTGATCCATTCTGTGATACGATGGATCAGACTCCAAGTGGGTTGAAAACCGGCTGCACTGACGATAGGACAGCTGTTGCCATGTGTAACCTGGTAAATTTCAACACAGACCGTCCTCAGGAATATCAGTATTTTGATTCTCCTAAGACTGGGGGTGGTGTAAATCTGGCCGACTATTGCCCGTACTACACAGGATTCTCATGGACAGAAGACAAAGTTACGAAAAGGGGATCTGGTTGCACATCGAGCATCAACAGTAAGGAAAAAAAGAATAACTATGCACTGGAGAAATATGGAGAAACTTCCAGATGCTTTCAACAGGGAAAGAAGTGGCAAAGAAAAGAGTGTGGTGGCAAGGTAAATCCAACCTAACTGTAACCATTAATTTTCATGCAGTCACCCAGTATTTTTAGAACATCCATAAAATGCCAATATGATTTTCCTCAATGCAGGCTTTTCTTTGACCCTATAAAATACCAAAAACTTAAGATGGCAGAGCCTCCTTGTACAGCCTTGTACATAAGGGGGTGGGGTGAGGGGGTGGGGAAATTTCCAATGATATTAAATAATGTTATAAATTTGTTTGTTCCACTCAGACTACAATCATAGCATCAGACTGGGGAAGTGGTTGCTATGAATACAAGTGTGAGAAGGATGGACTCAAGATCATACTGGAGGGCAAGAAATTCAACTGTTTTCACCAAGGTCAGGTGATTGATGTCAAAATGAAAAACTCAGAGGAAGAATTGTATGAAGGCAGCTTGCTCTGCCCACCTTGCAGGGAAATTTGCACAACATGTCCAGCAGATGTAAAGCCTGCTCCAGAGAACTCTCAACCTGCACCAGACTCATGCTCATCAGCCGCTCCAGCTTTTGTCATGACGGCAGCGTTCTTGTACCTAGCTGTAACCCTGGCTGTATTTCTCATGGGACCCTAGAATAAGTCAGAACATTTTTGACTCAATAATCCTTAAACTTCCTCAGTGAGGAGGCAAAAATCTGCTTTTCATTTGTCTGCAGCAGTATAAAGTACTGAATATATTCAAGTCAGTATGGTATTGTCAGTGTCTCAGAGGTTCTTTCGTAAAATGGGAGTCAGCATGATCAGGGACAGGGCATTATTTATCTAGTACTATATTTATCATTGGCATAGCAGGTATAGCTAACATGGCAATGAGAACTTGCTTTACTTTTAATGGATTTTTAAGCCAACATTAAAGGCCAATTCATACTGGACGCGTCGTGACACGCTGTAACTGCATGTTACAACACGACAAAATTAGATCCCGGTCATTCCTTCAATCCGATTCACACCAGACACGGCGCGACATAGCAACAACGCGTCGACTCAGAGCGATGCCGTAAAAATAGAACAAGGGCTAATTTCAACGCGACAACAGTGTGTCGCGACGTGTCCAGTGTGAATTGGCCTTAAGATAATCTAAATTAGTTAACTTTCCACATATAATGATCAGAGGTAAACTTTTTAGTCCAGAATGGAGAAAATGGCAGTTAATCTGGGGTTTGCTTTCAAGCTGGGTAGCTCTCCCAAAAGTACCAAGTTGGGTGATCAGGAATAAAGTATGTTTTGAGATCATAGTAATTCTCCCAACCTTTCAAGAAAAAATGCAGGACCAGATACAGTGAGAATTGACAGTTTGATCAGATCTTGTTTGAGCAAGACAAAATACTAAGTTTTCCATACTTTATGATTATAATTATATTAATATTGGTGAGAGTCTAAACAAGAAAACTGTGGTTGATCACTCTCAAGAGTGACAGGTAAACAGTTTTGGCTTCAAATCACTCCATAGTTAGATGACATCAACAATGTACCTTTAGCCTGGTCCAAACCATTAAAAAAGGGCAAGGTTCTACCACATAAAAATGTAGAATATAATAGAGAACAAACAAGACAGACAAAAATGTCTTTATAGGAACTTGACCGTTTGTACTTAGGGTAGCTTATATTTGAATTCAGTGTATGCAGCATATATAAATAAAGTTGAAGACTAAAATATATTGTTCATTCAACACGTCTTGTCTTACCCCTTCTAACCTACTCCTAAGAGCTCAGAATAAAGATCCTCTCAACCATTCAAGAAGAAAATGTATGAGTGAGAACAGCTTTCATCTGAGCAAAATATCAAGTCACAAATTCTCCATACTGTATGATACCATCCTCTGGTAAAATACTAAATAGGAGACAATAATATTGCCGTTGATGGGTGAGGCACAAGTTAAAAGATTAAGGACCTTATTGCCCTATAAAAGTTCTATGTATTCCTCTGTGTCAGAAGGTAAAACACAGTGCTCGAAATTAAAAAAAGTCCAGGTTGTCTGGATACACAAATTAGTTTGCCTGGTGGGTTTTCTCCTGGACGAACAGACTATCAATTTGGCAGAAAACCGGTTCTCCGAAACTTTTGGTCATCTCGGACGACTGCTAATTTCAAGCAATGACAACACAGATAATAATATTATTTGTCTGGTGTGATGATCCATATGGGGATTCAAAGTCAAGTGAGACAACAGATAAATAAATAGAAAAATCCTACCAGAAATGGCCCTTCTTGAATATTGATTTTACACACATGTTCTGTCTGTCCAACTCTGTCTGCCTGATTAGCGTGTGCAGGCCCACAGGTATACTGAGCTACGGCTACTGGCCTACTGTACACTGCCAATATTACTTCTTCTGGATCTGAAAATTCTTATAGTCCAATTTTTCAATAGATCTTTCATTCCTGAAAACACATCTGTCAATCCTGGACATGGGGCTACCAGTTGTTTGAAGCCACGTTTTCCTGATCAAAATGAAAAAAGGCAAAATAAAAACTTAAGACAACCTGGGTGCATGCAAAGTTTAGTTCAAGCAAAGTCAAACCCAGGTTAACCCAAGTAAGTGGTCAAACTGTTTTTTTTTTTCACAACATTATGTATTTAGAAAAAGAAAAGAAAAAAGAAAAAAAAGATATATATTTATTATATACACACGAGTGTTTTACTGGAAAATATACCGTGCGTAAAATCCATATGAAACTACATCTGGGACCCGAGTGGCATATTTTCCATATCCTCACTAGTGAGGATATCGTTGGCATCATTTCTCGCTTTTGTATGGTTGTTTGACTGTGCAATTTCTCGTAAAACACTCGTGTCTAATATAATAAAAAGAAAATTACATGGCGGCTTGAAGATATGGATTTTATTTTCTTGTGGTAAAAACAATATTTTACTCACTCGCAAAGCACTCGTTCGTAAAATATTGTTTTTACCACTCAAAAATAAAATTCATATCTTCGCGCCGCCGTGTAATATCCTCTATATATAATATATATAATACATACAGTTGAACCCTGCTATTTTGAACTTGGTTAATTCGAAGTCAAGCTGAATCCCCTTGGATTAGCTAGACCAGCTTGGCTTGGTTACTATTTTGAACTTTTTTTCATGTCCCATGGGACTTCGAAATAGCAGGGTTTGACTGTACAAACATGGATTACATAATACAATACACTGTGGTCAAACTTGGATTGACTTGGGTCACCTTTGAAGTCAACTCGACTGAAACTGACTCGGTTCAAAATGTTTGTTTTAAAAACACTTACATTATTCGTATCTTGTCGCTTTGTCCTTGTATCTCCCCCACAACTGTGTTCACTTTGGTGTTCATAACCCAGCCAACAAGACCATGTTTGACAGCATTCTTCTGCGTGTGCTGATGATGCGAGAAAGACAACCATGGTGTTAGCACTTGCCAAATGAATGCCGATTGTGGTCAGTGTCAAAAACAGCTGATGAAATCAGTAATTAGTTTCCTCCTTACTTTAATATATTCTGTCAATAACAAGTTAGAAAGATGGAACATAGTAGTGCTTAAGAATCCTGATCTCATCGATGAGCTATTCTGTGAATTAGTACAATTTACAATCCTGCATTTACTGAAAATTGCGGTGCAGGACAGCTGTAATTTGCAGCTTCTGTCTGCAAGGTCTTATTGAGCTGTTTCTTATATTACCTTTCTGAAGAATACGCCTGCAAGAGAAAAATCAAATTTAAAAATCGAAGCTAACAGCTTTCCAAAGATCAATAAATTTCCAGAGAACTCACCTTGCACCTTACCAAATACTTCAAAATTAACTGACAGCAACCGTGCTCCTCCGGCCGCCATCTTGTACGGTTACCGTTAGGGCCCTGGGGCTGAAACCCCGACTGTCGTTCATTCCCTGCATTCCAAGTGAAGTTCATCGCATCACAGGCGGCCCAAGCTGATTGACTGTGCGACGTCACGGTTGGGTTTTATATGAAAATGTATGGGAGATTTTAGTCGATCGATAACTCGAAAAATATTGCGAGAATAGAGCTTAGACTTGCTAACCTTGTTGTGGTGGTGGTTTTCTTGCTGCTGTAGCGATTTCAGCGTGTTTCGCTGAATTTTTCCTCTTTCAGCGAAACACGCTGAAAACCACCACCACAACAAGGTTAGCAAGTCTAAGATCTATTCTCGCAATATTTTTCGAGTTATCGATCGACTAAAATCTCCCGTACATTTTCTTATAAAACCCAACCGTGACGTCACACAGTCAATCAGCTTGGGCCGCCTGTGATCGCATTTGGATATTGAATCACTCCACCGCTTCAAGTAGCCACCAAACTTCAGATGTAAGAAAGAGCACAGAAAATCACGGTTTTTGGTATTTTTATATAAGAACGGCTGGTGAAAAAAAAAAAAAAGTTTTAATACAGGTGGGAAAGAGGTTACTGCTTCCACAGGATGGCATTACAAGAGGTAAGGCTTGAAAGCTTGGTCGGAGCCTCACTATACGAACATTCTTCAAGTATTCCCTCCCCAAGTTATAGGAACACAGTCCTCTTTGATCTAAATCCGACGAGAAAGTGTCCGGTGTCCGTCTTAGACTGATGCTCTGATAATGAATGGTGATGAGAGATTTTCAAGTATACCAGACATGATTGAGTTACTCGACGGAAACAACTTTTCTCAGATAGACATGTGTCATACACGCATGCGTACAAACTGAAAGGGTGCGCCACACTTCAAAAACATCTTTCGCTTTTACAGACCTTTGCTATGCCCTTGAAAGAGTCCTACGTTATCTGGAACAACAAAGGAGGCGTGGGGAAAACCACGCTAACCTTCCATATGGCCACAAGGTATGCTGAACGCAATCCAGAGCATAAGGTTTTGGTGATCGATCTCTGTCCTCAAGCGAGCGTGACGATGGCGTTGTTGAGTACAAGGGATAAACATGGCAGTGATACCCTCTCCCAAATTTACCGAGACGAGAAGACGGTCAGCTTTTACCTTGATAACATGACTGAGCCGGCAGTGGCGGGGACTATCGTACAACCCAGTCATTACCTCACACACGTGGCACAATATAACGATCAGGTGCCAAATAACCTCGTAGTCCTCTGTGGCGACATGTACCTCGAGTTGGTCGGTCGCCACCTGGAGCATCTGAAATCTGTCGCGCCAAAACCTCGAAAAAATCCGTGGGTTATGGTTACTTCAATGATCAAGAGTTTTATTGAGGGTGACGAGGGTATTCAAGGATTTAAAGGAGTGGTGCAAGCAGAGCCCGATACCGAGTGGGTCGTTTTCATTGACACGAATCCGGCCTTCTCAGTGTACACCGAAATTGCACTCGTGGCTGGGAAGAAATTGATTATCCCCATAAACGCTGACGACTTTTCCAAGGAGGCGGTGCAAAAAATGTTAGATTTGGTGTATGGCATCGCACCAGAGCTGGAAGAGCCAGATAACTTCAAAGCCTACAAGGAGTACATGTTCAGCAGTAAAGCCAACCAACACAACATAAGAAAACCGGAAATATATTTGATGGTCAATAATCGAGCAACCAGTTACAACGGACGCTCCGCTAAAGCGTATGGAGGCATGGCTGCAGGCATCATCGAAGTCTTGCGCAAGGCTTACGAAGATCACCCTGAGTGTTTCTCAAAGAAGGAACAAGAAAGCTTCAAGGCCGGATACCATGTGGATATTAAAGATTTCCATTCCACTGCCGTGCTATCAAGTCACATTGGATGTCCACTCTCAGCATTGTCTGGAAAAGTGGACATTTTTGGCGAAACAGTCAAGGTCGATAAAGTTAAGGTAGATTTGTTTCTGAAATGCCTGGACACTCTTGTAGAAAAACTGTAATTCTTTCGTAGCCATTTATACATTGATTTTCGACAGGTTTGTGCAATTTTTCGTCGTTAGAACTTACTCGTACGAAACGTCGTGTTAATGCATTACAAGTTCCTAATAAAACTGTACACTGATTTGCTTTAGTTGGCCAAATGTTTTTGTTCGTTGGGATTACAGGGAAGAAATTCACCTAAATTCAGAATCTGGATATCTAGACAATGCTACGGGGAAATGCTGCATCAATAAGGATTTTTTTTAAAGACATTCTGCAGCAGTGCCGGTGTCACAGCGGATTTTATCCCCCCGGATTTTATACCCCCGTCATTGCTCTCGATCGCAGGAAATGCGAAACGAGTCATTGACGGATCGAACCGCTTACTATGATTTCAAATCGGGATCCAAACCACTAATTAAACGTTTTCAACGCTTCATTATAATGAATTGAATTGAAGTTTTTTTTAAAACCGCCTATTGTTATATAGGCGGTAACACTTCAGATGGATCGATGCCTTCCCTATACACACTAATTAAACGTTTTCAACGCTTCACTAAATGAGCCTCACAGTGAAGCAGATTATAGTAAAGTGTGGTGTCCTTTCCGCTGGTACGCTGTATTTGGATCGTACCAGCTGGAAGGACAGAGTGAAATAACTCAATCACAGTGTGAGGCTCATTTTGTGTCAAATATAATTCAGTCAAGCAATTCTACTTGAGTTTCCAATGGTACATTTTACTCTGTATATCCTCGACTGAAGATACGGTTAAGGATAGTCTGGTTATTTCCCGCTGTCCTTCCCGCTGGTACGATCGAACTCCATCGTACCAGCGGGAAGGACACATCACATTTTCCACAGTTTAGTTTGCCTCAGTTGTCTAAATCATCATCAAAGGAAGAGATGCCACTTGATTTTATTGAAGATAACTTACTCTTCACTTAAAATGATCCTCGACTAAAATAGTCGAGTTATTTCACTCTGTCCTTCCCGTTGGTACGACACGATTACACCGTACCAGCGGGAAGGACACGTCACATTTTCTACAGTTTAGTTCGCCACGAGGTTCAATATGTATTATAATCGTCTAAACTATGATGAAAGGAAGCGATGCTATTTCACTTAACTCAATAAGGCTTGTTCATTTCATCGTTCGATGAAATACACAGAAGACAACCATCTTGGATTTACCGGCATCGTTCGATTCTCGGTCGTGAGGCGATCGGGTCTAAACTTGTTTTCAGTCTTGCGCGGCTGTCCTTCCCGTTGGTACGATTTAGGCACAACCTGCCTGAGGTTGCTTGGTCCTCATTCCCCCAGGGCCCGGTTTGGGCTAATCCTGGATTAGTTTTAAACTTTCTTGTCATGTATAAGCTTGAAATGTGAAGGTTTTGTTTACAACGACTTTCTTGATAACGTTTTAAGCTGAAACAAGCTTTTTAATCCATCTCCGAACAAAACCCTAGAGTTTATTGGCAGGGAGGTCGAGATAAAGAATTCTTTAATCCTGGATTAGCTTAATCGGTTTTCAAACAACCGGGCCCTGGTGCCTAGAGGTTGTAGTTGGACCCAGTCCCCCAGATGCCTGAGGTTGCTGGTCCCCATTCTCCTAGGTACCTAATGTTTTCGGTGGACCCAGTCCCCCAGATTTCCGAGGTTGCTGGTCCTAATTCTCCCAGGTGCCTGAGGTTGTAGTTGGACCCAGTCCCCCAGATGCCTGAGGTTGCTGGTCCCCATTCTCCTAGGTACCTAATGTTTTGTTGGACCCAGTCCCCCAGATTTCTGAGGTTGCTGGTCCCCATTCTCCCAGGTACCTAATGTTTTGTTGGACCCAGTCCCCCAGATTTCTGAGGTTACTGGTCCTCATTCTCCCAGGTGCCTGAGGTTGTCGTTGGACCCAACCGTCCCCATTCTACCAGAGTGAGGTTGTAATTAGACCCAGTCCTCCAGATGCCTTACGTTGTAGGTCTGAGGTTGTGTGAACGTTCCAAACCGTTTCACCTTTGACTAACACCTTTTATGAACAATAAAACTTGCCGCAAAGTTTACAGATAACATAGTATTTCGTCACATGAGAACCACGCGAGTCCAATGTATTTGGATATTGACTGATTTTCCATGCTACTATCACCTCTCCCGTCTCATTCCCTTGGAGCGTATGGAAACGTCGACAGTTCACCAATTCACTTATAAACAAACTGAAACACTTTGATTTCGTACAAAGGGCGAGTTTATTGTCCATGATACTGGAAGGAGATACAGCAATCTTTTTACAGAGACTTGGTACAATCCAATCAAAGGTAACTGAAAGGATTGACCAGAAAAACAAATAAAATGACAAAGCACCAAAACGTAAAGTGTTAACTGTTGCTCGTTCTATTACTCGCTAATTTCTACTGAATTCTTTCACTGCCAAAGGGCAATCCAGAAAACTTCCTGAACTGTCAAATGAAACCTAAAAGGTTTGACCACTCAAATGAATCAATAAGTACATTCTCATGTGCAGTGTTCATTTCCAACTTCTGAATTGTCAAATGAAACGATCTGGTCCAACCAAAGGTGTAAGCCGCAGTGCGCGCTTAGTTGTGAAAAAGTGCGAGGCAGTAACTTATCTCAATGGTTGCGACAGATTTCAGAGTCAAGTTGCCTAAGTACAGATTTAAATAAAGACGTCTTAGTTCTTTTTATACGCAAACCCCGCTAATTTGGAGCCAGCTGAACCTGATTCAACACCTGACATGGGCTTCAATTTCTTGGCTTGCTTGTTGACACTATTATTCTTATCTGTGATGTTTTCGTTTTCATTATCATGCTTTTCACGTTTTCTCTTTTTCTCGTCTTGCCCTGCAGACGCGGCTTTAGCTTTTGAATTCCATTCCAACTTTTCTTCCTCGTCAAGTGATTTCCATTCCTTCATTGCCACTTTGACCAGGTCTCCGTTTGATATCTCTGCTTCCTCTTCGGTTAAACTCTGCTTTCTCTGTTCCATCCATAAGTTGAAGCCACTCACTCTGTTAACAAAGGAAACATCCACACGAAATTGTAAAAAATATGTTCGTTTTCGCTGTTTTATTCGGTTTTGTATTAAGTGCTGTTAGGGTTTTGCTTTGGCTTGTTTTCACTTCACTTCGGCTTGTTTTCTTTCGCATCACCAAAAGCTGATGTCTTCAAAGAGAAAACTGAAATCAGTTCAGCTACAAATGACAAAACATAAGCAAAAGCAAACGAGTCTTGAGTGAGGGGAAACCGAGTCCCCACCCCTCCCCGCCCGGGATTAAGACCTCAGCTACACTTGAACTACACTTCGTTTCAAACATTGGAGGACTGTGGACCTTACTTTTTTGCTGGCGGAACCGTTGACTTTGTTTTCTCAGCTGCTTTGTCGTTCTTCATAGAACCATTCAGTAAAGTCGTCTGCTTTCCGCGCTTCTTCTTCGCTTCTGATTTTGATTCTGGCGCTGTAAGGGGCAAGTTAACAAAATCAAAGTGGGGAAAAAATCGTTCTCTCCATCATTATAATTAATGGCTCCTTCACTGGCCCAAAAAATATGATCAACTTCGTTTTTCTCCTTCTCAGTTCCTCACCAGAGATATACTCATACAGTAGGGAGAACATGGCTTTGATAGCTTGCTTAGACGAAAGCTGATTAAACTATCAACTATAACTACATAACCTATACATTTCCCTCTTAAAAAGAAGATGTAAAAGACGCGAGAACCACAACTCGGGTGCAGTCCTCTACACTCAGTCAAATTCTCATGCACTTACAGATCTTGTTCTTGTTCATGAGAGCGTTTCTTTTACCCTCCTCTTCAACGCTATCAAAGAAGCTCTTCCCTCGCGCGCCTTTCGCTTGTTTGCTGGGACCACCCATTCGGAATGGATTCGTGGGGCCTTGACTAGACGACAAACTCCGAGCAGGGGAGGGAGGGGATGGGTCTGGTTTATGTTTCTTCAACAAGATAGGGTTCTTGGGATTGCTCTCTCCTGATCTCGTCAAACTCCTTCTGTCATCAATTCCTGAAATCGAGAAAAACTGTAAATTAATCTAGCTAAAAAGCAAACTCGAACCCCGCTCAACAACAACGCTATTAGAATGTACTATTTACTTAGAGCTTTCATTTGAGTTTACACACGCTTATGTTTCGTATGACATATCAGGAGTTGGAAGTGAACACTGCTGTTAGAATTTACTCATCGAGACATTTCATTCGAGTGTTTCTTTTTGAAAACTTCATGTTTTGCAGGTTGAGTCAAATTCGCGGGGTTGAAATTAGTCTTGTACAAGGCGGGGCTTCGAAAATCGTAAATTGCCTCATAATGCTGAAATATAAAAATATATATAAAAGCTTAAAATTGTCGTACTTTGTCTGGGAGCTTCTTCTTCATATTCATATTCTTCTTCGTCCTCCATTAGTTCCTCGGCGTCATCTAAGTCATCTTGAAATTCGTCTCTAGTCTTCGCTGCTTCCTGCTCGGCCTTCAAGCGGGCCAGGTCGTCAAGCCGCTGCGCCAGTTTCATTCTGCGGCTTTGAAGAGCGTACTTGATAGCAAGACTCACCTAGGAGCGGGAAACGTAAGACGGAAGATGTCACATTAGTCAGACAACAGTTTTGTGAACGTGTAAAACTATAACATGCTATGTAGTAGAGCCTGAGAACGAGGTTGAGGTGCAGGATCTGTATTCGTTCCCAGACTTCGCACTGGTAGCCTGCGAATAGTCTCTGCCTGACCGTACAGACTTGTGTCGTGTGTAAAAACCACAGTTTCATTTGTCGACTCGCGATTCGAGTCGCTGTAAGGTTACTGACTTACCGTGTGCGGGTCAGGCAGAAGTTCGCACAACTCTGCAGCCCGGAACTCACGGTCACTCTTGCACGCCAACTGAAAAAAAAAAACGGCGGGAAAATTAGATTGTTGCATGTCGCGAATCGGAGTGCTTCACCAGACCACTGTCAGTACTGTACTGGTCTACTGATTTATTGAGTAACCTCTAGATTCTTATTGCAGCGAATTTATGACTACGCGAGGTAGTTAAACGCGGGATATTACACTCTCGCTTTCAAACAGCAAAACAAACTCCAGACTGAATACGCAAGCAAAGGCTGAACACCTTTCTCAGGATTAAGATTAGGGTTAGGGTATCCGGATGTTAGTCAAGGGAACCCAGGGAAGAACTTTACAGACTGCGCAAGCAAGAACAAACATATCATTATACAGATGCTACTCACAGCAAACAGCTTCATGATGCACTGAATCTGAGTTGTCTTGCATTCTTCCAATCCTGACTGGTTTGCGTCCAGCCCTTGCATGGGG
Organism: Plumapathes pennacea; assembly: GCA_964036295.1. Taxonomy (NCBI): domain Eukaryota; kingdom Metazoa; phylum Cnidaria; class Anthozoa; order Antipatharia; family Myriopathidae; genus Plumapathes; species Plumapathes pennacea. Next base: position 1,912,064 of record OZ038470.1, read on the forward strand.
GTGTACATGAAGCGGTTACTTAGGAGATCCGACAGCAGGTAAGATTCCTGACGAGAAACAGGAAGTGAAGAAAAGCCGTGACGTCAGCGCAAGACTAGTCGGTTCCAGGCTCAGTACTGAGTTGTAAAAAAAAAAAGGAGAGCCTGGAACAAACGACCTGACTTGCCCGTTTGCTCATAAGACGAGTTCTCACTGATATTCAAGAACAAATTTAGCGAGCATTTATCAGTTGTTTGATTTGTTCTTGCTAGAGTAATTGACTATAAAATACCAGTTTTCCATACTGTTTGATATACGCCTGGAGATATAATAAATGGAGAAAGTTGGGATTGATCACATTTCGAGATCGAGGGAGAAAGGTAAAAAAAAAAAGTCTAAAATGATGGGAAGAAGTCGGGAAAAAAATTATCGGAAAATGTTGGGGAAAATAAGCAAGCCGGAGAGCGTTGGGAAGAAGTAAGTTGAGCCCAAAAAGTCGAGAAAAAGAAAATAGAGTTTGCTGGTATGCGGAACAGAGCAGCTTACCTCCAGCTTTCCTTTGTCGGTGCTCATTTCACATAGCGGTAACTGTAGCGGCACCACAACCAACACTGGCCGGGGTAGGGTGGGTGGGAAGGTAGAGCCTTTACACAATATACACCTGCAGAGAAATGAATATTAATATATGGTCAACTTTAGAGAGAAAGAAGGCTGGTCATCTTTCGTCTAACTACAGTGGAACCCCGTTAATACGGCCACCGTCGGGACATAAAAATCTGGCCGTATTAACGGGGTTTTCAGATAAGAAAATGACTGGGCGTCTGTTCCGCGGGACAAAAAAAAGTAGGCTCCGTAATAGCAAGGTGGCCGTAAGGCTGGGTTCCACTGTATGTGTCTTTCTATCATGGCTTTCCAACAAGATTACGACGCAGATTCTCCCAACCATTCCAGAAGCCCAATGTATGACTGATGCAGTGAGAATTGATAGTTCAATCAGAGCAACTGAAGGAGAAAATGGGAAGTGGTCGCCTCTGGGAGGCAGAGCGACGTGTGTAGCTGCCATGACGACGCTTTGCGTTCAGTGTTGACTCACCTTATTTGCCGGCTGGCTTCGGATACACCCACGACCCAGTACTTATCCGATTTGTTTTTCAACTGTTGTAATAAGTAAATCAAACAAACACAAAAACAAAAAGAGGACGATAAAGCCGGGGCATTTAAGTTAGCAGTACATCAATATGCGCGCAGTACAAACAAACAAATAGACGGAAAACTAAAGCCTAGTTTGCACAAGCGACACAACCAGGGGCGCAACACTAGTGCGCAAGCGCAACACCGTAACAGGAAGGGAGACGAAGCAATCTCGTACCCAGACCCTCCGATGTCTTACGCGCATGCCTGACGAAATCGGACATGCGCGTAAGACATCGTAGGGTCTGGGTACGAGATTGGAGACGAAGCACCTGTCGTAAATATCTTGCACCGACCCTGAAAACGTTGGAACTGATACACAAAGGAAATCTAAAAAAAATCGGCTAAAAAAGTAAGGACGTTGAAACAGATGAAAATGTAACAAGGCCTTGCAGGGAGAAATTAGCTTCCTGCGAGAGGTGCCTTGTCACAGTCCGGGATCTTTTATATTGAGTAGATCAGGACTAGCAGTCAGGACTCCTTGTCGCTTATTTCGGTCCGAAGATCTTCACCAACCGACTCTCAGGTAAAACTCTCCGTCAAAGGAAAGGACGCGAATACTAATAATGCTCTTAACCAATAGTAGTTGGACAAGTCAAGTCCGGCTGGACAAAGAACAAAGCTTACAAGATATTAATTCTAACACCTCTGGACCTGTCTACTCATTTCATATTCTGTTCACTTTGCATGACAGAGTTTACACCTAGATCTGAACAGCTGGCAAAACTAGATTTCATAAGTTTCAAAGTCCCTTCCTTTTGTGTAAAACTGCTCCGTAACAAAAACTAGGGGTATTCGAAAGGTTGGCCTAAAAAATATGTCATGCTGTACTAAATGTGAAAGAACAGTCAACTGCTAAATTATTCATGCTGAAGTTTTGAATTTTAAAGAAGGCTCTATCTTGGTGTTTGAAGTTAACGAAATCCGAGTATATTTCTACAGGCAAGTATTTCAATACTTCAGAAAAAATAATATTCCTTGTAGAGTTTAACGTCTTTATTCTTTGCATCGGCTTGCATTTTAATGCAACATCGTCTGTCGACTCGGTTTAATCATGTTGACTTAAAAGCGAGCAGCTGTGTTGTGGGTCAGTGTTCACGTGACCCATTTGGGCATTCAGCGGAAATTCCATGTAGTTTCCGTACCAATACTCCAGCATTTTCTCCCATTGCGACGGGACGGGGAAGGAAAACCCGTCAAACGAAAGTTTTTTCAACGGAAAGACATCGCTGTAGGGCCTCTTTAGCGGGCCAAACATATAACGCACGTGATGTGATGGATGCCAAAAATACTCGAATAAACTTCCATTAGAGTCTTCATCTATCACAAAGATATCAATCTGCAAGCCATCGCGATGCTTACATCCGTGACTCAGACAATACCTCGTACAGCTACGCAGATCTCTGATTTTGGCGAGCATATTTGAGTACGGCACGGCTTTCCAGTGTGGATCCGTTTCTTCGGTTTGCAAGAACATATCTTGTGGGAGTAGCTTCACACCTTCGCGAATGAATTTGAGATAATCATCGCGTAAAATTGCTATATCTAAGTCGTCGTCTAGAGGATTGTGGCCTCTGTGTCGAACGGCGCCGAGAAGGGAACCCCTGTACAGCCAGTAGCGAAGACGTTTTTTTGACGCGATGAGATCAAAAACCTTCAGCATCCGTGTGAGAACGAGTTCAGCTTGTCGATATTTCGTCCTGCCTTGAGCTCGGATATCAGGGCAGTTCAACTTCTGCACGCCCAGGTGTTCGTGGCGGGAAAACTCACACCGGCTAAGATTTGCGTAAGTCGGCCAAACGAACAAGTCGAAGCCATTTACAACACGTGACTCCGGCAGTTTCTTGTTTACATTCACAAGTAAAAACCATAGTGAAATACATATGCAAAGTATCACAAAAATCCTCTGCTGAAAACTACGGCAAGGAGCAATACAACAGCGACGCCAGATTAACATATTCAAGCCGTAGGTTTGCCTATGTTATAAAACGAAAGCCGCCGTCGAAAACTACTTTCACCCACGTGTTTATCTTGCGCCCCAGGCCTCGCTGCAAAACAGAGGCATCAGCCATCTCGTAAATAATGCATAGTAGTATATCCAGAGAATAAGGCCCGGTTCAGACGCCGCTCCTGACATGCGCCGAACCTAGTAGTAATAGATTCGACCCTGGTTCGACATAGGAGCGACTGTTGATTCAAACGGCGAACTTTTCCTGCCGCACCAAATACACAATAGTGCTTATGTTTAAGGATACATGTTTTTAATTTAAAATAATTTAAAATAATTCATGCAATAGGTACGGCACATGTGAAGAGCGGCGTCTGAATCAACGTCGCTCCCAGGTCGGATTATGCGACAGCGTCAGTCGAACCTAATACCGCTGCCGTACCTAATTCAAATATGCCGAACCTAATTGATTCAGACGCCGCTCTTCTGCCGTACTTAATTCAAGCATTAGGTTCGGCGCATGTCAGGAGCGGCGTCTGAACCGGGCCTAAGCGCCCACAAAAAAACAAAACAAAAAATCAAAGCAGCAAGGCAGCTGTAATCTCGCGAATTTGTAGAAAGTACTTTTGTTTGTGGGAGTAGCTATTTAATAGAACTGGCTCAATTCATCATAATAATTGAGAAAAAATAATTATCGACGCGGTTTTCACAGGTCACGCGACCGCAGCACCCTCCAAAGTAACAGATTGTACCTTTTTGACTCCAGAACTAAAATGATCATGCCTGAATTAGTCCAGATGCCAATTTTGGATTGTCTAGGCTGCATTTTGGCGAAGCAGCGGCAATTTCTATTTATTTATTTTTTGAGATTTCATAAGAGTTTGTATGCGGCCGCCATGTTAGTCGAACTCGGAACACAGAATGAAGCTGATCTGTGACTCAGCTGTGATGTTTAGTTACTTCATATCTTTCGCAGTGCCAATTTTAAAATGTTTCGTGAAGGAAAACTTTATAATTCAGACACAAGTACCGATTTTAGTCGGCCACGCGCGTGTCACACGGCTTTGTTGTCACGGTATTTCAACGTCCATAGCTCCCGATAGATATTTTGTATCGACCGAGAATTTTGCTTAAGTCTTAAGGCATAATAGTGGGATTCGCGAGATAAAAACGAAAAACAAACAAACAAACAAACAAACAAACAAAAAACAAACAAAAAAAAAAAAGATTAAAGAAAACAGGCCAGTAAATGGAGAAAGGAGACATGTATTTACAGACCTGAGCAGAAGTTGCAGCGACAGGAGTCCACGTGCTTCCGAACGAACGATCCAGCAAACGCAACACCCCGGTCGAGTCGGACATCAAAGGGGTGCCTTCGTCTGAAAAACTGTAAACAAACAGACAAACAAACAAACAAACAGTAAATAAATAAATAAAATAATACATATAAACATATATGTAAAATAAACAAAGACAAAGAAAGACAATGAGGAATGCGCTGCAGTTTGTCAACATGGCTTGCGTGTAATTTGCTTATGACTTTTCAGTTTCCGAGCAGCCTTGTAATACAAATTTTCCGGTCAAAGCACTTAATTGTAACTCTGGATATGAAGTCCGTTTAGGTAGTCAAACAACAGTCTTTTACTACCCTCACCCGGACGATCACAACCAACAGGATGTTAAGTCAATCAAAACTTACCCAACCCAGGCCAAAGTCGCCTTCGGACTGAGCGGCAGTTTGTGGTCATTTAAGACCTGCCGATTATCGTGTAAGTCCAACAACTTCACCCCAAGGGCTTGTTCTCCCGGAAGAGGGTTCGCCAAATGGAAAACAACGAGAAGCTGTGTGGTGTGACCACTCAGGGCCACCACAGGACCCGGGAGGGTCAGAATTTGTCGCTGGGCGCCACCCAACGTGAAAAGTCGTAGGAGTCGCTTGTCTGTAGCTACTGCTACCCACGTGCTTCCCAAGGCGATTGCCTGAGGAGAAAGACACCTTTGTTTATACACGGAATGAATATCAATACAAGTACTGCTTGAATAAGAACTGTTACAGACAGAAAAACAGAGACAGGTGGAGACATAGAGAGAGAGAGCCATTATTACAGAAATTCATCATTGCAAACTTTTATACGAATACTGAAAAGCACCCTCAGAAACCCAGGGGCAAATCATGGGTCAAGCCGTTTTTCCCCACTCCTCCTCCTTCACCGTATTTTGTCTCTCGACCTAATCAATTCATTTGTGCAGAAACTACTGCTCTAAGCAAAATATTACCTAAAACTGTTTGTCAGTACGGTTTCTTCTGTAGATAAATGATTGACAAGAAGACACAGATAAATACAGAGACAGATACGGAGATATAACGACATGCTTATGACACGAAAGAAAGTTGTAGTGTTGAACCAATGATCAGTACACAGCCGTTGGTGTTTCGGGGCCCGCGATTCACCCCACCGCCCTAACGCCAAAACACCGACGGCTGAAGACTGAGCCTATATGTATTGTACCTGGATACTTTCGCCTGACGGAAGTGTTGTCTCCCACTCCTTCCTTCTGTCCCAACTTCCAAAGTGCAAGCACACCAGTTTACTAAAAATAAAAATAAAATAAAATAAAATAAAAAATTGCCCATCGGTCATTCCGGAATTTTCGAAAAAGGAGGACAACCTCGAGAGGTTGTTCACAACTTTCGAAAATCTTTACCCAAAACGTTCGGTTCCATTTGATTTCCTCCCGGAATTTTTGGTTTTCTCGTTCAAATGGAAAAGCCCCTGGTTTTGGGCGGCGCCCGATGTAGAGATAAAGCTCATAACAAATCAACTAATTTAAGTCTAGTCATGGATCCGTTTGTTTGTCTGGCAGTCTAACCTACCTGGGTAAATCCTCCAGGGCTTGACAGGCGAGTAGCAGAGCAGAGGAGGAAAGTGCAGCCATGGTGTGATTGAGTTCATTCGTCTTGTGGAACGGATGGTGCGTATTCGTATCATGGAATTCTACTTCGATCGATGACAACTCATCATCGTTATGGCAGCGAACAATGCCCACTGAATTCCAGACCTGCAAATCAATGTTTCGAAGACGTGTTACACGTGCTCTGTCGTCCAGCTACTCTTGCAAACTACCCAGGAGTAAAAATAATTCCGCTAGTTCCCATCAAAAGCACTTCTATTAGAATGTACTCACAGAGAACTTATGGTTACAACTTCAGGTTTCTATTGACTGTTTAGCAGTTGATAGTGAACACTGCCTTTGGAATATGCTCATTGAGAACTTTCATTCGAGTGGTCACGCCATATGACAAATCAAATTCATATTTGGCGCGGACAGACAAGTGATCTGCGGTTATGTATATACAGTTGAACCCTATCAAGCGGCCAACCTTATCAAAGTCCGGAAACTATTGTCAGTATGATACTGTAAATAAAACACCCATAAAGTGGCCGACTGTATATATTCTTCTTGCACTCTCGTAGCTTAGTTGTAGAGTCACGTGACCAGTGTAAGTTCACTCACCATGAATCTGTGCGTGAGGTGGACTGGAGTCGAGCCAGGTTGAAATGGCCGTTGAAGGACTGGCATAAGTGGAGTGTGGATCACTTGTGGCTAAAAAGGAAAAAGTTGTAGAGAATTCATTCTACAGCTGTGATCTTCATAACGTCGGTAGAACTGTAAAAGCCAAAATTTTGTCAACTTGCAACTTTTTTGTCAGAGCGATACTTACAGGAATGATGAGGAAACACGAGTGCATTATTAGTTTTATTTTATGAGCATCGCCATTTTCGGTACAAACACGAAACAATTTAAACTATGAACACACGTTATTGGTCAAAAAAGATATTTAACTGCACAGACAGACAGACAGACAGGTCGGGCGTACCTTCTTTGCAGACACTTCACTTGCCGTGTCGACATCTGCCTCGATCTCGCCCTCGCCAAAATCCAGTGGAGCGGCGAGCTCTGCTTTTAACTTTCGGATATCTTGAGAGGGAAGTTAATAACGTGATTAGTTACGTCACGTGCATGTATTGTAACGTTTTAAGGCCGGGCCCTCAGGCCTGGCTGAGCCTAAAGGCCCGACCGTAGCCGAGCTGACAAACGGACCAAACGACGCACACGTGAACCGGGACAAGAAGAGATTTATTTAAACAATTCATCTGCTTTTATATAGTTTCGGTTAATAATTAGCAGTATCCGTTTTAAGATCATGGGCTCGTTTGCGTAATGGAAGATTACGCAATTATCTCAATGTGGCACACGTTACAGTATTATACCTATCAATATGGCATCAGTAGCTTGAACCCAAGAATGTGAGCAGTACGTAAGTCGTGATCGTCTGTGTTAGAGTAGTCTCCAGCAAGACTGTTGTTGGTGACTGATGTTTCGACTCCCTAAGCGGAAGTCATCTTCAGAGTCAAGTGAAGAGGTTTCGTCAATTGGGGCGGTAGATCTGGGTAGTGATACGTCATCAGTATAGAATCCGGCTCAGATGGTTCAGTTTGGAGCGCACGGCGAGAGACGTTTGTTTTCTTATTAAGCTAACTATACCTTTAAATTCATCGTCTTCGTCGTCTTCAGCCTCGTCTATCCAGCTTGTAGTTTTGATTCGGTGACGTTTCTTTGCCACAAGAGATTCATTATCACTGTCGTCATTAAGGTCTGTTGCCATGACATCAGCGAATAAAGAGTCATTGTCCTCTGACAGAGCTTTTTTGGAAGAGTTCCTCTATAAGCCGAGAAAAGAGTTAGACATTATGTTAACAGACATCTGATGTAAAAAAACTGTGAGAATAAGAATTTGAAAAGGAGGAGAGAATGAGAAAAAAAAAGGAAGAAGAAGAAGAAGAAAGAGAAGAAGAAGAAAAGGAATGAGGAGAAGAGAGAAAAAGGTTCTATGTATAGCCATGCAGTAATTACCTGAAGAGACAACTCAGCAGGTATGACATTTTCACAGACTCCAAATTGACCCTGCAGTAAGAAAGATAAGAACAAAAAGAAACTGGATATACTAGATTGTCAGCACCTGCAATCAAACATACACTTCAGTATATATTTCCAAAAAAACGAAAAAGGTCCTGTCTTAAAAAATCAATCTTAAAGTATTTTACCTGATTGTCAGTGTAAGCAATCTCTCCACTCTCTTTAGGATTCCACACTAAGCCACTAATGGTCAGTGAATTCTCATGTTTAATTCTGCAAGAAAATAAAGTACACTCAGGAATTTGAATGGGGATAGTGAAAATGTTAAATTATTTATGTTATTTACAGATTAAATTGAGTTCAATAATTATTTTGATTTGAAGCAAAACTATCTGAGGGAAAAATAATTGTTTGACCCTCTAAACCACTTAAAATAATTATAAGGGGTAGCCCCCCCCCCCCCCCCCTCCCAGGGATAACCCACCCTGCCCCAATCATGTCCTACCTCTCTACCAAAGTTTGTGATGCAATATGCCATATAAAGATTTCTCCATTGATGCTTGCTGAGGCAAGGTAGTTACCACAAGGAGACCAGGCAGTAATAGAAACAAGCTGAAAATCCAAGAAGATATAAATAATGTCAACAACTTTTATGACAGTAACCCAAGATGTATGCTATAATACTTACAATGCAAAAATCTCCTAACTACTTACCTCAGAGTGGCCATCATCTGCCAGACTGTAGAGCTGTTTCCATGTTTCTCTTTCATACACCTATAAAAATAAATTAGATAAATGTGCTTCTACTGGTCCACAATATTATTGGAGGGGAATCTGCCAGGAAATATTTATGAACATCTGATTTAGTAAGATGATCAAAATAATACTCACCCTAACTTCACGGTTGACAGGAACTGCAATGCACTACAAAAAATTTAAAATACAATGTTAGCAGATAGTGTTGCAATCTTTAACTCCCTAAAAGCATGTGAACTGCCATGATGTGAATCGGCAATGGTGCCTTCCAATTCCTGCAACTTAACACCATAATGTGCATAAAACATACCTTTCCACTTCCTGGTTGCCAAGCCAGTCTACAAAGAGTTTTTGAGGCACTGTGGATGGAAAGACAACTAATTAGATGCTAAAATGTCGAACAGGAAATATATTTGAGAAATATCTTTTCTGTATAAATTTGTAACACAAGGGCCTAGAGCCAAGTTAGTTAATTAAGTGCATACACAGAAACCACATGGTTGAACCTCAAGAAGAATAAAGCCATTTTGTGAGTTGCTAAATGATTTAGGTGGCTGTGACTGAAAATTGAGTTGGAGGGCAGTGTGTAGTACCTGTAGTGGGATGTGACTACAAAGTAAAAAATAAAAGAAAGAATATAATAAAGAATATAATCTTAAAAGTACCTTGCATCGTTGACTTTAGGTAAAATGTTGAATGTGGTGATACAGCTCTAAAAGAAAACAGCATCAATAATAATATAACATCAGTAGAAATGAGAGAAAAGTATACTCTGATATTGTGACACATATAGGTATCTTGAAACTATGCGAAGACTACAAGAGCCACCAACCTGGTCATGTATGTTCCAAATTTTCACGCTGCCATCGCAACTTGAGGAGGCCTGATTGATGAGTAATAATTATTATTAGGTAGTTAACTATAATTAAATAATAGTTAATCAAATATTGGAAAGATAGGAGAGAGGAAAGTGTCAATCTCAGCCATGGTGGCTGAGTGGTGTGCAGGGAAAGTCGTTAGATCTGAGAAGGAAATCCAGGAAAAAAGAAAGATAAGGAAAATAAATGGAAAGATATCTCACCAAAAACTGATCCTTGGGATCCAAGGCCACACCAAGCACAGGTGCTTCATGTCCTTTGAAAACAGTTTGTGCTCCATCCTTAACTATCACAACTTTGATGTTGAAATCACTGAAGTGGAAACATCAGCCAAGTAAGCTTTCTTCACAAGCTAAGAGATCATATTTTACTATTTTTGACAAAATAATATTTGTGCACAATTTTTCTGAAATTTTTCAGTCTCCAAAGCCAAGGCGGCAATAGAAGAGAAAGTAATGTCAATAGAGTGTATAATTATTATCAAGGGTTTTCATTAGATTCCTTACAATGGCTACCGTTTGCGTTGAGAGATTCAAATTACCTAGATGCTGCAGCCAGAACAGTCCCTGATTGGTTGAAACAGATATGATTGACAGCTGCAGTAAATCTTGCCAGAATTCCGTCAGGTGAGCCCTGTGAGAACAAATGTCACAATAAGAATCTTCAAATGTTGAGCTCAAGCTCAATAATTATCCTACCCATAGAAAAAGAAATGTAGGAAAATTGATAGTTAAATCAGTTTTTATCTGCAAACTTGTCCCAAGTTCTCTAATACAGTGTTTGGTATGATGTGAGAGACTAAAGGGAATTGATGAAGGGGAAGCAGCTAAGTACATAAGTTTAGCCAGAAAGATGGACACACTGTATTTTGCTAGTAAAATTATTGTAATGAGCACTGCTTGAGAGATAGTGCTGCAACAAATAAACTGCCTGATGCACTTACCTCAGGAAATGTAAAAGCTTGAACAGAATAATCTGCTGCGGTGAATATTCTGTTTTCCTGAAACCAAAAAAAATGTGATTAATGTTTACAATACAGTAATCCCACACCTCAAGAGCTGCCATTGATAGGGTGGGGTGGTGGAAGTGGAAGTCGTGGTTTAGAGTGGGGGCCTGGGGGGAGAGGGAACGGGGGAGCGAGGGGGGGGGGGGGGGGGGTGGGGATAGTAACAGCTGGCAAAATACGGATAAACTGCCTTACCTTTACTGCTATGACTACTACACGCTCCCCAGCTCGGATTGATTCGGGATCGCTGTCGTCAAAGCCTTTATAGATCCGCACGTCACCATCTGAACCGCAGGTCAGGATGTGTCTACATTTGTACAGGAAATACATTCACTCCGAAACTGGCGACAAATCGATATAAAGAAGGGATCGATCTGTTCGCCGTATCGGCTTCTTGCGATCGATAGTTCGACGCAAAAATAAACTTCATGGTCGCATACTCGCATATCAACAAAACGGGAAACAAGTTCACGGTATAAAATCAACACGTCGAACGTCGTTGTGTGTTATCGTGGTACCATCATACTTACTTCCCGCTGTCGTCGTAACAAATACCAGTGTGGCCCTCACTGTGAGAAAACCTCATCGGTTTTCTGTCAGCTGGCATTTTGGAGCGATTTGACAGATTTGTGAGGTAGACAATCTCCGAAATATCCAACGAGAGAAATTTGGCGCTTTTGCATCAAAATTTCCCGCCAAAGCCTGATTGCTGCCCCAAAATACTGAAGGCTCCTTTCAGTCGACTCGCTTTTTCTCAGGCTCCACGCACTGAATTAAAAGCGGTGGGGTCTGGGGCGAGTGTTTGATTTCAAATATCAAACAAAACAAACAAAACTGCGCTGGTGATCGATCTGCTCTTCGACTGCGTTTGCAATTTCAGCTGGTTTGGGCAATTTTCAGCCCTGTGCATAAAATAAATCAACATCCCAGCTGACTCTCCCCCATTGGATGGGAATTGTCAATTCTCACTACATCACTCATACATTTTCTTCTTAAAAGGTTGGGAGAATCTGTTTTTTGAGCTCAGGAGTGAAAGGGTTAAAGAAAAAATTCCCTAGTTAACTAACAATTCTTCAACAATCCTCCCATACTTATTGCTTTTGTGTCTTTTGCAATGGGGAGTTGGACAAAGGACCTCTGGGACTGGGGATTACCAAAGCTTTCTCCAGTCTCTTGCATAAAATGTGGGAAAATGTTCGAGTTTAAAAACAAGAAATGGATGACTTTATAACAACGATTGTTATGAAATGTTGAACAACGAACCATTAGAAACAATATCAGGCATCCTTCACTGTTTTATTGACCATTATAAGGCATCACTACTGCAGTTTAGCATCAGCACTCGACATTAACGGTTGCCCGCTTGCCCAGGGCAACCAAAACTTTTGGTCGGGCAGGTAAATTCTGAGCCTGGCAACTAGAAATTATGAAAGTTTCTACTGCTTGAAGTCAATCTACAGTCTGAAGGGCAACTAACCTAAAACCTTAATGTCGAACACTGAGCATCTTATCATCTTTTACAATGAATCATTTTTACCTGGGCTAGGTTTGACTGACGAGTTTGCTTACTAGCAGGGTGATAAAAACTGACATATAAGGTAACTTTTGTATATTTTATATACTGGTAACAAGACTTTTATAGACATGTAAATTGCCACCATTTGCAAGAATTTAGATGCAAATAATAACATTATTGTCGATTTCACACAATTTAAGTCAATAATATATTGAATTTTATTATATAGACATGAGTGATTTATTGGAAAACATACCGTGTGTAAAATCCATATGAAACTACATCCGGGACCCGAGTGGTGTATTTTCCATGTCCTCACTAGTGAGGATATCGTTGGAATCATTTCCCACTTTTGCACACTGTTGTTTGTGCAATTTCTTATAAAACACTCGTGTCTGATATAATAAAAAGAAAATTCACGGCAGCTTGAAGATATGGATTTTATTTTCTCATGGTAAAAACAATATTTTACTCACTCGCGAAGCGCTCATTCGTAAAATATTGTTTTTACCACTCGAAAATAAAATTCATATCTTTGCGTCACCATGTAATATCCTCTATATATGTCAAAAAGAAAAACAGATCCTGAATGTACAATTTTTTCTCAACTGAAGCAACAAGAAATACTCATCTAGATGATCATCAGCAGAGTTGTTTTTGGATCACAATAGAAAGTAATCATGTGATTGCCTACAATGGTTTTACATTTGCTATGCTTTCCAATAACTTGATCAAAAACAAGCCTGCACAGCAGCATTCTTAGCCAAACAAGAGCAAAAACCTGATTGCAATATTCTCACACAAGAAAGCAATTGTTTTCACACTGCTGACTGGTTTCTTTTTCAACAACACCAAATAAAGATTACTTTAATTGTCTAATTTTGCTTGGTCAAAAATATGTTGCCTCTATTACAGCCTCTGCGCTTGGTGGGGTATAATTGCTTTTGGTTTTTCAACAGTCATCCAGAAACAGCTCTATAATAATTTGCAATAATATATCCTTATGACATCTGTGAATGTATTACTAACAGCTCCCACATGCCTGGAGGATGTGCCTGGACAGTGTTGGCAGTTCTTATCTTCTGGCTATTTGACAGTCTTTCCATTCTTGCATGAAGCTCCTTAAAAAAGAGGTCATTTGCATCAAGGCAAAAACAAGGCAAAAACACAAATCCATCTGTTTGTTGCTTCCTCTATATTATAACTAAACTGAACTGTACAGGTTACACAAAAATGCATATTACAAATTTACAAATTTAAAAGTCAAATTTACCTGGAAACATGATAAAGGGGACTATGACAATCCCATACGGAGGGGTTGATACACTTTTCCACACACCAATTATCCAACACAGTATCCATGCCCATGCAGCTATAATGTCCGACTTGTTTTTGTACTTGTTCTTCACCAAAAAGCCAGCCTCTTTCCGCTATGCAAGCACAGTGTGAATTCCGCAATAAGCCCTTCTAGCCTCGACAAAAAAAATAAAAAACAAACACAAAAAACAGTAACAATAAAAACCAGTAACAGAAACCCAAAGAACTCACTTTAACTTTCATAAAACTAAATTTAACACTGAGACTCAAAGTTGATACTTGGCACGTCCAGCGCTCGACATTAACGGTTGCCCGCTTGCCCGGGGCAACCAAAACTTTTGGTCAGGCAGGTAAATTCTGGGCCGGGCAATCAGAAACTATGAAACTTTCTATTGCTTGAATTCAATCTACAGTCCAAAGGGCAACCAACCTAAAACCTTAATGTCGAGCACTGATGTCTGTTCTGCTTATATGAGTGATTTCTTCCTTTCTACCATTCATTCAACTATAAATATCACCCACCTGATACAAAACTCCAGGAAAGTAGGAAGTCACTGCAGCCTTGTGCTCAGGAAATGACCATTTGAAAAACTCTGAAGTCTGTGGAATAAAATAACAGGTTAGTCAAGTGGATTTTATGGGTACATTGGTATTCAACAGACTATGTGGGGTACTTGCAAAGACCTCAACAGAAATTTAATAGCCCCATGGGTATCACCATTCTCAGCTTGCATTAACAATCTATCAGAGATCCATTACAATCCTCAGCAAACAGGCCTGCCAACTCTGAAAGTGACTTAGTTCACAACTCAACCCCCTCGCCCTTGGGCCATGCCCAATTCTGCCTGGCCCTGAAGCATGCTAAAGATAAAAATATGGGTGTATGGAAGTTTGAAATTTGGACTTACTGTACCTTCCTTCCATCAGTTCCTTTCTTACTTCAACCATCATCTGAAGGGCAAGGCCAAGCTTTCAACACCATCTCTGCTAAAATAGAAATTCCCTCTTTTGGGAACTTGTCCCTTATTTATTCATTCATTTTATTTAATTTATTCAACTTATTAAATTTATTCCATTTTTTTAAATTTATTCAATAAATTCATTTATTCATTTTATGAATAAATGAATAATTAAATAAATGCATACATGAATGAATAAATCAATTTTGAATAAATCAATTCTGACTGGCCCCATGGAACTATGGGTGTATGGTAGTTTGAAATTTGGACTTAATTAAATTAATTCATTCACTTACACATTATTTAATCATTCATTTATTCATCATTTAATCGTTTATTCTTTTGTTCATTTTTTTATTTATTTTTCTTTATTCCTTTATTCATTTATTTATACACAAAATAATAATAAACAAAACAAATAAAATAAATAAACAAAATAAACAAAAATATATTTTCTTATATTAATTTTTATGGCGCCATGGTTAGAGTCAAGTAGTGTTAGGGTCAGGGTTACGGTTAGTTAGGGTTACGGTTATGGGTTATGGGTTAGGAATGGGGCATCCTGTCGGGGGAGGGGGCCTGGGATGGTGGAGGTACACCAAGGGAGGTGACGGCTGCACAACCACGTTCACGGTCATCCCAGGCCCCCTCTCCCACCCCTCCCCTCAAATCCCATCCCTCCCAAATCCCCTGTACAACCCAGTCCCTATCCACCTACCCTCCGACCAAGAGCCAACCCCACTGAAGGAGGAAGAATGCAGATGAATATCAGCGAGGAGATAGACAGGAAGAGAGTCAAAACAGGGCCCTGAGGGGGCCGTGGGTGCATTGCCTCCCCTCTGATGAGTTGTAGGAGTAAGATGAGAGAGTTAGGGCTAGAATGGGGAGAACTGGCCAAAGCAGTGGTACGCATAACAACCCTCTCGACAAGTTAAATGGGTGGACCACCCCTCGGCGACGAGATCTGGAGCTGCAAGTAGTCCTTTGTAGAGGATGGCACCCTCCATCCGGAGTACATGCAAATGCGACTTGGCGGCAGAGACCCGCCCGTACAGAGGTGCCATCAATGTCGTTGAGGTCTATGTTGCCTGTAAGCCGACCAGTCTCGAGTCACCTGCCCATTCTTCTCATTTTGAGGATTGAAATGCGTACCACTGCTTTGGCCAATTCTCCCCATTCTAGTCCTAACTCTCCCACCTAACTCCTACAACTCACCAGAGGGAAAACAATGCGCCCACGGTCTCCTTAGAGTCCTGTTTCAAACCTCTTCCTGCCTATCCCTTTGCTAACATTCATCTGCACCCTTCCTCCTTCAGCAGAGTTGAATGATGGTCATCATCAGGTTGGTGGGAAGGCACACATGATCATACAGGGGACGAGGGACTTGAGGGGACAGAAAAAGGAGAACATTGAGATTATACAGTAATTGGAAGAGAGCCTGGAACAGTCTGCAGGAAGAATGTCCACAATGGTCTGCAGGAAGTCGGCCTGGAACAGTCTGCCTTCCAAGCTGTAGGAAGTCAGCCAAGAAGAGTCTGCAGGAAGTCAGCCTGGAACAGTCTGCAGCAGTTGGAGGAGAACATCTGACTAAAGTTGGAAAAACAGGAATCATGGGGTAAGAAAACAGTGTACATGTATACTTCATGAGAATAGAAAATAATAAAATGATATTACACAATGCGTCCACATGTGTTGGTCTGTCTGTAATGCTCTTTCCAAGGCCCATAAAAAAATCCAAGATGGCTGCCACATGCGAGTTAAAGAAAGCAGTGTTGTATCCAGAGTGCGCCATTGCGTCCTGGGACACACAAATCTTAATTTGGACACAAAAAACTCCAGCTAGTGCGTCCGCTTGGACGCACTCAAAAAATTAATTGACAATTAGCGACTCTTTCCGGAATGCGACCCTTCCTTCACCACTGATAGCGTGTCGGTAAAGCCCAATTTTTCGCTTACGACACAAATAAAAAATCACTCCGTGATTTGGTTATCTATTGCATACAACACAGAAAAGTAGTACAATTTCATAAGGGTTAAATCCTGGAATGCGAGTGTGACTGAACAAATATTCAATCAAATGTTACTGTAAACCACTGGCCATTCAAGCAGCTCAGTTTATCACGACATGCACACCTTTTATCAATCACGACGACACCACTTTTAATATGTCAAACGGTCGAAATCTGTCCGCATACAAATCTTAAAACATTGACCTGTAGTCTTGCACATCAACTGAAAATCAAGCTGTCAATTTTTCGTGTGGTGAAATTTGATAACCCAAAGAATTGAGTTCAGATTTGCATAAATATGTTTTGTGCACATGGCGGATGTCAATAAAATACTTTTAGCCAAAATCCTCCTCGAAAGAGAACAAAATGTTGCAGGAACATTAAAAATGTCCAATCGGCTTGTTATTTGTTTGGTACAAAAATAAGCAATGTGAATAATGATGCACCAAGAATATTAACATCAAAAATGAATATTAATTAGTTGGACCCCACAAAATCCTACTTTGGCCCCTAAATTTTGGAAGAGGGGGTCCGAAAGATCCCCGTTTTGAAATCCTGGATACAACACTGAGAAAGTATAAAAATTTGCCTCGTATGCAAACCACAGCTCTTTTGGAAATCAGAAATGAGTTTTGCAGAAGAATTTTGTCAATTGATCAGAGATTCACAGAATTTAGCAAGTACATTAGATAAAGCACCACAATATTGACAGTGAAAATTGAAAATACCCAGGGAGTAATGTAAGGAAGCGACAATAAGAACTTATGAGAGATTAGGAGAAGTAGATAGGAGAAGACATGTAATAAAAGGAGTTTGGACTGTACCCAAAACATCGTGTGTCATCCAAATTTGATCGAAGTGCCACTTTTAACTGCCAACCAGTGAAGCAAATGGATAATGTATGCTCCAAAGCATTCGTTTCCTGCAGACCAACAAAAAAAAAAGGTTATTACAGAGACGTCAACTCTCCGAGAAAACAAACGTACCCTTGATCTATTACTCCTAACTACCGTACACTGATATCCTTTTATTTTTCTGGGTACCAAGGAAAGCCGCCATTTTGGAATTGTTCGGCAACCGGAGGTTTCGCCCCGAAGTAGTTTCGACCCCAGGAGTTTCGCCCCGAATCAAAGTCGTTTCGTCCCAATACAAAGTCGTTTCGAAATAACGACTTGGAATTCTGTTGAGTCGAGCAAACGCTTCGGATGACCTCGAATGTGGAAACAAAGCAAACGCTTTCGCTTTCCATTTCTCTGCAGTAATAAACGCACAATTTTGAATTCAAAGAGTTCAAACTTCCACAGCAGTGAATCATAAGTTCTGAGAAGCGATCACGAATTCAGTTAGCAGCGAATAAACTTTCGACAGATATTGTTCGAAGGACCGTTCGAAGTGGAGAACGCGAGTCGCACCGTGTAAATCAACGAAAAGTGAATTCGAGCATAGCTCCCAACACAAGCACAATCTTATATATAGAAAATAATCTATAATATATCTTACCGTTTCGATGGCAACCTGCCTTCGCCACGGGTAATCGCACCAGCGGCTGAAAAGACGCTCAGAAGCTTTAATTCTTGCCGCTCTTTTCAACGGTCGTTTAGGGCCTTTCTCCTTAAATGGCTGGCTTTTCCTTAAAAGGTCACAGGGCGCTTGCTTTATTATGAACAACCCTATATATCGACTTACATGAAGGACGCCGCAGAACAAACATCGCGGGCGCACAAAGGAACGTAAGCAAGGGAAGTAACCGAGAGAGGATTGAAACCGAGTGTTGTTCGGAAACTCTCCGAGCGACAGCCGATCAAATTAATTGTCAGCGGGAATTGCGCACAGAATAAAAATTAAAGATGGAGGGTGGAACGGACATTTGATATTTATTTGCAGTAAATTGGCTTTATAGAGACAAATTAAATTTCGCAAAGAAAGAGCTCGGTATATAATATCGAGTGAATATTTCGTTTATACCGAGTGGGAAATTTTCGCCTTTAATTAATGACAGAATTATTCTAATATAAACAAATTTGATGCTTGCTGGTTGCTGTAATATACATTTCAAGTTTGATATCCACCTAGTCATTGCCATAGGATGTTATATTTGGTGCACTAAAATCCCTCCAAAACCTTAAACATTTCTAAGTCCAGTGTTCGGGATCCAGCTAAGAATGGCCGGGATCCTCCTAAGAACGGCGACAGAATTATTCTAATATAAACAAATTTGATGCTTGATGTTGCTGTAATATACATTTCAAGTTTGAGATCTACCTAGTCATTGTCATTGGATGTTAAATTTGGTGCACTAAAATCCCTCCAGAAACTTAAATATTTCTAAGTCCAATGGTCGGGATCCTGCTAAGGATGGCCGGGATCCTGCTAAGAACGGTGACAGAATCATTCTAATATAAACAAATTTGACGCTTGCTGTTGCTGTAATATAAATTTCAAGTTTGATATCTACCTAATCATCGTATACCTGCCAACATTTTTCGATTGCAAGGCGTGAGGTTTTTTCAGAATTGCGAATTTGACGCTTGATATCTACCTAGTCATCGCCACTGGATGTTAAATTCGATGCACTAAAATCCCTCCAGAACCTTAAATATTTCTAAGTCCAATGTTCGGGATCCAGCTAAGGATGGTTTGGATCCTGCTAAGAACGGTGACAGAATCATTCTAATATAAACAAATTTGATGCTTGCTGTTGCTGTAATATAAATTTCAAGTTTGATATCTACCTAATCATCGTATACCTGCCAACATTTTTCGATTGCAAGGCGTGAGGTTTTTTCAGAATTGCGAGGGTTTCAAGCGCTCGTACCAACCCCCCTCCCCCAGGCGCGAGCTTCTAGGGGGGTCCGGGGAAAATGTTGAAATCTAGTTTCCCTGAAATGGCATTTCCTTCATTTTCGCGGTAGTTTTTTAGCCAAATCTAAGCGGTTTAAATTGTTTTTTTTTTTTTGTATTAGCCAGCCAGGCGCGAGAAATTGGTCCGCAGGTAGAACCTTAAATATTTCTAGGTCCAATGTTCGGGATCCAGCTAAGGATGGCCGGAATCCTGCTATAAGAACGGTGACAGAATTATCGGATCAACATCAGGACCGTTTGCTGTTTCTGCCTCTGTCATGCGTACCTGTTAGTTTTGGCTCCAATAATTCACATCAGACATGTCAGTATTATGCCTTCGCGAGCCTGCGATGAAATCGTCTTGCGGTATCATTCATGCAGATAATTATATAGGTTTTTACATAATGGTAAGCAAGCGATTACTCCTCTGCGCTCTGTGAAAGTGCTGTTTTTTTTTAACCTTTGAGCAGTCATGCGGCTTACGCAAAAAGAGGGAAAGATTGCTACTGTAACTTTATTACTGACTAAAATGATACAATATGTGGAATTATTAAAAGCAAAATGATAAGCTAAGGGAGACTCAATCGCTGTCTTCATCAGTCTTCGTTTTCTTTTTCTTTTTCTTCTTTTTCTTCTCTTCACTCTTTGTGACCTGGTAATACAATATAAACTGTGATTACTATACATTTCCTATAAACGTTTAAGCAAGTTAGGGGAGGGGTGGTGGGGAATATGTTCTGATCTTTGGTAGTGGTTGGAACTTGGTATTAAGTCTGCACTTACCACAACTTCTTCGCTTTCCTCTAATTCTTTGCTCTTCTCTTTCTTCTTTTTCTTTTCTTTCTTGGTTTTCTTTGTCGGGCTTTCACCTAAAAGAAATCAACAAATAAACTAAACTAAACTAAACTAAACTAAACCAAACTAACAGTGTAATGCCACCTCTTAAGAGAACTAGGTTGACTGCATCGGCGTGGCGGAAGACAAACTGGTGTATCAACTGTGTGTTGATGAGGGTAATGGAACGCCGTGAAAGAGACATAGCTGACGTTTCGAGCACTAGCACTTCGTCAAAGCGAATGAAGGCTAGCACTCAAAACGCCAGCTTTTGTCTCTTTCACGGCGTTCCATTACCCTCATCAACACACAGTTGATACAACAGTTAAACTAAACTAAACAAACAAACACTACCTCTAACAAACATAGATGACTTGATCAAGTGAGTTATTTAAGCCACAAAAAAAAAAAAAAAAAAGAAAAAAAGAAAAAAAATTTCCTGACAAATTCTTCACTGATAGCTATTAACCCTGGTGCCTAAAAGGGACTCCCCTCCAACTTTACCCCTGGTGCCTAAAAGGACCTCCCCCTAGTGGGACTCCCCTCCTAGTTTACCCCTGGTGACTAAAAGAGACTCCCCTCATAGCTTACACCTGTGTAGACTTTACCCAGACCTCTCCCTTCTTTGTATATGTACAGTACATACGACAGTCTGCATACCGTCATCAGTGGCAGGAGTCGTTGGTGCTGTTCGCTCTTCTTCGTCTTCTTCCCTCTTCCTCTTCTTCGAGGTTTTCTCAATCGTAGAATCAGCACTTGCATTGTATGACTTCACTTGGCTGATAAAACAGAATCAAAGTTACCACAATAAATTGATATCACAGCATCGCGAACCTGTGTTAGGCCCGTCATTTATGAAAGAACGAACAGAATGCATCAGGCGGCAACGTATGCAAATGCTAATTTGAAACGATTCATCTTTTAGGCTTTCAGAGGCACATATGACAAAAACCTTGAGCTCACGCGTGAAGAGTGTAAATCAAGAAAACGTGTCTATAAGTTGTCATGGCGACATATCACACTCAATGCAAATGAATTTTACTACCAACAAAGCTGTCAAGCTTCCTCAAGCTTGTGCACAAATCCAATTACTGTAGTTTGACGATCAAAAGCAGCTTCTGTTACAGATGTAACCGAGCGCACTACGGGACAGTGGAGGGCAGGTGGCAAGGAGCGGTCAAAAACACAAACTGCTCAAAGCAACCTCCGCGACAGAACTGAATTATTGACGTCAATTACACGCGATAAAAGCTGACACGAACGACTGTGTGATCCGTTACTATATTTGGTATTCACGCTCGCGAATCCTATCCGACCGCGGAACAACTGAAGCTATGTGAACTTCTTTATGTTTTCCTTCCTAAACTAAGCCTGGTTACACAGACTGGAGTAAAAGTAACTCAATTTTCAATTTTCAGAGTTAAAATAAATCCTGCACAAATAACTCCACCTGGAAGAGTTGTTTTTACTCCATTCGAAGAGTTGCTTTTACTCGGTAAAATTCTAAATGTATAGAAACAACACTTTTTGTCTGCAACTTTTATCAGTAAGGTGGCATTTCAGCTCCTCACCTTTTGTTTTCATACTTGTCTGCTTGTGCTTTCATCTTCCCTGAACCACTGATTTTCTTCATCTGCAAGAGGTATAAATATTCCACATCAAGCAATGACCTGCCAACCTAATGAAATGACTTTTGCTTTTTACAAACAGTGGAACCTCTCATAAGCGACCACCCTTCATTTGGCTTAAAGTGGTCGCTTACCAGAGGTGGTCACTTACGGAAATTTCTCACCATGGGAGGCCAAAGCGAGACCCAGCTTTGAGCCACAACTAGTGTCAAATAATGCAGTTTTAATGAGTGAAAAACAACTTTTTGATAAATCAAGTTTTGATAAATCAACCTTGCGTCCTGTTGCATGTTACATTACATTTTATGATAGTGTTTTGTCCAGTCCGGTTTCTGCAAAGAAGTTAGTCCTTGCCCAGAAATTTTCTCTTTGAGAGGATAGAGTGGTCACTTACCAGAGGTAAAAAACAATAGCAAAACTGGATGGTGTTTATTCCAATGCAGATTGATACTAGCATCGAGTTGTAAATATAGACAGACAAATCAGATATAAGGACAGCTAGATAATTACTATTTCACACACCTGGCCGTCTTCAAACATCTTAAGTCTGCTCTCCAGTTTTGAGCGATTCTCGATGCCCATTTCTGTTCCAATGTCTTC
The DNA here is from genome assembly GCA_964036295.1 of Plumapathes pennacea. Taxonomy (NCBI): domain Eukaryota; kingdom Metazoa; phylum Cnidaria; class Anthozoa; order Antipatharia; family Myriopathidae; genus Plumapathes; species Plumapathes pennacea. The sequence continues at coordinate 1,934,446 of OZ038470.1, forward strand.
CCCAAGAGCGTCCACTCGTGCTGCCAGGGAAGCTTTTGCTGCCAACATACGAGATATCTGACAAAACGAATGTGGACAAAATAAATTGAAGCACAAGTACAAGGAGAAGTACAAATCGTGCACACGATGTATGGCTGCAGATTTACATTTAATAATTTAATAAACATTTACTCATTTATTATATAGACATGAGTGTTTTACTGGAAAATATACCGTGCGTAAAATCCATACGAAACTACATCCGGGACCCAAGTGGCGTATTTTCCATATCCTCACTAGTGAGGATATCGTTGGCATAATTTCCCGCTTTTGCACGGTTGTTTGTGCAATTTCTCATAAAACACTCGTGTCTAATATAATAAAAAGAAAATTACACGGCGGCTTGCAGATATGGATTTTATTTCCTCGTGGTAAAAACAATATTTTTACTCACTCGCGAAGCGCTCGTTCATAAAATATTGTTTTTACCACTCAAAAATAAAATTCATATCTTCGCGCCGCCATGTAATATCCTCTATGTATTTTACAAGTTGAACCATTATTCAAACACCACTAAATGGACTCTTATCAAGCAAAAGTCTGCAAAATATTACAGATACCGGTTGTAACTATAGTTTGAATTATGAGCCACTGGGCTCGAACCGGACGTGTCGTAATATTCATTGATCACGTGCAATATTTTTTATTAGAGTTCAGTTTTCATTTTTAAATTGATAACATACAACAGACAACAGACAAGACCATAGTTTCGAAGGACGTAATCACCTGTAATCGGGGAAAGAGGTTAGATACTGATTTACATTCGTTTTGGTTTATTACTTGATATGTATCTTTGCTTAGTACATTTGTCCAACTTCTTGTTCGATTCATTTTGTGTGTTTTGTTTGTGTTCATTACCTTTTATCAAATTTGTTACATAATATAAGTGCACAGTATGTTTTTGTCCGTATCTTACGCATTGGTTTTCACCATTGTTTGATTACAGTTTTTACGTACATCTATATCGACTTCAATAAACACTATTTCATGAACTGAAGTGGTCGTTGAGGTCTTAGATGTTCAGTGGAAAACGCCCCCTAGCGGCCGACTCGGAGAACAAACACCGCACTCCTCTCCAGCCGTTACACCGATCTCATATGCATAACCTGTAACAGTTTTTGGCCATGTTATCGGATTGAAATGTGTTTTAACGTGCAGAGGAATATTACTATAATACAACTTGTAAAATACACTTGCAAATGCTTTATTGAGTTGGCCCCAGTATTTAGTGTCTGCATGTGTGTGAATCACAAAGTGGCTGGATGCTCAAGTGAATGAGTGAACAAAAGCTTGAGAGTTGAGTGTGTCTGTGTGTGAGAGAGGGGAGAGAGAGGGAAAGAGATGAAAGGAAGGAGAGAGAAGAGGAAGAGAGGATAGAAAAGAAAGAACACAGGAGAGGAGAAGAGACAGAGACAGAGAGGGGCGGGGGAGAGAAGAGTACGAAATATATAACATGTAGTTGGCAGTTAATCTACATTATCCATTATTGTAGCCTAAAGACTGGCTTTCACTAGCAGTAGAAGAACCTTGTGCACAAAAAATAAAAAAATTCTCCCATTTCCATATAATTATGCTTTATATAATTTTCTTCATACTCAGTGCTGCTGTAACTCATACAGTTCTGTAAATGCCTGTGCAGATTTCATTTCTTTCTCTCACCTTGCCCTTGTTCTTTGGGTTTGTCTGTCCCACAATAGAGGCGTGATAAATCAGTCCATACTTGGGTGTATCATGCTTTGTCTTCAATGCTCTGAAAAGTACACACAAAAGATAAACACACAAACAAAATCAACAAATAGTATACAAAAAAAGTTGAACTTAAATTGTACAGGGTGTACAGAAATAATTATCCTGTTAAACTACAAAGCTGAATTCGGGAGAATTGTGATGTCACCAATGTTTTGTTTGTCAAACTAGCTCTCACCTGAACAATGCTTTTTCTGCTCCAAGGATTTGTACAGTTGATGATGGATGCTTTGCCAGATTTAAGAGTGAGCCTACGGTGATAAAACCAATGAGTGAAATAAGTGAAAGAATGACTGAATAAATGATCCCATCATTTATTAGAGAGAGAGTTTTTTAGTGATATTCTAATAGTTGAACTGAATATTTGGTTACCAATGTGAGTGAGTGTCAAGTGTCTTAATACTAGTGATGATTATGTTTTATATAAGTACAATACCTGCATGAGCTATCAGCCGAGCCCCCACCAGTTCTCCCACCAGAATCGTCAAATTAGGAGCAATGGCAGTCATACGGTTCTTGAGATAATCATATAACTGTCCTCTGTACTCAGTAATCTCAATCACCTGCAGCAAAGTAGAAGAAAACTATATTAAAACAACCAAGCCAAGCATTAACCCTTTCACTCCTAAGCTCAAAATACAAATTCTCCCTATGAGCGATGTAGTGAGAATTGATGTTTTAATCAGCTGTCATTTGTACAAGGTATCAAATGCCAAATTCTCCACGCTGTTTGATATATCTCTGGTGGGAGACTGAAAAGAGAAAATTGAAGTTGATCACTCTTGGGAGTGAAAGGGTTAATATACTGCTAAGCCCTTCAGTCAAATCTGAAAAGACAAAAGTTATAAATAAGAGTTTGAGATGGTTAAGTTGAGAGAATTGGGGTCTACAGTAAACAAATAAAGAGTATCTGGCAAAGTCACATAATATTGATGCAACTGTACCTGCTCACATAAAAATGTGATGTTCATAATGTCTTCATCTGCAATCTGTAAAAAAAATAAAATGTTTAACATGGCACAGAAGTCCTCAGTAAGGACTCAACTTTGACTTTTCACACCTCAGTTCCCATGGAGATCTCTGCTGCTGCTTTGACTTCCTCCTCAACATCCTCAGGTAGGATTTCTGACAAATCTACTTTTTCCATGTTGGACCTTAAACCTGAAATCAGCATAAATGTAGATTGGACCATGCCTATATACCTTATCATGACCACAACCCCCAATACTTTATGTTGACAAAACTATTGGTGAATGCTCCATCCTCCCCCTCCTTCTCAAACACAAATCACGTACTGTACATGCATTACTCTCTTTCAGGCTTTCAGCAAATATTGAGAGTTGTCATACTGTACCTTCTCAATAATTTCTGATGAAAAGACTACCCAGTAAAAAACAAAACCTTAGAACCAACACATTAAGTGACTTACCAACTTTCTTGACTGTCTTAGCATACGCCAGATTATCGGTGATAATTTTCCCCATTTCTGGGAAGTGCCAGCCATACCATTCACGGCAGCGCATGACGTAGTTGTTGAGCTCTTTGTCAAGGTCATCCAGCAGAGAAATGGCCTGTACAATCATGGTATCTACCTTGTCTGGACTAAACTTTAACTTGTAACGAGACAGGCTGAAATGATGAAAGAGGCACCGATTAAAAACAAACAAATTTTTCGGACAAAAGTCAGGTTTGCGTGCCATTCTGTTTCACTGCAAGAGCTCTCGGGGGCTTCTAGTGAAACAAAATGGTGCACAAACCAGAGTGAACAGTACTTGCTATTCCCAGATTGAGAAGCCAGTCAGAATGCACAAAAAGCACTATTCACAACACTAATATAATACATATGTGGTATGGAGGAACTGACACTAATAATTAGTGTCAGTTCAATTATTGATGGCAGAGAGTTTGCTCAGATAAAGACCACATGCATGTTTAAATTTATTGCTCTGCCTCAGTAAAAATACAATATCAATAATAAAATCAAGAACTATTCTCGTGATAAACTTACCTGTGAGCTAGACCCAGGGCCATGGCACTCATCTCTTTCTCTGGCAGTCCTGTGATTAGGTTGTTGATCTGGCCTCTAATTCCTCTCATCAACTCATGGATAGCAGGGTTTGACACGCAATCAATGCTCAGCTTTTCCTGGGATTATAATCACATTCAAAGAGAAATACATCATACAGTCAACTCTCCCTAAGGCAGACACCCTCTGGACAAGATTTAATGTCTGCTTTAGGTGTTTGCCCACTGAACACTGCAAAGAATGTTCAAAACATCAGCCAACTGCCTCTTTAACCCTTTCACTCCCACAATTAAAATGCAGATTCTCCCAACCTTTTAAGAGGAAAATGTATGAGTGATGTAGTGAGAATTAATAGTTCAATCTGCTGTAAATTGAAGTTCTGCTTACTGTATGATATATTTCTAGTGAGAAACTGAAGGAGAAAATTGAAGTGAAAGGGTTAAATAATTATTACAGTCCTCAGCATATCCACATAAACCTTGCATGTAATATGTTCCAGCTAGGGCTTGGAGCCCTACATCCATGTTCCAGTGAGCTAACCCATGCATACCCCATTATACTAACCTTGATTACATTGCCAAGTTTTGCATCTGACACAGCCAACTGCTCGTGAAGGTCTTTAACAACAACTTTCTTCAGAATTTTCTTAAGACTCTTGTTCATCTTTCCCTCCACCATTGCTGTCGCCGCTAAAGGGATGAAGAAACATTAGATGCCTGTGATGACCACATATTGTCAGGTGCAAGGATGCAGTACCTCCTGGTATTCCTGACAAGAGATACTGCATCCTTGCACCTTGGACAATAAAATATTGTTTGGGAAAATCATGAAAAATACCACCAACCTGCCAATGCATCTGTCGTATCACTGAATTTCTCAAAGTGCTTGAGTTTTACCCTGAGGACAATTCAATATTCATCATTATCACTCATCACTACATTTGCATGAATCCACTTAACAAAAGCCGAGAACAGCATATAGTTGCAGAATGAAGTAGACAGATTTTGAGTCCGAAAGGGTGATCAGATATCAAAGGAAAATTTCTCATTCCGATATGTAAATGTGCATCTGTAGTCACGTATTACATAGTTCAATAATAATGGAGGAAAAAGGCTAGTTAATTTCTTGAGTTAAGCTGATCATACCAGCCATTCACGCAACAGTAGCAGCTACATATTACTCATACAGTCCCTGTAGATTAATTTGCCTAGAGTAACTTACTCTAGCTAGCCAAATAAAACAAGAGAATGCCCCTTCATTTCAGCTAGAATGCTGGTAAGGTTAGGAGAATTAAGTTTTAGATATTTGGGGACTAAACGATTTTTATACCTTTCTCTAAGGTACAGTGGAAGATATAGCCTCTGTAGGCACCAATGAATTAAGGCAGATAGTTTTGAAGCTGGCCCCAAATGCAACCATGAGATTTCTACTATATTCTCTCCAAATATATGGAGAAAATGGTTGCTAATCTCTTGTTTTGGTTCAAGCATGTCCGAACATCAACTCCCCAAACACGGTACTACAAAGCCCACAGCTGAAAATTTAGTTGCATTTTGGCCATGTTTGCACGATGTTTGTGCAAGGGGCCCTAAGGGTTGGTTAGTATAGCCTTGATCTTGGGAATAACAATACATACACAGTACATAGCCACATCAACCAGTTAGCCGAATTTGACGAAGGCATGCAAACAAGACATGCTGCGTCTATGTTGTCCTTTAACACAAACCACATACCACTGCAGAACCACCCATTGTCGGACAGAAAACGCGGTACAAAAACAGTTCTATAAACAATGAAGACATACACTTTACTCGCTCCATCTGGATTCACAAACTCCTTGTATAAATCATCGGTCTTCTGTAGTTTCTTTTCGTCCAGCAACTGCAAAGAACAAGTAATTTTACGGGCTAATCAACACAAAAAAGCTTCACTTTCTACTAAGAAGCGTTCTCACCTTAAACAGAGCGTAGCCTGCTGGGGTTTCGAACAGAACTAACATGTTTCCGGTGAAGATCCACAAGCAGCAGAACGCGAAGGAAACTCAGCACGTGTTGTGCAAGCAGTGCAAAGTGCTTCATGTAAGCCTGACTGAGATGTCCCTGGGGGGGATAGCGGCAACATGCGTTGCGAGGCCGAAAATTGATTATTGACTGTATTTTGAATGCAAATACAGCTGTAGGTGCAAATAGACCAGTAAATGAGCCCAACCATAACTGTTTATTCCCATTTTTTTAAAATAAAATTGCCCAAAACAACCAAAAAATATAAAAACGGCTCGGTAAATATCCACCGCTATTCACCGACACTGACGCGAATAATTGTTTTAGTATATACCACACAAGTTTAATAGCCAACTCCCAAATAGCTATTCTATTTCCGACAAAAGCGGGCAAAAATTGGGTTCGCGCGCCATTTTGTTTTACCGGAAACCGCCGGGAGGTGAATAGTACTTGATATTCCGAGATTGAGGAGCCAATCAGAGCGTGTGAAAAGCACTATTCACTTGTGTGGTATATACTAAATATATATATCCCACTATAGTACAACTAAATAATGGCAGTGACTGAGTTGAAAGTATAACCTAATCAATTTCACAAAACAAATTTAGCAATAATAAAAAAAGTATAAATAACCAAATAGCCTCCAGAAATCACTTATTTACATATAAAAACACATTTTCAGGAGTGGATACAGGTGAAAATCTGACTTGTTTCCAAAGGCAAGTTGTGGGCCATGCCTACCCCAGAAAAAAAAAAACAACAACAACAACAACAACAACAACAAAATAAAAAAGAAGAAGAAGAAGAAAGCAAGAGCTATCTGGGTTGCATTCTTCAGTCTTCCATTTTATTTTAAACATAAAAAAATCCCCTTAGTATAGTGCACCCCTTTGTTTGACCCTATAGAAGAACCATAATTTATCTACACGATATGTTTTATAGCCGTGCTGATATGTATCAAAAATAGTTCTCACAGGGACTAGCATTCTCATTTATCTAGCAATATAGTTTTCTTAACCCTTTCACTCCCAAGATTGATCAACTTCAATTTTCTCCTTCAGTCTTTCACCAGAGATATATCAAACAGTGTGGAGAATTTGGCATTTGATAGTTTGCTTAGATAAAAGTTGATTGGCCTATCAATTCTCACTACATTGCTCATACAGTTTCTTCTGGAATGGTTGGGAGAATTTGTATTATGAGCTCAGGAGTGAAAGGGTGAAATCTATCAAGACTATGGATGGTGACTTGACAATGGAGAAAATCACAAAAATGCATCTCCATGATCTGAATCATCTGCCATCAAGGGCATGTTACTTTCTGGACCCTGTTCGTATCCACTGCGTTTGCGGTGTCTCTTGAACACATATACACAAACCAAACATGAGCCAACTGCAAACAAAATTCCAATAATCAAAGCCACCAGCTCTGCAGTTGGCATCCTATGTGATTTTGGCTTCAAATTATTGGATTCCTTCAGGAGATGGATGACTTTACTGAGGGAGCCGTTATTTGGAGCCGGTTCAATACCCAACAAGTGACAAATAAGGGGGTAGATATTGACCATGTCAAAAGGTTCAGAAATGTAGCCTTCTTTAAAGGCAGGTCCATGTGCAATAAAGAATGGTTGCAAATCCTTACAGGATGATGGTGGAAAACCATGGGTGCCATACGAGTAATTCTTTGGCAGAAACAATGATCCATTTCTGTTCTGTGAAGAAGCTGGTGTAAAACCATTATTCATGATGATCACAAACTCTGCAACACGTCTGTTATTTGCATAATGCAATTCAACTGGAACTTCTTCTTTCTTGTAAACCTTGAATTTGCCCTTTTCACTTTTCTCTGCAGCTTTCAGAGCAGAGTAAAGAGCAGTGCGGTTATCCTCATGGCGAGGATTCATCATAACATTGTTTCCACTCCAGTGCCATACAATGTATAAATTCTTATCCACATATTTGTCGAAGTTAACTGTGGAATTTCCATCGAGGGTCGTCATTCCGTGATCAGAGGTAATAATCAAATTTACTTTTCCATCTAGTCCGTTTTCTCGCAGTCTCTGCAAAAGGTATGCGGTTCTGTTATCATTTCTTATTATGGCTTGTCTAAATTCCTCTGTCTCAACCCCATAAACGTGCCCCTCGAAATCTGGGTGGTCGAAATACAAGGCAGCGAATGACACCGGCATTTCTTGGGTTAGCCAGTCTATAACAAGATCAATCCGATCTGTCCAATTCATTGATGGCCGGTCTAAGAAAGGTTTTTCGTAACCAAGGTCTTTGGTTCCGTTTGTTGGAAAGTAGCCTCGAATTTTCACATCATAACCAGGCCAGAAACACAACCCGCTGCGGAATCCTTGTCTCTCGTTCGTCACCCAAACAGGTTCTCCTCCGTTCCACCAACGCGATTCGTTATTTGCCATATTAAACGAGGCGTTCCAAACTGGATCGTACACACTATTTCCAAGGATCCCGTGGGACTCTGGATACAGACCAGTCACTATCGTATAATGGTTTGGAAAGGTTTCGGTCGGGTAAACGTTGTGTACATAAGATTTCACGCCCGTCTGCACTATCTTGTCAAAAGTCGGCGTCTTTGCTCTGCTCATGATATTCCAAGGAGACCCGTCAAAAGAAATTAGAATCACTGGGTTTGCAGTGGCTTTAGCTGAGGTGGACGAAACAGAAGATAAGCGCAAATATGCCAACAGAAACAGGAACGCGAAGAACCGACGGCCGGACCCACAAGACGCCATCTTGTCACTCCGTCAGGAAGTTTAATGACACGTCACCAGGGGGGGCAGGGGGTCTCCGTATGGACACGTCCAGCTCCGAACGTAGTTTATTTTACGTTCAAGTGCTTTTTACCAGTCCAGGCAAGACAGGGTGGTACAGAAGGCCGAAGGTTATAAGAAGATGAATGACTGCAGTAGCCGTGAATTATACAAGCCGGTTTGATTCCCAGATGTCGTAGATATTCGACTGTCAAAAGGGTCCAGTCAGTAAAGCACCCAGTTTGAAGGTTGGCCCATGCGAATTATATTATTTCAGCTGAACATATAGCCTGTGTACAGCCGTCCCATCTCTTCACATGAACACAAGATGTCAAAAACAGCCAGGCGCAGGCGCAGGCTAGTTCCAGGGTTCCGCACGGTGGGTGACGTCAACAGGCATAAAAGACCCTCATTCCCAGGTCGATCCGCGTGAGAATGCATGTTGTGGTTGTCCTGGTGATTTACCGTCCTGCAAAGCTGCAGAGAAAACAGTGCAAAACAACACTGGTATGTTGGGGTTGTTGGCATCTACCCACCCTTATCTCATAAGCAGATTCAATCCAACTGTGTAACACTGGTTAGTAGAAAAACTTCAACCCCTCCCCCCACCCCCCTCTCCTCGCACACACATGTACCCTAATAAGCAAACAACACTCAAGGAATCAATCAAACTTGGTATATATTGTTGTGCCTCTCTTATCATAGGTACTTCACCACAACAACTTCATAAGATAACATTATTTTGATGACAAGAAAAATTATCGTGCTGAATGTGTCTACAGTAAATTTGATAAGAGTGGTTCACACAATATTAGCCTGCATTTTACGTATTAAAACATATTTGAATAAAAATTGGTGGGGCCCAAATCAGAAGTAGGAAGCAGATCTTTACTAACATGATTGCATGTATATAAAAAGGGTCAATGTTAAATAATTTGTAGTACTTGATTTCTATACGAATATTATTGTTTGCAAAGATTAGTTTCTTTTGGCCTAAAAATGTAGAGCACTCTCATAAACAAAAAAAAGCAAGGACAAGGATTTGCTCAAGTGCAGGCACCTTGCACTATTTTAGATTAGTTTATGATCTCAAAAAAGTATGTATATCAAGCTTTGCAAAGTTTGTCAACATTTTAAACTTATCTATAAATCTGGGATTATGAAAATACACGATCCATTTTCTTAGTTTCTTTTACAGTCTACCCTAGAACTCCTTAGAGTGATCAAGTTCAATTTCCTTCTTTGACTAGATATACATTATTATGCATTGAGACCTTTTGCATTCAAAGATTGCTTAGGTTAAAACTGAATAAACTATAATAATCAGTGATCATTACTATCACAGCATCACCCATATATAGTCTTCTTGGTTGGACTTGAATTGAGTTCACAAGAGTAAGGTTAGAGGGATAAAAAGAAACCTTGACACAAATGTGTCAAGTTATGTGGCAATGTTTTTACGCAGCACAGACTAAACAGTCGTTCTACTATAATAGTAAAATGACAACAGCTTCCTGAAGTCTGCCAGTAAAAATATATTGCTGCCAAATTTACCGGCGTAAACAATTCAACACCTGGGTCTTTTGAAAGAACTTCATTGACCAACACAACAATAGCTGCACTGTTTTTTGCACTTCCTCTGAAACAAACACCTTTGAGGATTGCTGAGCACAAACATGCATATGCAACACCATTGTCATGCTCATTCACCAGTGAGACCAGCTACAAGTTCAGGGTAATGACAAAGGAGAAGCCTGCTCCCATCCCAAGCCCAATCACCAAAAAGAATGCCATTATTGTCCCCGCTGTCTCTGCATGTTGACTCTCCACACAACTGCAAGTGAAGCAGAAGAAATAAATGAGAAGCTGAAGAATTGCACTCCTGGAACTTTCAGGATTTTCATTCTCACTGTACATATGCAGTTTATTACAGAAGAAAATTACAAATTAATGATTGCTCCTAAAACTATTCATCCATTAACTAGGGCTTGGATCTAGGCTCAGGTGTTCATTTTATTTCTTCTCGGGGCACAAACTCTTGCTCATTCAAATTTTGTTTTGTGAATACAGTTTTTGGCTTCCAGTTTTTGGCTTCCAGTGTCACATGAATGCAATCACAGCAGTTTTACAAGTATCAAGCTGAGACATAAAAAAGGAGACTTTGAATAATTTTGTTTCTCTTAGCAGGGTTTTTATCTCTCACACTAGTTCACAAATGTCAGAAATTGTCAAATCTGGTACTCAGGGTACATTGGGCAAGCTACCAACTGAAACAAAAAGAAAATGGAGAGAATGCAGAGGAAATAATACTTACGATGGTCCATACATCATGCAGAGGCTTCCAAGGTATCCATTAGACAGAGCAAACAGGATCATGAATGTGATGGGATACCAGTCATCATGGAAGAACACTCGTAATGATCGAGGCTGAGCGTTGCAGAAGGCAAACAACGGTAGAAACACCACCCGCAGGAAACAGAGGAGTGGCAACATAATACTATCTTTCCCTGGCTGTCAAATAACAAAAATAAAAGACTCTGTCAAGGGGATGAGACTGCTATTGAAATCTTAGTTTTTTCCATGCACTCACCCACTGTGCAAAAGATGCTGCCAGTCGTCCTCCAAAATCACCCAAGTTAAAGAGAAGAAAGCAAGTGACGGGGACAAAGTACGTTGCTGCAGGAAAATAAGAGCAAACATCAGGCAATGTAAACAAGAACTAAGAAGGAGGAGGGTGTAAGTGCTAGTTCTGTTTTAGTTGCTACTGTTAATAATTGTCTTGATGTATAAAATAATTTGTCACCACAATGAAAATACAACAAAAACAGAAAGTATACAGATAGAGTGACAGAGAGAAGAGGGATAGGCAGGGAGAGAGATTATACACAACTTGAGAGGCTTTAATTAAACCTTGAAGATTCATTAATTTACAATATTCAATAAGAAGCACCAACATAATTGAATCATTCAATTCACAGTTCTAAACCACTAAAGAGCTCTGCCTGGATTTACTGGGGGTCCAGATAGTTTACAGTTAACAAGCTTTTCATGAAAAGCAGGGTCTGTTAAAACTGTTAAAAATTTATGCAACTATTTACCTATTTTACAAGAGAGAGGGAGGTGGGAAGGGAAGCAGAGAGTAAGGAAAAGAAAGCACATTTACTTACTGGTCCAGGGTGAATTGTCTCCATAATCTTTGGAGTGAATTCTTGATGTCAAGGATGGGAATGCAGCCAAGGTAACAAAAAACACAAACATCACCGAAAGACCAAACTTACTTATCTGAAAACAGTAAAAGTTCTGGATCAGCTTCATGTGCATAGTTCCGCCATATGCTGTATAAACACTCCCTCTCCCCTCTTAAACCACTGGAGAGACCTCCAGGCTGTAATCAGCAATGAGTAATGCATTTCACTTACTTGTCTAATAATAAGGAAAAAAGGAGGTCTGTCCTTCTTTATTAGCCTCACTTCTCTGGAGTCCAGTTGTGGTGAAAGGTAGCTACATGTATTAGCATCAAGGCCTGTAATGTGAAAAACAATATTTTCTCAAAAGAGCAGTAGTAAAATACCAAAGAGATGTTTACACCAGTTTACCAAAAACCAGCCAGATTTCCTGAAGAATGGTGAGAACCAAATGTTTAGAGAACCAAATTCCAAAATGTTTCAGGGGCAGCATGTCCCAAAATATCCCCCAGAAGCTTGCATCTTAATTCAATGCTTGCACATTTGAAAACTGGTCAGAAATTCTCCTGGGTCCACCTGGGCTGTAAGTATACTGCATGAGTTTTACTGTATTGTTGAGACTGTACATGTCAGCATACTTACTCAGAGTTGAATGAGAAAAGCTTCCTGGCTTGTGGTTTATGGGCTTCTTTTTTTGTGGAACAGGCACTTGCCAATTTGCAAGTCTTGAGCTCTGAATGCTGGGGTTTACTGTGAACAATTTACGGCAAACAAACTTGAATAAGTTAAACAAGTCTATAGGGCAAAATGTCAAAAAAAAAACTTGCAAACAGCGTGAACTACAGTCTGTTACACTGTACCTGCAGACACTTCAGTTCTTCTTTTCCCCATTCCAAGATGATGTCTTGCAAATTCCTTCAGAGAATTTAAGAGAGGAACTATGAATATTCATTTAATCTTGTAATATTCTAGAAACATTGTTACATCTGGACATGTTGCTATGCTAAATGTCAAATAAGTGTATGCACAGTAAATAACAAAGGCCACCAAGAGGAAATGCACATTTGGAACTGGTCAGAAATTCTTGGCTCTGGTCCAAGTTCTGCCAGCAAATCATGTCAAAATGAAACATTTCCTCACTTTGCCGTGTAAACTATTGTCTAAAAAAATAAAAAGGAGTTCTAACTGGCTCTGTAACTCTTTCCCTCTCAAGCTCAAAATGCAGATTCTCTCAAATTGTGCACAACAAACACTACACCTCATACAAGTACCATCACTTACCATTCTAAACAGCATGAGATATGACACAAAGCACAAAAACAACACCATGACTGCAGACAGGAAATAACCAAAGCCACTCTCAATGGGTCCCTTTCCACCTACAAAAATAATAACAATAAAGTAGAAACAGACTTGAGAATTAAACAAATACGCAAATTGGGTTAACCCTTTGGACTACTGTACCATCACTCACCTATGAGAGATAAAATGCTTGCAACAGCAGCAAACGAGCCACCAACACCCTGAAAAAAATAAAGTCATGTTAATGATTCATAACACAGAAGCATAGGAAGTTTGAACATTAAGATTCACCATAATTTGTGCCGCATTTCTTAGGCATTGCCCCTGCCATCTACTACACGCAGATAGACTGGTAAATAAAATATAGGATATGGTTTACCTGCCCCGTCATGACAGCTCCTGTATACTTGGGAGGCAGCATTCCAGATAGACCAAACAAACCACCCTGATACACTGCAGATACCACTGCCAGGAGAAAAGGATTTTGGTCATTTTCTGCTTCTTTTCCTTCTCTTATGATTCCATAATTATTTTTTATTCAAGTACCGGTAGTTAGTTACTGTATAGTTACAGAGCATACAGCACATCCCTTTTCATGAGACAATGTACATAATTTTATTGGTAACTTACTGTTAATGCAAACAATTGTGCCAATTGTCAAGAAGAAAAAGTTTTCAGTCCCTGTAAAAACAAAACAAAACAAAAACCAAGTTTATTAATAGTAAATTAAAGCTGATTTTCGAATCATACCGCACAGTATTTTTAAAAAAAAAAAAAAAAGAAAAAAAAAAAAAAAAAAAGAAAGAAAGAAAAGAAAAACAATCTTGAACTGGGCATAGTAAGCAATATCAATGTAAGGACTTACATGCTGTTGTATCTATCTTTACCAGGACTGTTGTCAAAACAAACATAAGGATCATGACGACAAGCGATGAAACCATCCTCAATTTCAGTGAGAACCTGCAAAGGATACCACAGGTGTTTTACATGCACAGTAATCTTTCATTCCTTGGGTCATAACATATTGTATAATAATATTTATATCATCTACATGATGAAAGTTCTTTCGAATGCAGTATATACTCATTTCTCAGTGTCCTGGCCAACCAAAAATATGCTGGAGTAACTAAAGAAAGTGCAATGGTTGTCCCTTGGGCAACCATTGAATGACTTTGGTAAAAATGATACAATTTAGTGTTGAAGATGATGCAACTTTCAAGTACAATATTGGGCACCAAAAGATTGTATGGGGCAAAACTGAGCACAAAAGGTAATTTCGAACCCTACTTTGATAAATGCAAGCTTTCTTTAATGCCACTTACTTGTGTTTAAATAACGTGTTGAGTAGAAACATCAGAACATTCGGCACCATCGCCGCCACAGAGAAATAGTTCTCAAAACTGTGTACCAAACCATGCTTATTTGCAAACTTCTTTAGGAAATACTACAGAGAGGACAACAAAGCAATGTTACTCTGTGTGATGCAGAATTATTACTGTACATGTGCTAGACCTTGGGCTGTATTCCAAAAATTGTTATTATCAACTGTACCCCAGGGTCAAAACACCAAATTACAATAATTATGTTCAGTTACAATCATTCAACTTACAGCATGAGCAGTGATAAACATGTTCCAAGGTAGGAGAGTTCCCACTCCTTGAAGTACCATAATAAAATACACTATATTGAATCTGAAATGAAAATAACAATATGAATTTATGTGATTGGATGGCTTTTGAGATCCTGTTCAATGGGTGATATCCCTCAGGAATTAGAATGAACAGGGAAATGTATGTGCAACACAATATTTATTTCATACACATGCTTTTATTGCGATTGCAATTGTTCAATAATAAATTAAATTACAGGAATAGAGCCAAAGCCAGAGGCTTATGTGGCATAGGCTAGGTGGAAATTACAAAGTGACAGATTATCTATTTTGGGGCAGTGGAAAGAATCAAAAATAATTAATTTCATAAAAAAGAAGGAAAAAAAAAAAAAATATATATATATATATATATATATATATATATATATATATATATATATATATATATATATATATATATATATATATATATATATATATATATATATATATATATATATATATATATATATATATATATATATATATATATATATATATACAGTAAATGCTCTAATAAACCCACATGAGGGGGGGGGGAGGGGGAGGGGGGAGGGGGCTGGGGGGCTAAAAGCCTTAACACTTATTAGAGGGGAAGTTTATCTAAAAAGATGAGATGAAAAAAAAGTCAAAAAGTTCAAAAATACACCACAAAGCATCTAATGCCACATCATTATTTTGAGTTGTTTCTTTACCAATTTTGGTCCACGCAATCACCAGGATGAAACAAGGAAGGGCTTGTTAGAGGATTTACAGTATTCAACAGCTGACTATCACATGTAGTTGTAGAATCAAAATACATAAGAAACAAGGCAGCACACAAGGCAACTTATCACTAAGCCAAGTTGAACTTTCAGGTAACATTATCTAACATGAGAGCACAAAGTTGTCACAATAACTTATTGTGAATAAACTTTTTGCCCTTTTCTGCATGTTCCATAGTGATATCTGATTCGCTGACACTGCTGTTCAAATGAAACTATTACCAATAAATTTCAAATCATGTGTTGACTTAGCCAGAACATAGGCATTATGGAAAGCCACCTTCTATAATATTTTTTTTTATCTGATGCAAGACTTGACGAAAATTGGTAACCAACACAAAATATTAACCACCTTCTGAGGTATATAATCGTTTGAACCAGAAAAAGAACCTAACACATTAATAATGAATAGCTGTTATTGCAGCTGAACCTTTGGTCTAATTCCTTTGGTTTTTCAAAGCATGCAAATAAGTCTTTTGGGTCAATACAATGCTGAAATGACCCATTCGCCTCGTTTGTATGTAAAACGGCTGACATCTGCAATAACAGCTACTGGAAGTGAGTAAGTGAATATCTCCACATCAAAATCAAGACAAAAATATACATGTATACTTTTCTAAATTCAAATTTGTAATGTAAAAAAATTTAGCAAAAATTTAATGACACTTACCAAATTAGCATATTTCCAAAATTATGTCACAGGTATTTATACTCTAATTTATTGGCCTGCTAAAACATTTTCAAAATACTGTATAAATTGTTAGTCCTACTGTTGTACAAGAATGACTGGCACACAAGATGTCTGTAGCTGAAATATTTTTCTGTGGACGCCACTACTTTGCAGAGACGGTCACCAAAAATATAGGAAGAAAAATACAATCATCCACTTGATTATAAAAATTGTTGCTGGAAAAACCATAGAATGC
Organism: Plumapathes pennacea; assembly: GCA_964036295.1. NCBI lineage: Eukaryota > Metazoa > Cnidaria > Anthozoa > Antipatharia > Myriopathidae > Plumapathes > Plumapathes pennacea. The sequence continues at coordinate 1,950,855 of OZ038470.1, forward strand.
TCAGGCATTCTGCAATGTAAGTCAGACTAGCTGGATAAAGGGGATAGGCAAGAAAACCAAGTCAATAGAAATTGCTTACACAAATTCTTAAAAGCTACAGACTTTACATGCACTACATGTAGAATAACAAAAGTCAAAGGGAGACTGAGTCAAAAATGAGGAGAAATAAATACTTTGTGGTTTTCCTCCCTATCAAAAGATGTCCCCAGTGCCAATAAAATTTGCATCAAGCAGCTGGCGGCTAAACTTTTAACTTGTTGACTTCAATCATGAAGTACTTATTGTTCTACTAGGTCATCTCGCTTCATTCGACTAAAGTCGCCGCTGGAGACGTACAATTTGTATTATTCTGCGGCACAGATCTGCCTCATTTTTTTACCAATTACTTAAATATCAAATTTCTTACTGCGTAGCAAGAAAATTAAAGCACGTAAAACCCGAACAAAATAACTGAGTCGTTCAAGATCCAGGCGATGAAGTAAAAATCGACCAGATCTAATCAAGTATGGAGGCAAACAACGAAACGGTTGATGAACACAACGAAATCGATAATGATGTAATGTACAGTAAAGAAATGCGCTGAAAAACGGTAGAAAGCAACCTCGACTTGTCCAAGCTACCTACCGATCCTTTACTTCCATCGATACCAACAGTGATTTCTTGTCTGAGATCTTCTTTTGGTCTGAAAGCATTGGCTTTGTCTCAATTTGGTATCCATCTTTCATCTTGCCGATGAAGCAAAATTGCGCCCAGGAGAAGTTTCACAGAAATTGAAACCAATCTTTCACACACTGAATGAAGACCTCTCTCTCCGTTAACTCTCCCGTGACAGAAATGCACTGCTAGACTACAAATGCTCAAAATATTTTTTTAGCGCACAAGAACAGCTCAGGGCGGCGATGCAAATAATCGCGTCACATGACGATTTCGGTGACAAAGCTGTCACGCAACTATCACGAGGCCATCACGCCGCGATTCCAAGGTCGAGAAAAAAAGAAGGCTTTGTTGATGAAATCATTCAAAAACAATTATAGCGATGTATCGACAGACTTTTGAAGTCAGCGTTACTCACAGAGAAGATAAAAATGCTAGCAAAGAAGCAAAACAATTAGAATAATAAACTAAACTAGAAGTTGCGTCAGCACGCCGACAAACTTTTGCAACCCGAACCGGAAATGGGTCAAATTTCGACCAACAGACTGTTTAGGTCATTTTTACTTGTCAGGACCACCCAGCGGGTTACACCCATACAAACACAGAGAACGTGTAAAAAAAAAAAAAGAAAAAAAAAAGGCACACAAGCTCAACCCCGTTCCCAGGCTCTTTCCTAGAGTTAGAGAGATCGCAGGCTCAGAAACACACTACTGCATGTAGAACAAAATATAAGGGAACGCTGTCTTTGAGGGTGGTATAAAATTTGTCCGTTTTGATTAGGGATTTTACCGTGGTCCCAGGGCGCAGGGCGAGAAAATCACACAGTGAAGAACTTGTTTAGATTTTTATGTCGAGCAGGGAGTTGACTGCAGCCCTCATTTCCATACATACTCCAACAACATCAAAAAAAAAAACCCTTGGCTACATTAATTATTTGCAGAAGGGTCAAGGTTAGAAACATTATATCACAGATCCTATAAAACTGTCGTAGTTTAAAACATAAATGAGATCAAAGTAGTTGAAGAGACTAGGGGTTTCACAGAGTTGGCACAAACAGATAAATAGGTACTTATAATATATAAAAACATCAGTGAATGCCAACCTATGATAATATCAAACACAGTCTGTTTTGAACCTTCCGCTGACTGTCCTGTTAAAAACCAGCTACTGTACGTCTCCACAACGCAATAAAATACATTACATACAAGATACAAATAATTACAGAATTGTACTCGTGCGTATTTGAACTAATCGAACGCGTACGTTGTTATAAGCCAACTCGAACTGCGGTATGAAATTCTAGAAATGTTTTACAACGCACGCTACATCCAAAGGTACAAATCAAAGGATCATGAAAAATTACGACACCTACATCCAAGTACCCACAAAACTTTTACCCACCGATCCTTGAAATCGTCCTCTGGTTTCTCCGTCTCGTCTTGTGGTCCGTCATCTTCGTTCTGTAGTAAAGGCCTCGTCGCTTCTAAGTCCTTTCCTGTCGATTTCATCGTGATGCCGAGGAGCTGGACAACTTGTGCGGATATACTGGCAAACAAGCGTCTCGTCTGGAGCAATCTGTCAGCCGTCTGTTGTTTTTAGTGAATTATTTTAGTCATGTGCAGCAATATTCCGCGTGATGTCTCCTGTACGGGCCGCGAGAGACTGGGGAAGAGGTGAAGCCTGGGAGGGTGGGGGGTGGAGTGGAGGGTGCATACATAAATATCATGCCATTGTCTCTCTACCATCGATTCTCAATGCTTTGTACATTCAGCTCAGCAGCAAGGGCACATGTATGTGCGAACAGAAGGAAGGGTTACGAATGGCATTATTGTTTGGTTACCCAAGGGAATAACAGGAGCAGACATGTTGAAACTTTGATTGTTGGCCGACTGGCATGGGACATGCAATTCAACTGAGCTGGTATTGCATTCTACCTGGAATTTGTCCATGTTGGCTTAGCATTCAAAGGCAGATGGTGTTCAGTCAATGGCAAGAAACTATGTGATTGTATATTGGGACCACCACCACACACACATAATTCCAAGTCCTGCCCACATGGTAGCCTGCAGGTTTTCCCATTTGTTGGGAGACAATGGTGAGGTAGAGTTGCCAAGCCATGGCACTCCATCATAATTCTTTATCAAACATTCATGGATCAGTTACATGTTTTAATTTATTTAAATATCAAAACACTTCTGTTTACATCAGTCTTTTTACTAACCAGTAGTAAATTCAGACAGTAATAAGACTGCCATACCTTAGTATAACTTTTTTTTCTCTTGTCACGACAGAATTGATATAAGGTCATAAAGTACCTCCAAAACTACTCCAAATGTCTTGTCAAGTGTCTGAAGTGATATTCTTTAAAATTTGGGTTGAAATGGAGACCAAGCAACCTTTGCTCAAAACAATGTTACTGAAATATGTACTGTACAGTTGATCCAATATCTTGTCTGGAAGGATCTTGTGACAATTTCTGTTCATGGGATGGCCCCAAGGGCCCAGCTTATAAGCAGCAAGCACATTTTGCATACATGCATTTTAGTTAAAATTAAGTACTTTATGAGTCAATGACAGTTTCTAATAATTATTAAAACCTCCCCAGCAGAGAACAGAGGGATGCATGGAACAGTGTCAACTCATCAAGCTGCTCTGAGGAAGAGGTAAGGGAACAGGGACAACAGGGCGCTCTGGGACGTAAAGCTTCTCCAAGACATACTCCAACCCTCTTGTTGCCTAGACATTGAAACAACAATACATGGGCATTACGTCAGTTAGAGTTCCTCAATGTACAGTGTTATCATTACATGTACTTGTTGAGGGCAAACAATGCCACAGTACTGTACCTGGGTTGAATTCTTCTTATATCGTTCAATTCCAAATTTTTCTATTGCTCTGGCAAAGCCAAACACACCAGAAGAGACCCAAGCCTGTTTCTGACAACATGTCCTTCAGTGAAAGCAAAGAAAATAACAAGAAAGGACATCAGTGAATGCTAAATATATTGTTTTACTTTTCTGCTCAAATTCATGCTCAAATTCTTACTTTCAAATTCTTATTTAGAAATAATCGACCATTAACTACAACTTTCTCGTTCAGTTTCTTATCAAAAGTATATCATCCAGTGAGGAGAACTTGGAGTTTGATACCAGCTTGCTCAGATGACAGCTGATTAAACTACCAGTTCTCCCTAACATCACTCATACATTTTATTGAAGGCAAGGAGAATCTGCATTTTGAACTTGGGAGTGCTTCACACCTGTGCTCAAATTCTCCCAATTATCCAAGAAGATAATGTATGAATGATGTAGAGAGGATTTAAATCAAAGAGAAACTGATGAACACTCAGGTGAATGACAGGGATAAAATCTGTATGATTCGCCTTGCTTACCATTCCTTGCTGTCTGGGCTGACTTTGAACACACATTTCTCTTCTAAGACCATTAACCGTTGATATGAAATATTCCTTGTATACGAAGTAAATGTTTGGGCTACTGGGTCAACAATGGTTTCCTCTACGATGCACGCAACTTTGGAGTTCACAAACTGCAATCATGATAAATCACAAAAATATGTTATAGGTACAGTTATAAAGAGCACTAGATCATAACAAACTACACATACTCAACAAGAGAGTCAAAAGAAAGCAAGAATGTTGGCAGTCTTTGATGTATATTCAGAGGCTCTGCTAGCATTTATCTGAACTGAAATCTGTCATGCACTGCATCACAGGTTTGTGTTGGTGCAGACAGATTCATTTTTTCAGTAAAAATATAACAAACTTGGAAATGGAAAAGGAGAAAAACAACTAAGAAAGCAAACTCACCCTTTCTCCCCATCTCGGAAGTCGGTTTGTCTTTGTGATCAATTTCTTTGTAATTAATTTATCATTTTCCACAGTTCTGTTGGAAAAAAGCGACAATAAAGATACTGGTTGGGGTTGAACACCCTAAAAACAACTTGGTATTACGTAAACAATAATAATGTGAAAACGATCAAAGGGAGATAACAAAGAAGTCGCTTTGCATGACAAGTGTCACGGAATGAACATAATATTTGAAAACATACAACCACTAACTTGTTTCACGACAAACGTACATTTCGTCGCAGTCAACAACTGCAGGAATAGCTAATATATAAAAAAAACGACCCTTACGTATTGTACCAAACAAAATTACTCCGCCTGAGCTAGTCGATCTTTCCTTACCTGCTTACAACATCCTCTGACAACACGTGTTTGCTGTACGGATTTGGATATCTTCGCCAGAGCGAGCTCGTCACCTCATCAAACGAGAACCTAAAACGTTCACAGTAACCTTCATTAGCTTAAGTGGTAAATCTTGATGGACATCAAGGAGAAATGGACTTACTTCAGAGTGCACAAAGCACTAAAAAACTTCATCTCCTCCTCACACGCGACTTCAAGTGTGTGGCAACTATGCAAGTGACGTCATCCGAGAGACTGGGGACTAGGAGCCCTCGGTTCACTCGTACAGCGTGCGGGTAGGTGTGTCTTTTTCTCGAGTCTCGGATTCGATACCTCTTGATTCAAATCCTTGCGGCTTAGAACACAACCCCGGGGACTTGAAGAATTTTTTACAAGGAACGGCTCCGCCCAGGCTTTCAAACCCTTACCCTTTCAAATACCATTCTGGGGCCTTACATACCGCCTTGTAAAAAATTACACCCCTTTTATGCCTTCGAACAGGAAAACGTCCAGATAACGTACATAACTTTTTTCTACTCCCACTGAGAAATAAAGACATAAGGATGTTGATATGGCGATATATAAACCTTTATTGCGTAGAGTTTACAAGCAAATTTAATGTGGCTCTGGTCAGAGCAGACTAAGATAACCAGTGGCCGCTCTAAGATCGGCCCTAAAATAGTTATATGGCACAATTGCATACCGTATGTTGGTCCAACAACAGCTACTCGTCAGTGACATATCCAATTATTTCCCCTTATGTTCAAAGCATGCATCTTCAGTCGCTTATAATTGTAGATGACTTTCTTTGAAATCAATTGATAAAATAAGTATTCCAGAAACTATAGGATAAAGTGGACACCTAAGTCAATACGTCATAGAGCATCGCCGAACAACTGCGACAGTGGTCTTTGATTGACTGTCGAAACTAATTCCTGCACTTGGTTTTGATTACTTTTTCGACCAATTAGGATCAAAATCAATTGTGATCGATCAGCAAGCAAATAGCGATTGCGCTTGATCGCACGGATTTTGGTTGGTTGAAAGTCTGTTTTTACAACCTCGCTGATTCGCGCTGTAATTTCTATGGTTTCACAAAATTCAGTCAAAAGCCGTTCTATCTGCAAGTGTAGTTTCGTTCGCTATATTTACAACTCGAACTTACAATAATGCACAAAATAAGGCTGTAGCATATTATGTTATATGATGCTTATACTTCAGTGTTAGGTTAAATAGTACTTATCTTCAGTTTATCTTCTTGTCGATGAACGTTCGGCAAAGACTGTAGAGTAGATTTTTTGTTGCAATTACAAGTTCTAATTTGAACAAGGAAAACGTGTCACACGAAAGCGGTTTCTAGATAGTTGGTTACCTAAACTCTGCTGAGTAGGGGAGCGCTAGTAAATCACTACAACATCTCATTGTCATAGTCATCAGGATCGGGCGGGGGAGGATGGTGTTCGTAGATCTCCGACTCCGGTGGAGTGGCCGAGGGCGAAGGTTCCTGTCGTCTGTCAACGGTAGCGACGCGGCTTATGGTGGACTTAAACATGCTAGCTTCGACCATGTCGAAAGTTGGTTCGGGTGCTGTAGAAGTGGACCCCCCGTTTGGCTGTGGACCAGCTTCGTATTTGCTCTGAAATACGGGGGTACTTGCCGAGTAATGCATGTCGTCGACGGGACGAGAGGTTACGATGGGACCGGATTCTTCCGAGAATGAGTCGGAGATTTCCGACGTGTTCATCATGACACTCGGCCGGCAGCACTGGCACTTGATAAACACCCAGAAGTCCGTCATAAACTCCGGGTTGTAGACGATAAACAGCACAGGAATCAGGATTGTAATGCTGAACGTCAAGATGTCGAGAATTTTGAAAACGTCATCGAAATACGCCGTGCCACTCGGATCGCCGAACGCTTTCATGAAGCTCATGATTTGTTTGGGTAAAAGCAACACGGAGAACAGTGACACGAAGATGACGAACAGGCGCTGTATGCGGTAGTGGCGGTCCCTTCGGACAGCACGCTCCGGATCCAATACTTTGTACCTAAAAAAATGTAACCATGACAACCTGGGGTCAGTAAACGCGAGCTTGTGACTCGAGACACGACACAAATCATCAAACTCTTTGCTTAAGTTACAATGTGCGATTTAGATCACGACTGTCGACTGCAACCTTGTGACACGAAAAGAGTAGTTGGTTCAAACTTAAAACCTTCAGATCACGTGGTACGGAGGTTGCAGCTGGTGACGCTCGACGCCAGCACAAGAATAAGGATCAACATTTTTCTTTTCCTTGTGCTTGCGTCGCTCGTTTTCATGGACGTATAACTTTTGGGCTTAGAATAACGCTTGTGTGTTACGAAACAAGTGTGTGCAATCATTGGAGTATCGACTGAGAGGCCATCAATATTAAACGCATATATCGCACATAATGAATACATCCAAACATAGATGTAGCAACGTGGCGTTTACATGTGACGTCACGAGTGTACGACGTAACGCGCACTTGTAAAGTAAGACTGCGTGACGTATCGTACTACGTAACAGTGTGTGTGGGGATGTACATGGTCTTACGTGATGCAAACTTGTTACGTAAACGTAAGAGGTGGACGTGATGCATGTCGTATGAAGCACTGCACCTGTTGAGCTGCGACCTTATAACTATATACAGAATGACCATGGCCAGTATGGGCAGAAGGTACTGAAGCAGGAACAGGATCACCATGTAGGCTTGATCAGAAGTGTTCCAGTCCACAGAACAAGTATAGTTGCGGTACTTGAGCGTCACAATGAACGGCACGGCACCTGTGCAAAGACTGAAGATCCAAACGAAGAGGGCCATGAAAACGGCGTGGAAGAACTTCATCTGACCGTACAAAGAACGCATGACACCGTAACAACGTTGGACGACCACGGCTACGAACAAGTGAATCATGGCTTGAAATACAGCGCTTTGCAGCGGAACGATTATCTTACAACCGGCTGCTCCAAACGGGTAGCTAGGAGTAGAATCATGATACCAGACATCGTCTAAAGGGATGCCAAGAACGACTATTAGGATGTTAGCCACGGCCAGGTTCTGTACAAGACAAATGAAGCTCTTGGCGGTGCGGCGATGACGAAGCTGTTTCCTCATCAACATCAAGATCAGCAAGATGTTTGCCAGGATGCTCAGAACGAACAGGATTATGTACATGACCTGGCGAAAAACTCGCATGCTCTGTTTTACATCCGCCGACTCTGTTATGTTCGCCATGGTTTCTACTGCGAAAAACCTGTAATGGAGCAAGAAGGCCAGTGAGGCTTAAAAAAGTATTTTATTTCTAGTCTTGTTTGAAATTTGTGCATACTAACTGCTTCTACCCAGTACTCTCCTCAAAAGGGTCAGATACTTGACGACAGTCAAAAGATGTCTCAGTGAACACTAGGTAAAAATAGCATCCTCAAATCAGCTTAATATCGATACAATAAATATAATAGATTTTGAGTTGTGGCCAGTGGGTCAAATACTGGACGATACGGGCTGTGGGGCGGTTTCCTCTCAGCGAAAGTATTGTTTTTTGTCTGCAAAAGCTTTTGCCCGGTTTAATGGTGTACGAAAATGAAAAAACATTTCTGTGATTAAAATCTCTGAACTCTCACCCACACACGAGTTTTTTTGTGGTTTGACCTCTACCTTCCTTCTGCTCGCCCGAACCTGTAAAAGCCTACGAAATCATGAACAGCAGTGAACAGCTTACAAAATTCCCAAAAGGGTTCAATATTGACCAGAACTGATCCCGTCTACGACACAGGGATGTTTCCCTGAGGCTAAAGAGACATTTATTTTTCCGTGCAGTCAGATCAACATATCCTCCATCGGAAACGTCGGTTTAATGAGCTTCGCCAAGAATTTATGGAATTCAAGAATGTGTGATTTTGAGAGCTCAATAACCAATACGCGGCTGAAGCTCGTCTGAATCACATTATCTCTCAGGTCAATTTACCTTAAAACCGTATATAGACTGCGGATATTCCGTCGTTTTCCCTTCAAAGTTTGCTTAAGCAAGCGCTAAGCACCGAGCGCGAAAGGGGCGCGCGCTTGTGACACGATCTTGGAGGAAAGGGGGGAGGGAAATGAAGGACTGCTTGCAGTCTTGCCAAACCCCCCGCGCACTCGATTATAAAAGCCATAAGTTCCTGAATATTGCGCTTAATACAAAAATGACCTGGCTTTATGCCCACTCTATGATTACTAACATTCACCTGGCAACGATAAAAACAAACTCGAGCAAAGATTTAGGGTGTAGTATGGAGAACTGAACGTGCACAGAAGACAACTGAATCAACAATAAATTGTCTTTACTATGTTAATCCATTCTGTCTTATTAAGAGGAAACTTGTATATTGAACAACTAGCAAATGGCACATCCGAGAAAAAATTCCCAGGCCATTACGTATATTTTTGCTATTCAAGAAAATAACGCAAATTCTTTGTAAAGGAAAGGCAAGCCACTTGGGTTCGATCCTGAACCGAGAAATGACTCACAACGCAAAAATCTGTAAGTAGTCAAATTTTGAAGTTTGAATCAATTATACTGGCTGTTCAAATGTTTACCTTCCAAATGGAAAAGTATAGTGAAAATGATTATGTTATTTACACGGCTCCTCTCTAAAAAGGCCTGAAATTTGAGTATGCCAAGGAGAAATGTGACAGGTCGAAAAAGGCATGTCTGTTTTAAATGAAGCATGCAAAATAATATTTAAATTTAACAAAGCATAAAGAATCAACAAGTATTAACGATGCGTAGCGAGGTAAAATCGTTTTTTCGCTAAGTTTTATAGCGTCCGGACTAGGAGATAAAAACGCATTCTGAACTGAAACATTCTAAAATATGCGAAATGGCACCCATTGTTCGCGTGCCATTCGCTTCGTATGTTTCGAGTATTGGATGTCATCGAAGCTAAAAGCGAAAAGGCACAACTATCCGCTCTGTAAAATAAGCCGATAACAGAATACGTAGTCTAATTCTATCAGCCACAGAGGTAGAACTGTTTCAAATGTGCGTTCTGGAAAAACAAAACGTGGCCTATATCCATCAACAAAGCAACATGTGTTTGAACCGGAGATTTCGATTTCGGCGACAGCATGTCCGAGACGATTCCGTCTCTACTTGAATACACATTACAAGAATACGACAAATTAGTTACTTTCCATTAGAGGAGAAAAACTCTTCGTTTATGTTCGCCAGGTGAAACGAACAAATACGAGAGCGCCAACATTGTACACCAAAAATACGATGGTTCGGTAAAACTTACCGTGTTTCAGATCTTTTACTCCGCGTATGGACTCAGCTAAGGTCGATCCTTGCTATTGTACAGTGGTGTAATTGCACTACAGTGCACAATCGCGGTGAATTGAACTCCGGCAGCAAACTGCAGCTTGGACGACGCGCCGCGTTCCTTGCGATACACTAACCAGATTACAAGTGCGAACGGTTTGGAATCAAATATCAGTCGTCTCCAGGCGTGGCGCGCCCAGCGCAACGTACCGCTAATGATTACAAATGCACTTCCGGAACGCAACAAAACAAAAAACAAACAAAAAAAAAAAAAAAAAAAAGTAGAAGTCGGGATGAGGAAACAGAGTGTGGACGGACGACCTTGTCGAAAGTGCTTCATGAAGAAACCCAAATCTACCGGTTTCTTTAAGAAAACATCACCTTAAAAAAATTTAGTAAAATTCTTCGTATCACTGAGCGCTCGAGTATCGTAGATATCTAAACAGGCACACCAGCCGGCCTCGTTTAAAAAATGTTTTTCGGTAGTATTCGTAGCCTGCAATGCAAGCGTTCCCGTTCGTTTTCAGGCAAAGTCCCCTCGGTAGTAGGACTGGGGTGAGGCAACACAAAAGCATCCTCGTTCCCGGGCTCTCCTTCTCTTCTCATCGCTTGGGGGGCAGGAGCCTGGGAACGAGGATGGAAGATGGGACAACAGTTGCACAGCGCTAGAAAACAACCAAAGCGCACTACCGAAACCATACCTCGCTTTATTTTTGCGACAAACTGACGACTACTACAAAAAGGAAGCACAATATTTTGCATATGTGTAATATTGCAGGAGATATTGGTTAACTGTAACGAAAGTACATGCAATGGTCATGGCCTCTTAAATGGTGCATCTCTAACAAGCCGATTACATTAGTAAAAAAAAACAAAGAAAGAAACAGAGGCACTGCTAAACCACTTTATATAAAATTGCAAATAAATAACATGCAATTGTTCAGAAGCAAAAGAAGTGAGCACGCTTTATAAAAACGCCTGGTTTTGACAAAACGCGCAAGTAAAAGAGGCCCTTTAAAAAGAAATACTTGCCCTTCTGCTTGCGTCACTCGTTTTCACGCACGCATTACTGCCGAGTGCAGAGTAGAACAGAACATGCAAAAGCTGACAAAGGCCGCAAGAAAACTAGACAAATAAATAAATTACATCCATACTAAGCCGTCTCATTGCTCAGCAATATCACGTGGAAAGGTATGACTCTGGGCCGAGATTTCCCATTTTCGAAAGCACTGATCTTAACTAAACTATTTGAACAGCTTTAAAAAGCTTTTTAGCGCCTAAATCTCTTTAACTATCTTCGAATCGCGATTCTTTTAATTCATATTATCAAAGAGGTAAAAAATAACCTCAGTACAATTCTAATGTACTTGCAACGTCGTGGAGTAGTCATTCATACGTTACCCACTCAGTTGTCTTTGAAAACAATTTAACAAAGGAACTGACCATAAGAGAAACGTACTCTCCTCACAGAGATCAACTCTCCTTGCATAAACTATTAAGAATCAAGCGGTGCAGAAAATTTGGCGGTCATTCTGATCCTAAACCTAAAGTTAAGCTGTTGAGTCTCCCAGCCCAACTGCCATATAACTATATTCGCCAGATTATAGGATCTGGAGAGAGCTGACAAACATAATACAAAAACCCTAGGCACGAGCACGACGCTGATTGGTGCAGCACGGGCGCGTCAACCATTGCTTATCAGCTCTGCCAAATCCTGATTGGCTGCTTTCTTCACGGTTCAACAACATCACCTTCATCTCGATCTTCCTCTTCATAGATTTGGTTCTGGATACACAACAAGGCAAACCGGTTGTTGCACTTAAACTCCACAGGGGAGACTAAGGTGGAACTGCCATCCAGAGGCGCGGCCATACTGGTGTAGGTGCTGCTATAGCTGTACCAGTTGCGACATAAGTGAGCCTGAAGTGTGCCATCGTCACGTGACCCGTGCCATATGTACTTTTGTGGCCTGCAAGAAAACATATATTTGTTGTATAAAATATCGATTCCGTAAACCTAGAAGCGGGCGCGTCGAAAAGTCTGGCTCAAATTTGCTCCCGTATACAGCCCCACTAACTCCTTATGAAATTGTATAAGCTCAGGGTTTATACGCGAGATTTACGGTATTTGCATAACAAGGTAGTGTATGATACTCCCTCGACTTTATCAGACTATAGCTCTAGTAAAGTTGCTGACTTTTCTTGCTTACCATGCGCGGTCCTTTAGTATATTTCGGCCGTCGAAGGAGTAGAGCGGGATGTCCGGGTTAAAGGCGATTCGAGATGAAAAGATCGAGTTCCAGGATGGGAAGATCTGGTCACCCTAGAAAAATAGGCACACAGCATTGTGACTATATACAGGCGGAGAATACAATTCAAGAAGAAACTTGTGAGTCATGTAGTGAGGCTTTATAGTTCAATCAGCGTCTGCACAAATGATCAAAAGTCACGTTCTCCATACTGTATAATCAGAGTCTGCTACACAAGAGTGCAATAAATAGAGGTGTGACGTACCTTTAAGTTCCCAACAGGGTAACCTCTTGATGATTTATGCACAATGGCCCTGACGTTTTGAGATCTACTTGAGAGGAATGCCCTGTAAGTGCCTTTAAGTCCGTTTTCCCGCGCCTGCCTCCAGCACAAGCGATCAGCACCTCCGAGCAAACCTAGTTTGCCGGTCACAGGGGCGTTGAACGCCACCAAATGCAGCTGTACAATAAACAGTCCACCGTAAATTGCTGCTCTTGTGTTAGTGATGGTGCAAGTGTTATATTCCATGTTGTGTAAAGTTGGTGTTGTTAATGTTAATAGTATAGTGTAGGTTTTTGTGTTTTGACGTTAATATTGCTGTTAGTGTAACACATAGTGATGTTGATGATGTTAGTGTTGGTTTTGATGGGCTGGTGTAATATGTGGTGTTGACGTTTGATTTGATGTTAATGGTTTTGACGTTTATGTTGTTGATGTTGTTGGTGTTGGTGTTGTTGGTGATGATGCTGTTGTTGGTTTCGATCTGCTGGTGTGGAGCTGATGTTTGAATTGACAACGATGATGGCAGTTTTGTTGTTTATGTGTGTCGGTGTTATATGTGGTGTCGGTGCTGTTAGATGATGGTGACAGCTGAGAGGAGTATGGTAACGGTGAGCTCGACGCTAGTCGAAGGGAGAACTAAACATAGAAAGGGACAATATATTTCTCCTTGGGAAGTGATCACGAAAAAAACAATGGTCGATCGCCCAAAACACAGAACTTACGTAAGGTCCACTGAGCTTGATGTTCGGCGGTGGAAGGACGAGACTTCCCGTGGGAATCTGAAGTGAGACAAAAAGCGAGAAAGGAGAAAAATCCGGTCAACTCCGGAGCTACAGAGCAGACAATTACGGGCATAGACTCACAGGCACTGAAGCTCATGGCATAAGAACTGCAGCTAACTCCAGGGAAATATTTACCGTTGCGGGCGTGGAGGTCGTTTTCGGATCGTCACTTCGTTCAGAGGCAATCAGCGGGCCAAGCTGCGAACACAACACCGATAAAATGGTCAGGGGGAAAGGGCTACGTGGACGAGGAGGAACCCAACACAACACCGTAAACATTACTCTCATAAACTCAAGATGAGATAGTGCAATAGGGGCAGAAGATAGTACGCTTACTTAATTCTGAGTGGCTGAGGTATGTAATTTCTTTCCACAGCATAAGCACCAAAAACAGCCAACTTAACCCTTACACTGACTCAACCAAAAAAAGAACTGCAAATCCTGACGTCAAAGGAAAGGAAACATAAAGGTGTGGCCACTTAAATAAGAGAAATAGACAAGCACATTTTAATAAAACTATTCGCTTCCAACTCCTAAATTGTCAAATAAAACCTAAATATGTGACCATTTACCTGAAAGCTCTCAATTATTTTAGCAGTGTTCTCCCTTTTCAGAATATTCAATTAATTCATTACTCAAAATAGGACGATATAAACAACATAAGCCTGAGATCTCACCAGCACTAATCTCCAGCCCGCCTCGGTCCTTATGTACATTTGCTGTACATTCAACACGAAGGCCAAGGTGCCTTGTGGTGCCGCCGACAAAGAACTTGTTTTGTCGAAAGTCACAACCTGTTAAACCGGATATGACAACGTCGGTGGTAGTCAATAACTTCGGCTTCACCATTCAGAAAGTGGATCAATAAACTCACATCCGGTACATCAGTCTACATATGATGTCATATCCGGTATATTATTTTATCTGCTTACGAATGCTCACAGCGATCAAAACGAAAAAAATGAAAAAGGTTTACTTTTGTTTTCCTGTGAATCCGGAAGTGAAGCATACAAAAGGAAGCCACGTAATTAATAATCAAGCAAGTGCTATTCATCAAATTGGTACTTACACTAAGTGCTACGTTGTTCATTCCAGGAAGGCCCGATTCACCTTGGGTTTCTGCGTCGAAACTCCCTGACGGTCCAGGAGGGCCAGGAGGGCCTGGGGGACCTTGTACAGAACTATTGCGCCCTGGGGGACCGGGAGGACCTGGTAATCCTCGTGATACATTCGAGTTTCCAGGTGGACCCTGGAGGAATACCACATGAGTCAAACCACACAGCCAAACATAAAATAGTCACGCAGCAAGGAAACTTTTCTCGGTAATATCATCGCTTAATAGACCAATGTATTTTGCCTCTTGTTTCAAACGACACTCACCGGAGGTCCAGGGGGTCCCATCGGACCTTGCGGCCCCGCAACTGCTTCAGTGTTTCCTGGTTCACCCTGAAGTCGGAAAGACGCGAGAATAAATAGAAGAGTAAGAAAGAGAACGAGAACAAGCAGTAATACACGGGCTAGAAAAAGAAAAAGAAAGACAAAGACACGAGGAAAGGAACGTGCACAAAGAATATGAACAAGAAAAGGCCGAGAGAAAAAAAGAAGAAAGCGAGAAAGAGAGCAAGAGCGAGACGATAAATGACAAGGACAAGGAGAAGAACCAGAAGAAGGAACAGAAGCAAAGTGCCTCAGTTACCTTCGGGCCTTGAGTTCCAGCGTCACCCTTGGAGCCCTGTTTGAAGATGACAGACATTTTGTTTTTGTTTTTTTTTGTTTTTGTTTTGCCCCGGATATTTGATCATGGTAAAGTTTCTCCTATCGAAACGTAACCACAGATAGGAGAACCTGGTACCTGATACTAACCAGACAAATCCTGATTCAAATATTACAGTCTTACTATGCCATTTTCAAATTTCCTGCAGGAAAGGGTGGGAGAATGACGGAAAGAACACCTACCGGGACACCATCTAATCCATTTATTCCTGGCTTGCCTGAAGCACCTGGCTCCCCCTAAAAGTACGAGATAGGAAGTTAACCTCACCGCGTCATTGCGCGCTATTTTGTTCTCCGCAAAAGTCAATCGAAAGCCGTTTTAACAAACAAATTGACTTCTTGCACCGCACCTTGACTCCTATTAGGCCAGGACTTCCATCTTTACCCGGCGCACCAAGAGTGCCTTTTGGGCCCTGTTCTCCCATGGCACCTTTAGGGCCCTGAAGTCCTTCATCACCAGGGGCTCCCGTCTGTCCATCGGCTCCAGAAGGTCCCTGGGGTCCGGTGGTTCCAATGGCACCTTTTTCACCTTTTTCACCTTGGAGACCCGGCTCGCCGCTGGAGCCTTTAAGACCAGGAGCACCCTGTGAAAAAGCAAACAATGCAACTATGCATCAAGGAGAGCTTCAAGTTACCTGTTAAAATGACTTGAAGGAACTCGCCAATTATCGAGCTTTTCAAGACGTTTTTGTGGTTGTTTGCTCAAAATCGTCATCTGTTTTGTTCGAGAACAGTGGAGAGAGTACGGTCAACAAATGAGTCTTCCAGGTTGTTACATCTAAAATCATAAAGAGACCGAGCAAAGAAAGGGAGCGAGAGAGAAAACCAAGTTTACCTTTTCGCCTCGAAGACCACGATCGCCGTTGGCACCCTGAAAAAGAAATGAACATTGAATTTACCTCCGTGACTATTCAATCGACAAACTTTGAAGCTTTTAAGTCTTACCTTCTCACCGACACCAGCTTCACCCTGAAATCAAAGCGAACAAAAAAGCCCCAGTTAATGCCAGGCTCCTTGCGCACACCACTATTACAAACAAGCAAGCAACAAACAAATTTGCCAAGCGTCATGGCAAAAAGAGACGTTTGCAAACTGAAAGCTGTGATAAAAATGTTTCACGCAACCTAAACTTTCGCCAATGGAAAACAAATAGTTTTACCTTTTCTCCTTTCTGACCCTTAAATCCAGGTTCTCCTGCTAAGCCCTGAAATGAAAAATTAGTGTGATGTAACGTTTTACAGTGCCAAGCCAAGCACATTGCGTGATTTCTAAAGAAACGGAACTTCGATCTCGGGCAACTGTTCACTTCTCGGAACAGATACCTTGGATAGTTATATTTCCTCCCCACAAGTAGCTTAATGTTTATGTAACCAAGACAAATAATTAGGTGATCTGACTGACCGCTTGACCCTGGGAACCAGGTGAACCCGCGATGCCTGTCGGTCCCACTTCTCCACGATCTCCCTGAAAATGTAATGCGACAGTTGGTAAGTTAAAGAATAAGTGTATACAGCACTTCAGGCTTGTAACTGCGTTTGTTTAGGGAATTCGGTGTGCGTGATGTGTGCGTGTGCGTGACGTGCGCGCGTAGAAAGAGACACAGACAGAATGCTACGCGCTAACTTTGTGACTCACCTTTGCTCCCTTCTCCCCACGGGAATTGTTGACTCTTGACGTCCCTTCACCGATGGTCAGTTCACCTCCTCTCTCCCCCTGTAGCAATAAATATAATCACGTGAATAATTAGGGAAACGTGAGCTTGATATTGGCGAATTTTCGTTTTATTCCAAGCTCCGCGCAAAACACAAAAGTATACATAATTCCCCCCCCCCCCTTTTATGGTGATTCTGTACCTTCAGTCCGGGGGGACCGGGAGGTCCTGGTGGTCCTTGAATTCCCTGGATTCCTTGAGGTCCACGTGGACCAATTTCTCCATCAGCACCTGGTGAGCCGGTTTTTCCAGATGGACCCTGTGAACAAGGCGTCAGTTAGTTATACTCACTTTTCTTTGCAGTATTAATTTGCCGTTATAAAAAGTCTGTAATCTGATGTTTGCCCACCTGAGGTCCAAGCTCTCCCGTGTCTCCTTTGGCTCCCTGCAATAAAACGTATAAAGCCATTCGTCGTTAGCCATCGAGTGGTTTTTGGAAGACTGTCCAAAGTACATTTTTTTTTTTTTTTTTTTTTTGTGCGTTTGCAATGCTTGCGGATTAGTCCAAACAAGTTTGGCAGCATTCTCGGCCAATCAGAAAGACAATCAAACTGAAATTCAAGGAGAGGTTCTATCTTGATCAATGTCGGCCCACCTGTTCTCCTTCGTTTCCCTTGGGTCCTTGCGCACCCACTTCTCCTTTTGCTCCATCACGTCCGGGCTCGCCCTTGTCTCCTTGGGTGCCATTTCTACCGTGAGAGCCCTGGGAGGGGACGAACAAAATATGACGGTGAAATTAAGCGTAAATAATCTAACAACTTGTCTTAATGAGTACATATTAACTCGAGTGACCATACTTCATACAAAGCAGGTATGGTGGCGACATCACATGTTCAGCGCACTTTCCACATTTTTTAATCCCCCCCCCCCCCCCCCCCCCCCTTCAGTCATAACAAATATCAATTAAATGCTCCAACTTCCCTACCTTTTCTCCTCGCGATCCCGGGGGTCCTAAAGGTCCATCATTTCCTCTATCTCCCTGTAGTAAAGCAACGCACTCTCGATAAATAACCGCGCACAGCTCAACTCGTTAATAAACGAAAGAAAACCGTTACGCGCCCGAAAAGAAACTACAGTGAAAGGATGTTGAAAACCCAGAATTCAGAACAGAATAAGACATCTGCCAAAGCTTAAATGTCGCGCTTCTTATAGATCAGTGGAACACTATACATAGTAGTGTTCACGTCTCGTACCTTGTCGCCTTTCTCTGCTAGAACCTGTCCAAGGGACGATCCCGCTTCCTCCTTTAGAAAGCACAAAGGAAGAATCACTTTTAGTACACTTGTTATTCTACCATTTTCATAAGGCCTTTGTACTTTACTTCTAAAGGCAGAAATACATTACTTTTTCCTGGGTAAAATCAAAATCCAACATGAAGACGACAAGGACACATTCTTTTAGCTGAGTGCAAGACAATCACATCACTGATGCTTGCTAACAGAATGACGTCGTTGAGCTTGCCCATCACAAGGACAAAGCTCCGAATACATCAATCGTGGCCTTTCCTGTGACGTCACATCGTGTGTCAAGTCCTTTTTATTTTTTCTCGAGGGCATTTCGTGGGGACGAGAAGCTAATAACTCCTACGAAACTGTGATGTTTCTACTGTAGAGAGTACTTAAAACGCTTGTATCTAAAAACTGAAGCAAATATTACTTACCGTGGAATTCTCTAATGTTAATGAACCCAGCCCGGGAGGACCTGGGGGACCGGGAGGGCCTGGAGGTCCCTGTATACTTTGACCTGGTTCGCCCTGAGGATGAATGACAACGAAATGTGTTTGTTACGTCAACAGGTAACCAGTTCAGCGGCAAAACGACTTGAGAAACGCAGGGCTGAGTTACCTTTGGTCCAGCTACGCCTTCATCACCAGATTCGCCCTAAACAAAGCAAAACTTGTGACTCAGATGCTTAAGGCATGGATATGTTAATATCAATATATTCACAGTTTGCGGTGAATACTGATTAGATACTGATGAATGCTCACTGATTACCTTAGGACCAGACGAACCGGTTAAGCCAGTTGATCCTGTTGGACCTGGTAAGCCCTGCAAAAGTTAAAAGTGAATGTGAGCGACCAACCGTGACACACGAAGAACGAAAACAATACGAGCATGCGCATAGGAAGCACACGCACCGGCTCTCCTTTTTCTCCCATGGTTCCCTTGGCACCTTGGGATCCTGAAGGCCCTGTAAGGCTCTGAAATAAAACGAAATGGCGCGCGAATGCAAAATTTATCCATAAGCTGTACTTCAAGCGCAAATGATAACTAAAATATAGCGGGACATAAACGGTGACCAGATAAGAAGGGTGTAATGAAAGTAGAGGGTTTAGTTAGAGCCATTTTCGGATGACTGTCGAAATCTATCGTGTTTTATGTTTGTGTTTTGTAGTGTTGTGGTTACCTACCTGTCCAGGTTCACCTTTAGACCCCTGATCCCCTCTTTCTCCACGCAGGCCAGGTTCCCCTTGCGGTCCAGCAACTCCCTGGGAAACGACACAAAATGGTGAGGGCCAATAAATACCGGGGCTTAACATAGTTTAGTCATAACGTAGCCTCACAAAACTCGAAACCAGTTTATCGCGGTGCGACGTAATCGCTTACCTGTGGCCCTGGTGCTCCGGAGTCACCTTGTTCTCCCTGTCAGAACAATAACGAAGACAACAGTTGCACTTTACGTTAGAACAAAGGACGTCCTTACTGAAGAGAAATGTCGGGCAGACCGGTGGGCGTCGAGGACCCACCAAGAATAATATAGCAAACTCTCTTAAAGCTTTCACTGCCAAATATTTCTATCCCAACTGAAAAATGTATGGACTTCGCTCAACAGCAGCAAGACTGCTATTTGAATGACAGCTTTCATTGACCGGTAACACCCTTCGTTTACAGAGTTTTCTAGATTGAGCCAAATTCACCTTTGCCAATAAAAAAATCTAGCTCCACGAGATGCCTTCCATGCACTCGATATTTAATAAATTCTTCATACTCTCAAAGCAAAGCACAAAAGTGTTCCCAACATTACAGAATAAACCAGACCATTTCCCACATAACACAATAAACAATGTTGTGTTTCACCTTCGCTCCTGTCGTTCCTGGTGCTCCTGGCGCCCCGGTATCTCCATTCGTTCCCTGTAGAGTAGAAGAACAGGTTGTTCAGACCATCAATTCTCTTAACACTACTCGTACATTTTGTTCAGGGTAGCTTGGGAGAAGCTGGGCCTAGATCTTGGCGTTTAAAGGAAATTAGAGCTGGTTTGACTGACCGAGAACACACAGATTTAACGTTTGGGGCGAACGCAGGTGGGACCTATCCGAGTCTGCATGTCACAAATCAAAACGTCAGTACATTACCTCCGAGGATCCAGGAAGGCCAGGTGCACCTTGGATACCCGGGGGGCCTTGAATACCTGGTTCTCCTTTTCTTCCAATGCCTTGGTCTCCCTGAGGAAGAACATTCATTGCATTTGTTAAAGATGTCAGACAAAGGATGAATTTTGTCCGCACCAAGAAAAGATCAAGCAATTCTACCTTTTCTCCCTTGGTTCCTTCAGACCCCGACGGACCCTGCAGCCGAGAACAGTCAAAGAATATAAGTACTATACAGAGACAGCTATTTAGCAAGCTCAAAATAAGTACTACGAGTGTTCATTTGCATTGGACCAATGACACACATCTGGGGAACATACAAATTAAGTCCACCTTCCTTAATTTCTTAGGAAACTTTAACTGCTAAACGTTGGTTTGCAGCGTAGTCCTGAAGTAAAGCGCCCTAAAATTCACAATAATCAGTAATCCATATTTAAAAGTTCACTCTTACGCGTTCTCCTAGTTCTCCCTTTTGTCCAACAGCTCCGTCAGCTCCCTGGTCGCCCTGCAAAGACAAGTAACAGGTTTTGTCTGTAACAGGTTTTGTACTGTAACAGGTTTTGTCTGTAACAGGTTTTGTCTGTAACAGGTTTTGTTTTGTAACAGGTTTTGTCTGTAACAGGTTTTGTATTGTAACAGGTTTTGTACTGTAACAGGTTTTCTCTGTAACAGGTTTTGTACTGTAACAGGTTTTCTACACTCACTTGTTCACCGCGTGGTCCTTGAAGTCCTGGTTCACCCTTGTTACCAAAGTTTCCCTAGAAATTTACAGTGCAGACACAACATATCAACTCAAACGATGATTGTCGCTGTAACGTAACTCAAGCAGTTGGCAACATCAATAACATAAAGCAACAGCAACAATAACAATAACAAACACAGCAACGACAATAGCCAAGCAAGGTTACAACATCAGCAAGAACACCAAAATCAAACAAGTAATCAAATTCGCCTTCTTCTTCGCTTGGAGCGGATGACATCTCAGGACATGTACTAACCTTTTCTCCTCGCTCTCCTTTAGCACCCTGGATAAAACATAAGAAGATAAAAAATAAAGAAGAAAAACATATAAAAAGAAAAACAGGAAGGCGAAGAAGAAGACAATACGAGCTGAACCAGTTCTTTAAATTGCGTATTGTGGCTTAGTCTACAGTTTCAGTTATGCGAGAAGTTACAGTATTTGACGTCGTTAACTGTTATCAGAGCGCGATGAAAACAAAAAGAAACGACAATAAAGTTCAAGGTCGTTTACAAACTACCCAATCAGTAATTTGTTTATAAACGCCTTACTTTGCTCCCCTTGGTCCCAGGCTTTCCGGGCTCCCCGTCTCTTCCGTCTACACCAACAAGTCCACTTGGCCCAGGCTCCCCCTTTTCACCATGTTTTCCCTCGGGTCCAGGACGTCCATCAACACCGCTGCGACCTGGTTCACCTTTCAAGCCAATCCATCCTGGTGGTCCTTGGTCGCCTTTACTGCCTTTCTCTGTTGCAAAGGAAAATTGGATCACAGTTTTCATAACGTAACCATTGCTTGCGTTGTTCCGGAAATTTAGCAACTTGACGTCAGTTTCTTGCCTGCACTTTGTTTTGTTTTTTTTGTTTTTGTTTTTTTGTATTTTCATCTGAACTCGAACACGTGAACTTTGAACTCGACTGCTGCATTTCTCTTACCTTTGAATATATCACCATGGGTCCCTGGTTCACCTTTGGCCCCCTTTTCTCCCTGCATACCATGCTCTCCCATCACGCCAGGAAAACCAGGATTTCCCTGGTTTCCCTTTGGACCTTGGACGGTGCTGTCCAACCCGGGTGGCCCGGGGGGTCCTTGTCCACCTCCCGGAGGTCCAGGAGGGCCTACAGGACCTTGAGGCCCGGGGGGTCCAACAATACTGTCACCTTTGTCACCCTAAAGTGAAGGAGCATTCGAATAACATCAAACGAAAGTCTAAATGTAGTCACCCATGAACGAATATATCTACACTGTAAGTAAGTAAGTAAGTAAGTAAGTATGTATGTATGTGTGTGTTTCTATATGCATGCACTGTAAGTGAATGCTTAACATTTACTCATTGAAATAAAACGCACTTTAGGTCCTGTTGGGCCGGCAACTCCTGGATCACCCTGTGGATTGAGAAAGTTGAAGGCTTAACTATCACAAGTGACAGAGTTAGCAGGAGTTAGCCAAGAACGACAGACTGAACGACTGCATAAACTCTGACAATAGTGACAGAAAGGACGGCAATGCAAACAGTGACAAAACGAGAAAAGGACTAAGATGAGAACAGAAATATAATGGCAGCAATGAGAACATCTAAAATACCCGATCTCCTTTTGCTCCAGAAGCCTCCCCCTATGTACAAATGAAATAAAAAGCGACATTAACCAAGGAGTCAAATTATCACAAAAAAGCATGAACGTCCAGTGTCACGCACCTTGGCGCCCTTAACTCCTTCGGGACCGACTTCTCCTTGAACACCCGGCTCTCCCTGGATAAGAAACGGACGAATTACCAAGGTAAGAAGAACAACACCTCTCTAAGGGCACGTGCACACCGATGAATTTAGAATTGAAAACGCATACTTTTTACAAGTTTTCGAGCTTCCGTCCACACTAAAACGATGACTTGAAAACGGAGCTTCCAAAAACGGTTCCAAACAGTTTTCAAATAAAATATGTGAGCGATGCAGTGTGAATTAATTTTTCAACCAGTTTTTGTCTCAGCAAGGTATCAAACGTGACTTTCTCCACAATAGTATATTTTTCGTGAGAAACTAGAAGAGAAAATTTATTTAATCACTCTTGGGTTCGTATCTGTACTTACAACCCCAGGCTGGCCGGGTGGTCCTTGAACGCCGTCCCTCCCGTCAAATCCAGGTAAACCTGTTGAGCCTTGTTCACCCTGCGACATAAGTTAAGAATAAAAGAAATAAAATTTACGTTGGGCTCCACAAGAGGGCAAGTAGGATCTCAAGGTAAGATCTCAAGGCCCTAACCTAACCTGCCTACATAGAATGTGATCAAATTCACGTGTGACACATACACACTATTCAAATCGAACATAAACCAAAGTGATTGACATGCCACTAACCTTTTTCCCAGGAAGACCGATCGGCCCTTGATCACCTTTCTCACCACGAAGACCCTGCAGGAATAAAACCAACATGCGATAAATCAATTGGCGAGTTGTTTATGTGCTCGTCCAGGTCAGAACAAACACGTGAT
This sequence comes from Plumapathes pennacea, assembly GCA_964036295.1. Classification (NCBI taxonomy): domain Eukaryota; kingdom Metazoa; phylum Cnidaria; class Anthozoa; order Antipatharia; family Myriopathidae; genus Plumapathes; species Plumapathes pennacea. The sequence goes on from OZ038470.1 coordinate 1,974,429, forward strand.
ACCAGGACAGGAAGGACAAGGACGTCGTAAAACGGAAAGTTATATTCCTACCTGAACTCCCTTGGAGCCTTGCGGTCCCTGCTCCCCTGTTTCCCCCTTAATAATCTTTAGAGCCTATGAGAAAAACACATTTCAGTATCCATACTTTACTCGAAAGTCTTTATAGTGTTTCCCTTGAAGCAGAAGACGCTTACATGGCAACGAAGTTTGCACACACGCACATAAACACACCACGTACTTTAGACATAAAACAAATATTCAGTTACTTATCTGATCCCTAAGTGAAAATAAACAAGTGACTCACTGCTCATTCATTCACACATTTCCTCATTCGCTAACTCACTCATTTATTCACTCATCCATTCAGTCACTCACTTATACACTCACTTCTCATTCACTCACTCAATCACAGACTCGCGTAGTATGTGCATCATTCATTCACTCACTCCCTTCTACACTCCACTTATTCACTTATTCATTCATTCACTTTTTACTTACTTATTCATTAATTGACCCATTCTTATAGTCTACTAGACCGAAGCTCTCCATCTTTGACTTACCTCCTTGGTGGAATTGTTCACAAAGACTGCGGGCAAACCAGGAGGCCCCGGGGGACCTGGTAATCCCGCGGATCCATGAAGACCGCTAGCACCAGGTACACCAGGCTCACCCTACAAAGAAGTTTTGAATTCCGTATATGGTTAAGGGATTCTGATTGGTCGATCTTCAAATGGGAAAAATTTCAAGTACCAAACAGATGCCCTAATACACTACTCTCCTCCATATCTGTTCACAGTGCAAAATTTAAATTAACGAAAAAAGAAACAGCAAGCAAGAAAACCAAGAAGAAAGAAAAAAAAAAACAAAGATATAAAAGAACAACAACAATAAGAAGAAAAGTAAACAATAAAACAATAAAAAATGATAAACCGACAAATGACGAAACAAAAGCAACAACAAAAATCCTAAAAGTTCCAGAGATCAACTGTTTTCACCTTTTGTCCTGTGAGCCCCATCTGTCCTGGTTCTCCCTGCAAAGCAGTAATAGTTTGCATTTACTCACACCATCGCGTAAGGCAAACAAAAAAAAAAAAAAAAAAAAGAAAAGGAATGAAAAGAAATAGTTATCTTACTACTCTTGGTTTTGTTCTTCCCTCTATTTTTGTTTAATTCATATACAGCAGAGCAGCTGTACATTTTAAAGCAGGTGAAATTCTCCAAAACGCCCTACTCAGATCGTTCTGAAACCATCATATATCCACATCTACAGTTTGAATCCTCTTACTATTTGCCCATTGATGGTCACGATTTCCTTCCCTGTCTCGAAGTGTAAAGCTTTTCCAGGTGGTCCCGGTAAGCCGCGCGGACCAGGGGCTCCACTCTCGCCCTTCTGGCCAAGAATTGCTAACAAAAATAACAATAATAAATGCATAAATAGAACACTCAGAAGAAGATACTGCTTCAAATCAAGAAACAAAAAATCCACGAATTTGAAATCTAAGAAAACGTGGAGCTGTGCACACTCGGCTTGTATTTAAGATGTCCTCGTGACGTCACAGAAGTCGTTTGCCAGCTCGGTTCCGCAGACGGTATTTTTCGGCCTCGCAAAGCAACTGGTGGGAAATCCGTCTGTTTTCGCAGACAAGGTCTAAACGGGCCCTTCGTTTCGGACCTTATTATTATTATTTTTTGGCTGAGCGTAGAGAGTAGAACTGTAAAAAAGTGTAATTTAACAATTCCTTACTCGAGTTCAAGCTGGAAGGACCAGGCGCTCCTCTCTCGCCCTTCTCTCCTTTGGTTCCCAAACCCGCATCGCCTTTAAGACCCTTCTCTCCGGGTTCCCCTTTAAGACCTAAGGGGCCTTGTGGCTCCAAGGTTCCCACCTGTTCAATGGCAGAAGAGAGATGTCAAACGTAACAAAAAACTGAACGGTGTTCTAAGTGATCTAAAGCTTTAAACCTGAATTGTGGAACAACTGATTGTATTATCTGAAGTTTAATTTAATGAACTAAACGTCTATCACATTTTGAAAGCGCTCTAACGGAAGGCTACTAAAACGCTGAAATATCAACTAACACATTCATTACGGCGTTCAGCATATCCACCTCAATTCTACATTCTACGTGTGATCAACTACTTACTCTTGCTGTGCTTGCCACTCGGGGAATAATAGTCGAAAGCAAAGAGGTCCGTGGCTGCCTGGTTCTTTCTTGACCTGTAGCTATACTCGCCGTTTGGACGGTGACTGGCGCTACAGAGCTCCAAGCACGGCTGCCAACAGACTCCGATGATCTTCCTTGGCTGGAAGGGCGCAGTGTGGACACCCATTCCCCGTGAGTAGGACTGGCGTTTTCTGATGGTACTTCATCGGTACTTTCACTTACAATCTGCGTTATTGAAGAAGGTCTCGTTCTCAATGAATCACTGCCGCTTACAGTTGATCCCTCTCCTTCTACTCTGCCAATAACAGTTTCATTGCCCTCTGAGTCTGTTTCGTTATAAATCTCTGTCTCCATGGTTACAGTGGTAAGATCTACTTCAGCGGTTGTTGGAGATTCAGTGCCGATCACGACAGAGGAACGAGTAGTGGGGGGAGCGGTTGACTTCTCTGCACTTTCAGTGTCTGTCTGAACTTGGACAGTACCGCTAGTGGAACCAGCAGTGGGAACAGCGGTTGACGTTTCCATACTTTTAGTGTCCGTCTGAACTTGGACAGTACCGCTACTTGAACCAGTAGTAGGAGCAGTGGTTGACTTCTCTATGTTTTCAGTGCCTGTCTGAACTTGGACAGTACCACTCGTGGAACCAGCAGTAGGAGCAGCTGTTGACTTCTCTGCACTTTCAGTGTCTGTCTGAACTTGGACAGTACCACTCGTGGAACCAGCAGTGGGAACAGCGGTTGAAATCTCTCCACTTTCAGTGTCTGTCTGAACTTGGACAGTACCGATCGTGGAACCTGCAGTGGGAGCATCAGTTGACTTCTCTACACTTTCAGTGTCTGTCGGAACTTGGACAGTACCGATCGTGGAACCAGCAGTGGGGGCAGCTGTTGACTTCTCTACACTTTCAGTGTCTGTCTGAACTTGGACAGTACCGATCGTGGAACCTGCAGTGGGAGCAGTGGTTGACTTCTCTACACTTTCAGTGTCTGTCTGAACTTGGACAGTACCGATCGTGGAACCTGCAGTGGGAGCAGTGGTTGACTTCTCTACACTTTCAGTGTCTGTCTGAACTTGGACATTACCACTCGTGGAACCAGCAGTGGGGGCAGCGGTTGACTTCTCTACATTTTCAGTGTTTGTCTGAACTTGGACAGTACCGATCGTGGAACCTGCAGTGGGAGCAGCGGTTGACCTGTCTACACTTTCAGTGTCTGTCGGAACTTGGACAGTACCGATCGTGGAACCAGCAGTGGGAGCAGCGGTTGACTTGTCTATGTTTTCGGTGTTAATCTTGACTTGGACAGTTCCGCTCGTGGAGGAAATAATCTGTCCTTCAACTGAACTGTTGCCTTCTGTTATTTCCGTTAGGATTTGGACAGTGCCAACAGTAGAACCCTGTGTAGGAGCAGATGTTGATTTCTTCGCACTATCTGTTTCAGTCTCTACTTCGACAGAGGCGGTGGTGGACGCTTCGATAAGAGTTTCAGTTGGCTTTTGAACGTCTTCCGTTTTAGACTCAACTTCAACAGGGGCGGTAGTCAATTCTTCCGTAACAGCTTCAGTTGATTTCTGTACGCTTTCTGTTTCAGTCACAACTTCAACAGAGGCGGTAGTGGACCCTTCCGTAACAGCTTCAGTTGATTTCTGTACGCTTTCTGTTTCAGTCTCAACTTCAACAGAGGCGGTAGTGGACCCTTCCGTAACAGCTTCAGTTGATTTCTGTACGCTTTCTGTTTCAGTCTCAACTTCAACAGAGGCGGTAGTGGATTCTTCAGCAACAGCTTCAGTTGATTTCTGTACGCTTTCTGTTTCAGTCTCTACTTCAACAGAGGAGGTAGTGGACCCTTCCGTAACAGCTTCAGTAGATTTCTGTACGCTTTCTGTTTCAGTCTCTACTTCAACAGAGGCGGTAGTGGATTCTTCAGCAACAGCTTCAGTAGATTTCTGTACGCTTTCTGTTTCAGTCTCTACTTCAACAGAGGCGGTAGTGGAACCTTCCGTAACAGCTTCAGTTGATTTCTGTACGCTTTCTGTTTCAGTCTCAACTTCAACAGAGGCGGTAGTGGAACCTTCCGTAACAGCTTCAGTTGATTTCTGTACGCTTTCTGTTTCAGTCTGAACTTCAACAGAGGCGGTAGTGGAACCTTCCGTAACAGCTTCAGTTGATTTCTGTACACTTTCTATTTCAGTCTCAACTTCAACAGAGGCGGTAGTGGACCCTTCCGTAACAGCTTCAGTTGATTTCTGTACGCTTTCTGTTTCAGTCTCTACTTCAACAGAGGCGGTAGTGGATTCTTCAGCAAGACCTTCAGTAGATTTCTGTACGCTTTCTGTTTCAGTCTCAACTTCAACAGAGGCGGTAGTGGAACCTTCCGTAACAGCTTCAGTTGATTTCTGTACGCTTTCTGTTTCAGTCTCTACTTCAACAGAGGCGGTAGTGGATTCTTCAGCAAGACCTTCAGTAGATTTCTGTACGCCTTCTGTTTCAGTCTCAACTTCAACAGAGGCGGTAGTGGAACCTTCCGTAACAGCTTCAGTTGATTTCTGTACGCTTTCTGTTTCAGTCTCAACTTCAACAGAGGCGGTAGTGGACCCTTCCGTAACAGCTTCAGTTGATTTCTGTACGCTTTCTGTTTCAGTCTCAACTTCAACAGAGGCGGTAGTGGATTCTTCAGCAACAGCTTCAGTTGATTTCTGTACGCTTTCTGTTTCAGTCTGAACTTCAACAGAGGCGGTAGTGGACCCTTCCGTAAGAACTTCAGTTGATTTCTGTACGCTTTCTGTTTCAGTCTCTACTTCAACAGAGGCGGTAGTGGACCCTTCCGTAACAGCTTCAGTTGATTTCTGTACGCTTTCTGTTTCAGTCTCAACTTCAACAGAGGCGGTAGTGGAACCTTCCGTAACAGCTTCAGTTGATTTCTGTACGCTTTCTGTTTCAGTCTCTACTTCAACAGAGGCGGTAGTGGAACCTTCCGTAACAGCTTCAGTTGATTTCTGTACGCTTTCTGTTTCAGTCTGAACTTCAACAGAGGCGGTAGTGGAACCTTCCGTAACAGCTTCAGTAGATTTCTGTACGCTTTCTGTTTCAGTCTCAACTTCAACAGAGGCGGTAGTGGACCCTTCCGTAACAGCTTCAGTTGATTTCTGTACGCTTTCTGTTTCAGTCTCAACTTCAACAGAGGCGGTAGTGGAACCTTCCGTAACAGCTTCAGTTGATTTCTGTACGCTTTCTGTTTCAGTCTCAACTTCAACAGAGGCGGTAGTGTATTCTTCAGTAACAGCTTCAGTAGATTTCTGTACGCTTTCTGTTTCAGTCTCAACTTCAACAGAGGCGGTAGTGGATTCTTCAGCAACAGCTTCAGTAGATTTCTGTACGCTTTCTGTTTCAGTCTCTACTTCAACAGAGGCGGTAGTGGACCCTTCCGTAACAGCTTCAGTTGATTTCTGTACCCTTTCTGTTTCAGTCTCAACTTCAACAGAGGCGGTAGTGGACTGTTCAGCAACAGCTTCAGTAGATTTCTGTACGCTTTCTGTTTCAGTCTCAACTTCAACAGAGGCGGTAGTGGATTCTTCAGTAACAGCTTCAGTTGATTTCTGCACGCTTTCTGTTTCAGTCTCAACTTCAACAGAGGCGGTAGTGGATTCTTCAGCAACAGCTTCAGTTGATTTCTGTACGCTTTCTGTTTCAGTCACAACTTCAACAGAGGCGGTAGTGGAACCTTCCGTAACAGCTTCAGTTGATTTCTGCGCGATATCAGTTTCAGTCTTTACTTCAACAGAGGCGGTAGTGGAACCTTCCGTAACAGCTTCAGTTGATTTCTGTACGCTTTCTGTTTCAGTCTCAACTTCAACAGAGGCGGTAGTGGATTCTTCAGCAACAGCTTCAGTAGATTTCTGTACGCTTTCTGTTTCAGTCTCAACCTCTACAGAGGCGGTAGTGGATTCTTCAGTAACAGCTTCAGTTGATTTCTGCACGCTTTCTGTTTCAGTCTCACCTTCAACAGAGGCGGTAGTGGATTCTTCAGCAACAGCTTCAGTTGATTTCTGTACGCTTTCTGTTTCAGTCACAACTTCAACAGAGGCGGTAGTGGATTCTTCAGCAACAGCTTCAGTTGATTTCTGTACGCTTTCTGTTTCAGTCACAACTTCAACAGAGGCGGTAGTGGACCCTTCCGTAACAGCTTCAGTTGATTTCTGTACGCTATCTGTTTCAGTCACAACTTCAACAGAGGCGGTAGTGGATTCTTCAGTAACAACTTCAGTAGATTTCTGTACGCTTTCTGTTTCAGTCTCAACTTCAACAGAGGCGGTAGTGTATTCTTCAGTAACAGCTTCAGTTGATTTCTGTACGCTTTCTGTTTCAGTCTCAACTTCAACAGAGGCGGTAGTGGATTCTTCAGTAACAGCTTCAGTTGATTTCTGTACGCTTTCTGTTTCAGTCACAACTTCAACAGAGGCGGTAGTGGATTCTTCAGCAACAGCTGCAGTTGATTTCTGTACGCTTTCCGCTTCAGTCTCTAGTTCAATAGAAGCGGTAGTGGATTCTTCAGCAACAGCTTCAGTTGATTTCTGTACGCTTTCTGTTTCAGTAACAACTTCAACAGAGGCGGTAGTGGACCCTTCCGTAACAGCTTCAGTTGATTTCTGTGCACTTTCCGTTTCAGTCTCTACTTGAACAGAAGCTGCTGTGGATTCTTCAGCAAGACCTTCAGTTGATTTCTGTACGCTTTCTGTTTCAGTCTCTACTTCAACAGAAGCTGCTGTGGATTCTTCAGCAAGACCTTCAGTTGATTTCTGTACGCTTTCTGTTTCAGTCTCTACTTCAACAGAAGCTGCTGTGGATTCTTCAGCAAGACCTTCAGTTGATTTCTGTACGCTTTCTGTTTCAGTCTCTACTTGAACAGAAGCTGTTGTGGATTCTTCAGCAAGACCTTCAGTTGATTTCTGTACGCTTTCTGTTTCAGTCTCTACTTGAACAGAAGCTGCTGTGGATTCTTCAGCAAGACCTTCAGTTGATTTCTGTACGCTTTCTGTTTGAGTCTCTGCTTCAACAGAGGCGGTAGTCGATCTTTCAGCGACAAGTTCAGTGAATTCCTGTGCGCTTTCTGTTTCATTGCCAACTTCGAAAGATGCAGTAGTGGATCCTTCCGTAACAGCTTCAGTTGATATTTGTACGCTTTCAGTGTCTGTCTGAACCTGGACAGTACCCCTCGAGGAACCAGCAGTGGGAGCAGCGGTTGACTTTTCTACGTTTTCGGTGTCCGTTTTGACTTCGACAGTACCGCTCGTGGAGGAAATAATCTGTCCTTCAACTGAGCTGTTGCCTTCTGTTATTTCCGTTAGGATTTGGACAGTGCCAAGAGTAGAACCCTGTGTAGGAGCAAACGTTGGTTTCTGTACGCTTTCTGTTTCAGTAACAACTTTAACAGAGGCGGTAGTGGACCCTTCCGTAACGGCTTCAGTTGATTTCTGTACGCTATCAGTTTCAGTAACAACTTCAACAGAGGCGGTAGTGGATTCTTCCGTAACAGCTTCAGTTGATTTCTGTACGCTATCAGTTTCAGTCTCAACTTCAACAGAGGCGGTAGTGGATTCTTCCGTAACAGCTTCAGTTGATTTCTGTACGCTATCAGTTTCAGTCTCAACTTCAACAGAGGCGGTAGTGGAACCTTCCGTAACAGCTTCAGTTGATTTCTGCACGCTATCAGCTTCAGTCTCAACTTCGACAGAGGCGGTGGTGGAACCTTCCGTAACAGCTTCAGTTGATTTCTGCGCGATATCAGTTTCAGTCTTTACTTCAACAGAGGCGGTAGTGGAACCTTCCGTAATAGCTTCAGTTGATTTCTGCACGCTATCAGTTTCAGTCTCAACTTCAACAGAGGCGGTAGTGGAACCTTCGATAACAGCTTCAGTTGATTTCTGCACGCTATCAGTTTCAGTCTTTACTTCAACAGAGGCGGTAGTGGAACCTTCCGTAACAGCTTCAGTTGATTTCTGTACGCTATCAGTTTCAGTCTCAACTTCAACAGAGGCGGTAGTGGATTCTTCCGTAACAGCTTCAGTTGATTTCTGCGCGCTATCAGTTTCAGTCTCAACTTCAACAGAGGCGGTGGTGGAACCTTCGATAACAGCTTCAGTTGATTTCTGCACGCTATCAGTTTCAGTCTCTACTTCAACAGAGGCGGTAGTGGAACCTTCCGTAACAGCTTCAGTTGATTTCTGCGCGCTATCAGTTTCAGTCTCAACTTCAACAGAGTCGGTAGTGGATTCTTCCGCAACAGCTTCAGTTGATTTCTGCGCGCTATCAGTTTCAGTCTCAACTTCAACAGAGGCGGTAGTGGAACCTTCCGTAACAGCTTCAGTTGATTTCTGCGCGCTATCAGTTTCAGTCTCAACTTCAACAGAGCCGGTAGTGGAACCTTCCGTAGCAGCTTCAGTTGATTTCTGTACGCTTTCTGTTTCAGTTTGAACTTCGGCAGGGAAGGTAGTAGATCCTTCAGCAACAGCTTCAGTTGATTTCTTTTCGCTTTCTATTTCAGTCTCAACTTCGACAGAGGCGGTTGTGGATCCTTTTGTAACAGCTGCAGTTGATTTTTTTATGCTTTCAGTTTCTGTCTGAACTTGGACAGTACCGCTGGTGGATCCTGCAGTGGGGGCTTCGGTTGACATCTCTGCATTTTCAGTGTCTGTCTGAACTTGGACAGTGCCACCAGTGGAACCTGCAGTGGGAGCTTCGGTTGACCTTTCTACGCTTTTAGTGTCTGTCTCGACTTGGACAGTACCGCTGGGGGAACCTGCAGTGGGAGCTTCGGTTGACATCTCTGCATTTTCAGTGTCTGTCTGAACTTGGACAGTGCCACCAGTGGATCCTGCAGTGGGAGCTTCGGTTGACCTATCTACGCTTTTAGTGTCTGTCTCGACTTGGACATTACCGCTGGTGGAACCTGCAGTGGGAGCTTCGGTTAACATCTCTGCATTTTCAGTGTCTGTCTGAACTTGGACAGTGCCACCAGTGGAACCTGCAGTGGGAGCTTCGGTTGACCTATCTACGCTTTTAGTGTTTGTCTCGACTTGGACAGTACCGATGGTGGAACCTGCGGTGGGAGCTTCGGTTGACATCTCTGCACTTTCAGTGTCTGTCTGAACTTGGACTGTGCCGCCAGTGGAACCTGCAGTGGGGGCAACCGTTGACCTTTTTACGCTTTCAGTGTCTGTTTCGACTTGGACAGTACCACTCGTGGATCCTGCAGTGGGAGCTTCAGTTGACATCGCCACACTTTCAGTGTCTGTCTCGACTTGGACAGTACCGCTGGTGGATCCCGGAGTGGGAGCAACAGTTGACTTCTCTACGCTTTCAGTGTCTGTCTCAACTTGGACAGTACCACTCGTGGATCCTGCAGTGGGAGCTTCAGTTGACATCGCCACACTTTCAGTGTCTGTCCCGACTTGGACATTACCGCTGGTGGATCCTGCAGTGGGAGCTTTGGTTGACATCGCCACACTTTCAGTGTCTGACTCGACTTGGACATTACCGCTGGTGGATCCTGCAGTGGGAGCTTTGGTTGACATCGCCACACTTTCAGTGTCTGTCTCCACTTGGACAGTGCCGCTGGTGGATCCTGCAGTGGGAGCAGCGGTTGACTTTACTACGCTTTCAGTGTCTGTCTCAACTTGGACAGTGCCGCCAGTGGAACCAGCACTCGGAGCTGCAGTTGACATCTCTACACTTTTAGTGTCTGTCTGAACTTGGACAGTACCACTCGTGGAACCTGCAGTGGGAGCAGTGGTTGACATCTCTACACTTTCAGTGTCTGTCTGGACTTGGACAGTATCACTCGTGGAACCTGCAGTGGGAGCTTTGGTTGACATCGCCACACTTTCAGTGTCTGTCTCCACTTGGACAGTGCCGCTGGTGGATCCTGCAGTGGGAGCAGTGGTTGACGTTACAACGCTTTCAGTGTCTGTCTCAACTTGGACAGTGCCGCCAGTGGAACCTGCATTGGGAGCTTTGGTTGACATCTCTACACTTTTAGTGTCTGTCCGAACTTGGACAGTACCACTCGTGGAACCTGCAGTGGGAGCAGTGGTTGACATCTCTACCCTTTCAGTGTCTGTCTGGACTTGGACAGTACCACTGGTGGAACCTGCAGTGGGAGCTTCGGTTGACATCGCCACACTTTCAGTGTCTGTCTCCACTTGGACATTACCGCTGGTGGATCCTGCAGTGGGAGCTTCGGGTGACATCTCCACAGTTTCGGTGTCTGTCTGAACTTGGACAGTATCACTCGTGGAACCTGCAGTGGGAGTTTCGGTTGACATCTCTACACTTTCAGTGTCTGTCTGAACTTGGACAGTACCGCTAGTGGAACCAGGAGTGGGAGCTGCGCTTGACTTCTCTACGCTTTCAGTGTCTGTCTGAACTTGAGAAGAAGCGTCGGTAGACATTCCCTGTGTTTTTGTCGTAGCCTTTTCGGTGTGGATTACGTCAATAACATCTGGATTGTCAGCTGTACTTCTTTCCGCGGCCATCCCATCAGCAGTCGTGGCGGAAGTAGACGCTGCTGTACTGCTGTCAATGGGGCTATCTCCTGCTTCTGTTCCGGTGGCTTTGCTGCCTTCAGGAGTTGAAGATGACGTCGTTGGCTGAGAAGCTTCGCCTTCTCCTGATCGTGGAGTTGTGGATGGGTCCGTTAGGATCAAATCGACGACATCTGGACTCTCCGTGCTTGCCATCCCGTCACTCGTCATTGCACCGGTGGTACTCTCGGGAAGCATTCTGCTAGCATTGGTGGCGTCTGGCCGGTCCGTTGTAGGCAACAATGTACGAGGAGAGCTGGACGTTAGATCCAAATCTAGGGTCGACGCGGAGCTTAAGGCTGATTCCGTTTTAAGCTCTGTTCGAATCAGATCTGTCAGCACAGTTTCACTCAGTATCGACTCTGTTGCTTCAGTAAACGTCTGAGGTCGGGTGTCGCTGGCTACGCTGCCCATAGCGATGGAGTCGTTTGGTTTAGCAGTACTTTGCCCAGCAGTAAAGATGTGTTCTTGGGAATTCGATGTTGATCGTTCAAGTGTCGAGCTTTGTGGCAATTCCGATGGAGTGCTCGCAGTGGTTTGTACTCCCTGTTGAGTCAAGAGACGACAGTCAATACAGTTTCGCAAATACAGCACCGACACGTTTGTTACCTGTTTCAAGACGAGGCACAGTGCGAACGTTTTCTCATGAAAATTAGATCAAGTTGAACATGTGATTAATTTTAACCTTTCACTCCCGAGTTTAATCTACAAATTCAAAAATGCCTAGTGTCACGAGAAATTGGCCGATATTGTAAAATAGACAGCAGTAGACGCAACTACTCACCACTGTACACTGAGCATCGTTTGGATCTTTGGAAATCACCAGGTCAGCGATATCTCCCTGAAAAACAAAGCAAATACGTTGAATAAAAGATCGGCTGAGTCAGCTTGGAAATCTTCAGGGACAGATTACATTTGAGAATGACAGCGCGCCGATTTCAAAACTTCCAACTTTTTAAACTTATCTAATCAGACCTAAAGGTGTGACCACTCAAATGAAAGCTCTCAATGAGTACATTCTAAAAGCAGTGTTCACGTCTTTGTTGGGCAAATACATCTCATCTTCATGTTTAATTTTGACATATACTAATGCTCTGTAGCCTTAACACTTCAGCGCATCAGTAGCGCGAAGGTTCTGGGTTCGATTTGCGTTGAAATCCGAATTTTTTTCCGGGCTACCCTTGTCGCAACTGCTAAGTTGCTTCGTAACCTCGAGGATCACTTTCTGTGTCCGCGGTTCATATACATGCGATTTATCATCTATATACATCATCATATCATTAAAACATCGGGTAATAATTTGTCTTAAGGTTTTAAAACACGTTTCAAGAACCTTCAACTTCGTGCCCTGACAATGTTACACGCTGCCGTCCTATGCTAAATATCGTCACATCAATCTGTCTTTGCAGGCTTTAGTTGTACTGTACATACCGCGAAGGACTTCTGCTCGAACCCAGGTTTCCAGCCGGGGCGGCCAAGGTACAAGACACTCAAGGGAGGCAGGGAAATGCTTTTAAGGGACTCAGCTAAACTCCTGCTTCTTTTCGTATCGCAGTCCACGTACAAGGTTAGCTCCCTCCTCGTGATACTCAAACCAACGCGTACCCACTTCTTGGCAGATGCTGGAACATTGAAGTGGAAAACTTGATTTTGAAAATACGCATCACTGTGGTGCAGAGCGATCTGGGTGCGCGCGGACTCGCGCGTTATCTCGAGTCCGAGAAGAACGCGCGTGCTTCGTGGGTATTCCATCAGGGCGAACAGGTATCCACTTCCGGAGGGATCAAGACGGAAGTTGGTATTGATGGCGAACTCTCTTAGAAACGTCCGGGGGAAAAGGTAACGGGCAAAGCCGGCAACATTGGCTCCCTTGCGGAAATGGAAAGCAGGCTTTCCATGAGGTCCATGCGTCAGTGTCACTCCCGGGGCGAGAGAAGGGTCGATGATTCCAAGTAAATCAACCTGCGTGAGATTTTCATCGAGAGATCCTGCAAGGAGATGGAAGCCGGTATTATAACGCCTCGTTTAAACGACAACCTAGTGCAAAATGGCTTAGACTTAACCCTTTAACTGATGAACTCGAATTCTCCCTGACCATTTAATAAGAGCATTTATAAAATAACTATGATACTACGCGCGCCCTGATTGGCTAAACAACCGTGTAAGATGAGAGTATATTACACGCTGACGCGATACGCGATGTATTTTACTTGACTAAGGTCGTGGTTTCCTTACGCTACTCTCGTGTTCTCCCAACTTCCCGCGTGTTTAGATGAGGCTATATTACACGGTGACGCGTTATATATTTCTTGATGTAGTGATGTAGTGAGAACGGACAGATTAAACACTTTGTAATGCATCGCTGGAGAGAAACTGGAAGAGGCAGTTGAAGTGGAGTGAACTGATCGACCCTTCCGAAAACATTATTGCTGTCACTTCCATTGGTCAGCGCTCGTTGCCATTGCTACACGAGTAAATGCGTTACCTCGTGTGCAAACCTCGTTTTGTTTTGTGCACAATATAAAACGCACTGAACTAATTAAAATTTGAGTAAGATCGGGTCTTAGTTTTGAGATTCTTGGCTGAGTCTCCCGCTTCTACAAGCGTAACACGTATAGCATTATGTCCCCTGGGACATCATATGAGACATAACATAAAGCTCCTACCAAAATTTGTGCAATCACCGCTGACTTCTGTCGACTGTGTTTTCATAAACGAGATGCTATAACTTGTCAACACACTGACAGAACAAAGTATGACCATTTACTATTTCAATACCGGATAATTCTAACTGCTACTATTGCAGCTCAGAACATCAGACGGCAAAGGTTTCTTTCTAACTGATGTTTTATCAATTTCTTTCTGCAATTTCAATTCAATCTGCCCTTGTCAACAGTAGATATCATTAGAAGACCTTTTACCTGAGATAATTAAGATTTTTTACATATTAAAATAGTATTTTTGCAATTAACTTTCAAGTGTGTAAGTGCTTTTAAGAAATCTGTTTCCTTTTTATCGGGAAAAGTCTCCTGAAAGCGTTTCGAGACGCAACGGAATTCCGGGAAATTGCTTCGCCTGGACGTTGCGTTCGGTTAGGTAACGTCTTTTACAACCCATTCGCAAGATCTGCCCGACAGCAATAACAAGGCTAATAAGTAAGTATAATCCATTTTTGACAGACGTCTTCAGTTAGAACGTGGTCCTTCACACGAAAAAACAAAACAAGGACCGAGTTTGTTGTCACAGCCTTTACCATGCGTCTGTAACTTACCCTCCTCAACCACTCAACCTAATGTGACAGTTATATCTGTAAAAAAAATTGTTAGAAATGAAATTTAACGTTTTAGCTGGGAGAAATCTTCGATGTTAACTAATCCAGGCTCAAGATTCACAATCAATTCGACACGCGTGTGCTTCGTGGGTATACTCAAGATATTCACGATCAATTCGACTTAGCAAGATGAAATCGAGCAAACGTAAACTGAATAATGTTCTGGTTTCTAACCTGCACATTCTTAAAAAAGACATATCTTTGAAAAAAGTATTTTGAACGTTGAATTTGTGACGTTTATATACTTTAACCTCCAGCGTGTATGAATCACAGGACTGTGGCAAGACTCAAAAACACGACTTAAAAATAAATCGAGATTTAAATAAACCTTGGACTAAACAACTGAAATAGGCAACTCACGCATTTCACGGCTCACGGTTTTTGAGTCACTGAAAGGCAGCAGCACAAGAAGGGACAAAAATGAGATCGCCAAAAACCAATCCATCTTTGCTCTGAAAACGACCACCAAAAACATCCACGTCTACTGTTCTACTACTATTCTTCGTCTGTCCAAAGCAGGGATTCACGCTGATCCCCGTTAGTTCTTAATTGAAGGGAATCCAGATGTGGGCACGTTATGATTGGAAATACGTCGATACACGACTCGGACACTGGCCCCACTTTTTGCCGAAGGCTCTTTATCAATGATTTCAACACGGCGAGGTGATGATAGAAGGGGTGCGTTCGTCCAAGTAGGAATCCCTCTGTGTATTGTTTCTTCCTCTTTCTACGCGCTTTGAAGTCTCCACTTTAAATAAAACCTCTGGGGCACAGAACCCCAAGATAACGGAGCTAAACAATCACTCACTCCAATCGCTTGCAGAGTAAAATCGCGGTATGACAAGAGGACCGGGAAGTTGTCTTAACCTTTGATCTTAAAGCCCTTCAACCAATAATTTTATCAAAAAATTTATAATTTTTTGTATAACGACAACCTCTCTGGTTGCTTCTTATTTCTTGAAGATTTTTGCAACATGCAAATAACTTCTATGTCGGCAATTTTATGTCCGTTTTGTTACACATATTACACTGTAGCTGGTTCAGTGTTACACTTGCAAATAGATTCCCGTGGGGGTGGGGGGAGGGTGTGAAGATCGGGGACCAAAGCGACCAGCGAATTGTATTTCATTCCGAGGCAGAACCCCGCTACGCCAGACAAATGGAATTTCATTAGTCGGCTTCAATTGTCCAACGTAACGATAAAAAATCTATCACAAAATCGAAGGAAAAAAAATACAAGAAAAGGTCGTTCACTGCCAAAGACACATTAAACTTGAAAATAAACAAATTTGAAAACTTCAAATGAAACCTAGAAACCGTTGACTATCTATCAGACAAGACCGCTGACTGCTCATGGACACATCCAGAACATTCCAGAGAACTTTCTAGATTTGTGGTCCGTCATCAAGGATCTTGTGGTGTGCATCAATATGTCAACGAAAGCTTTCTATTGAGACCGCAAAATGGGTTCAGCTTACAAAGTGCAAGCCTGCAGTTTCTACCACCTCATTTCTTCCCTTCTTTTTTTTTTTTCTTTTTTTTTCTTTTTTTTTTTAAATCTTTCTCTTCTACCCAATATCTCACTCTATGCTAATGAGTCGATCAATCTCAGCTGTTGGCCCACTTCCCCCCCCCCCTCCCCCTCACCCCGGCCAAGACAAAGCTGGTTATTTTTACCCGATTTTTTCCGCTCCTGCCCTATTAAATTTTCACGCTTGCCGTGCAAATTCCCCGCCCCCGTTCCAGGGGTTACAGTTGGTAACAGCTGGATATGATCGATACATAAATTCACGTGCTGGGAACGATCTGAGTTTCATTTTCAAGTTTTGCATTGATGAATGAGGTAGCTGCCACTTATTCAAGAACACCACAACAAAACCTCCCCAACTTACCCCGCTCCCCACAGGTCCACTTGGACTGGTTTCCCTCAAAACGGCACAGAGGCGGTTTGGTATCTGAAAATAGAAACAAAGTGTAAGTTTGGTTCTTCCCCTCCTGACTTCAGAATACAAATTCTCCAAACTCTTGAAAAGGAAATGTGTGGGTGATGTAATGAGAATTGATAGCTAGATGAGCTTTCGTCAAGTAGTTTTATACAGCTCTTGTCAGAGACTGAAATAATGTTCTTCGAGTTGGCGCGCGCTTATACACGATCTTGGCGGAAGAAGAATTACTTTCGGAAACCGAAACCTAAGTAATTACAGTGACAATCAAAGGCCGCTGATAAAACAGTCATCGAGCGTCTCGAGCTTACTCAAACAAGTGACAGTAACGTCAACAGCACCTCTTGTATTTGTCAGCAAAAAACCCTCTTCACGCCGTCACAAAACCACAAAACGTTAGATTTGTCGGTTGCCCCGTACGAATTCACCCACGCATTATCACGCGTGGTGGCACTCCCATATATAAGCCCTATAGGTATGTGCCACCCCAAAGGGTTATCGATTGTGAGCCTTGTGGAATAAAGTAGTAGATTTTGGCATTTGGTGTGATATTAGTGAGAATGGACAGTTTAATCAGCTGTCGTCTAAGCAAGCTATCAAACGCGAAGTTCTCCATACTGTATCATATCTTTCCTTATGAGAGACTGAAAGAAAATTGAAGTTGATTAATCAAATGCTTTACACAGATGAGTCAGCTCACATTATACCCTCATACGATAGCGTGCAAACAACAGATCGGCTCCACGAAGAAAAACAAAAACAAACCTTCTTACTGCGTTAGATCAATCTGTCGGACGGGAAGTCGGGATGTATTTGGACCCCAAGGACAGGGAACCGGCGAAATATTTCCCGTCTGGCCTGACGAGACAGACACAAAATTCTCTCAACAGAAACAGACGAAGTCACACGCATAGCAAATCTGAAACAGTTTAACTAAACCCGATAAAACCACTCACGAGAGCACAAATATCGTGTGGCGATGTCTTTTTTTTTCTAATCATTATTCTCTTAGTTCGGTCTGAGAGTCCTTTATATAGAGAAAAGTTCTCCCACAGACCCAAGGGAAATGTATCGTTTTTTAAGCATTTTAGTCCAAAACAGGGTATAGGTTTTGTCTTTCTGGTCTGGACCAGGGCAGTAGATTTCGTTTCATTCGGTATTTGATCTGAAATAGGGTGGAAATTTGGGCATCTGAACTGGATACTCCCAAATTTAGGTTTAAGTTTTTAAGGGGACTTACAATTAATCCTACACCTAACCATAAACTTGGATTTAGATCAATCTTTGTTTGAATTAAGGTTTATTTTCATTCTCACCCTTTCATGCCCAAGCGGATATAATTCTCTTGCCTCAGTCCCCCACAGGTTCTCTCGCCAGGGAGCTCTGCAAACCAGGGTACTGATCAACCTCAATTTTCGGCTCTTCCAGTTTCTCATCAAACAGCATGGAGAATGTATTTTACTTTTGATAGCCGGTTTGGACGCGGTTAGCTGATTGAACTATTAACTTGCATCAGTCACACATTTTCTTCATGAATACTTGAGTATTAACCCTTTCACTCCTGATCAACTTCAATTTTCTCCTTCAGTGTCTCACCAGAAATATATCATACAGTAAGGAGAACTTGGCTTTTGATACCTTGCCCAGATGATAGCTGATTAAACTATCAATTCTCTCTACATCGCTCATACAGTTCCTTCTTAAAAAATTAGGAGAATCTGTATTTTGAGCTTGGGAGTAAAAGGATTAAATCAAAACGGATTACAACAAACCGTTCTTGGTGCCTGTGTGTAATTGTTTGTACAGGCTTCTTCGTCCTTTTGTATTGGCTGATGCGTGTACATATGTGTGTGCTGTTTATGCTTTTGTGTTGTTCACCAAGCTTGTCTAATCTCGCCTGGGGGTTTTAATAGCTAATTGCTGCGAGAATAATGACAGCCTTTCAGCTAATCCCTAAGTCCTGAGAGGACATCGTGCCTGTTCCGGGGTACAGGGGCGTCTAATACGGAAGTTCTGAAAGACTTGACAATATGTTCAAGAGGAACATGTTGCGTTGTAGAGTCTGACTTTTTAATGCACCCCATGTTATGATACGTCAGGAGCCAAACGGCAAGAGAACACCTTAATGTATTAGAAAACTGAACTCGGCTATTATCAAGTTTGAATAAGTAAATGAGAAGCATTACCTCAGGGAAATTTATCAGCAAAACAAATCAAGAGAAAAAATGAACAGCTTTAGGTATTAAATCGAAATACCGCAGGCATTTCCTAAGCCGGCAAGAACCAGACCAAAAGATAACGAAATTAGATATAAAAAATGGTGACCTTTTAGAGTGGCTTAGTCATTCAGAACCCTTGGGGTTGAAGCAATAAAGAATATCGGTTTTGCCCTCAGACATAAAAGATAACAGAGAAACACCTTGAAAAATAATTTTAGAGCAACCACAACCAGAAGAAAATAGTTTGAAAGGTAGAGTTAGACAAAAAACAACAGCAGATTAAATGAATTGTTATGAAATATTAAACTCAAACATCTTTTAAGTAAAGTCTCTAAGGCACGAAAAACAACTATCAACTAATGTAGAATGTTCTCAAAATAGCCGCAAAGAGACTCGATACAGGCATTAAAATTCAAATGAGAGGAAAAGGGGCTGATAAAAAGGCCCAATTGTCTTCTTTTTAATTTGCGGATATGTTCCCAATTCGTCAGACCGTCAATCGCTGTCAGCTGCCCAAAGTACAAACATGAAATCTGTGGTTGGATGGAAAATGCGGAGTGCGGAGAAACGGCTTGAAAAATGCAAGAAATTTCACCACACTCCGCGGGTGGTTTGGGCAAGACTCCGGAAACAAGGTCATGTCCGAAACTCGCGGCAATGAAGACAATGAATAGAGAAACAAACACAACGTACTTTGCAGCTCGAAGAAGAACGGCGCGCGAGCTCTCGACAACGTTTAGCAGATTAAAATGTCGTGACTTGTGCGGTCCTTTCAGGTCATTGACAGAAAGGCATCACGAATTAAGATAATGATTCTGTGGTATTGTTACAACAAACAGTAGTGTGTCGAAGAATTTGCACAAGCACCCCACACACCCCAACGAACGAACGAACGATTCCACCTAAATGTTTTTTTGCGTTTTGGAGAGCAGAACGTTATCTACCGCAAAGGACTCATCGCACTTTACATAGGTCACAAGGTTGCCTCAAAATCGCAATCGATATCACTTTGCCGGTACAATTCATAATTTAGATATATAACTCCTTCTTCTCTAGTTTTTGTCAAATCACTTTCTGAAGTCTTCAATATCGCTCCAGTCACATTTACTAATTATTTGGTGGTCTTTGGTAAAAATACGACTCGCATATGCTTTAGAGAAATCGACATCTGCCCGACTCACCTTTTATGGATGCAGCGGTCGTTGGGCTTTCGATGCCTGAACCGTCCTCTTCAACATCGCCAAACACGTTAAGCTCCTCTTGTCCTGACGCAATTCTCAAACAGAATAAGCCCAGGAGAAGCACGCTGTAGAGCAGACCCGGGGTGTGGAACCTGTAAGAAAACGGTGGGAAAAGTTAGTTATTTGACCCTCGTGGAGCCATACCCGGTCAAAACCTTGGACTAACCCCATCATCGCGGCCTGTGTGTCGTAGTATTTATGGTTACAAGAGGAACAACACGAGATGCGCGCACGACCGAGGTAAGTGACAGAGTGACTAAACTTGGCCAAGTGGGTTCTCTTGGGGAAGAAATTAGACACCTCACTTTGCATCCGCTTATGACACCTAAGCATAAAACCACTTGGGAAAAAAACCCATTAAATCCGCGCGTGAAATTATACGAATGTACCGTACAGATAGATAACCTACAGCTTCATAAAACTGCAAAATAGACCCGTCTAAAGATTCCTGCACGGCCTTTTTGCGAATGATCCTACCGCTGCGGGGAGTGAGTGTCAACAAAGATTTAGGATGACAGATTGCAGATGTGAAACTTTCGAAATTCCTCACTTGCGAAAGACGGCGTATTTGTAATTCTCGCCTTAAGTAGACACCCACGATGTGACCTTTAGTATTTATTTTGAAACTGTGGATGATTAAGACACTAATTCTCTAGCTGCTGAAAGAAGTTTGGTTTTCACGAGCAATGCACACAACCCAAACACAAGGGATGTTAAAAAACACAAATCTTAAAAAATGTCGGGAAACATATTTTAAAAGGCAAACTCAAGGAAAAGGGGAAACCAAGATGTTTGACTTGACCCTGGCGTCGCCCGCAAAAAAGAC
Source organism: Plumapathes pennacea (assembly GCA_964036295.1). Taxonomy (NCBI): domain Eukaryota; kingdom Metazoa; phylum Cnidaria; class Anthozoa; order Antipatharia; family Myriopathidae; genus Plumapathes; species Plumapathes pennacea. The sequence goes on from OZ038470.1 coordinate 1,994,728, forward strand.
CGGCTTTAACTCATAACCACGTGCGACGGAAATGAACTGACGAACTACTGTTTTTCCCGCGTATGTTTCGACTCTGCCATTTGAGCTACGACCCAGGTTTCATGTGCACTAATTTTTTTATTCGAAATCGAAAAACATACACAGGTTAAGGCGGGACTATATCATACCAGGATATCATATCCTGCATGCAACAACTTCCCTGACAAGAAAACAATGCCTGAGAACGGAAAAGGCTGGGGGAATTTCGGCCAGAACGTATCCCCCTCGGACAAATGAAAATAATCCACGCCCGTTTGGTGGTCATTTTAAGTAGAAATTAATGCGCAGTCTATGAACTCCAGCCACAGTATTTTGCGCCTTCTTATCTCTGGCAGATCTTGAAAGCCTTTAATTATTCACTCATACTTTATATATAGTTACAACACTTCCTGAGACAAACAATATTAAAAGCAACTGTCAAGAAGCTTTATTTATGTAGGCGGTTTGAGTCCCGAGAGGAGGGGGGTACTTTTCATATTGGGTTTGCCGTCAACGCTAATGTATGTTCTCATGCGCTTGGATAAACAGTTCGATACGAATCAAGAACTTTGAAAGCCGCAAGAAAAAAAAGTTGTTGGCAATCGCAAAAAGGAGCTCTTCCAATCTTGAAAAAGTTAGTTAAAAATACCTAATATCAAGTCACCCGCATGTCTGTCCAAATAACCTCGAAAGAATTGAATGTTGCTAATGCTTGTAACTGCGTACTCACGGCTTTTGGTTTTCATTTGACAGTTCGATTTTTGGGAAGTTTTCTGTTTGAGGTTTTCAGTCTTGGCATTGTCTTGAACAAGCTAAAACACATATCTTGAATAGGGCCGGGCCGACATCAGCATATATTACAAGATGGCGAAGACGGTTGTTAGGCCCACAGAAGGGTATGAAATGCACGTGACTGATTTGACCCCCCACCCCTCGTACTCAGTAAAGTTTTATACGGGGAGGCTCCGTCCCGAGGTCCAAACCCTTATCCTTTCATATACCATTTTTGAAAGAAAAGGTACTCATTTCCGACATACTTTTAATAAGAAAAAGTACCCCGCCCTTGAAAGGAGAAACTAATAGTGTACGAGAGCTGATCGAACTATCAACTCATATGTATTTATGTTGGTAGAGTTTGAAAGGAGAAAACGTCCTGACCATATTCAAGTGAAAAGTACAAGATTGCTATGTAAAAGGATGCATATCGAAGTCTAAATATTCTACACATTCTTTTCCAAATACTATCATGACTTTGGGCTGGGGTATACGCACCCAAGCGCACGTGAACAAATTAACCTATAATTGATAAACAAAGAGCTATCAGTTACTATTCAATAATTATACAACCATCTGGGAAAATTGAGAAGATATCTGACCGGATATACGCTTTGAGTTTCCCATTTCAAATAAAGTTTAGATGTTTCCATGCTCGATACTTCACGTCTATCGTCCGTCTTTTGACTCTCCGTGTGTTTGAAATAACAAAAACTTATAACGTACACCCTGGGGCGGGTCCAGGATAAAATCTGAAAGCGGTTCACGGACAAGCCCCTCCCTCACCCTCCCCCCCCCGTAAAAAAATCCGCCACTTCCGGAGAATCAGCTGAACTATGAACACATGCGCGGCCTTTCCTGAAAGGGGTCACTGCACTACAACACAAGTATATAAACTACAACTTGACCGATATTCTCATGCACGCACCACAAGGGTGTGTATTTTCATATGTCATGACATACGTGATTCAGAGGTGAAGAAACCATTTTAGAAATGTTGTGAAAAAGGAACTCTGTGCTTCTCTCCGCGTCGCTCGCAAAAACCAACAAAGGATGTGCAGCCTCGTATGGTGGACGGTTAAGAATTTAGAGCTTTAAGTTACGACACAGCTGCTCTGCTCAAGAAACACAAATCCCTACGTAAAATCACAACCATCAAAACTATGCCACGATACCGTTCTTTGAACGGGGACCTATCCCAGTGGTATGTCAATTTTTTGTTTCGTCAATCTTTAACAGAGTTGGCTATACAAGATAAAGCGTGATAAAGGTTTACTGGCAGTTGTGATCGTACCTTGTCATCCTGAACTGTCTCCGCGTCGCGGTTTTAAGCTGCTCTAGAGCGCAGATAAGGAGTGCTGTCTCCAACAACAAGCTTTATACCGCCGTCTCGTGCGCAGAAGAGGTGCTGTCTCCAACAACAAACTTTATACCGCCGTCTGGATCCCCAGGAGTTCCCGCACCCCTGACACGCGACGTACTGCCGAGAAGAAAGAGCCTTTGTATCAGTAAATGTCCTACTGTCCTTTACATTAGTAAATGTCCATGTTGTTCCGTCTCAGGCCAGTGAATATTCTGCTGGAACAAGGAAAGCTTACTGATCTGTAATGGAGGAATGGAGTTCATTCACGAACATTTAAAAGGCACTTTTGTTTCTGGACAATATTAATCGATTCCGTTGTTGACTGAGGGGGTGAGGGTGGGGAGGGTGTGGGGCGAAGTGCAGCGATAGTTATCACTGACATCAATAAAATCATTCAGTAATTTATCGTGGTTTATATTTGGTGTACTTATACCTTTCAGTCCGGTGGCATTTTCTTTTTTCTGCGCGGAATGTTATCTTTGGGTTCACACAATCCAGACATCTGTCAACAGCATCTGAAAGCAGAAAGAATGTAAAACCACAGACTGCCCTATCTGACACCAGTGAATGAGTTTCTTCTCTTCAAAACACTGTTCAACATCTGAACAAGAATGGTTTCATTTCAACTGTTTACCCGCACTCCCTTTAAAAAAGCAGGCTTTAGCATAGGAAATCACCAAAACGTTTCAGCCGTAAATTGCGGTTAGTCAAGCTTCGGTCTCATAATAAGATGCTTTACATTGCTGGCTGTCATTGAGTTTCTAACGCGTTTCAACGGCAGATCTAATACGTGAGATACGTACCAGGACTACAAGCATTACACTTTGGAAATCATTGGACGAGAAAAATCCCGACTCTCAGAATGCGCTGGTAGTCAGAGGAACTTCTTGAATTAAATTATTTTAAACTTCTACAGCATGTACTCCAAAGTAGGTGTTAATTATACCATGATTATATATACATGTATTAGTCTCACAATAATCAGTTAATGTGGTGAGTATGTTTTGAGTATTAAACTTATACATACCTTCTTCATTCTTTAAAACCTTTACCCCAATCCACATTCATACACCTACTTTTAGAATGTCCAATACATGTAACATGTAATTGTCTTACACTACAACAAATAACGAAAAACAGACAGTGTGATGTGAGTTTCTGAGAGTAAACTGTACTATCGCATCCTCGCAAAAATGACTCGCAACCAAATCCAAAAATAGCTCTTTATTCCCATAATTCGCAGCCTATCATTAATTTCCAAATTACACACTAATATACGTATGATACTCTTTACGCAATGAATTCACAAAAATAACACGTACAATTTGTTCCTTTTCTAATTCTTGTTTAGATTTCTAATTCACCATACTGGTGTAAAGCAATTTAAACCACCACTAAGTGGCAGCAGACTATTCTATTCTGTATCACAGTATTTATTGTTCACACGATAACCACAAACTAAACTTTGAACCCCCAAGATACATGAAAGCAACGTTTAATGTGACATAAAATTGCCAATATGTAAAAATCTGTCATTCTTCTACCCAAAACAATAAAATAGAACCTCCACAACAATGTGATAACCACTACAAGAATGTACTCATTAAGAGCTTTCATTTGAGTGGTCACACCTTTAGGTTTCCTTTGACACTTCAGGAATTGGAAGTAAACACTGCTATTAGAATGTACTCGCTGAGAGCTTTCTTTTTGAGTGGTCACACCTTTAGGTTTCATTTGACAGTTCAGGAATTGGAAGTAAACACTGCTATTAGAATGTACTCATTGAGAGCTTTCACTAAATTGGCCACATCTTTAGGCTTCACTTGATAGTTAATGCGTTTTCTAGGTTAAGGCAAATAAGTTTTGTGAATATGGCCCCTGGTTTCTGTAATTACTTTGACGCCAATCGGAAACCGTGATATAAAGGGCCGCTGTAACAAAAATCAAAAGGAGAGCAGCACTGCCCCCAAATGCTGGCGTTTCTTCACCGGAACTCATCTCGGTGAACTGATGCACAAAGATAAGTCAGAAAAAAACCCTTTAACCTTTCCTGTCCCACGAGTAAAAATATCTATGCCAATAAACCCCCACTAACAAATCACCTCATCCTACCCACTCCCCTCCCAACCCTGCCCGATTAAAATTAACTATACTTTCCTTTCTTTCCGGATCCTTTAAAAGGCACACTGTAATACCACGAGCCTCGTTCCTCTGAACCAACTGGCCTTCAGGCTTGGTTACTTTTCGAAAGGCCTGGTTCCCAAGCTTCACTTGGCAGGCGGTTTCCACTGTTTTTTCTCCACAGGTTTTGGCGCGGGCTTCATAGCGACGCGCACTGGCTGCTGGGTCGTCTCGAATCTGCTACGCATCTGAGCAATGTTACTTCCGAGGCGACCAGGGCCCTGAGCAGAGGCCTTGTTGATGTTTTGTGATTGCTTTCCTGGTTTTTGCAGGATTTTTGGCGGACTTGTTTTAACACGGTCTTCTTGTCGATCCAGTGTCGCGCAGTCTCCTCCTTGTCTTGCCACGCACTCAACCGCGTCCGCTCCGAGCGGTCGTGATAACTCCTTGCCCGCAGTTTCTCTCGCCAGAGAACTCTCCTCAACACTTGTTGCACTCCGAGTAACGGTTACAGATTCCGTACTCGCGCACTCGTTTGTTAAGAGCGACGGCACTCGGTCGCCAGTCCGAACTTCCACGAAATTCCGCGATCTCGTCCCGAGCTTTGTCGAGTCCGCCTCGTTTTCCTTCTCGCGAGTCTGTTTTCCCTCTTCAACTTTGCCAACGTTTCTACTTGCTATCATGCTTACGCTGCTAACGTCAGCCTTCCCGTGACTACTAGAACTCAACACTGACTTACTTCTCTCAGGTTCACTGCCATTTTGCTTAGCAGCCTCGCTAAGGCTCGGTACCTCAGTCCTTGTGCAGCTCGAAGCTTCATCACGGTTGCATATCGGCTTGACCTCGTGCTTTGCAAAGCCATGCTTGTTATTAATGTTCACAGGCGTCTTGACTTGCGTTTTTGCTAAACATTGGTGAGTTTGTGAGCTAGAGTCGGCTTTAGTTTGCACCTTGGTGCCTGGTGATGTCGAGTCGGGCATTTGGGATTCGTTCTTGCTTAGATGTAGCAGTGTCTGTACCTCGTGGGGTTGCCGGGCCGGTTTAGATGAATCAGTCCCAGAATCAGATTTCTTCCTCGTGTTCGGTTCAGTGCTCGCGTTTGCCGCGCTCAGCTTGTCGGTCTCTAAACACTGCTGTTCCTTGGTCGACTGCCGTGCGGTCGTGGAGCCAAACTCTTGCCTGGTCAATCCCGGGCTTAACTGCGACAGTCTCGTTTCACTCCCACTATAAACGCTACTCAAAGACGAGCTTATGCTCCCCGCCGATCTCCGATGCAAATTTTCAGTAGACACATCTATATCTACGTATGAAGTGAAGGTCTTGGAGGTGGGCCTTTTCTTCTTGATGCTCTTCTGCAGTTTGGTGCTGGCTTTTCTGAAGAAACTCTCGGTCGAGGCAAACGTGCGCAGCATCTGGTTACCAGTGGTGGTCGTGAGGATCTGTTGTTTGTCGAGCTCTGTGGCGTCAGGTAAGGAGATCCGCCGCGCTCGGTCCGGTCCTTCTTGTCTGAACTGCCGAATGTGCTCCTCCACTTTCTCGTCGTCCTTGGAGAATCTGCTCGTCAGCTCTGTGGTGTACAGGTAAGAGTTTTTCCTGCCGCGCCTCTGAGTTATATCTGCTTCGACGAGTTCAAGAGATTCCACACCACAGCCTGGATGAACAAAAAAATCGGTTAAGCAGACATCGCATTTTACGTACAATTCTGCGCATACAACTCTTTTGGCCAAACATCCGCGCATGCATATGTGTACACTTGGTGAAACGCCCAAGACCCGTGATTTTATGCCGCTTATAACAAGACTAAGAGCGCCTTCGTTTCGGGACTATTAATACTACTGATAGTCCCAGTACGATTCCTTTCCTAAGTCTGGTAATACAACAAGGCACTGACTGACCTTTCAGAAGTTCTTGCTCTTTTTTAGAGAGCTCATCAAACTCCGTCTCTTTTTCTCCGAGCTTGGCCTGGAAAGAGTTTGAAAGTGAGTATGCGTGTTTATGCGTGTCTGTCTGTGTGCGTGCGTGTTTTTGCGTGATACGCGTGCGTGTGAGACAAAGGAAGAGTCACACAGAAACAGAGCGAGACAAAGACAAAAGCAGACAAGCAAGAGATCCTAAGAGTGAGTGTAATGCTTCTTATCAGGGCAGTGGACACATTTATCTGCCACTGTAAGCACACCTTCAGGATCTTCAACCTGGTGTTCAGCTTCATTTTTCGGATGGCATCTACAAACACTGCAACCATCCTAAACAACAACAACAACAACAACAACAACAACAACAACGGCAAGACCAAAGAAATAAGACTAATAAATTGCAGAGTTATTCGCACTTTAACTCTGAGCAATTCTCAAAATCCTATTCTCCTTTCAAACTCTGGGCAGCGGTGCAGAGTATGGTACGGAGATCTTTATTCCGTCTGCTCGATTGCAGCGCAGGCAACTTTAAATTCTCTATACATGATCATGTGTTCAGGTCAATCTAAGCCAACCCTGGGCAACAATTCGACACAATGGAATGCTTCGAAAGTTGTGAGAAAGAAGAGAGTTCACCTGATAGAGGAAGGCGCCTCTTGAATGAGCTTCACCATAGTCTTGTGGTCCGCGTCTTCCACGACTTGTCCGCCAATTTCTATGATGATGTCACCTACGAAGAGGATAAACCAGATCAATGATCAGAGACAAACTTCTCCTTACAATACGCATTCAGCTAAGTGAAGTGCAGTATGGAGAAAAGGGCAGGTGATCTGAGACCAGTTTCTCAATTCTCCTAACACTACTCATACGTTTTGTTGAGATCAGAATCAGGATAGAGTCAGAATCAGGTGGTTGTTCGTCTAGTGTGATCGTCCGAGTAATCTTCAGAATGACTGCAGTTGGTAAGTGACGTTTCGACCACTGAGGTAGTCATCTTGTCAAATGTGCAGGTTGTTAAAAAGAGGCGTTCAGTTCTTATGAAATGTAACGTTTTACATTGGTCCCTCATCTTGTACCTGGTCTGAGCCCTGCCATATAAGCAGGTCCGTCCTCCTGTACGTCCAGCACAAAAGTCATGTACTCCACGTGACCCTCACGCTGTACGATCCCATACGTCTGTCAGGGGAGACACACAATTAAATTGCAAGAAAGGACAAGGCAGATTATTAGATGGCACAGAGCCCGATCAACAAGGAGGGGGTGGGGAGGGGGACTCGATGAACAATCCAAGTATATACGCTAATGCACATCAAGCTGTTACCATCCTGGATGGTAGTGGGCGGGGAATGTGCACGGCACCCGTAGAAACGCAATAAGAACAGAGTGTTGTAAAATAAATGTAACCTGGAGAGTGAAACCGAAGCCTCCTTTGTCGTCCTTCTTCAACTGCAACGTCCTTCGCTGATTCAATCCAGGGGCGCCCAGAGGAACACTACAAACGAAAACAACAACAAGATGTGACAAGGACATCGAAGATCTTGTAGAGTTCAGATTTACTATCTAACTAATCATCCAAATACATCACGACTTTCGCAGCAAACTCGCTTGGTTGTTAAACTCGCACGCAAAACTAACCAGCCCTTCCGCTGGGAAGAGGTCTGGAAGACGAGGAACTGCGAGTTGCAAAACAGATATTTACGATTCTAGTTGCTTCACAGTTTATGGCAAACAGTGTTACTGTAGGTGGGAACAAGCAAATCTATATAAGTAATCCTTGCAACCATATCCTCACCTCCATCTTGCCGCATTGCCTAATGTGGTACAGGTGCTACTTCGGAGAAGAGTTTTCTGCGCTGGTTCGGACGAGTAGTCGCGCAGAAGTTCGTCCGTGGTGGCGCTGCGATGGCTGTATTTTTGCCTGAAACATCACGGACAGAATCTCGAATTTACATGCTATAGAAGATTAAGGATTCGGAGGAGGATGAGTACGCGAGAAGATGGTGGTATCATCATCATGATCAGCATCACGATCATCATCATCATCAGCGGCAGCAACAACAGCATCAGCATCATTATTATCATCACCATCCTCTTGAACATCATCATTGTCGGCACCATCATCGTTACCATCATGATCACCATCAATGATAATGACAATGGTGACGGTGGTGGAACTGATATAGAAAATAAGAAGCTACAGTACTCACTGTGGAGGTAGAGTTATGCATTTCTTCTGTCTGGGCACAAAAGCTGTAGAATACGGCCGTACACTTGCTGAAGAAGTGAAAAAACACCAGCAGTGTTTAGCAGATGCTGCATCAGCCATCACAGCAAAGTGAACAATGTTATACCTGGCGGGTTCCTTGGGCCTTCTTCTTTGAAATTTTGAAATTCTTTATCCAGTCTCCTGGATAAGTAAAAGTCATATTAACTGGAATATACAATTCAGTGAAGTGTAAGACGTAAGCAGTTTGTCGTGTCCAGGAAGAAAGATGTATATTAACAGCATTAATTTATCGGTCATTAAACTGTCGTCTGGTAAAGAAGCAGGAATAAAAATGAAACAAACCCTTTGGAGATCTGTGATATTCGTCCGCTGCCTGTGGAAACAGTTAATTCTTGTTCATAAAACGACTGTGGTAAACCACTACCTATGTATACTTTCACGTAATTTGAGCATAAGAACATAAAGCGTTTGTCATCATTGTTACCTCATTTTGTCTAAATCGAGGTGATTTCACCTCGTGTGCAAGGCCCCGTTTTCAACTTATGGTACAAGAAATGTATTGAACTGACTTATACTTGAGTATCGGCTCTTAGTTTTAGTTTTAGTCTCAGTCTTGGCTAAATCTTAAAGTTTTACAAGTGTTACACGAACGACGAAGCTTCACTTGAATTTGTTGTCGTCTCCACGGTTTTGTGCAAAGGACCGCTGACTCAAGAATAGGGTAATAGCACAGTTGAAACACGTATTTCCGCGGTGTCACAACAGCAACACCATGCCAAATGCCATACTTACTGATACTTGAGGCATCGTCTTCATCTGCCATTACAGAAAAAAAAAGAAACTTTCAGTTACACGCACAAAACTCTTAACTGTTAGATATCTGGTGATTGAAGACAGCAAACGTACCTTCAGAACTTGAGGAGCCCACAATTAAACTGATTCCCCTCTGTCTTAATTTCCTGGTGACGTGAAACGCGTAGCTCTTGGGTGATCCTGCGATCGCGTCAGAAGGCAACAACTCCGTTCCTGCGGACACAAGAATGTCACATCACAAGCTTACAATGTAAGGTCCGGCTGTTCAAAGCAAAATTAGGCTAATCGTGGGTTAAGTATAAACGTTTTGGTCAATGAGAAGTTTAGGGACACAAAACACATTCCTTGATAATTTTGTACTGGAGCAAACGTTTTGGTTAGTGTTAGTTTGGGCAGGAACATGGCTTCAATCGAGTACTTACTTTTTGGCCTTCTCTTGACGACGTCACCGCTCTCTTGACTCGTCTTCTGTTGTTCACGTGACTCCTCAGCCACAATCACGTGTCTGTCATCCTCTGACTCACTTCCGATGTACGTCACAGGGACATCACCAACCGACCCCTCCCCTGCTCGGTCTGCATCGGCGACCAGCATTGAATTGCGATCAAACTGATCTTCAGAGTCGAGTCCGTCTAAAGATCCTTCTAACGAGAACGAGGGTGAGGAAGATCTGGACGAGACAGCGGATGAGGGAGGCGAAGGAAAGTGAACATGCTCCAAAAACCCCCTCTCACTCCCCGCTGGGAACGATCTCCACTGCGATTGGCTTGGCTTCTTCTCCCCAGGCGACCTCCTCTCGCCGGCTTTGTGTGGCGAATAAGGAGAGCCGGGAGGGGTGGGTGAGGGGGAAAGTTGCCGAGGCGTTGAGTCTGGTGTTATCGTGGGCGTGCCATCCTCCATCACATCTATTCTCGGAACGTCCAAGCTCTGTTGCTGTGGCAACTTATCCAGCTCTACCAACAAGCTGCTTGGGACACTTCCAATTAAAAGTTCAGTTCTCGTATCCTTGTCAAGTGTTTCCAGGTTGCTTGATGCTCGGCTGGCCTTGTCTGCGAGAGATGCCGAGCTTGAAGTGCGACTTGAAACTGCCGAGTCGCCACCTTCAATATCCTCTTTTGGAACAGGTACATCTACACAGCACCTCCAGCGTCCATTTGGTAGCTGTCCGAACACTGTTAAGGTTGTGCCTTTCCTCACGAGTGTTGCTGGATAGCCTTGCACTAGGAAGTAATCCACTTTGGTTGTTGCTTGGAATTGGCATACTTTACTCACTGGAAAAACGAATGGTGATAGAAAAAGAGGTCCAGTAACTTTGATTATAAAAATATATATATATATATAAATCAAGTGCTAAAACAACAAAACAGAGGGAAAGGGGAAGGGGAGGGAGAGCATATTTCAAATTTTGGCTGAGAGGAGGATGTTTAGGGTTAGGCGCTTATTTGAGGATATATGGTGCCAAAAGTCGTAAAGAATGTGTAAGCTGACAACAGAGATCAACCTACAAATGTATATGGAAACCTATTTTTTAAATTCCCTACTGTTCCGACTAACAGCTAACGCTTCAACCGTCAGCTTGCACTATATTTACAGCGTAAACATATCTACGTCAACCTTTCGTTAACATAATTATTATGTTTCACCACCACACTTATACGCAGAACAATATTAGTTCTCACAGGGAAAACAGTAGCATTGTCAAACAAAGAAACAAAGAAAAAAACGAACAAACAAGCATCAAACAAAACTAAACAAACGAACATAGAACAAACTATCGACCCACTATAAACAATAACATAAAATCAACAACAAAAAAAAAAACAAAAACAAAAAAACAAAAAAAAAAAAATCAAACGTACAGCTCGGGTTTTCTGGCGCGCCTCCGGTGAAATCTCGTTCTTCTTGCTCCAGTATCTCCAGAAGTTCTTCCTTTTGTTTCAAAAGTTGCTGTGGGTAAATTAAAACACACAAGAATAAACTGTAAAGACCTGGCCTCCACTCACGCGACTAAAACTGAAGTATCTGAAGTTGTTGACAAGAAGAAAACCGGATAAGATCTACCACCAAAAACTCACCCTCAACTGGTCAAGTCTGGGGTTTGGTGGGGCCTTCTGAGGAACACTAAAGCTCTCTTCAACGTCACCTAACACAAGAGAATAGAGCAAATATTCACCAGTTCGAGTTCAAATAAAATAACAGAGAGACTGCTGAATTTTAGTGTGTAAATACAGAACGCTTCTCACTGTTATAGTACTACAGCACGTCATACGAAAATGGCGGACTGAATATTCTCATGTTTCGTCCGTTTTCTAATGAACTTAAAACTAGGAGATAGCACCGAATATCGCCAGTAGTGACGGTCAGCTTGACCAACTGCAAGCGGGCACTTCAGAGAATAGCCGAGTTTTTGTGTGCATTAACAGGTAAACGTGCAGGATGCGCAAGCTGTTGCGGTCAAATGCCGTTATGCCTGAACACTATATGAACAAGACTAACGATAGGGTCCAATGATTTTAAACACCGCACCTTCCATTCCAGAGTCAATATCCTCCCTGTTAACGTCTGGGTACCTCCTAAATTGGAACCAAAAAAAGAAGCGCGATTACAGAGGGCAACTTTCATTAAAGGAACGAAGACAAAGAGCGAAATGTAATTGGGAAGTCGTTCCTGCTCTCTTTTTCAAAACGAAAACCGTGAAATTTGTCCACAGGTTCAACATAAGCAAAATATTACTTTTTCTATGTTACGGAGCCAATGCTCGCATTGCTCGTTTTCGCTTGAGGCGCATCTTCTGTGCTTGCGACGCAAGCTACTTGCTTACTTGCGCGAGAAGATCCGAATCAGGTTTTGCTTTAGTTCCCGACTGACCGAGAATGCTGCTTAACTTGTTTAAACCAAACCAAAAACGTAGCAAACGCAAAACATCGCAAAACCGCACCAGTGCCTGTTAAAACAGTTGTAATTTGATAACGTCTGTCCCACAAAACTTACATTTCTTCTGGTGGGACTTGGTACCTTCTTTGTTCCATGGCAAGTAGCTTTGCCTCTTTCAGCTTTTTATCTGTTAGCCAACAACAAAAAAGGTGACGAATGGAACTGCACATTCGACAACAAATAAAAATAAACTGCTAAGTAATAACGAGGTCAGCATATCATTTTGAGACGCAATATTACATGCACAATCTTTGTTATGTGGTTAAATGTAATTTATGCTCACTGCTTTTTAGCATTCTGATCCTAAAGCTAATCGTTAACATATTACCCTACATTTAATCATTTTTTAAATCCAGGTTTACTGCTCTACTACATTGGCTACAAAGACGGAGACATTGCAGCTTTTACAAATTGTTCAAAGCTTTATAAATTATATTGCAGCTTTTAGTATTACTCAGCAAACTTACGCATGGAGAAGCCCTTCAAGAATTTTAAGGCTGAAGTTAAAGTAGAGGTTGCTAGAAAAAGACAGGAGCAAGGCAGTAAGATTAAGAACATACTTATAGACAAAGAAGACAGTAAGATTCCATTCATCATAATACCAGCACGTATTATTTTAACATATTTCTGTTAAATGCTGTACTTTGTTGATAGAGTTCACAGTATAATATTAAGGTGAATAACATGGTGGATTGGCATGAAAGTTAGGCTTTTTTCGTTTACAACTATGAGAGGTACATGTTTGGGAGAATTTGTATTTAGAGTTTGGGAGTCAGAAAGGGCTCAAGAGGCCAGAGTCAAATTGTGGTGAATCTTGCTTTTTCATCCACTGCATTCAGATATCAAGTTTTTTCAGCTATAAGACTTTAAACTTTCTAAGACTTCTTAATCTAAGTTATATCTGCATGATAAAAAAAAACATATATGTTACTCAAACAAAAGGGTCCCCTTTCTTTTCCCACATTTTGTGCATTATACAGTGTGGAATTGAACTTACCAGTCACTGATTCAGTCTGACCATGTAACCAGTTGAATATGCACCAGAAAAGAAGAAAAATTAGCATTCAAATGAGGCAACAAAATAAAAGTCAGGGCTTTTCTTAAATTGGACTATACAGTAAATTTTACACTCAATTCCTACATAACTGCTGTACAGTAGGTAATTACCCCTAATATAAATATTGCAGTTTCTCCTGGGTTCATTGCAATACTAACCAAGGGCTTGTCAGCATGTGCTATGCCTTCTTCAATCTTGCTGATCCTAAAAGAGGTCACAAGATAGATAAAAATACATTAATTTATAAATGGCATATAGAAAACAAGAAAAATATTAGAAAAATGTATAAAGAAGACAGATGAGAAAAATAACAGGACAGTGCAATTTACCATCTGTACAGACTGCTCTTAGACGGAGCCTGGAAAAGATATGCCAAACACCCTTGGCCCTTTCCAGCTAAGCTTAGCTTGAACACATGCTTTCTTAGATTCTCTCTCCTGCCTTTTTTGCGTGGTTTGTACGACTACAAGAAGACAAAAATCAAAGCATGTTAACAGCTGTGGTTAAACTAACCCAAAGAAAAGGAGATGTTTCAGTCCAGAAAATGTTTTTCTACTTGATAACATCACAAAAACCTATTTAAAAATTATTGAAGATTCTTTTACAATTATTTCCTAAAAATTGAACCAAATATTGAAAAACCTCTTCCTCCTCACATACATGCTCAAATATGGACTAGGACGATACCTATGTTGACCCCACCAGGACATGGGACACAGGGCAAGGGATACACTTTAGTGAGACTGATCACATAAAGCTTGTCTCTCACTATGTGGGCACCAAGCTTAAAATACCTCTTCTTCATAATCAATAATGTCCACTTCTGCATCTTGTCTAAGGACAATAAAGGCTTCCTTTTTCTGGCACTGAGATAAAAAAAATATTAAACAGTATACATTAGAATATAATGTTATATTATCCTTTTATTCAGAATAATCCAGTGAAAAACTACCATTTCTGACCTCCTCTGTCGGACCAATCACACTTAAAGGAGGTGGGTAAATGGCACTGTCTGGGCTTATGGACAGATCCTGGATATAAATTAAACAAGATAATCATAATATAAGATGTACTTATGTATAAGATGTACTGTATAAAGTAAAGTTCAGCTACTGATGGAAATTAGGCAAGAGGGGAGGGGGTGGGGGGGGGGGGGGTGTTGGTGGAGTGGGGTTGGTGGGTGGATGAGGGGAAGGGGCAGATCTACATGGTAAACATGGTATATCTATATAATAATACGCTAGCTCACTTCCGTCCATCTGTAACGCTCTTTCCCAGGCCTTCCCATCATAAAAAAATCCAAGATGGCCACCACATCGAGTGAAAATAAGTATAAATATTGGCCTTGTATGCCAACCACAGTTCTTTTAGAAATCAGAAATGAGTTTAAAAAGAGAATTTGTGCTGTCAGGTGACTGGATGTCAGGCTGGTGCTGCCGCACGTTGAAAAACGGGAAGATTTTTATGTCGATTGATCAGCAATTCTTGCTAACTTACTCTGTACAGTCGAAGTGTGGAGCCACAAAGGTCTACCCAGCAAGTCTGCCATGAATGAGCCTGCTAAAAATGAAAAGGAAAAAATACACTGATCAAAATTAATGAAAATACTAACTAAAGTAGCACAGGTATTGTAAGATCAAAGAGATTTATTTTACAGATGATCTACAATAGCTGATGAATACGGTACATAAACTTTTCCTTCATTTTCACTCTCTGCATCTGTTATATAACCCCTGGATACACCCTCTGACCACGCCTCCCTACTTACCCTGCATATATGCCCTTTCTGTATGTCCTATTCTATGCGTACCACTATCAATGCACCCCTCTCTATGTACCCCACCCATCAATGACATGTCTGCCAATTAGCACTCTTGTCGATCCCTCACAGTACTTTACAGGCATATGTACCAGCACTATACTCTAACCAGGTCACATACCTTTCCTTTCTTTCCAGATTCAATGATGTGTGTACAGTTGAGGTAGCCCCACTGTATCAAAAACAGAACACCGACTGTTAACCCAGAGCTGTGATCAAAAGCGAATCAGCAATTGCAAGATGTAATAATTTATTGCAATCTGCTCATGTAAATATGGAAGTAGCCATGGTGTTTTCTCATACCGCTGCAAATTTCTTTGGCTTATGGTTGGTTGAAAGAAGTTTTCTTACAATCGCCCAGCCTTTGTGATTGGTTGAAAGTGTTTTCATACAGCCTTTGCAATTGGCACTGTAATTCCTTTGGTTTTGATTTTACAAAAGTCATACAAACTACTGTGGGGCAAGAGCAATATTTCTTTCTTATAACCAAAACCAAAGGTACCACAGTCATGAAATATGACAATGTAGCAGTGTAAAAGAATGCCTTTAAAATTTAAATGGAACTATATTATATGGAACTTATATAGAGCTAAAGTAAACTATACTGAAACTTACATGGATGCATGAAAAGTCCAGAGACTCAGATGATTCAGATAACCCAGAGGTCTGAAAAAGAAGAAAAAATAAATAAATAGAATATACTTATATTTCCATCTTATTTATAATTCACACAAGTAAGTGACATATTCTAACAGTAGAACTAACAAAGAGAAAATCTCAGGTTCTTTCACAGTTGACTGTAAAATCATCAAGATTTGTTCAAGAGATAGGCTTGAGAAAGTTACATGTCAGTCTTTATAATTTCAAAATATAAAAGCTGGGTGGGGTTAGTATTTATCCCAAACCTGTAGTTTCAAAATCAGCTGCCTCCACTATAACTATATAGTTTACATCAGTTGTGGCTTTTCTGAAATATCCAAGATTAAATTGCATCATGTATATATGTATTAAATATAGAAAAAAGACATGAGGAGCTATGCTCAGGATAATGAAAGAATATTTGTTACAAACAATAACAAATATTCCCTTTTATAGTAATTCGTAGAAGCAAACACACTTATTATTTTCAGGTGTACATTATTTTATGTAAATTGATCTACAAATTAGTGCAAGTGCCTCGAGCAACGTCAGGTCAAACAAAAGTTCATTAGTAAATTGAAAGGCTTTCGTTTGCCCTTGTATTTTAGCTTCGCGTTTCTCTTCAAGTTCTTCGGCGTTAATAAATCCATATGTGTACCTTCTAAAAGAATGCTCGATAAACGCTTTAATTAGACAGCATATCGTTGAACAAACACTCTCATTTTCAGTATGAACACTATAAAATTATCATATTCTCTCTATCTTTAATAGCGTCTTCCTGAGAAAAAGAAATATTCTAGAGTCGGAGTATCAAATTGTCGGTACGATAGCAGTAATTCAAGCCGTTTGAATTTCTGGAGTGTGAACTTGGCCCAGTGGTCACAAAAAGGAAGATGGAACATTCGCGCACGTTTTGATTCTTCGTGTAGAAGCTATGAGAATTTTTGTAACCCCAAAGCCCGTTACGTACTTTCCTTTATTGCATTTTGGTTACAGTCACTACCGTTTTGCACCAAAAAAACCATCTATGCCGTTCGAGTTTACATTAATTTATACAGCGAACGTCAAGAGATTTCCACAAATACATAAATAGCGATGCACAGCTGATGTATAAACCCGTGAAAATATTCCACAAATAAAAGTTATATATCATAGAAGATAAACGTTATGTGAAACTTGAGTAGAGTAAAGATAAAGCAGTATTTACCTCACAATCCGATGGAGACACTGCACTCTCTTGCTTGTCAGCCATGTTTTGTAGGCATACTCCTAATTTGGGTTTAATATCCCGTGGAGGAAGAGGAATATGACCCAGCCTCTTTTTCACGACCAAACCTCTTCCGTTTTACGTCAAATTACTTCCGTTTGGAGTTTTTGCAGGGCAATACTCACTCGTTGATTAAACAAGCGGTCTATTTGCAGCTCTGATTAAATCGTTTCGCTTTCTGACATTTTTGTTTTATTTACTCAACTATATGAAGTGTGATAGGCCAAAACAAAAATACAACCTCAGAAACATGAAGTCTTAGGCAGCCAGAGAAACAAACAATATAATACCAAGACACGGACAGTTAACTAATATAAACTTAGACATAGACATACTGTATGAGAAAAAAGATAGACAGACAGACAAACCAACAAATCATATAAAAAAAGTAGCAACAACTTTTAAAATGATCAATTTAATCATCAATAAATGAATGATATTTAATAAAATGTTTGCACAAATGTAATAAATAATAAATTGTAATTTTCAAAGATATACAAAGCTAACATTGGCTTGCTCTGTCATAATGTTTTATTTTTATTTTGTTATGATTCTCTGGAATTTTTTTTTTTTTTTTTTTTTTTTTTTTTTTTTTTTTTTTTGCCCCATCCCTCTTTCCTGGTTCTGGGGCAACTGAGTCAGATTCACAAACAAGTTCTATGCAGAGAATTGTTTTGTCTAGTCTTTCTTGGTGCGTTTCTTGTGTATTTTCTTTATAACAAATCCTGGTACTAGAGCTGCAAATGCCATCAAGGCCAGCTTCAGGAGTAGAGAGACGCTGAACAGATCATCTAATGCATTCAACTGTGACAAAATACAGCCGGTCTGACAGCAGATGTAGTTGTATGGCATTAAACCTGTGTGAGACAAAGGCAAATTTGTCAGAAAAACTTCACAATAGCTAATGTTTGAAGGCCTATTTACAATATTTTTGCATACATGTACATGACCCTTGTATGGGACAGTTACGACACACAGATGCATTATGCAAATCAACATTATGCATATACCATAGGAAATGTAAGTACGATGTGAGGTTGCACACACAAAAGTATGTCCTTACCTATCTAGAAAAATTGTTGTGAAATTTATGCAGTTTTTCTGTACAGTATAGGGGACTCCTTGTCTAAAACTAAGTACTGCAAGGAGGCGAGAAACTGGTCAGACTATCAATTCTCCTAATACTAAACATAATACTTTGTTCATGGTAGGTTGGGAGAACTGAGGCCTGAATCTTGAGTCAACTTACCTATCATTACAGAAAAGAAAAATGGTTTCACTGGAACATCTAAGATTGGGGAAGTCATGTTGAGAAACCAGTTAGGAGACATGGGAAAAATTCTCAAGAAGAGAAGGAAAAAGAACAGTTGATCCAAGTTTTCCTTCACCTGTAAAATGTATTTCAAAAAGCTCTGAATTAGGAAAATACCCAGGCCAACAACATGCCAGCTAATGTTCCATAACTCAACCCAAGAAATTGGTTACCCTGGCCTTACACCATGACAAGAAAACGTGGATTTAGTCCTACCTACATGTCTAAGTATACATGATTTCTTTAAAAAAATGGCAGCTATGACAAACATTTTTCTTTAATATAAACCAACTTGAAATAAATACAACAACAAGAGCACAGAAGAAGGAGGTAAGAAAGTAAAATTTGACCTTTTCTTGCAAGGACTTGATTCTTTCAGGGAAATACTTCACCAAGAGAGTTCTTCCAAATGTTTTGGATATCAGGAAACAACATGTTGCTCCACAGGCAGTGAGTATACAAACAAGTGGGAAGCCAACCCAGATACCAAATTGTGCCCCAGCAAGAAGGTTCTGTTACCAAATAGAATGATAAGGCGATGTACATTCAGCATACAACAAGCCTAAATTCTGGGGATTTTGGCTCAGTACAGTATTGATGCTTTTCAAGCATATTTGCACAAAACTACTACTGACAAAAAGTGCACTTAAAGTGTTTTGTAATTCCCAAAGTTTTGCTTACTTGAAAATGAGGTGCTCACCCAGTAAAAACAAAAAACAAAAACAAAAACAAAAACAAAACAAAACAAAAACAACAAAAAAACAGGGTTTAAATTTATTTTTTTATTGCTTTGTTACCCCAGGGACAACATAAAGTTATGTTTTGGCAAACCTACAGTACTCACCATAAACACTGAACCTGGAATAGCAAATGTTTGTTTGTACAAGTAGGCACTGCAAAACAGCAGGACCACGTAGCCAAGGTGCTGTTTCTTGTATTCCCTCAACAAAACCGCAAGAGACTTGAGTTCTTCTAGACTGCTGGGGAAGCTTAATTCATGTCTGTGGAATTAAGGTTGAAATCAGTCAGATATAATGCATTGATTCCAGCTGTTACCATCCCCCCCTCCCCCACCCCCACCCCCCCTCCCCCCAGGGCCAACCCCGAAATTTTTCATGCATGGATGCAAATATTATTCCCCACCTCCGTGCAAAGAAAAACTGGCAATTTCACTCAATCTTCCACTCTTTTCATATTAACTTTTTTACGGGTCTCTTGGGGTATGATTCATCTGTTTTATAAAAAGACATTATGGTTCTGGTCCATGCACATGTACATTCCAAATCAGGACTTGCGATCACATTGTTTCTGAGCAAAGTCTTCTCTCGTCTTACTTCACGCCCTCATTCACTTCTGAGGAATTGGAATTGATTGTCAAAGGAGGAAGCCATCTTGACAGCGTGAACAAGTACAACGTCGCAAATAGAAATACGAAAACGATCCCTAGAATGTACAGAAAAGGGCTCCTCGATCTCTCCACGGACTCTGATGCTTTTGCCATTATTGCATAAGGATATTAAAGATCACCGGTCGAGTACGTCACGAACTGTGAGCAAAGTTCGGGCGCCATTTTGACCGTTTATCAAGAGACCTGGACGCCAGAACACCGCGGCAAAACGTCTGCGCATGCTTGGTTTTTGTTTCTTTCAAGTTGCGGTCGAGTTTCACGTGTAGTTTGCGGCTCCGAAATGCGTTTGTCCGTTGCGGAATTTCCCCCCCTTCCCCTCCTCCCCCTCCACAGCTTTTTCTTCGCCCATTCTCAGCCTCGTTCCAAGGGCCATCAGGGCCACTTGTGAAACTCGACCGCAACTTGAAAGAAACAAAAACCAAGCATGCGCAGACGTTGGCCCTGATGGCCCTTGGAACGAGGCTGAGAATGGGCGAAGAAAAAGCTGTGGAGGGGGAGGAGGGGAAGAGGGGGGAGGAGGGGAAGGGGGGGGGGGGGGGGGGGGGGGGGGAGCGGTGGAAATTCCGCAACAGACAAACGCAAGTTGCGGTCGAGTTTCACAAACGCATTTCGGAGCCGCAAACTACACGTTAAACTACATTTTAATCCAATATAATAGCCAAATACTGTTGTGGTTGAGCACTGGGGACCTGTATCTGTAATACTGTACAGTTCGATGCGACTTGGAGCACGCGTGAAAGCTACCGACGGTCTCGTGGCTATCTCTTTATGACTTGAAGTGGCTTTTTAGGTTTATTCACGTTTTTGACCGTTTTGCGGGCCGTAGAAAGGATTTCGGGTTTTGCCGCCATGTTTGGAGCAACAAATCATACAGGAGGGGTACCTAGGGGGGGGGGGGGGGGGGTGCTCCCATATAATGGCGGGAATAGTCATTTAAAGGACACCTTGGTTATAAAAGTTCTTTCCAGTCCCCTGCATAAAATGTACGAAAATGCAAGTCTAAAAATAGCCTGGCCTCTGAGTATGACTGTTATGAAATGCTGAACAGAAACCTGAGCATCACAATTAGGCACCAGCCACCTGCATTCAATGCTTTATTCACTATCATCATTGGAGCATCTTTGATCACCATCATTTTTATTTTAGTATCATTTACCTTCATGCACTAAACATTTTATCATCTTTCACAATCGATCATTTTTACCTGGGCTAGGGGTTTACATCTGACAATAATATATTATTATCTTTAAATATATAAATGTAAACTGCCACTATTTGCAGAAATTTAGATACAGTATAACAGAATTAAGTCAATATTCCAATTTATATTATATCTAAAAAAAACCCTGAAGGTAAGATTTTTTCTGAAAACATGAAAAACGAAGCAACAAGAAATATTCATCTGGGTGATATTGAATCAGAGCTGTTTTCAGATAAAAATAGAAAGTAATCGTGTGATTGCTTACATCATTGGTTTTGCATTTGTTATGCTTTCTGACAATTTGGTCAAAAACAAGTTCACTGTGCAGCAGCATTCTTAGCCAATCAAGAGCAAAAACAAAACTTGTTTACGACATTCTCACATGAAAAAGAAAGTCACCATGACATGTTCTTACACTGCTGATTGTAATTTTCTTTAACGGAAAACTGAACACTATTACTTGGCTAATAACATGCATACAATAATTTCTGCATTCTGATTGGCTGAGCACACGTCAATTTATCCCAAACAGTGCAAAAATGTGAAATTAACAGTGCAGAAAATATGAAATTTGAAATTAAAAATTGCCGACAGCTGGCACACGTACTTTTGAAGCCAAACAAAACAAAAGGGCATGTTTTCATTCCTCAGGACAATTCCAATTGTTTGTGAGAAAACAAAGTTCTTGAGAGACACTTGAGTTGTAACAAAATTGAACAAAATTGTGCGACGTAAATTATTGTATGCATGTTATTAACAAGTTATAATCACATGATTTCTCATGCAATTTTGGAATAAATAACCACAAGTAAATTTTTCAAAGACCACAAACTGCACTCGTGCAATTTTGTGGTCTTTAAAAAATTTACTCATGCTAATTTATTCCAAATTGCACTCGAAATCATGCGATTACATACACTAATAAATTCTGATTGGTTGAAAAACATGTTTCAGCCTCTGTAATTGCTATGGCTTTTACAGTGATTCAAATACAGCTCTATAATAATTTGCAATAATAAATCCTGCTTTATACATTTTATAAGTTTGCTGATACTGTATGACATCCATGAATATATTCTAACAGTTACTGCACGCCTAGAGGATGTGCCTGGACAGTGTCTTTTTTATCTTCTGGCCGGCTGATTGACTGATGCACAAACACCACTGTATTTCCATTCTTGCATGTAGCTCCTTAAATAAAAGGGGGTCATTGCATCAAGGCACAACCATGAAACATCAAAACATGCATTTTTTAACAAAAACAAAACTGAACCTAAATTTTCTCACTAGGTGTTGCTATTAGAACTACAGCAAACAGCTTTTGTACATGATACTAACACTATGTTGTTTATGCACAAATGTCATACATTGCAAATTAAAATAAATGGCCATGATTTGCAAACAATTAAGTGCCTCTCTTCCCTTCCCCCATTTTAGACTTATGGTAATATTGTTTTTTGAATATTTAAGATGATTTTTCCCCATGTTTTTACCTGTTTGGTTAATGCACTTGTCCACAGTCACTATCTGGCACAGATGCGGAGCAACCAATCACCGGCCTCAAGGATCTCCTAATAATAATCTTTATCAAAAAGATGTCATTCTGAAACAAGAAACAACACTCCAATCATATTCGGGCTTCATACAATCTTTGAACGACAACAGAACTAAGAAACCAAGTACTAAGCAAGATGCGAACCTTACACAATCATGAAACAAACAAATATAAATCACTGGTACCTGAAGGGTAAATCCTTGCACGGTAAAATCCTTAATTTCGCTTGACAAGAACTAAATCCTGAACGATAACACTGCTCTCTGCAAAAAAGTGTAAACATAGGTGATGACAACAACGTCAACTCACGTCATCAACAACGAAGAAAAACATGGCGCTGAAATGAATGCAACGAGCATTCTGAAATATCTAGCAATGGTGAGCTTAGTTGACCTGGCCAATAGCGATACTGAACTGCAATAGACGAAGAAACTAAACTGAATTACCACGGACGAAGGTAATCAATTGCTCAATACTCGATCGTTCAGAAACATCAAAATGTAATGTCAGAAACTGTTCACAACACTATCCAAGATTGGCCCTATAACAATTTCAAATTAAAAATTGATGCCCCACTTTGTAATATTGTTCTTTACCAGGAAGTATGGAGCCAGCTTTTTTCTAGCACACAAGCCTAGTGCAAGTTCTGGGAT
This sequence comes from Plumapathes pennacea, assembly GCA_964036295.1. Classification (NCBI taxonomy): domain Eukaryota; kingdom Metazoa; phylum Cnidaria; class Anthozoa; order Antipatharia; family Myriopathidae; genus Plumapathes; species Plumapathes pennacea. The sequence continues at coordinate 2,017,802 of OZ038470.1, forward strand.
CTGCCCATCTAGCCTTGACAAAAAATGAAGAATACATTATTAATTATCAGAAATAGAAATCTTAGGAACTAAATTTAACTTTGAAAAAATAGTAACTTGGGCAGTGACTGATCACACGAAGTGGATAACTTGGCAGGTGTCCTACATATCAGTGATTTAATTATTCTACTAGCGATGTGATCTTGTAGTGATTTTTATTTTGTCTATATCATCATGTATATCATCACCCACCTGACACAAAACTCCAGGAAAGTAGGAAGTCACTGCAGCCGTATGCTCAGGAAAGAACTGCTTGAAAAACTCTAAAATCTGTGGAATAAAATGATGCACTAGTCAAGTGGACTTTATGGGTACATTGGTATTCAACAAACTATGTGGGGTACTTGCAAAGACCTCAACAGAGATTTAAGAACCCATAGGTTACCACCCTTCTCAGCATGCATGTCCTCAGCAAACAGGCCTGCCAATTCTAAAGTAACTAATAGTTCATAACTCAACCCCCCTAATGGGCCATGCCCAATGCTGCCTGGCCCTAAAGCATGCTAAAGATGCAAATTATGGGTGTATGGTAGCTTGAAATTTGGACTTACTGTACCTTCTTTCCATCAGTTCCTTTCTTTTAACCATCATCTGAAGGGCAAGGCCAACACAGCTTTCAACACCATCTCTGTTAAATGGAAATTCTCTCTTTTGGGAACTTGTCCCTTATTTGTTTGTTTAATTTATTCAATTTGTTTAATTTATGCAATTCGTTTAATTTATTCAATTTGTTTAATTTATTCAATTTATTTGATTTATTAATAAATTCATTTATTCATTGTATGAATAAATGAATAATTAAATTAATGCATACATGAATGAATGAATCAATTCTGAATAAATCAATTTTGACTGGCCCCATGGAACTATGGGTGTAAGGTATTTAAAATTTGGACTTAATTAGATCAATTCATTCACTTATACATTACTTAATCATTCATTTATTCTTTTGTTCATTTCTTTACTTATTTTTCTTTATTCCTTTATTTATACATAAAATAATAATAAATAAATAAATAAATAAACAAAATAAATAAATAAAATAAATAATAATTTTATTGTATTCATTATTATGGCGCCATGGTTAGGGTTAAGTAGTGTTAGAGTCAGGGTTACGGTTAGTTAGGGTTACGGTTATGGGTTATGGGTTAGGAATGGGGCATCCTGTTGGGGGAGGGGGCCTGGGATGGTGGAAGTACACCAAGGGAGGTGACGGTTGCACAACCACGTTCACGGTCATCCCAGGCCCCCTCTCCCACCCCTCCCCTCAAATCCCATCCCCCCCAAATCCCCTGTACAACCCAGTACCTATCCACCTACCCTCCGACCAACAGCCAACCCCACTGAAGGAGGAAGAATGCAGATGAATATCAGCGAGGAGATAGACAGGAAGAGAGTCAAAACAGGGCCCTGAGGGGGCCGTGGATGCATTGCCTCCCCTCTGATGAGTTGTAGGAGTAAGATGAGAGAGTTAGGGCTAGAATGGGGAGAATTGGCCAAAGCAGTGGTACGCATAACAACCCTCTCAATGAGTTAAATGGGTGGACCACCCCTCGGCGACGAGATCTGGAGCTGCAAGTAGTCCTTTGTAGAGGATGGCACCCTCCATCCGGAGTAATTGCAAATGCGACTTGGCGGCAGAGACCCCCCCATACAGAGGTGCCATCTACTGTTGTTGAGGTCTATGTTGCCTGTAAGCCGACCAGTCTCAAGTCACCTGCCCATTCTTCTCATTTTGAGGATTGAAATGCGTACCATTGCTTTGGCCAATTCTCCCCATTCTAGTCCTAACTCTCTCACCTAACTCCTACAACTCACCAGAGGGAAAACAATGTACCCATGGTCTCCTTAGAGTCCTGTTTCAAATCTCTTCCTGCCTACCCCTTCGCCAACATTCACCTGCACCCTTCCTCCTTCAGCAGAGTTGACTGATGGTCATCATCAGGTTGGTGGGAAGGCACACAATGATCATACAGGGGACGAGGGACTTGAGGGGACATAGAAGAACATATAGTTAGAAAGAGAACAATGGATGATGATATTGGAAGAGAGCCTGGAACAGTATGCTGGAGGAATGTCCACAACGGTCAGCCTGAAACAGTCTGCAGGAAGTCAGCCTAGAAGAGTCGGTCTGCAACAGTCTGGAGGAAGTCAGCCTGGAACAGTCTGCAGCAGCTGGAGGAGAGCATCTGGCTATAGTTGGGAGAAAAGGAAACATAGGGTAAGACACAGCATAAAATAATATTGTTATGTATGAAAACTGAGCATTGGTACTTACAAAAATAGAATAAAATAGGGGAGAATTATATTATGTATTTTTATGCAGTGTTGTATCCAGAATTTCAAAATTTAGGGGTCCAAGTAGGACTGCGTAAATCGGGCTTTACCGAGGCGCCATCAGTGGTGAAGGATCAGCGTCGGTTTTCTGCTTAGCGGGTCGCATTTCGAAGAGTCACTTGTCAATTACTTTTTCTTTACTTGCTGGAGTTTTTTGCATCCAAATTGAGATTTGTGCGTCCCAGGACGCAATGATGCGTTCTGGATACAACACTGTTTATACTTTCCATGATAAAGCACAACAACATTGATAGTGAAAAAAAAAGCTAAATAAGGTGACCTTAACTCGAGAAGATAAAATACATGTTATACACATCATGCTACAGTATACTTAGAACCTACACATGAACAAGTTTACCAAATAGTTCATCTGAATCGGAAAAGTTTCAATCACCAGAAAAAAATTACAAAATTATAAAAAACATTCAATTTTGAATTTCAAGGAGTTCAGACTTCCACAGCAGTGAATTGCAAAAAAACTGCTTGCCCGGTGTCGGGCATATTTATCAAAGACCATGATATTCCAGCCTGGGCTGCATCTAAACTAAATACATGCATAAGAAAACTATGCCATTCTTCTTTTGGTCGAGTTTCAAGTTGAATAAATCTAAGTGAAATCTGATACACTTGTTGACATATACTTATGGTTATGGTCAATCGTATTCACTTTTGAATTATTCTTCTTCCAGTTGTGTACAGTTCTTTTTTTATTTATTTATTTATTTATTTGTTTGTTTGTTTGTTTTTTTTTGCTGGCAAAAATTAAGCAAAGCAAAGCAAATATAATCAAATGATAGAAATGTATTTTGACAAGTTTGAGTCGCTCCAGGCTGTCACGAAATGGTAAACTTTGACCTAAGCTTCTCAAACAACTGAGAATTTGCCAAAACCTCAGTGAAAATGGTTCTGAAATGCAGGAGATCAACTGGCAATACATTTTGCAACAACTTCAATGATTAGCTGTTTCTGAACTGCGTTATTACAACACACCCTGCTGTTACAAAAGACCAGGAGCTAATTCAACAAAACATTTACAAGTGTATTTTACAAGTTGGGTCAATTTCCCCACACGTTAAAACACACTTTAATTCAATACCATGACCAAGTCAGTTCCAGTTATACAATTGAGACCCGTATCTGTAATGCTTTGCAAATTTTTGTCCGTTTGGAGTCCGTTTAGTGGTATTATGGTCCAGCTTGCAAAATACACGTGTAAAATGTTTATTGAATTGGCCCCAAAATATGAAAAACTCGAAAGACGCAGTAAGTATTAACTTGAGTGTACAAGGGAAAAACGAGTGAAGGCCAAACAAACACTTGGTGTGATCAAAGTGACAAATGCGTCTTGCATAAATGACACGGAAGGAAACTTGAGCGTGCGCCTGAGAAGGCGAGATGAAAGAGATTTAGGTAATGGGGAGACCGAGCCGACAAACAACAATTAACGACAGAACCCAAAAGTAAATTACCTGTAAGGGCCGCTGTAGCTTCGTTTGGCGTTGAGGCGGACACTTTGGAGGTGAATTTCTTTCAAGGTGAATGCCTGATCTGCATTTAAATTTGCCGCTTCCATGCTCATGAATGATTGATGTCCAGGCATTCTGCGCGATGGGAAGTTGTGCAAGCAGAGAAGTATGTAAAAAGCATTGCAAAAGGTAAAAGAAAACAAAACATATAGGGAAAATAAAGTGGACAAGTATATGAAAAACTGAAGACGCAGGAAATAACCTGAGAGTGGATATGCGATAAAGGAGAAACGAGTGAAGGCCAAACAGATTAATACGAGGGTGTGGTCAAGGTGTCAAATGCGTTTTGCATAAAAGACACGGGAAGGAAACTTGAGCTCGCACATGGCCTGAGAAGGCGAGATGAAAGAGATCGAGGAAACGGGGAGAAGCGATAAACAATAACAACAGAACCCAAAACTAAATTACCTGTAAAAGGGAGCTTCGTTTAGGCGTGGAGCTGGACGCTTTGGGCCGCCTTGAATTGATGTGTTCTTCAGTTGCGAGCGAGGTGGATGACCCAGTTGAGGGAGTCCGGAGAGCAAAGGCGTTTGGGACTCTGGAGGTTTCTTTCCTGCTGTAAGCCATTCCGAACTTTGGGAAACTTGAAAATCTTGAAAAGCGACAGCGAACGTTAACTCCACTCCCGTACCCGCCAACGCAACGAATGACCACGAAGCCAGGTTGCTCAGCCAAAGGTGGCCGCCCTGATTACCCATAATGCTCACTGATTACCCATGATGCCGGTGCTCGCAAAGGAGTAAGAATGGGGCGAGGCGAAAGCTACGGAGCGGGGGGAGGGGGAGAGGCTGGGGAAACTTCCGTAACAACGGACAAACGCATTTTGCACTCCTGGTTCTGCTAATCCTCATTACCCTGAATGCAGTTTTCCAGGGTCGGAGCTTTCGAGAGCCAGCCGGCAGCTGCCGGGCCGCGAAGAGCTGGCCTTCAAAACCACGGTCGGAGGAGGGCTGGGGGCGAGGCGCCGCGCAGCTTGTAGGTCAGTAATTAATAAAGTAATGAACTTCAAATTGTGAGATTTTGGTGCTTAAGTTTTTTAGTGTGCCTTAAGTTTTTTCAAGAACCCGACCGGAAGTTGAGATTTAGAAAATACTAAAGCTTTGAGTGGGATGCCAGCCGTGCATTTTGGCGGGAAACCGTACAGCCGTGCGTGCACTAGGCTTGGATAAATTATGCTCGTAAAATGGCGAATTATGCCTGCCGGCAGTGCTCGTAAAAACCGTGAATTATGCTCCAAATCATGCTTGGGGAACAAAATTATGCTCGACGAACCTCGCCCTAGCCCCTTTCCGCGCATGATTTCGCCCCCAGCCTTACGCGGCCGCTGGTTTTTGGGCGCGCTTTTATATAATGCCGCTGACTTTAGACTTCAGAGCGTGTGATGCGGGCGCGTTATAGTGAGAGTTGGGCGATTCACAAGATATTTTCGATTTGCTTTGAATTTGTTTTATTTATTTTTCTTTAAATAATGCATGTCTTTGTCTTCACTGATTTCTTTAAATTATGCTCAAACTATGCTTGAAAATGCGGAATTAATTTATGCCCCGGGGGGGGGGGGGGGGGGTACTCCCATATATTTCCTGTATAGGGACGTTCCGCCCGATAGGGTATCATTTTCAGGGTCTTCTGTCTTAAACAGGGTATCAAATTTTACATTTTCGTGTCTTAAACAGGGTTATTTTCCGAAGATTTTTTCCTCTTCCCCTCCCCCCTCGACCACATTTTTGCTCTCGCCATCGTGATTTCTTCATATGCTCCAGTGGAAACACATGCAACACAGGCTAGCTTATCTAAACTTAGTCTTGAACAGGGTATCAAATTAGAGCACTTTGTCTTAGACAGCTGGGTAGCAAAAATTTCCATTTTTGTGTCTTGAATAGGGTCAGGGTTTTATAGAGTTGGCAGAACCCCCCTACCCAAATTCCTATCGAGGTCCCCCCCCCCCCCCCCCCCGGGTTTATGCCGGCATAATGCCCAATGCTCAAAGTAGTGAATTATGCTGAAAATTATGCCAGCATAATTTATTCAAGCCTAGCATGCACAGTGTGATTTGCCACAGTGGCAGCGCCACTGCTAGCTATTGTTTGTCATCCTGCAAGGGATGCCGGACTGGGCTCATCTGGCCACCCAAGGCCACACACAACCTTCGATGTTTGTTAGATTCACACATCTAACCTTGCTTTTCCTCCGAAGGTTTAATAGTTGTAAATTTTTGGTTAGCCAGTGGATCAAATGATGAGATAATCGATCGATTGACATTTGAATAGTTAGTTAGTTAGTTGATTGATTGATTGGTTGATTGAATTATATCCCAGAAAAATTTCCCACTGGCTACTAGCAGATTGAAGATTGAAAATTGAAGTTGACCACTCTTGAGAGTGAAAGGGTTAACAGACAAAGGTTATCATAGATTTTCGTATGCTTTTGTGTTTTTGCTTTGATGCAAACAATCGAAATTGCTTGCCGAATGAAAACCGCTACGCATCAGATGGTACGAGGTGGTACTATAATTATTGACTGTTGACCTAGTGAAACCGCTCAGGCATGGCTTCACTACAATTAAAAGGGTCTTCACTATGCATTTTTGAGTATTGATTACGATGAATAGAAAAAAACAAATCTTGGGTCATTTATTTGTAATAGTGAATTTTTCTAAACTTCCTTGGAGATCTTGATGACACTCCTCTAGTTTCACATTCTGAAGTTGGCACCTTACTTTAGCCCATATGAATAATTATTCTAATAATTATATTAATTAATTAAAGCTAAGGCCAAACTTGCATTGACTTGTTTAATATCAAAACATTGTCTTTAAAATGTCTTTCTTATTGACTTTACCCATTATGTTTCGTGGAATGTTCTCGACAACTCTTAACACCGTGGGGACTTGGTAGGAGGCCATTTGATCTGAGGCCCATTCTCTCATTGCATCCAGAGTCATTTCCTGGAAAGAATTAAACGAGAGAAACAAGTGAAGACATAGCTTGAAATATAGAAAAATAGCTTGAAATACATTAAAGAGCACTAAGACCTAAATAGGGACACATATAAGAAGAGAATGACACTTTTGACAGATGTCTTACAAACCAACTGAGCTCTTTTAAAAAAAGGCTAATATTTTCATTGAACTTGTTTAGCACTAAATGTTTGTATAAAATGATCCCACACAATCACCTACTTTCTTTGTGTGTGTGTTCTCTCTAGTCTTCCTCCCTTCTGTTTCTGTCCAGATCTCTGTCTGTCTGTCACTGTTTCTCTACCTTTGTCCGTCTTTGTTTTTCTCTTCTTATTTCTGTCACATAAACAGTTAACTTACTTTGCCTTCTCTGAACACAACAACTGCAGATACTCTTTCTCCCCATACAGGATCAGGTACCCCAACAATGGTGCAGTCCAAAATGGATTTATGGGTCAGTAGAATTCGCTCAATTTCCAAGGCACTGAGAAACAAAAACAATAAACAATAAACAAAAACAATATATTCTTACTGAGATTCATTTGTGAAACATGTCAGGATCAGGAAGTCGATTTGGAGAGGCGGGGATCCCTGCTGCAATGATTGACTTAAATTTGTATGTTCCTACAAACACTGCAATATTGTACAGACAATCTTTGACCGACTACAAATGAGGAAAAAATGAAGAACACCTTTCTGACTCAGTAGTCGAGAAAGAAAGCCTTTGACGCGACAGAGGTTGTTCAACTTCTAGGCACTAACAAACAGTGCATGCAAACATTTTTACAGCCGAATCTCTCAAAAACAGTCGCTTTGGGAAAATACTAGAGGTCATTAATTGTATATATTCTTGTTCAGAACATCTTTCCCCCCAGCAAGTCATGAGAATATCTACTATTGTGCTAACCAATGAACAATCAGTACTTCAATCTTATCACGCAGCAGATGCTTTTCCACTCCAGCTCAAAAAATTCCTGCGTGCTTCTATAACTCAACATATCATGTTAGCATGCATGCTTTTTATAAATGGGTCATTCCACAGTATTTCGTATGTTGCGGAGAAGACATTTAGAGACATTCAGTATGCCACAGCTCGAAATCCAAATGTCACAGTAATAAAATTCTACCTCTTTCTTGTAGACATTTATTATAGCTATGCCCACTATGTTGCAATTTTCTGTAAGTTTTAAACATGGAAGACTACAGCAAGATAAGTGACTGTTGCGGAGAAGACTCAGAGAATTTGCTATTTTTGTTTTACAAAATCTAAGTGAAAAGTTCTCTGATTCTATGATGGATTCACAATTTCTTTTTGTTTTGTATTAAAGAGTGGTGTATATATTTTAAATATATGGCAAAAAAAATTAACTGCATTTGTTCGATCATCAGAAAAACTGACCATATTTTGATGTGTCTCTGTTGCGGAGAAGACGTTGCGGAGAGGACATTTTTGTCCATGAACAAATAACACAAAAATCTCATTGAATTTGACAAAGTGTGTTATGTTAAACAACTCTTATTAACATTCTAGAATATAAAACAGCTTTTAGTGAAACATATGGTGATAAATGTCAACAAAAACAAGGTCCTTTGATCAGACTAGCATGGTATTGAAAAAGAAAAGGGTCATGGTCACATTTTTCAAGTTGATTTTGATATGGATAGACATTATTACTTCATTGTAGTTTTAATCATTGTATTTGGTGCATGAAGAACTGATGTTACCAGAAACTCTGGAAAAAACTTATGAAATGCATAAACTTTAATGCTGACTCAGACCACAAAGCATTATGGGTAAAAACAAAAATCCAGAATACTTGGCAAAAATACCCCCCAAAATAATTCTTGTCAAGTACACATAAATTCTTTGTTATTAACATATCCTATAATATATAACAGCTTTTAAAGAAACATACTATGCTGTTAAATGTCAACAATAACAAGGTCCTAATCACAGTAACTTTAAAACATTTCATTTCAAACTTGTTGCAACAATGTTGATTTCAACACAGTCATGTAAATACTTGTACATGTTAATGTACAATGTTTGTACATATTTCATGTTTACTGAACAGCAACATAGTGTAGCAGTTTAGTGACAACTCTGCTTCCTTGAAAGCTTGAAAAACAGTTCCAAGTTCCTCCAGATCTGGAGTTTCAAAGGGGCCATTGCCCTGCCATCGTACTGGGCCATAAAACACACAGGTGGCATGTACTTTATCAATGTCATCTATCTGAGGCCAATCAAACATTTTGGCACCAACTCTGTGCAAGAACTTTGAATGTGGTGAAGTGATTTTTATTAGCAAGTGCTCTCCCAAATGCTGTTTGAGTAGACAGAATGCCTGTACTAATGTTATCTTCCTGTAGTAATGTTATCTTCCTCTCAAACTTTTAACTAACGCAGTCTAAGTACACTGCTGCACACTTCAAAATATACTAACAGCCCTGAAAAGTACAATTTACCTAACATGAGTTTATTTTAGAATTTATTTAGTTTATAATGAGTTTATTTTAAATCAACTTCTAAGCAATGTGTCCTCTCCGCAACAGAAATGTCCTCTCCGCAACAAAAAGAAAACGTCCCTAAATCATTAAGGTGATGAGCTGAAGAATATCTGAACACAATAAAGCATACCTCCTGTTATAAATTAGAAGTTATCAAACTGTGTACCTAATATGATTATGTGGTCATCCATAACATAAACTTTTAGGTGTCAAAATGTTGCGGAGAGGACATTTAGCAAATGGACAGTCTCTAGCACAGGACTCTGGGTAAAACATCATCCTGTAACAACTGTTCTGTAAACTGCATCAGTAATAGTTTATGTCCTGATAACTTTTGTGAGGTTTCAGTTTTTCATTTGTTTTTAAATAATAAATTGATTTGTCCTCTCCGCAACGGCCATTTTTACTTTTTTCATGTTTGATTATAATTTATGCATCATTATCAACATGCTACCCCCATAAATCACATCATAAAGTAAACTATCAACATCAAGCTACAAATTAAAGGACATTTTGGGTTTGATTCAAAACATTTAGAAAACTGATATCCATGTCCAAAATACTGTGGAATGACCCAAATACCTTATTTTATATCCTCCGCTTTTTATAATGTCCACAGAAGTTCGACCACGGATACTGTACGTCCCATCAATGTACACTATGTCAAGACACAAGAAACTCAGCCTTAACCCTTTCCACTCCAACACTAACTCTTTAACACTGCAGTGTTTATCTGTCAAACTCTGGCTGGCTGACGAATTGACTGACACTGCAGTTGGCTGACTTACTGACCACTGACTTACAGACTGGCTGATTGTTTATCTGACTGGATGACTGACTACTGGCTGGCTGACTGGCTGACTCAATCAGTGGCTGTAGTTATTACCTGCCGTGTCGCCTGTTTTAAACCAGCCATCTGCCGTGAACGCCTGCTCTGTGGCCTTGGCCTTGTTCCAATACCTGAAAGCCACCACATGATCACTGACATTCACAAATGCATCAGGTTTAAAACAATCAAACACAATGCATACCTTGTAAATACCGCTGGCCCACGGACCTGCAGCTCGCCTTCAGTTTCCTGGCATCCAGGAATTATTGAAGTTCCATGTTCGTCTCCTTGGAGAAGAACCTTCGAAAGAAATACAGCTTTATGATTTTCTTATCCCAATTATTTTTACCTTTTTTGTGGCCGTGTGGATAGGCATGGGTAGGTGACAGTTTCTGTCTGATTGATTGAAGTCCTGAACTGACTGAAGTTCTGAACAAAGTTCCTGAACGTTCATCAATGGGCAAAGACAATCCATGTGACTAGAAGATGCCAATATTGTTACATTTGTAACAATAGACAAAAATCATAGGACTATCTGAGGTTTATCTAAATCACTGTGATATGAATTCATACAAGTATGCTCACGTTTTGTACTAGCTACACAGCTGCTGAGCGACACATGGTGAAATAAAGCACAAAAAGGGTCAGCACTTACTCTATCCTCAGCCACGATCCGGACTTCAGTTCCAGGCATAGGATTTCCAACACAACTCTGATACAACAAGACTAACAATATTAGTTTTTGCACATCATATTGTAACAAACCTGTCACACCCCTCCTACCATCAACACTCACCTAAAAAAGTCCTGTTCAGATCTCTGAGGCTATGCCCACACTAATCCATTTTTGTTTGTAAACGCATAATTTTTTATGCATTTTTGCTTTCCATCCACACTAAAACGATGACTCAAATGGTTTTCAAAAACGGTTCCTAAAGTGGAGACTTTCAAAAATGGAAACAAAATTAGTGTGGACGGGCAACTTAACCCTTTCACTCCCAAGAGTGATCAAGTTCAATTTGCTCCTTCAGTTCTCACCAGAAATATATCATATAGTAAGGAGAACTTGGCTTTTGATAGCTTGCCCAGATGATAGCTGATTAAACCATCAATTCTCACTACATCACTCATATATTGTACTCTTAAAAGGTTGGGAGAATCTGCATTTTGAACTTGGGAGTGAAAGGGTTAAAAACAGAGGAGTAGTATGGACAGGCAAAAACAGAACTTTTTGAAAATGGAGTAGTGTGGACATAGCCTGAGAATAGATTGACTTACTGGTAATCTGCTCCCATGAAGAGGATTGGTCAGTGCCATACCAATCTCTGTCATCCCATAACGCTCCAGCAATGTGTGCCCTACAAATCATTTTGACAATATAACAACTCCAGATACTGCCAGTTATCATATCTTTGACTATTCAGTTTGTCTCGGTTTTATTTTTCCCCTCCCCTCTTGTAAATTCAAAGTAAGAATTTGAATTTCATATACACGCTAAACTGATTGACTAAAATAAATTAATTTTACTTCTTGAATGGTTGGAAGAACTAACCTGAAATATCTCTCCACTGCTCCATAATGGTGCGAGGAAGAGCAGCAGACCCAGAAACCATCAACCTGAAGAAGAACTTCATTTTTATAACTCATCTCCAAAACTACTTTTTATAATATAATTTTGTATTGCATTTACCTCAATGCTTGACACTGTTCCTTGATTCTGTCTTTGTCTGAAGCTGTGAGATTCTGTTCCTCATGATACTGTATCAACTTGGCATAGATTGTTGGCACTGCCATGAACAGACTCAGCTGTGGCTCATCACCAGTTAATAATGCCCACACCTGATGGAGGAAGTGGAGAGCAGACTGTATATATGTTGTAGTTCAATTCTATCTCCAGTATAAATTTTTGTTGTAATTTTTTTAACTAGATTATATTTTTAAATTAGAGTTGAATTTTTGAGCCAAGAGAATATTGTTACAACTCAACATAAAAATTGATAATACAGTTATGATTGTACAGTAATTTATAATAATAATTTTAATTTGTTTATTGCACTTTTTTCAAGGTCCATACTGATATCAACCTTCTTGGATGAGTGGTCTAAAATAAGCATTCACAACATAAATGGTAAAAATGTTTTCGAGCCACTGACAATCAGGAAATGTACTCTGAAACTATCACAACTCCCCTCCTTCCCCTTCAGACAAAGTACCTTGTCTGGTTGGAATTTAGGCAGCATGTAACAAGTGGCACCAACCCACAGAGGACAAGCTAATACATTTACAATCCCATGGACATGATGCAAGGGAAGAACATGGAGAATGCAGTCATCTGCAGACCAACCCCACGCTGTCACCATAGCTGAAATCTGAGCTCTGTTCGAAAAAAAAAAAACATGTTATTATTACTTATCACAAGTTTAAAATCCACTGATATTTACCATATACACTATGTTGTACTCATTCTACTGCTGTTTTACATTTATTTGATGACTGACTGTGTGCAGATATACAGCTGTAATGTACAAAGGAGACTTTCTATGACTAAAATGTTATGCAGGCTAGTAGATGTTTTGATTAACCTGATTGCTTTCTTCTTTAAAGCAAATTCTAAACAGAATTTACTTTCAATTGGCTTTTGATTGGTTGAAAGTGTTTATTACAGTGAGCCTCTGTGATTGGCAGCGTACTCCTTTTGGTTTGGTATTGCAAAAGTTGTCCAAAAACCATGCTCTGTCTCAAAATTTTGACTTTGCTGGTTTTGAAAGAACACTTTGAGAATCAACTCTACATGCATGGTGCTGCAGAACTCACCTCAAGTTCCTGTGAGTTGTCAATACCCCCTTGGGTCTTCCTGTCGTACCACTGGTGTATACAATCATAGCTCCACGGTCATCCCAGCTCTTCTCATGCTCCTCTGCTGCTGTCAGATCAAGCGTTTCTGCACTTAATTCTGAGACGGTTGCATAATCATGCTTAGGCAGAACGAGACACTTAGCTGAATGTGATAAGCTCTCCACCTTGTTCATCATATCTTCAGAAGAGATGAACATTTGTGCCTGGCAATCTTGCAAAACATATTCGATCAAACTTGCAGGGTGAGAGGGACAAAGTGGTACAGCAATACCTCCGTTCCGCCATATAGCCCACTGCGTTGCTACGTAAGACACATCGTTTGAACAAAGAAACGCCGTTCTTGAACCAGCCAGATCACTTTTCCCGTAGACAGAAACAAGGCGATCTCCAAGTACACGGCTCAATCGAAGGAGCCTTTCATAAGAATGCGAGCCGTGCTGGTCAATTATAGCGGTTTTGCACAAAAACTGTCTTGCCCTCATGAAGAGTGGAAGATCCTCCGCAATGTGGGTCGAAATTCCCCGCATGCATCGGCGAATCATACAAAGTATATGCACGCTATCTCCTCGTTTCCGTATGCTCCGTCTCAGAACATTCATGGCTCGTGTATTATTTCAGTGATGATAATAAAAACACGACATTTTTTCCTGTTGTTCAATAACTACCCGCGACGTATGCCTAAATGCGACAGGCGCCTCGCGAAATGAGTCGCGCCCAGTCGACCTCGTCCGTCTTTTCGGCGCGACTGTGATGCGAGGGCCCTGGTAACCAGTTCTTCGTTTGGGCCATATCTCCTCGGTTGCCATGCCAATCCCAGAAATGGATAACAGCAACAACACACATGTAACAGTGACAAAACACAGGGGCGGATCCACGCGAAAATCTCACCACTTTTATTTTTTCAAACTGTGCAAACTTTCTTGATTTAATGGCAATCTCCCCTGGGACAAAAACAGATTTTTTGGCTAACTACATGCCATTCCAGGGGCTGAGAAATAATAATAATAATAATAATAATAATAATAATAATAATAATAATAATAATAATAATAATAATAATAATAATAATAATAATAATAATAATAATAATAATAATAATAATAATAATAATAATAATAATAATAATAATAATAATAATAAAACAGTTTTAAAAATAGTAATAAATTAATGAAAAACACGTTAGTAGCACTTTCAGGGCAAAGAAACTAATTTTCTCAAACGAGTCTGGAAATGGATTGCTAACACATCTTTCAACTAGTCGGGGGCCCCTAAAATGGCCGATCAAGGAAAGACAGTCGTTGAGAAGGTCCCTGCAAGTCCTGCGATCTTGCACTGAACGTTCTACAGTCTGGTTTCACTAACACCATTTTGAGATGCAAGAAAACTTTGCACCGAGCCCGGCTCGCTCTTCTCACTGTACTCCTCGCTTGATTGTGAGAGGGCGTCGACAAGTGATCGATACTTTGCTACATCACAATAACCTGCAATCGAATTGACCTCGGAAGTATTCGGTGCAGCCGAGAGAACTTCGGATAGCTCGAGCTTTTCAATATCCGGATCTTCCACAATAGATATCTTGCGTACTCTAGTGCTTGGTGGTTTCATTTCAGGATCAAAATTGTCCGCATGTTCCTTCGATTCTTTGTTATCACTCTCATCTCTCAAACCAGTATCGTCGACCGGTGCTTGGTTACGATTCTTCCTTGGAGGTTCACTTTTGGATCGCTTTTTCACCCGATGGTTTTCCATGGCAGCATCAAAAGCTCCGTCGACTGCGGTTTTGGAGTTTAGAGCCTTCGTGCAAAATTCCTTATCTACGTGCGTTCTCGGAGCTCGATCGCTGGACCAGCGCTTGGGCCGTTTTTCTTGCTGTTCATCGGGATCTGAACCCATACCTTCTTGTTCCTCTGATATGCTGTCAACCGAACGCGCCATCTGAAGATTAAGAGACTGAGTTGAAACAGACATCTCACTCATTCGTCGCACAACTCCCACCATTTGTGTGAGCTGGCTGTAAAAGGCAAGTTTTCTCTCGTATATTATCTGAGAGCTCTTTCGCCTCGCCATGGCTGCTTTTCGCGTAGACGGTCCACGTGACCCGTTCTTTCCCGCCGATGTGTCGAATACAGCGTGCTCGCCTTTGTTGCCGCTGACCAGCCTCAATGTGGACCTTCTCGATGGTGTTCGTTTAATGCTTCTTCCTATTCTTTTTCGGTTAGACAATGGAACTGTTTCGGAAGGTTGCTTGCCGTCTACTTTAAAGCCAAAGGTCCAGGCTCTGTATGAATGAAGGAGATGGATAGAGAGTCATAGATGGAAGGAACAAATGAACGAGACAAGGACAAAAGCAGGGAGGGCGGGGGCGAGCGAGAGAAAGAATACAGAAACAAAGAAGACAACGAAGAGGAAAAGAATGACAGGAACTAAAGGAGGAAGGGAGGTAACGAACGAACGCGAAAGAGCGAGGGTGGGAGGGAAGTAAGGAAGGAACTACATATGAAGTATATGTTCAAGCTTATACGTTGCCTTGTTTGACATTTACTAAAGTATGTTCGTACGCTTATACAGTATAAAAAATGTGGGACCTACCTTCGTTTAAGAAACAAAGCCATGTTTGTAAACCTCATTTCTAGAAAGATCCAGGCCAGAAAAAGCGACAGAAGGGTTATCGTAAACATGATCTAAAAAAAAAAATAGGTAAAATTGTAGTGAGTAAAAGTTATAGATTGCCTAAGAAACGCGGGCCGGTACTTCAGGGCCATGATAATGGTGATGATGGTGATAATGGTGATGATGGTGATGATGGTGATGATGGTGATGATGGTGATGGTGATGGTGATGGTGATGGTGATGATGATGGTGATGGTGATGATGATGATGGTGATGATGATGGTGATGGTGATGGTGATGGTGATGGTGATGATGATGGTGATGGTGATGATGGTGATGATGGTGATGATGATGGTGATGGTGATGATAACGAAGAAGATGATTATGATGGCGATGACGATGACGATGACGACGACGGTGATAATGATGATGACGATAATATTTACAATTACCACCAAAAATGTAATAAATATAAAGGCTCGCAGCAGTCATAATGCAATCCTGATTTGTACGGCCTGACAATGACCACTCACCACCAAATGGCTGTATGGATTGATTTCCGAGAATCCAAATCTCGCGAGTACGGCATTCCCGTCGGACCCAAAGCAGTTGAGCGTGGAGTTGTACGCACACTTGATAGACAAGTCCTTCATAAGAATCTTGGTGATGGCCGAGTAGCCGTAGTATTGAGGGTTGATGAAAAACAACCAATAGTACCTGGGAAAGAAAAGCAAGGAGCAGAAATGGTTTGAACCCAGGAGTTTAACCCTTTAACTCCCAAAAGTGATCAACTTCAATTTTCTCTTTTCAGTTTCTCACCAGAAATTTATCATACAGTAAGGAGAACTTTGCTTTTGATACCTTGCTCATACTACAGCAGATTGAACTCTCAATTCTCACTACATTACTCATACATTTCCTCTTAAAAGGTTGGGAGAATATGCATTTTGATCGTGGGAGTGAAAGATTTAAACACTGACGCACGTACAATACAAATAGCACAACTCACGCAGCCGGCATCTGGGGCACTGGTACCAGGAAAGCGCCCGCAAACCCTGCAGCGGCTGATACCATGGGGCAGATGCGGTGGGCGATCCGCGGACTGGCACAAATGACCATCATGTACACTGCGACCCACGTTTGATTCAAGACCAGGGAAATGATGGTGATTACGAAAAACTCCCACAAGTCATACGTGGTCATCAGCTGTGGAGAGAAAGAGAAATACTATTTTAATCAAGAAGAAAAATCAATCTTCTAATGAGGATGCTACATCTAACTTATCATTAAAACATGCTGCTCTTCAGTAACATAAAGTCGCCTTTCGCAAGTATTATTACAGTACAGTAAACTACACCACTACAACTTGACAAACTTACCATGAAGTATGACGTGGTTGAACAGACGATAACCGGCAGCACACAAAGAGTTGCCGTGCGGGAATACGTCTGGATCAAGTTCTCGTACGAATGGCCGACACCATCTGCGTGCTCGAGCTTAAATATCTGCAAAAATGAGAGACACGTAGCTTTTTACCCGAAGGGTTTGAGTTGTTTGTACCCCACTGTAGTTCAACCAAGAAAAAATGGAACATAACCCTTTGCGTCTTCAGATTAATACCACTCCTAAGCTCAAAATGCAGAATAATTGAGTCTTACCAACTGTCATTTAAATGAGCTATCAAAAGTCAAATTCCCCACACAAATATCTCTGGTTAGCAACTGAAAGAGAAAATTAAAGTTGAAATTGAAGTTGTGTCCGCATGTACCTGTAGTGCCTTGTCGATTTGTACCATGAGGACGGCACTCAGGAACAATGTACTGGCGCAGGAGTAGACACAGTAAGCGGACATCAGAAGAACACCACCTTTGTTTTGTGCACGCCAGTACGCAGTACCTGGGGACGGTAACCACAAATATGCTTACTGGTCTCTGGACATCTTAGTTTTTTTGTTTGTTACTACCAAATAGAGATGCTAGCAATGATGACGAAAATGACATGATGATGGTGATGCCTTGATGATGGTGATGACGAGAATGATGATGGTGATAATGATAAATGATGATGATGATGACGATGACGACAATGCTGATGGTGATAATGATAAATGATGATGATGATGATGATGATAGTGATGATAATGATGATGATGACGATGATGATGACGATGACGATGACGATGACGACGATGGTGATGGTGATAAGGATTATGATAGTAATGACGATGATGTTGATCATGACGATGATTATGTTGGTGGTGGTGGCGATAATGATGGTGACAATGGCAATGGTAAAGACCATAACGTACCTATCATCATCCCAAAAATAGAAAATATGAGAGGAAAATACAGAATTTGTCCAGTTGTTTGTCCAACGGCAACTCGGTTTTCAAGCACAGACAGTCGGTTGAATAGCCCCGCGTCTTCTTTACTGAAAAAGCAACAAAACGAGAGAAAAGAGCAAGTTTCAGTAACACCTTACACAGAGTCTGAAGAATGAGATCGGGATTAGCTTACCAAAGCGCGCGGCCTGTCATTATCAATATTGTCTGAAGAGCACACTACCATCCAAGAAAATGTGCCCGATTTGTGTAGTGTATTAGTTTTTCGTTGCGCTTCGTTACGTTACTGTACCTGTTCTTTGCTTTTGAAATGCTCTGCTTTCTTTCGTTTCTATACACGTTGATGGCCTCTTGAATCGCCTCGGGTTCTCCGCTTCTCTGGTAGTACTCCAGTAAGGCTTGACGGCCTTCCTTGCAGCCCAAAATGTCAATTATAGTGTCTGAGAAAAAAATATTGACTCTTAGTTAGACTGTAAAGAGTCTCTTCTCTTCCTTCAGGATTGTATTGCGGATAGACTGTTCGCAATCTAACTCTTAGCATGGGTTCATTCACTGCCATGTTCCTCTGTCCAAAATAAACTATGGTTAAATCGACTAAAGATCGACGTGTAAAAGCTGGAGTTATCCTATCTCCACGCCGACGCAGTTAAAATCTAGTTTTTCCGAGTACTAGCTTTCCATTGTACTTTCCAAATTAGACTAGGTTTCGTTCAGAGATCTCTCTAGTGATGTTCTCACCCGCTGGGTTTTGGGCGTCGACTTTCGGTGCGTCCTCACTTAGTCGGAAACTCTCCGTGGTTCCGTGAATGTAGGCTTCCAAGAACGTCTTGGGTGCCGCCATCGGATCACCGTAATATGCCACCTACAACGCGAAATGAAAATCATGTACCTCAAATATGTACTAAGACCGACTAAACATATAACTCTTTTCTAGGTTAAGCGAAATTCGCCTTTCGTAGTGAAAGAGTTGAGAACACGACTCATAGAGAACATTTTTCTCTAACCTGGCCGTTGCACAAGAATAGAATCTTGTGAAACAAGTAGAAAATCTCAAGGCGGGGTTGATGAATTGTCAAAACTACCAAACGCCCGGATTCAGCCACCAGGTTCAGGTGATTCAACAACTCTAGCGACGAGGAAGCGTCTAGACCTGAAAAAGTGCGGACACTGCATTAGATTTGGCAAGTAAAAGGAAACAGATTACTTCGTGTGCCGGGTCAAGCACAAGCACAAGCACAAGGATTGCTTGTCGACTTACCTGATGTGGGTTCATCAAGCAACAGAACAAGAGGCATGTTGATCATTTGGAGGGCCACGCACAAGCGACGCTTCTGAATAAGGCACGATTGCAGTGCTAATAAGATAATGCTATCATAATTATAGAGATGACGAAGAACTGAACTAAAGAGAGAAACACAAGACCAAGGAGGAGAAAAAGACTAGCATGATAAAGCTATCGAGGAAAAGGAGGAGCAGAAGGAGAAGGAGAAACAAGAACAAAGAACAACAAGAACAAGAACAAAATAGGAGGAGGAGAAACAAGAACAAAGAACAACAAGAACAAGAACAAAATAGGAGAAGGAGAAACAAGAACAAAGAACAACAAGAACAAGAACAAAATAGGAGAAGGAGAAACAAGAACAAAGAACAACAAGAACAAGAACAAAATAGGAGAAGGAGAAACAAGAACAAAGTAGAAAAAGGACAAAAACAAGAACAAGAAAAAAGAAACAAGTAAAGAACAAGACGGAAGGAAAAGGAAGGAGAAGGGATCTGGAAACGAGAAATGTAGCACATCTGAGAATTTCTTTCTCATATACCTGCCCTCCGCTCAATCCAGGCCCCACGGATCCCCCGACCACGTTGTCTGCCAGAGAACTGAGACCAGACTAGTGAAAATAGAATTTTGATTCAGAAATGTAAAAAAATAACTTCAATGAAGATTATCGCTTCCCAACTCAATCATACCTCGGCCATGATCTGTTCTACTCTCTCGTACTTGCGTCGATGCGACATTTCCTTGGGAAGCCTCATATGAGCTGCAAACGTCAGGTTTTGTCTAACCGTCAAATTTTCGTAATAGGGCGTGGCCAGTTGAAGTACGTACCCCACCTTCTTACCATACCAGTCCTCCACCGTTTCCAGATTAGAACCATTAACGAAAATCTCCCCCTTAAACAAAACAGACAGGAATATCCGAATGAGCACAGCAAGCACGCCAAGGGAGTTCTGCAAATTTACTAACAGCAACAGGACTGTGGTCGCCTAGTGATCTTCTTTTCCCTTTAAGACCATTATCTTTCACTCATAGTCATTCGTTGGGTGTTGTGGAAAATTTATATACAAATGCAGCGCAAGAGTTCAGCGGTATACATTCAGTCAGTAAAACCAGCATTGGAAGTTTACCAGCGTAAAATATATAATTACATGACACAGCTAATTGCGGGCAATGTTGAACGCATGTTGAATGGGCACACGGGTCAAACGTTGCTCGCAATATTGCTGAAATAGAAGTTACTTCTACGTATAACACGAACTATATTGCGCGCAATGTTGTCCCATGATGCCGGACGTTACGGGCAGCCTTGGGCTATACAAAGTGGTGTAATCGGGGACATGGCTCGGGTGACCACGTAAAATGGCGGATCCGTCTCTAGATAAAAAAGAACCAAGGGGGCGTAAAGAAACCCAGTGGCACTGAAAACATAACCAAATCTCTGACAGTAACCACCCTCAAGTTATTGGTGCAATAACCTGAATCCAGCAGACGAAGAGCCACTCCGTGGATGCTCTGTTTGTTTTCTTTCCACTGACTAACACTGTAATATTTTGTAATGTTACCTTTCTTTCCCCTTGGTCTTTCCTCCGTCCAGTCAACAAATCCAATAACGTGGTCTTCCCTGAACCTGATGGACCCATGACAGCGACCAGCTCTCCAGGATTAAAGTAGACAGACACGTCGTGAATAATTTGCTTGGAAGGCCTCTTTTTCCTTCTATGTTTCAACTTAGAAGTGGAAAGTCTGTTTCTTTCTCGAGCCTTGTCTGGTTTTCCATCTAAAGATATTTTTGTGTCCATACTGATGCGGCCCATCGCTATTCCTTTTCCGTACGAATTCAACGAAGCGTCTAGTGAATTCTTCTTTAAAGGGTCTATCACGTGGCCTTCATGGTTCAAATGAAGCGAATCTCTGCTGACAGCCAACTGATCGTATTCCTCTCTTTCTACGTCTTTTTCGAATACAGAGCCATCGTCGTCATCTCTGGGATATGATGAGGGCCACTCTGGCCACACGATGCTGTCCCTGGCACTATTCATTCTTAATCCTCTGCCGTTTCTGTCATACGTTACGCCATGCGGTGGTGTTGCTGACACACCTTGATTGGAATAGTCCGCGTCTTTTTCGGTTTTCCTCAAGTCTCTCTCACCTTGAATAATGTGACAGATATTAGTTTAAGAGAGAGAGAGAGAGAGAGAGAGAGAGAGAGGAATACGGACACAGAAAGACAAAGACAGAGAAGAAAAGAGTACGCAAACAGACGAAGACGAAGAATAGGTGGGTATAAAAAGCTAAGAGTTCACGTCGTTTTAGACTACCATTTTGCGCCAAGGAAGTTCAATGCTAATGTACTAATCAGTTTATCAAAAGAGCTTGCCCGGTTGGTTAGTTTGTCGAAGAAGCCATTTCTCCAGCGTTAAGTAACAATGCCGGGTTTTCTTGAGTTTCAATGAGTGCGAAAAAGAGTCGTAAACGTGGGGCCCGCCAAGCTTGAATGTGCTCACCACCCTGGGAAATTAGTGAGTGTTTATAGACGATGACTGTGTCGGTCGATGACAATGATGTAAATGTTTGAGTTTTTACTAACCTTGCTTCGCTTCGCCAATTCCATGCATCACGTCTACAGAATATCCAAGAGATAGACAGGAAATGCTAATCGATTCCTCGGTTCGACAGATAAGCAGCTAAGAGAGAGCAAGTGCCACGAAAATCAATCGAGAAAGACGAAGAACAGTGACGAGGGACACAGTGGAAGAAAACGTTCTTGACGTCACAAACGATACCCTTTGGGGCGGCACATACCTCCCCCAACCCCACCGGACCTGGTTTCGGAGTATCCCGTTCACTCACCACCGACACTTTAGCAATGGAAACCCCTTACCTCTTCTTTATCTTGAGACTTAGACTCCGTAAGATACCTCCTCTGTCTTCTTTGTCCCACAGTGAAATGAATCATGGCATGCACCTTGAGTGAGACACACAGTAAAGTGAACAAGAATGAAAACCCGATAATCACTGAGTTCACCAAGTCTCCCCAGTTTGTCGCAGGATCGACAAACAGCAGTTCGTCCGGGCAGGAGGGGTTGCAAAGCGCTCCATGACAGGTGTCAATCAATCTGACGCGCTGCTCTCCAGTCTTCCATAGTGAGATTGCTTTCATCATACTTGTGTTCTGCCCTGGTGAGCGGATTTTCGTTGCTGCCCACGTGCCTTCTTTGATCACGTGCCTTGGTAATAGAGAGAGACAGTGAAACCTTTGTTTAGTGGCAACCCACAGGCGCGGCGGTGGATTCCTTTTTTTTTTTTTTTTTTTTGAATATCTATAAATACTGAACTCATCTTGTTTCATGTGTTGTTTATACCTCATGCGCTGATTTTGGGCCGATCTGATCAATTCTGAGCGCATTTTGTTTGACCACCACAAAATCACCATAAAATCTCACAAGATTGAGCTGCCTGTGCTAATCCCAGATTAGCCAAAGTTCTTTCTCTCAAACTCTTTTCCAACAAACCGCAGGACTTTGGCCAAAGCATAATTTTTTTAAGTGTGCTCAGAACATATCAAGGAATCAATTTCAAGCTAATCACATTTTAGAATTAACTGAATGCGGCTTTCTCTCGACCTCTAGTGGCTACCAACACCGATAGGGTCTTGATCAAAGATCAACTAAAACGTTTCTTCTAACCCAAAACATACTAAATATTTCCATTTTTAGTCTCAATGAAGATAACACAAAAGATTAGACCAAATCCAGGATAAGTTAGTCTAATCAAACAACTCGCCGTGGTGTCTCGTACCATATCATTCTCTGCTTATAACAGTGCAGCCTTGGCAAGGATTTTTTTTGTGGAATTTACAGTAAGAACCTCAGTCAACGCAATGTTATCTTGTAAACAATCCACGATTGCTTTAGTCCCTTACATGTAACAAGATATGTCACAGAGCCTTATTCACGCGGAGAGGTCTTTTCAATCCCCCACCCTCCCTTCCCTATTCACATACATCATATACATCTCACACAAAACAAACAAACAAACAAAAAACACGGTATTGCAAACAGTTAGGAAAACAAAGGCATAAGTAGAAACTGTCGTAGCTCTGCAAATGAAAATCATGCACTTACTTGAATTTTCCAATCTCTCGGGTTATTTCATTGTGCGGTTTGAGCGGCCCGTCATTCTTCCAGAGACTTGAAGTGCAAAGATAAATGTGTTGAAAACACGCAGGCACGAAGTAACTCATGTTTGAAAGTCTGAACTCTACCTCCATCAACGACTCATACATAGCCCCTCCGTACATGCTTACAGACGATGCAAAGTCGGCCGGCCTGGATTTGGCCGTCTTTCCTTCGCCAACCAGTCGTTTTAGTGTACTGGCATACATGTATAGATCGTACTTGCTAAACACAACGAAAACGGGAGCAGTGGCGGGAAAGTAACCCCGCGTCATCATACAAGACGCGGACACGCAGCATGGAAAACCGTAAGTCCCGTCCGAACAAGCCGGAGAAGAATTACCGTAAAGCTCAAAGATTTTAGCATTGAAACGCAAGTGGACACTCTGTTGGAAGTTGATGAACCATCCCGAATCGAGTAAGGCTGACAGTTTGAGCGGCTTTCTCCGCAAGCTGGTGAGATGATCTTGGACCCATTGAGCGTGGTTCAAAACGCCTAGAGCCCCGGCACTGCTCCCCGAGAGCACAAGTTCATCGACCTTAGATAATCCAAACCTTGTGATCAAATCTTTGATTACGGAGCGGAATATCGTATATCCGCGGAAACTGAAGTTGTCCACATTGCTGCTGTTAACGAACTTGAAAGGTCTGGGGTTTGTTCTTCTACCAAGCCAGAGATCGCTGCTGCAATAAGGGACAAGCACGCGCGTGTAATCATAAAACACCGGGTTCTTGGCCACATCAGTGGATAAGATATCTGTTCCTTGTACCTCCTCCGGCATCAATTTCGATGTCATCAACACTGTTGAGTTCTCGTTAAGGTATCTTATGTTACATTCTGTTGAAGACGCGCAGAGTCCGCCGCTTTCGAAGAATACAATCCATTTTTTACTGGACCCGATGCCAATAAAGAAGGTTGCTCGACTGCCGTCGTTACAGACAGCTTCGGTGTTGTTCACGTGTCGTTTGTGCAGAATGTCGAGCCTCCCTTGGCTCACTTCGTGGCTGTGAAAGACGAAAAATAGAAACAGGAACACAGCTGATAAGAGACGGACTTGTGCCTTCATGTTGTCAGTAAACAGCGATGCGACGTGTAAGTAAACAGGGTCAAACGCCGACAGAAGCAAGCGTGATGTTGAAACAAGACTCTTGTGGGGGCGTGTACATGACCGGATGACTTGGGTGGGGAATGCTTGTAAAAGCAAGCTAATGTTTTCGGATGTTATCAAATCCTAATTCACTTTTAAACAGTGATACTCTGTGTACTTTGTGCAGAAGATTAGAGTTTAACGAGTGAAAGGCACAGTTCGAAACCCCTTCGATGCTGGTGTATTATACGGCCGATAATCTGTTGGAATGCTTGTCTGGAGCAATACAGCAGGATACGTTTTTCTCCTTTTCCGGGTCAAAGTCACTTTCGTGGCGTGGTTTCACGTGCGTCCATAACTTCTGTTTCTAGATACAAATTGTGCATTTAATAACTATTTGAATCAATAGGTATGGCGAAAGTGCATCACTAGGCGTAGACAAATCATGGCCTACACTGCGCTATAAAGTTATCGAGCGTTCTTTTTATGCGATAATTTGATTTAGCTTGGTATGCATCCGCCATTTTGGTGTCCCACTTTAGGACACTACAGTTTGCAGCACGAAAACAAAGCTGACGTACACCTGTTTGCTGCATCGCTTTAATTTTTCACCGGTTCACAAGTTTTTATTCGTTCACAAGTTTTTCTCCGTCTTACAACATTGATTTTGAATACACTACCATGAGAATGACCTTGACAGATAATCCCCAATATATTTATAGCTCCTTACGCAGCGGGAAATTTAACCAGCTTCCTGAGAATTCCTCTTTATGGCACGCATGTGTCTCCAAATTGTCCCGACATTTTCGACCACGATTGTAGAAATACGCGATAAACCAGCAATATGTTTTTATGGACCGTTTTATCATGACGTAGTGGCCGTTAAAATCTGTTAAATTCTTCTCCTTTCACACCCAAGAGTGATCAACTTCAATGTTCTCTTTCAGTCTCTCACTAGAAATATATCATAAAGTAAGGAGAACTTGGCTTCTGATAGGTGGCTCAGATGAAAGCTGATTGAACTATCAATTCTCCCTACATTACTCATATACTTTCCTCAAATGGTTGGGAGAATCTGCATCATAAACGTGGGAGTGAAAGGGTTAAAATCTGTTGCTTGCTTTTGCTTCAAATATCTGCTCAAGATAGATGACACTGGTAGAAGTTTGGAAAATGTGCGCTGTCTTGAAGTGTAAATTTTGCAGCATGAATGTTGAAGTTTGGCGGCCAGTCGCTCGAATCTGGCGCCAAGAAACTATTCCATAGAGTAAGAAGCAACGAGCGACGAGAAGCGAAGACAAACTAGCTACAGTCCGGAGAAGATACTGGAACAGTCAGTTCCGAAGCATTTGTTTTTACAAATGAAATGACCAAAACAATGCCCATTAAAGTATTGAAAGTAATTTTGCTTGGCCCTGACGTACCTAATAAATCATCCAAATATGACCTAAATATAACCTCCCATGCTGTTATGATCATGGCCCCGGTAATGGGAAACAAGTTCACACACGATTCAATACATTTTGTGGGGACATGCACTAAAAATGATATAAAACACCTCACGGCGACTCCCCTTGAGTGAGGAATTGTTTCGTCCATGAACTATACACAGCGGCTTGAGGCTTGTGTTTTTAAAATAATGATTTCGTGCTCGATTTATTACTATTTTTATTGATCATAGCTGCCAAGGTTTCAGTGAACAATGATCAAGAAGCACCTGCTTTTCAATTATCAACTAATGGCTTCCACCTCAATAACAACAAATGAGAACTCAGAAACACATCTACTCATGGTGAAAGCCGTGTGAAAAGCAAAAATTTCTCAACAGTCAGTTTTAGTCATTTTAAAAATCTCGCTTCCTATTTCCTAGTCCTCAACTGAATTTATACCAAGTCTAACAGCACTGCGCCTCTAACAGGCTCTAGCAGGTTTTCCCGCCCGCAAAGAAAATTATGAAATACTTTCTCCGTGCAATTAGCGCCAGCTCGAAAGCTGTTCCTCGTGCTTCCAAGTAGTGTTTATGTATTGATCACATCACTGAACTATTTGTAGCATAACCTGACGTTGGCGTCATCATTTGCCGAGCAAAAAGCACGGAAATTTGTGGCACCTCTATTCATAAACTTTGCCATAAAGCCATTATCCATTTAGTAAACGAAATCAAAATATGTCAAAGTTCAGCTGTTGAAAAATAATTTATAATTTGTTGCTTGACTTAGTTCAGTCTTACTGTTATAACATTTTAGCTGACTGATGATTACAAGATCCCGTGAGGTTTTATTTCCATCATGTTGATGCGAGAGCGTTATTTTTGCACTATGTATACTGAAGTTTATTCTTGAATCTGACAAATCAGCGGCTTAGGGCTCCTTTATGTCAGTGATTGATTAAACTTGATTTATTCAGCAGTCGAACAGAGTTTGAAGTATTGTGCGTCATTTAAAAGCATTACACGCCTTCTATCCAATTGAAAGAAACTCGCTTTGGGCAGTTACGGTAGGAGTTATTAGGCCGAACGCATGCAAGCTTAAAATGCGAGCATTTAAAACGTTTTAAAAAAGGTATCTAATCAGTGTTTTCTATATCTAACTTGAGTATACACCAAGGCTATAAATATTCAAGTCTCGGTAATCTTTAACTTTGATATGTCATGAGAACAAAGATTAACAATGAAACATAGAATTGCTAAGTGTGTCTTTCTTATTCAGATCCGTGTTTTATGAGATTGCCTTGTTTCTTCCTAGAGACAGGTGCAGTACGGAACAAGCATTCACAGAATTCGATCTTGGGCAAAATCATGGGTTGTTCGACATCTCTCCTTCACACCACTCACCAGGCACACGGCGCATGCAACAGCGGCTTTCACTTGTCTCCCGCCCAAAAGTATCTCATCCGAGAAACTTGGGAAACTATTGAACTTCATCGCTTTTCAGTTGGGAAAGGAACCTTTTTAAGGTCAGACACCAAACCATTTGTTGTTCGCTTTTTTTTTTACTCCATAGTTTGAGGCATTTGGATGGAAGTCTGCAGTACAACATGAATCGAGATACGACTATCAAAAATATGTTATATGTTTACTATTTATTAGTCAACCAATAATGTCTTCTGGTTATATACTAAAAAGACCATCATTTGTTCAAATTCGCTTTCAGTTCATAGTCATGGTTGGACAGATATTTTCGATGTGGAACAGTACGGTTTTCGGTAAATCTTTCGTTCAAAGACATCAAATGGGTTTTCCGGTTACTGAGTTATACACAACAAATCATCGATAACACCCAAACGCCACCAACATAGATCCTACGCCATAAAAGCTCGCATATTCCAGGGCACTAGAGTGTAGTCATACTGACACCTGTCACTCCGAAAATAGTACTGCATTTGCCAGGGCGGCACGTTCTAACTTCCTACGTTAAATCCTATCAAGTTATATTTTATACTAAGCATTTAGTCCTTATGATTTGATATTTCAAACATTCTTATAGTATACATGTATATTGAATACCTATAACTGGCTGTAGCAGCGATATTTTATGTTAGCGCTTTTGAACAAGAAAAGATCCGCCATATTTTTAAGTTTTGTCTTTAGCAGTTTTCCACCATATGTGATCCCCTTTAAAATCTAATGATTCCCTTTGAATGGTATTCAACTCACGTAGTATGTTTTTTTTTTTTTGTTTTTTTTTCGGCAACGCGACATAAGGTACGCGATAATGTGAACAGGTGAGAAATTAACCCAATTTCCGTTAATTTCGACAACCTTTCACACACAAAATACAGCAATGTTACAGCCCCCTGCACGTGACTAAACTGAACACATATATAAGCATTAGAATGGATGCTAATCAATGAGAACTAATGTTTGTGTACGAAATGGAATTTATAAACGTAAGGTTGATCGGATAAGCTGAACGCCGTAAAGAATGTGTTGGTCAGTGTTTCGAGCATTTGCCGTCTTATAGGGTTGACTAACTTGTGGCGTTAAGTTTATCGTATTACCGTATTAGTTTATCGTACGTACATACATACATACATACATACATACATACATACATACATACATACATACATACATACATACATACATACATACATACATACATACATACATACATACATACATACATACATACATACATGCATGCTGTACATATCGTTGTACTAACTTTATCTACTGTACAATCTTTCCCAAATCTATCTTGTGTTTCATTCTTTAGGTTTTTCGAGGCAAACCCAGAATATCAAAGCCTGTTTCCAGAGTTCAGAGATGTAAAACCCGAGGAGCTGTACAAAACTAGCGCTTTGTATGGTCACGCTAAGCGAGTGATTAAAGCCGTGGAAAACGCTGTCACCACTCTGGACGATGCAGACGCGTTTTCAACTTATCTCGAGGAACTCGGAGAACGACACAAAAGTCGGTCCCTAAAGCCAATTTATCTGGATGTAAGTTGAATTGTAAATGTGTCGGTGACTGTTCTCGTGCGAGGTGAACCGCCTGTCGTTTCGTTCCGAATGCCGAGTACTGAAAGCCGAGTGGCCGAACGAGTGCCGAGTACTAAAAGCCGTGTATGGCATTATTCAATCTATGTTATGACTTGTTCTCTGAATATCTCCCTTACACAGTCCATGCAAGAAGCGTTCACGGCAGCTCTCAAGGAACTGCTTCAGAGACAGTGGACCTGTGCAACCGAAGAGGCCTGGAATCTGCTCTTCCGCTTCATAGCTTGCACCATGATAAAAGGCCTGCAGTCATAGTAACGTACCGTCCAGCGGACTCAGAGTGTACAATGCAAACTTATGATATTTTCTTAGAGCGCCTTATTGGTTGACTGTCGAATGTAATGTTCTGATTGTTTTGGTCTTGCCTTTGCTAGACACCGCGGAAATACGTTATTGACGTCACTTCCGCTGGTCAGCGTTCGTCGCCATGGCTACCTAACTTCTCATAATTCGAGGTAAAACTTCACATCGTGTGCAAGCCTCATTTTTCTTGTGCACAACTTATGTTATGGAAAATGCATTGAACTAACTTATAGTCGAGTTTTTACGAGCGTTACATTTAACTAAAAAACCTACATTTGAATCCACGGTTTTGTGCAATAACCGCTGACTCAAAAGCAAGGTGACCGCACGGCTGAAAAACGTATTTCCGCGGTGTCCCTTTGCCCTATTGGTACAAACAAGCTTAGTATCATTCTCGGAACCGAGGCCAAGTGCGAAGCCTTTTGAAAGTAAGTTTGATTTGCATAAATATGGGCAGGCGAATAAAATTATTTTAAAACGAAAGATTTCGCACTATAGGCCTCGTTTTCCAACGTTTAAAGTTTTTAACCTCAACCCCACCTCCTGCTGTGCACACGGATAGCCCTGGGGATGAGGTTGGTTTTCAAGCTTGGATGCGCGCGCACGCTTGGTCTATTTTCGTTCATTCACACGCAAATCTCAACAATCGATGCATCAGTAGAAGCCAGTTAAATGTACAAAATGTTACTGATAAGTACACACGTGAGCAAGCAGCAGATCGGCAGTTACATTTTGTTACGAAAACATCATCATTTAGAGCGATGTATTCTTCCCGCACGTTACCAAGGGAACAAAAAAAAAAAAAAAAAAAAAAAAAAAAACACGGTCCTTTCCAGTACAGAAAGCATCATTTCTAAAACACGCAAAAAACAAACAAACAAAAAAACAAAAAAACAAAACACCCTAACTGATTTTATGATTGCATTGATAAACAAAGCACTTTTTCAGACGAGGTCTCAACTTAACATTGTTACACTTTATTTTAAGTGCACAACTTCATGCGATACCACGCTCTGTGTGTTATTAATAAACTCATAAATAAAAAGATCTCAGCCACAATGAAGCAAAGATAACTAAAAATCGGCAAAAACTCTCTCTATAGATCTTTATCACGGCAATCGTAATGGCAGCTCGTATAAAGTTTGACCAAAAATACAAACATAATAAACACGCCCGTGTAGAGAGCGTAGTAAAATTACAGCTAATGCACGAATCCTGATAGTTACAGACCAAATATCGCAAAGCGCTCAAAATTGTAATTTCAACAAAGTTTTGTATGTCAGAACTGACTTGACGGGTAACGGCTTGCTTGTCCACTGAGCAAAGCACTATAAAAAATATAAGTTTGAAAATACTAACAAAAAACCCTCCATTTTCGCTTGTTTTACACTCCCGGTATTTCTGCAACATTTCATTCCTGTTATGCGAGTCGAAAGTTAACGTCATTTCTAGTTTGAACTGAACACATGGCCATGTTTATGCCTAACTGGAGCTTATTCTGGACATGTACACAACCGGAAATTAAAAAATTGTGGTGTGTGACTGAAATGTCCTCCGTCATCAGCTGACACGATATCTCCCCTCCCTTCCTTCGAACACATGAAATGTTGAAAGTGACCGGGCTACACAAGAACACCTGTGTGAGTTCTGCCTTATTTTCCTCGCTTGTCAAACTCTGTGCTAATAATATCTCGCAGTAGTTTGACACTTGATGTGGTATCGAATGTCAATAGGCTTCAGGATAATAATCTCCGAGACTTTTAACTTGGATTATTGTTTGCTTGGCTTAGCATTATTTATGAAAGCAATATCCGAAAAAGCCAAGGACACATTTTGCGGAACTCGATTTGCTACGTTTGTTGTTCTGGGCGACGCAAAAGTAAACACACATAAATAAACGCCGGTGTTTTCGCGCCATAAAGACAGGTGCACTGTATTTTCTACGCAATCGATGAATAAAGAAACAACGGCAACATGGGCTGTTCCGCATCTCTTCCGGCTAAACGGCCGCAACTAACCAGTTTTCAGCTTACCCCAGCTCAAAAGTACCTTATCCGAGAAACGTGGGAAACTATTGAACAACATCAATTCTCAGTTGGCAAAGGAACCTTTATAAGGTCAGTTTTACCAAGGATACCAACTAGGATACCAAGCTTGGGTGACACTTATAATCTTTAGGAGATGTCGTTGGAAATCTAACAAGAATCGAGTATAATAACATATACTAACTCAACCAAAAAGACCAAATGTGTGTGTTAGCTGTTTATACGTCGTCTTTTCGAAATATTCACGGTTTTAAGTTAATATTTTTCTAATTTAACTTCCGACGCTGCGTTTGTTGATAGCAACCACACACAGGTCAGTTAAGAGATAGATTTCTTGGTGGTACCAGTATCTATGCTATTACTAAATTATCTAGATCGAAAAAGAGCATCGACTGAATTCGTCCTTTCCATTTACACACTATTTATGCAGGTATATTTTCTGTAAACACTTAATGGAGAGAAACGTCGTACACGGCCACAACTAAATACTGGGATTAATTAAGTTCTTTCTCTCAAACGTTCGCATGGTCAACATACTAGCGCAGGGTTTTGAACTAAAAAAAATTCTCGGTCAAAACATGTCAAGCCAAAGTCGCGTTGTGAGCGGAAACCTTCCGAATTAATTAGCCCCAATCCAGTATAAGCCTAATCGACTCAGAAATATGCAGAACAAAGACACGGCAAAAAGCAAAAGCTGGTACTTAACTATAAGTCTGTTTGATTCTGAGTGAAGGATTTGAACTTACGGAAAATGGGAGGAAGTGTTTTATTTCACTCATAGCGACTAGTACGTCACTGTTTGTCTCATAGTGATGAATTAATAATAACTAAAACTACGATATTCGCAGATGCCCTCTGCCCAAATGATAAACATACAATGGTGTTTTTAACGACATGACCATACTCACTGATGAATATAATAATAATAACAATAGTATAAATAATGACGATGACTAAAATAATATAAAGTCGCAAACATGTGAAAAAATATACACATTCTATGTTGCCAACTGGCCCAGATCTGTCTGTTTTTTCTGTCTCTAGTGTGTTTTAGTGTGCCTGCGATTATTTTAGATGGTCAGCAGCTTAGTTTTAGTTTTGGTTCAAGTAAGCCAGTATTTAGTGTCCACAGCCTCAGTATCATGTTCACCATATGTTCTCTTTGTTTATAGCTCACCATCTGGTTCCTTTGTTTAATTTACTCCTTGTTTTCAGTTCTTTGTATTCTACCATGTTACTTCTTTCTCGGCTACTTAAGGCAATAGTTCTTTTTGCTCAAACATCAGTCAATCAATCGATCTACGCCATTTTGTGTATCTGTGAAGTGAATCCAATAAATCCTCAGCAACCGGATGAGAACAATATGTTGTATTTGTTGGACGGCCTGAGCTTGTGTAAAGCCCGCGGTGCAACCTGTACAGCAGTATCCCAACAAACATATGTTGTATGTGTTATGGCGGGAATCGGCACAATTCGAACTCTTGCTTAAAAGACCGGAATTAATGACAAAGCAATTACATGCACCTGTCAAATCCTGAGAGTGATCAACTTCTATTTTCGCTTTCTCAGTCTCCTACCAGAAATATTTAAAACAGTAAAAGAGAACGCGCTGACCCAGTTATGGATTCTCACTACATCACTCGTACAATTCGTTTTGAATGGTTAGGAGAATCTTTACGATGACATGTGAAGTAAACAGAATTCAAAAGTTCTCGCGTAGTATTCCAATTTCCCAAACAACCTTCCTTGTGTTTCATCCTGTAGGTTTTTCGAGGCAAATCCAGAATACCAAAAACTGTTTCCTGAATTCAAGGACTTACCAACCGAGGAGTTGTACAAGACCAGCGCTTTGTACGGTCACGGCAAACGGGTACTGAAGGCCGTAGAAGACGCCGTTCAATCCCTTGATAACCCTGACCGCTTTTACACTTTTCTCGTGGAACTTGGCGGTCGCCACCAAATCCGCGCTCTAAAGCCGGTTTACTTGGATGTAAGTTAATTATTAACTTATATGTCTCAGGAATAATTTTTATGCATGCTGTCACTATTGGTTTCTTTGCATTAGAGTTCTTTAGGATTTTAAGAATACAACTTACACTAGGGTTTCGGGATTATAGGACTATTACACCTTTAAGCCTAGAGTTGTAAACGCGTGCTGCTTAGGAATATAAAACTTTTAAGAGGTTTAGATTCAGCATATTTTAGCCTTGCAGTTCTCTGATTTGTAAGCTTTTACTTTCAGAATTACCTCTTTACTTACGTAATTACTTCCATAAACATTCACCTACAGGCCATGCAAATAGCGCTCATGGCAGCTCTCAAGGAACTGCTTCAAACCCAGTGGACGAATGCAACAGAGGAAGCCTGGAACCAACTCTTCCTCTTCATTTCGAGCACCATGTTAAGAGGCCTGCAGGCACTGTAACGCACTGCTCAGCGGTAATACGCGTGCGCGTGCGTATGAGACGACCTTTCTGTGACCAACACCATTATGTTTTGTGTAAAATAAGTCTCCACTAGCGCCTTCTGTTATTAGTGACTTTTTTACTTTGTGAAGAAGGTTTAACGCTCGACAAAACAGCCGTGGCGTCCGTGGGATGAAACAAATACAACAAACTTGAACCGAACGTTCTACATTTTTCCCCGGTAACTCCCCTTCGGTAAAGTGTGTTTCCTAAAATAAAACTGACAAAAATCTTTCTGACTTATTGACATGATTCATTATATCGCTTTTGGGATGACTGTCGAAAACCAAAACCAAAGCAACGACAGAGCCAATCAATGAGGCGAGCAAAAACACGTTCAACCAATTACAGTCAAAGCTCTCTGGGCGGACACTCTCGTAAGCGGACAGCTCTACTTACGGACGCCTGTACAAAACCCCGTTTAAACTATAGCTCAGTCAATCTCTGTATTTATACATTCTTGTAAACGGACAGTTCCAGTTACGAACACTTTTTCTGCTTCCCAGGGTGTCCGCTTACGGGAGCTTCAAATGTAGAAGCAGAACCAAAACCAAAAACATGCGACTGGTTTTACTAACCAATCAGCAGTGCCATCGCCACTTGATTTCTTGCGTGAGAATATCGCAACCAAATTTTGCTTTTGCTCTTGATTGGCCAAGAATGTTGCTAAATTTGTTAGGACCAATAGGAAAGCGTAGCAAACGCAAAACCAAAGCCATCACACATTCATTCGATAGTCATGCGAAAACGGCCTTGTTACGTTCACTTGATTAATAAAGAGACGTTTTTATTCGTCTTCAGTCTCCAGTTTGATGATTTAGCGCGACATGCGAGTGAGAAGCCCTGGAGACGAGGGGAGAAACTTGAGAAATTGGTTTACTGGGAAAAAGACTCTTGCGTAGTATTCCATTGCCAGTTAGCAGACAACAGTGGTTTCTTTCATGAATATTTCAACAAAAGTATCTGGTGACACAACCTCTCATACAAAACCTCCTGAGCGCAAAGTGCGCTCGTTTTCCGTCATGTAAAACCATATATAAAGTAGTTAGATGAAGCATACCGCAGTACGACTTCACCTCGGCGCCCTGCAGGTCCACGCATAAAACAAAAAGAAAATCCGATGTCACTTGTATCTTGCAGGGGTCTCGCCAGTAATTAAATAATGTGAATTTCTCTGCGCCCTGTTGTGGAGGGTTTTGATAAACCATTTGTAAAGAAAACGCATGAGCAACAAAGGGATAATTGCGCAAGCTATCAATTGCCACATTATCCGATAAGACACAAATTCTCCCTACCTTTCAAGAAGAGATAATATGGGTGACATTAAGAGAATTTATAGTTTGATCAACTGCCTACTGTACAAGTGATCAGATGTAAAGTTCTCCCTACCATTCAAGAAGAGACAGTATGGGTGACATAAAGAGAATTTATAGTTTGATCAACTGTCTACTGTACAAGTGATCAGATGTAAAGTTCTCCCTACCATTCATGAAGAGACAGTATGGGTGACATTAAGAGAATTTATAGTTTGATCAACTGCCTACTGAACACGTGATCAGATGTAAAGTTCTCCCTACCATTCAAGAAAAGATGATATGGGTGACATAAAGAGAATTTATAGTTTGATCAACTGTCTACTGTACAAGTGATCAGATGTAAAGTTCTCCCTACCATTCATGAAGAGACAGTATGGGTGACATTAAGAGAATTTATAGTTTGATCAACTGACTACTGTACAAGTGATCAGATGTAAAGTTCTCCCTACCATTCATGAAGAGACAGTATGGGTGACATTAAGAGAATTTATAGTTTGATCAACTGTCTACTGTACAAGTGATCAGATGTAAAGTTCTCCCTACCATTCATGAAGAGACAGTATGAGTGACATAAAGAGAATTTATAGTTTGATCAACTGCCTACTGTACAAGTGATCAGATGTAAAGTTCTCCCTACCATTCATGAAGAGACAGTATGGGTGACATTAAGAGAATTTATAGTTTGATCAACTGCCTACTGTACAAGTGATCAGATGTAAAGTTCTCCCTACCATTCATGAAGAGACAGTATGGGTGACATAAAGAGAATTTATAGTTTGATCAACTGCCTACTGAACAAGTGATCAGATGTAAAGTTCTCCCTACCATTCAAGACGAGAAGATATGGGTGACATAAAGAGAATTCATACTTGGATCAAGATCCCTTCGTACCCCTCGTGACAGGTTGCATGATCAGGCAAACATTTTTAGATTAAAATTCTTGCAACGACCACGGAGTGATCAAACATGTTATTCACTATCTTTCCACATTCAAACATGAACACTAACTTATTCCCTCTTTATTTGGGACTCAAGACGTGATTATTCTGATACAGAATTTAATAGTCAAGAGTGCGGCTTAAAAATGGGAATTCACTTTCCCCCTGTTTCGTAATACACATTATTCGTGATGTTGTATGTTATGTACATCTGTGTATTATTGGATGTTTTATATTTGCTTAATGTTGTACATTTGCGTAGGATTGGCAAAGCATTATTGAACAATAAACAATCACTCTGATCAAGTAATATCCGAAAAACGATCACGTCAGAACATGCAGCGTCCCTGAAAACTTCTAGTAAGCGACGATCAATTACGAAGTAAAAAAAAAGAAACAGTCGATTCTGTGCTTAGTGTACTAGTGCTCGGATTACGTACACAATCAACCAGTTAACGGCCAAGAAGAGTCACTTAATAGTTTTATAGAAGTGCCTCGAGATGTCTATCAATACACAAAAAGCTGCTTTATTATTCAAATCAGCAAAATAGTTTACGTGCAATTCCCCTTTGCGTATCCGCCAAATTTACCCAGTTGTCAAACTGCGCGGATGTCATTGTGGTGCAATGTAATTAAAACCGATTCAGTTTTCTTTATACTCTACCAACAAAAACTCATCAGAATATAGTAAGGAGTTCTTGTAATACACCTCTAATGCCTGACGACCGAATTTAGTCCAATTTCGAGTTAAACTCATAGAAAGTGCAATTTTTGTTTTTCAGCTGGCGTCAGAATATCATTATAGAACCCAGGTTTACGTTTCTTTACGTCCTAAAGACAGGTGCGTCAACGTGTCAAAGCACTTTGTGACAAGAAACGCTACGGCAACATGGGGTGTTCCGCCTCGGCTTTTGAACCTAACGCAGTGCACGAGGGTACAACCATGTTACAGTTGTCACCCGCTCAAAAGCATCTTCTCCGAGAAACCTGGGCAACTGTTGCACTTCACCGTTTTTCAGTTGGTAAAGGAACTTTTGTAAGGTCAGTAACGTCAAGACGTCAAGCCGCTTTGTATTATTACAACTTCAGTTTCAGGAAAAGCACTGTAAATATTACAGAATCAAACGAAAACAGACAAATATAGTGTGCGGGCTTTCTTTTCCTCCCCACCAGTTATTCAAATGTTTCGAGGTAAAGTAAAGGACTGATTTTCAAAGTTGTTCTTTTTTACCATCGTATTTGTTCATGACAAACACAAAGGCGCACTCCGTCAATTCAGCCGTGGTTTTAGTGATGTTTACTGCAATAAATCATGTAGGTCAAAAGATTTTCTTATTAAAGCCCGAAGACCTTCTCTGTTATGTAATTATAAATTTAATAACAACAGTAACTAGAGGGAAAAAAGGACCGAAGTGGACTTGTGCTTATGCCTCACGTTGATCATTTGGACGAGAAATAAAAATAATTAAGTGGAAGGCTGTTTTCTCAACGCTGCTGCAAACGACGCAAGCACGAGAGAAAGAGGCATGTGAGCATAAGCGCAACACACAAGTTGTACTTGCTCTTGCGTCAAGCCTTTTTTTTTTTTTCAGTGTGAAATAAGGACTCCTGCAGCTTGCGGTTGAAACTTCCCAGTAATCTGAGTCGTTGCTCAACTTTCGTAGTCTTTATTGTCCAGTCGTTTTTGTTTTGTTTTTCCGCCGGTTCGCGCGCACTATGTTTTGAGTTCTTGCTATAACAGCACTTCTTTTTTCTTTTTCTTTTTTCATCGATTAGATATTTCCAGGCAAATCCGGGATACCAAAAACTATTTCCCGAATTCAAGGATGTGAGTCTCGAGCAACTGCACAAGTGCAAGTCTTTCTACGGTCACGCTAAGCGAGTGATGAAAGCCGTGGAAAACGCGGTCTCCGCCCTTAACGATCCAGACGCGTTTTCGTCTTATCTAGAGGAACTTGGACGACGGCATCAAAATCGATCTCTGAAGCCAGATCACTTGCATGTAAGTTTGACCGTTGACTTTTCGAGCGTTGGCCCTTCGTCGCAGCCACCTTAGTACATAAAATTGTCGCGACACTTTAATTTCGCGACTGTGAAAACAGAAACGCGAAATTAAAAACTCGACATCAAATCGGATTTAAAGTGATCTAGATTCGCGAAATTAACGTGTGGAGAAAATTTTATGTACTAAGGTAGTTGCTCCTACGAAAGGCAAACGCTTAAAACGTTAGCTCAAATGCTTTCGCACACAGTCAATCTTTAGTCTATCTTTCTCCACACCGACGCTGTCAAAAACTAGTTCTCTATTTTATTTAAGTTGTGCTACAAGTATTAAAATTATTTAAATAGTTGCAGGCGCAGCTACAAATTTCGGTCAGTAAAAAATGATATTTCGGTTGACTGATGCGATCTCTTATGTAGACGACGTATTAGAACACCTAATCGTTTGGTATATTTACTGCAGGCCATGCAAAGTGCGCTCATGGAAGCGCTCGAGGAACTCCTTCAGAAAGAGTGGACAAATGAAACCGCGGAGGCCTGGGACTTGCTCCTCCAGTTCATCTTATGCACTATGATTAAAGGCCTGCAGTCAAAGTGATGTATCGTTCAGCGGCATGAATGTGGGGCAGACTCCCTCATTGAAAATATCCTGTAGTAAAACTGGCGTAAGGTTCTATTTATTTGACTTCTCAGAGCAGGAAGACGTACTACAGTATAGAGAACTTAGCACATGATCACCTGCACGGTAGGAAGCTGATCCAACTTTAGATTCTCTTTATGTCACCAAGAATGCTGCGGAAAACCTGTTATCTGATCACTAACAGAGTAGGCAGTTGATTCAACTATAAATTCTCCTGATGTAACCCATATTTTCTCTTCTTAAATATTACGGAGACTTTCTATTTGAAGACTCAGGACTGCGGGTTAACGTGGTTCTTTACAACTTTATTTGTCTGGCGAGTCTTTCTCGCATTTTCATAACAAGCAATAAAATTCGTTCTTCTTACACAACAGATTTTTCTTATTGTACTTGATAACTTCAGACGAACAGTGGCGTGACTGTAAGTTGCCCAATTACCTTAAACTAACTTGAAAACTATGTCCCTGTGTACATTGTATACACCATTTCCTGTTTCGGTGCCCAGCAGAAATCTTCTGAAGTGAATATCTAGTGTTTTATTCTTGGAGCATATTTTTTTCGAAGGATGGGGAAGGGGGACGGGGGGAAGGTAAAAATTTGTCTCTGTTCACCCTTGTTGTTTTAAAGAATCTTCCTCGACCACAATGCTTTGCGAGCTTGTATAGTTTTTCAAGCAGGAACTTGTCATTTCACGAAATGGTTAAAATTTAAAGAGAAAAAAAGCTAAACAAATCCTGCAAGTTTCTTGTAATAGAGCAGTTTTCGGATGACTGCCGAAAGTAATCGCGTTTGCGTTTGCTTGCACTTTTGGTTAATCAGGATTGACGCCTTTTTGCACTTCTGTTTTGCCTCTGCTAAAGAGTAAAACCAAACGCAAAGTACTTTGATTTCTGCAGCCTTCGCGATTGGCACTCTTATTACTTTTCCCGACAATCATTCGAAAGCACTCTAAAATTGTACACAGAATCCGCGATAACGAAGATTGCGTCGACAAAATGGCGGATAACGAGAAGTGAACCCGCAAAGCATCGCGGTCGAGATACTCCTTCCAGGGATGGGGGATACATACAGACTATATATATGCACGGTTATAAATTGCATAACATTCGTAATGGAATCTGCTGATAAATTAGCTGAGCGAAACGATGGGCTGGCTTGCTGGGTTCTCTTCGTTCTTTGCGTCAATGTTCACGGGGATGAAAGGTGCCGGCGTGGCACCTGCGGTAATATCTGTCATGAGGGGTGTAGCCGTCGCTGTCACCGTGCTTCCAGCAGACAGCTGCGGACCTCCCCCTAAAACAGGAGGGCTTCCTCCAGCAGCCACAGGGCTTACTCCAGGCACAAATGGGCTTCCTCCGGACACAAATGGGCTTCCTCCTTGGGGATTCCCTCCAGGGAATAGGGCTGCTGTGGGTACCGTTTGGGCGGGAAGCAATGGAACCGAGGAGACAGCAGGAGGAGCCATGGGTGATGCACTAGTGTTTAAGGGTTCTGGAGTGAACACCGCTGGAGATCCAGAAGTGCCGGTAGTTGATGTCATCAGAGGCGCAGGCTGGAACATTTGGAACTGGCCTGGTGTCGATTGGACTGAAGGGGTGAAAGTGGGACCCACTCCAGGGGTACTTCCTGCCAAACCAACTGGCGCACCCCCTGGTAAGGTGCTGGTTGCTGTGGTAGGGAGCGTGCTGGAAGCCGTCAGGCTGGTGTTGAATGGGTTCATTGCTGCAGCAGCTGTGTTAGAGTTCAGGTTTAATGTGGCAACACCTTGTTCAAGGCCTGAGTGTAAAGACAGAAACAGGCTTAATTTACGCAAAACTGTACACAAGACTGGGAGTTTCTCCTCTGCCTCACTAGAAATGGGTTGCCAGGTAACACATGTTTGTTAGCACACATGCAAAGTATGGAATCTTAATAAGGCAGATTCTAAAACTGTAGGTGCCAGAAATCAATAGATGGCATGTGGGTTGAACCTAGGAGTTCAATAAATTGTTTGTCTAGTGCTATTGGCTGGATGAGAGTTTAGTCTCCAGAAAGACTGTTGGTGACTGACAACACAGTAGTCATTAGTCTCAAAGTCAAGTGATTAGTCATCATCAGAAAGAAGTGGACTTGATCTGTCAGCATGCCTGGGAATTTGCAGAAGGCTCTTTGCAGTGTAGAGTTTCCAGTGAAGTGGGAAGCAGTAGGCAATTCATCGCGTTAACATGGTCTTCTGAACTTGACCCAAATCCCTGCCATTTCCACTCCATTTCTTTAAAGATGCATTTGTTCTGAATTCTTCAACATTCTCACCAGTGCAGACACTACCAGGTCTTCCAATATTTACAGTAAGTCAAACAAGTGGTATTGTTTTTGCAAACTCTCACTGTACAAGACAGTGGCAATGTTTCGGCAAACTCTCGAACAAGTGGTATTGTTTTGGAAAACTCTCGTCAAACAAGTGGCGTTGTTTAAGCAAGTTCTTACAGTGCTTTCAATTAATTAATTAATTACATGTACAGTTATCGACTGGCTGGTTTATGTATTATTACATAAAATAAAATAAAATAAAATAAAATAAATCACTTTATTTAAGTCTCAATGTATTTAGCACTTGCCGTACTAATTGGGAAGACTTGAAATGCAGAAACGAAATATCATAAACTGAACGCAAACTCGTTAAGAATCCCAACTGGTCGGAGGCTAACCAGTTAGCTATTTACATAGTGTGGCCGAGGATTTGAACTCAGAGCTACCGTGTTGCAAATTCAGCTAGTGGTCAGAGCGGGACTTGAACGTGGGACCTCCGGATTTCAAGTCCGGCGCCCTAACCACTCGGCCACACTGCCTCCTATTACATTAACTGATTTATAAAATTAAAATTAAAATGGTTTACCTCTTCTACTAGCCTCCTACATGTGATTGAATTTTGCCGCATGGAAATGTTAAGGTAATATCAAGCAGCACTGTACATGTATCGTATACAGTGTATTCCAT
This sequence comes from Plumapathes pennacea, assembly GCA_964036295.1. Classification (NCBI taxonomy): domain Eukaryota; kingdom Metazoa; phylum Cnidaria; class Anthozoa; order Antipatharia; family Myriopathidae; genus Plumapathes; species Plumapathes pennacea. The sequence goes on from OZ038470.1 coordinate 2,059,530, forward strand.
TTCAACCCACTGAGGTGTGTGGATTTTATGATTAGACTGTTGGTACTCACCATTGACTTGAGGAGGTGAAGCTGGAGGTGCAGTAAAACCAACAAGAGGAACCTACCAAGGAATTAGAATAAATTGATTTCATGCTGTAGACAACATTAGATACTACATCATAATAGTACATCACACTAGTGTACAATTCACATCACATCAAACTAAACATTAACATCAATACAGTGAAACCTCAATAAAAAGAACCTCGGTATAACAAAAACTCCAACATAACGAACGATATTCTTCAGCCCGTTACAGCCCAGTTATAGTAAAATGTATGGAAGAGGAACCTTTAAAATTAATAAATTTCCACTGGTTTGCCGTGGTGTGGACTCTTATTTACCACGGTTTACGTCATCACATGGTCAAAATGTTGTGGACTCACGAGGCGCTTCGCCGAGTGAGTCCGCAACTAATTTTGACCATGTGATGAAGTAAATCGTGGTAAATAAGAGTCCACACCACGGCAAACCAGTGGAAATTAGTTTTTTACCACAACATTTAGAAATATACAGGAAAGTTTCGTTGTATTTCGCTGCAAAACGTGACATGCTGGCGTCAGCATCGTTGTCTGGACTCTTATTTACCACGGTAAATCGACCAATCAGAGAGCGAGAAACTAGTGTGTTGTGGTAAAAAACCCCGTTATAGCGAACACATTTTCCCAGTCCCTTGGCCTTCGTTATATCGAGGTTCCACTGTATTATCATACAACAACACTGCATATATCACATCACACACAAATATTTTATTTTATTTTATCAATATTAACCTCTGAGAAGCCATCTGCTGCAGGGATTTTAGGCTGAAGAGGATGCGTTCCATCACTTCGCACTGGTATTCTGTGCAAATAACCATACCCAATACCACAACCAATACTAGAAGAGAAAAGATAGCCAATTTCAATAATAACCACTTCATACATCAAATCAAACAATATTTTAAAACTCTTTCATTCCCAGGAGTGATGAACTTTACTTTGCATTTTTATATACAGGGGAATTTCTTGGCCTCTGATATCTTACTTGGATGAAACCAGATTGAGCTGTCAATAAATTCTCCCTACATCACTCATACGTGTTCTTCACAAAAAGTTGGGAGAATCTGCACACACTGGTACCATAAGTGTACTCACCTGCCTTCCCCACCCCAGTTCTTGTTTGGAGTAAGAGTGATCTAAAGAAAAAGTGACAAATGAATAGCTGATGTTAGAAAAAACTATTTTTATCGATATCTAAATCTCTTTAAAGACTAAAAAAAAAAGCAGCATTCATATTTTTTCTTTGTGAATATTTAGGAAAATTATCACATTATGAGTAAGAGAAAGGGTCACCGAGTGATTGGTCCGTTTTGCCGTCATAAGGTGACTTGGTGGGGCTGTGTTTCGTTATTGGTCAGTTGATATTCTATTGTTCTTTTAGTCCATTTATAGTCTCAGCACATCACTTATACACAGAGGATATTACACGGCGGCCCGAAGATATGAATTTTATTTTCGAGTGGTAAAAACAATATTTTACGAACGAGCGCTTCGCGAGTGAGTAAAATATTGTTTTTACCACGAGAAAATAAAATCCATATCTTCAAGCCGCCGTGTAATTTTCTTTTTATTATATTAGACACAAGTGTTTTACGAGAAATTGCACAAACAACCGTGCAAAAGCGAGAAATGATGCCAACGATATCCTCACTAGTGAGGATATGGAAAATACGCCAGTCGGGTCCCGGATGTAGTTTCGTATGGATTTTACGCATGGTATATTTTCCAGTAAAACACTCGTGTCTATATAATAAATTACCTTCTCTTCTTGAATGGTCAGGAAAATATGTATGCAGTAAAAGAAAGTCATCAAGTAAAGTGTACTGTAACATTTTCTTTGTGGACTTACCTCTCTACAACCGTCAGTTTCTGAATTATACACATAGAGCTTAAGAGCTTTTGCTTCGTGGGACTCTATAAGTTGGAACAAGTCCTCTGACTAGAAATACAAAAGGAAAAAAAAATAAGAAAACATACTGGCACATGACTACAGAGGGTTCCAATACAGGACATGTACCAGAAATGACAACATTGTTGGACAAAACAGAAGCATAAATAAAGCACAACCAAGAGGTCCTTATACTATCAGGGATGTCACTAGGTGCTGGCTAAGAAACACCACATCGACGGCTGAAATTTGAACGGCAATTCCCCGATAATGGGCATCGAGCAGAGTGCCTTCTACTCATAGCCAACTGAGTACAATTCTAAACCAACACGCTTCTTTCTTAGCTACATGTACATCTCTGTATTATTAACTGGCTCAAGACAAGCACGAGTTGCTGTGCTCATTTGTACTTGGGCCACTTACACAAAAGCAGACTTCAAAATTTACTTACTTCGTGTAGTACAGAATCAGCTCCGATTATGTAGTCTGTGTTTGATCTTAAACCAGCTATATCTGCAGGAGAGTTTGGCTGCACATCCTAAAGAGAAAGACCAATAGTACAATGCATTAGAAAACAGTGTACCACACCATACATGACAGAAGCACTTGCACAGTATTTTCTGAATATCTGATCATTAAAATGTTTGTTACTGTACATGTACTTGCTTAAAATTTAATAAATTTCCACTGGTTTGCCGTGGTGTGGACTCTTATTTACCACGATTTACGTCATCCCATGGTCAAAATGTTGTGGACTCACGAGGCGCTTCGCCGAGTGAGTCCGCAACTAATTTTGGCCATGTGATGACGTAAATCGTGGTAAATAAGAGTCCACACCACGGCAAACCAGTGGAAATTTGTTTTTTACCACAATATTTAGAAATGTAAAAGAAAGTTTCGTTGTATTTCGTTGCAAAGCGTGACACGCTGGCGTCAGCTGTCGTCACATCGTTGTCTGGACTCTTATTTACCACGGTTAATCGACCAATCCGAGAGCGAGAAACTAGTGTGTTGTGGTAAAAATATTATATTGACATTGTATTCACAAATGTATTGTACTAATTAAGTTGCAGTGGTTTGTTTCTACTCACCAACACATGCCAGACATTTTCATTGGCTCCCTCAAAGGAACAAAACCTAATACTAACACCTACAAAACAAAACAAACATTTCATATAAATCATGCAGTACAGTATGCTTGCAAAACCTTTTGCTTGGCTTGTAGCTTCCCATAGTTTGCCACATTCGTGGCCACTTCGGAACAAAACCAAAAGCAAAGTTATAATTCTTCTTACCATACACACAAAGAAGCAACACTATACAATAGCACACATAAGAAATATATAATACTGTAATATTGCTTTTATTGCTCATTGGTCTCAACACCTCAAATTACTCTACTCTTGCTTCTAGTCCAAGCTCAAACAGGACAGTCTATTAAACCTACTATAAGAATAAATCAAAGCAGCAAGGCAGCTGTAAGCTCGCAAATTTGTAAAAAGTACTTTTGCAGGAGTGGGTATTTAATAGAACTGGCTCAAGGCCACATCGTAAAAATTGCTCAATTTTAGGTATGTGGAAGTTCGCATCCGTTTCCGCGGGCCTCAAATTTTGCTGAACCGCGTATTCGATTTAGTCTCAGTTTTGAAAACCCTTATTTACAAGGCGGCAGAGGGTGAAAATTATAAAACTTAGACGCTCAAAATGGGAGAATTTAAAATTCTTCACAGAGTGCCAAATCTTTGAACCGGAAGGAGACCTTCAGGAGTCGCACTGAAAAACGTCTATCCATGACTTCATTACTCATGTCATGCACAGCTTATGTTCAACATCTACATATTCATCAGAGGCCATTATATTCCAGCCTGGGCTGCATTCAAACTAAATATGTGCTTAAACAAAACACCAAGGGGGGACCCTTACTAAAAATTCCAAGAGGGGACCTTTACTAAAAATACCAAGGGGGTACCCTTACTAAAAATACCAAGGGGGGACCCTTACTAAAAATAGCAAGGGGGGACCCTTACTAAAAATACCAAGGGGGTACCCTTAGTATAAAATACCAAGGGGGTACCCTTTCCTATAAGAACAAGGGGGTACCCTTAAAAAAAATACCAAGGGGGTACCCTTACATATCAGACAAGGGAGGTACCTTTACTAAAAAAACCAAGGGGGGACCATTACTAAAAATACCAAGGGGGGACCCTTACTAGAAATACAAAGGGGGTACCCTTACTAAAAATACCAAGGGGGGACCCTTACCTATAAGACCAAGGGGGTACCCTTACTAAAAAAACCAAGGGGCTACCCTTACTAAAAATAGCAAGGGGGGACCCTTACTAAAAATACCAAGGGGGGACCCTTACTAGAAATACCAGGGGGGGACCCTTACTAAAAAGACCAAGGGGGGACCCTCACTAAAAATACCAAGGGGGTACCCTTACTAAAAATACCAAGTGGGGACCCTCACTAAAAATACCAAGGAGGTACCCTTACTAAAAATACCAAGGGGGTACCCTTACTAAAAATACCAAGGGGGTACCTTTACTAAAAATACCAAGGGGAGACCCTTACTAAAAATACCAAGGGGGGACCTTTACTAAAAAAACCAAGGGGGTACCCTTACAAAAAATACCAGGGGGGTACCCTTACTAATAGGACCAAGGGGGTACCCTTACAAAAAATACCAAGGGGGTACCCTTACTAAAAAAATCAAGGGGGTACCCTTACTAAAAATACCAAGGGGGGACCCTTGCTAAAAATACCAAGGGGGTACCCTTATTAAAAATACCAAGGGGGTACCCTTAGATAAAATACCAAGGGGGTACCCTTACATATAAGTCCAAGGGGGTACCCTTACTTATAAGACCAAGGGGGTACCCTAACTAAAAATTCCAAGGGGGGACCCTTACTAAAAATACCAAGGGGGTACCCTTACTAAAAATACCAAGGGGGGACCCTTACCACAAATACCAAGGGGGGACCCTTACTAAAAATACCAAGGGGGTACCCTTACAAAAATACCAAGGGGGTATCCTTACTAAAAATACCAAGGGGGGACCCTTACTAAAAATACCAAGGGGGGACCCTTACTAAAAATACAAAGGGGGTACCCTTACTAAAAATACCAAGGGGGGACCCTTAGAAAAAATACCAAGGGGGTACCCTTACTTATAAGACCAAGGGGGTACCGTTACAAAAAATACCGAGGGGGTACCGTTACTAAAAAAACCAAGGGGGTACCCTTATTAAAAATACCAAGGGGGGACCCTTGCTAAAAATACCAAGGGGGTACCCTTATTAAAAATACCAAGGGGGTACTCTTAGATAACATACCAAAGGGGTACCCTTACATATAAGTCCAAGGGGGTACCCTTACTTATAAGACCAAGGGGGTACCCTTACTAAAAATTCCAAGGGGGGAATCTTACTAAAAATACCAAGGGGGTACCCTTACTAAAAATACCAAGGGGGGACCCTCACTAAAAATACCAAGGGGGTACCCTTACTAAAAATACCAAGGGGGGACCCTCACTAAAAATACCAAGGGGGTACCCTTACTAAAAATACCAAGTGGGGACCCTCACTAAAAATACCAAGGGGGTACCCTTACTAAAAATACCAAGGGGGTACCCTTACTAAAAATACCAAGTGGGGACCCTCACTAAAAATACCAAGGGGGTACCCTTACTAAAAATACCAAGGGGGTACCCTTACTAAAAATACCAAGGGGGTACCTTTACTAAAAATACCAAGGGGGGACCCTTAAAAAAAATACCAAGGGGGGACCTTTACTAAAAATACCAAGGCGGTACCATTAGAAAAAATACCAGAAGGGTACCCTTACTTATAGGACCAAGGGGGTACCCTTACAAAAAATACCAAGGGGGTACCCTTACTAAAAAAATCAAGGGGGTACCCTTACTAAAAATACCAAGGGGGGACCCTTGCTAAAAATACCAAGGGGGTACCCTTATTAAAAATACCAAAGGGGTACCCTTAGATAAAATACCAAGGGGGTACCCTTACATATAAGTCCAAGGGGGTACCCTTACTTATAAGACCAAGGGGGTACCCTAACTAAAAATTCCAAGGGGGGACCCTTACTAAAAATACCAAGGGGGTACCCTTACTAAAAATACCAAGGGGGGACCCTTACCACAAATACCAAGGGGGGACCCTTACGAAAAATACCAAGGGGGTACCCTTACTAAAAATACCAAGGGGGGACCCTTATTAAAAATACCAAGGGGGTACCCTTACTTATAAGACCAAGGGGGTACCCTTACAAAAAATACCAAGGGGGTACCCTTACTAAAAAAACCAAGGGGGTACCCTTACTAAAAATACCAAGGGGGGACCCTTGCTAAAAATATCAAGGGGGTACTCTTATTAAAAATACCAAGGGGGTACCCTTAGATAAAATACCAAGGGGGTACCCTAACATATAAGTCCAAGGGGGTACCCTTACTTATAAGACCAAGGGGGTACCCTTATTAAAAATTCCAAAGGGGGAACCTTACTAAAAATACCAAGGGGGTACCCTTACTAAAAATACCAAGGGGGGACCCTTACCACAAATACCAAGGGGGGACCCTTACTAAAATTACCAAGGGCGTACCCTTCCTAAAAATACCAAAGGGGGACCGTTATTAAAAATACCAAGGGGGTACCTTTAGATAAAATATCAAGGGGGTACCCTTACATATAAGTCCAAGGGGGTACCCTTACTTATAAGACCAAGGGGGTACCCTTACTAAAAATTCCAAGGGGGGACCCTTACCACAAATACCAAGGGGGGACCCTTAGTAAAAATACCAAGGGGGGACCCTTACCACAAATACCAAAAGGGGACCCTTACTAAAATTACCAAGGGGGTACCCTTACTAAAAATACCAAGGGGGGACCCTTATTAAAAATACCAAGGGGGTACCCTTACTAAAAATACCAAGGGGGGATCCTTACTAAAATTACCAAGGGGGTACCCTTATTAAAAATACCAAGGGGGGACCCTTACTAAAAATACCAAGGGGGTATCCTTACTAAAAATACCAAGGGGGGACCCTTACTAAAAATACCAAGGGGGGACCCTTACTAAAAATACCAAGGGGGTACCCTTACTAAAAATACCAAGAGGGGACCCTTAGAAAAAATACCAAGGGGATACCCTTACTTATAAGACCAAGGGGGTACCCTTAAAAAAATACCAAGGGGGTACCGTTACTAAAAAAACCAAGGGGGTACCCTTATTACAAATACCAAGGGGGGACCCTTGCTAAAAATACCAAGGGGGTACCCTTATTAAAAATACCAAGGGGGTACCCTTAGATAACATACCAAGGGGGTACCCTTACCTATAAGTCCAAGGGGGTACCCTTACTTATAAGACCAAGGGGGTACCCTTACTAAAAATTCCAAGGGGGGAATCTTACTAAAAATACCAAGGGGGTACCCTTACTAAAAATACCAAGGGGGGACCCTTACTAAAAATACCAAGTGGGGACCCTCACTAAAAATACCAAGGGGGTACCCTTACTAAAAATACCAAGGGGGTACCTTTACTAAAAATACCAAGGGGGGACCCTTACAAAAAAAACCAAGGGGGGACCTTTACTAAAAATACCAAGGGGGTACCATTAGAAAAAATACCAGGGGGGTACCCTTACTTATAGGACCAAGGGGGTACCCTTACAAAAAAGACCAAGGGGGTACCCTTACTAAAAAAATCAAGGGGGTACCCTTACTAAAAATACCAAGGGGGGACCCTTGCTAAAAATACCAAGGGGGTACCCTTATTAAAAATACCAAAAGGGTACCCTTAGATAAAATACCAAGGGGGTACCCTTACATATAAGTCCAAGGGGGTACCCTTACTTATAAGACCAAGGGGGTACCCTAACAAAAAATTCCAAGGGGGGACCCTTACTAAAAATACCAAGGGGGTACCCTTACTAAAAATACCAAGGGGGGACCCTTACCACAAATACCAAGGGGGGACCCTTACTAAAATTACCAAGGGGGTACCCTTACTAAAAACACCAAGGGGGGACCCTTATTAAAAATACCAAGGGGGTACCCTTACTAAAAATACCAAGGGGGGATCCTTACTAAAATTACCAAGGGGGTACCCTTATTAAAAATACCAAGGGGGGACCCTTACTAAAAATACCAAGGGGGTATCCTTACTAAAAATACCAAGGGGGGACCCTTACTAAAAATACCAAGGGGGGACCCTTACTAAAAATACAAAGGGGGTACCCTTACTAAAAATACCAAGGGGGGACCCTTAGAAAAAATACCAAGGGGGTACCCTTACTTATAAGACCAAGGGGGTACCGTTACAAAAAATACCAAGGGGGTACCGTTACTAAAAAAACCAAGGGGGTACCCTTATTAAAAATACCAAGGGGGGACCCTTGCTAAAAATACCAAGGGGGTACCCTTATTAAAAATACCAAGGGGGTACCCTTAGATAACATACCAAGGGGGTACCCTTACATATAAGTCCAAGGGGGTACCCTTACTTATAAGACCAAGGGGGTACCCTTACTAAAAATTCCAAGGGGGGAATCTTACTAAAAATACAAAGGGGGTACCCTTACTAAAAATACCAAGGGGGGACCCTCACTAAAAATACCAAGGGGGTACCCTTACTAAAAATACCAAGTGGGGACCCTCACTAAAAATACCAAGGGGGTACCCTTACTAAAAATACCAAGGGGGTACCCTTACTAAAAATACCAAGGGGGTACCTTTACTAAAAATACCAAGGGGGGACCCTTACAAAAAATACCAAGGGGGGACCTTTACTAAAAATACCAAGGGGGTACCATTAGAAAAAATACCAGGGGGGTACCCTTACTTATAGGACCAAGGGGGTACCCTTACAAAAAAAAACCAAAGGGGTACCCTTACTAAAAAAATCAAGGGGGTACCCTTACTAAAAATACCAAGGGGGGACCCTTGCTAAAAATACCAAGGGGGTACCCTTATTAAAAATACCAAAGGGGTACCCTTAGATAAAATACCAAGGGGGTACCCTTACATATAAGTCCAAAGGGGTACCCTTACTTATAAGACCAAGGGGGTACCCTAACTAAAAATTCCAAGGGGGGACCCTTACTAAAAATACCAAGGGGGTACCCTTACTAAAAATACCAAGGGGGGACCCTTACCACAAATACCAAGGGGGGACCCTTACTAAAAATACCAAGGGGGTACCCTTACTAAAAATACCAAGGGGGGACCCTTAGATAAAATACCAAGGGGGTACCCTTACTTATAAGACCAAGGGGGTACCCTTACAAAAAATACCAAGGGGGTACCCTTACTAAAAAAACCAAGGGGGTACCCTTACTAAAAATACCAAGGGGGGACCCTTGCTAAAAATATCAAGGGGGTACTCTTATTAAAAATACCAAGGGGGTACCCTTAGATAAAATACCAAGGGGGGACCCTAACACATAAGTCCAAGGGGGTACCCTTACTTATAAGACCAAGGGGGTACCCTTATTAAAAATTCCAAGGGGGGAACCTTACTAAAAATACCAAGGGGGTACCCTTACTAAAAAAACCAAGGGGGGACCCTTACCACAAATACCAAGGGGGGACCCTTACTAAAATTACCAAGGGGGTACCCTTACTAAAAATACCAAGGGGGGACCGTTATTAAAAATACCAAGGGGGTACCCTTAGATAAAATATCAAGGGGGTACCCTTACATATAAGTCCAAGGGGGTACCCTTACTTATAAGACCAAAGGGGTACCCTTACTAAAAATTCCAAGGGGGGAACCTTACTAAAAATACCAAGGGGGTACCCTTACTAAAAATACCAAGGGGGGACCCTTACCACAAATACCAAGGGGGGACCCTTACTAAAATTACCAAGGGGGTACCCTTACTAAAAATACCAAGGGGGGACCCTTATTAAAAATACCAAGGGGGTACCCTTACTAAAAATACCAAGGGGGGATCCTTACTAAAATTACCAAGGGGGTACCCTTATTAAAAATACCAAGGGGGGACCCTTACTAAAAATACCAAGGGGGTATCCTTACTAAAAATACCAAGGGGGGACCCTTACTAAAAATACCAAGGGGGGACCCTTACTAAAAATACCGGGGGGGTACCCTTACTAAAAATACCAAGGGGGGACCCTTCCTTATAAGACCAAGGGGGTACCCTTACTAAAAAAGACCAAGGGGGTACCGTTACTAAAAAAACCAAGGGGGTACCCTTATTAAAAATACCAAAGGGGGACCCTTGCTAAAAGTACCAAGGGGGTACCCTTATTAAAAATACCAAGGGGGTACCCTTAGATAACATACCAAGGGGGTACCCTTACATATAAGTCCAAGGGGGTACCCTTACTTATAAGACCAAGGGGGTACCCTTACTAAAAATTCCAAGGGGGGAATCTTACTAAAAATACCAAGGGGGTACCCTTACTAAAAATACCAAGGGGGGACCCTCACTAAAAATACCAAGAGGGTACCCTTACTAAAAATACCAAGTGGGGACCCTCACTAAAAATACCAAGGGGGTACCCTTACTAAAAATACCAAGGGGGTACTTTTACTAAAAATACCAAGAGGGGACCCTTACTAAAAATACCAAGGGGGGACCTTTACTAAAAATACCAAGGGGGTACCAATAGAAAAAATACCAGGGGGGTACCCTTACTTATAGGACCAAGGGGGTACCCTTACAAAAAATACCAAGGGGGTACCCTTACTAAAAAAATCAAGGGGGTACCCTTACTAAAAATACCAAGGGGGGACCCTTGCTAAAAATACCAAGGGGGTACCCTTATTAAAAATACCAAAAGGGTACCCTTAGATAAAAAACCAAGGGGGTACCCTTACATATAAGTCCAAGGGGGTACCCTTACTTATAAGACCAAGGGGGTACCCTAACTAAAAATTCCAAGGGGGGACCCTTACTAAAAATACCAAGGGGGTACCCTTACTAAAAATACCAAGGGGGGACCCTTACAACAAAAACCAAGGGGGGACCCTTACTAAAAATACCAAGGGGGTACCCTTGCAAAAATACCAAGGGGGTACCCTTACTAAAAATACCAAGGGGGTACCCTTGCTAAAAATACCAAGGGGGTACCCTTATTAAAAATACCAAGGGGGTACCCTTAGATAACATACCAAGGGGGTACCCTTACATATAAGTCCAAGGGGGTACACTTACTTATAAGACCAAGGGGGTACCCTTACTAAAAATTCCAAGGGGGGAATCTTACTAAAAATACCAAGGGGGTACCCTTACTAAAAATACCAAGGGGGGACCCTCACTAAAAATACCAAGGGGGTACCCTTACTAAAAATACCAAGTGGGGACCCTCACTAAAAATACCAAGGGGGTACCCTTACTAAAAATACCAAGGGGGTACCTTTACTAAAAATACCAAGGGGGGACCCTTACTAAAAATACCAAGGGGGGACCTTTACTAAAAATACCAAGGGGGTACCATTAGAAAAAATACCAGGGGGGTACCCTTACTTATAGGACCAAGGGGGTACCCTTACAAAAAATACCAAGGGGGTGCCCTTGCTAAAAAAATCAAGGGGGTACCCTTACTAAAAATACCAAGGGGGGACCCTTGCTAAAAATACCAAGGGGGTACCCTTATTAAAAATACCAAGGGGGGACCCTTACCACAAATACCAAGGGGGGACCCTTACTAAAAATACCAAGGGGGTACCCTTACTAAAAATACCAAGGGGGGACCCTTATTAAAAATACCAAGGGGGTACCCTTACTTATAAGACCAAGGGGGTACCCTTACAAAAAATACCAAGGGGGTACCCTTACTAAAAAAACCAAGGGGGTACCCTTAATAAAAATACCAAGGGGGGACCCTTGCGAAAAATATCAAGAGGGTACCCTTATTAAAAATACCAAGGGGGTACCCTTAGATAAAATACCAAGGGGGTACCCTTACATATAAGTCCAAGGGGGTACCCTTACTTATAAGACCAAGGGGGTACCCTTACTAAAAATTCCAAGGGGGGAACCTTACTAAAAATACCAAGGGGGTACCCTTACTAAAAATACCAAGGGGGGACCCTTACCACAAATACCAAGGGGGGACCCTTACTAAAATTACCAAGGGGGTACCCATACTAAAAATACCAAGGGGGGACCCTTATTAAAAATACCAAGGGGGTACCCTTACTAAAAATACCAAGGGGGGATCCTTACTAAAATTACCAAGGGGGTACCCTTATTAAAAATACCAAGGGGGGACCCTTACTAAAAATACCAAGGGGGTATCCTTACTAAAAATGCCAAGGGGGGACCCTTACTAAAAATACCAAGGGGGGACCTTTACTAAAAATACCAAGGGGGTACCCTTACTAAAAATACCAAGGGGGGACCCTTAGAAAAATACCAAGGGGGTACCCTTACGTATAAGACCAAGGGGGTACCCTTACAAAAAATACCAAGAGGGTACCGTTACGTAAAAAAACCAAGGGGGTACCCTTATTAAAAATCACAAGGGGGGACCCTTGCTAAAAATACCAAGGGGGTACCCTTATTAAAAATACCAAGGGGGTACCCTTAGATAACATATCAAGGGGGTACCCTTACATATAAGTCCAAGGGGGTACCCTTACTTATAAGACCAAGGGGGTACCCTTACTAAAAATTCCAAGGGGGGAATCTTACTAAAAATACCAAGGGGGTACCCTTACTAAAAATACCAAGGGGGGACCCTCACTAAAAATACCAAGGGGGTACCCTTACTAAATATACCAAGTGGGGACCCTCACTAAAAATACCAAGGGGGTAACCTTACTAAAAATACCAAGGGGGTACCCTTACTAAAAATACCAAGGAGGTACCTTTACTAAAAATACCAAGGGGGGACCCTTAGTAAAAATTCCAAGGGGGGATCTTTACTAAAAATACCAAGGGGGTACCATTAGAAAAAATACCAGGGGGATACCCTTACTTATAGGACCAAGGGGGTACCCTTACAAAAAATACTAAGGGGGTACCCTTACTAAAAAAATCAAGGGGGGACCCTTACTAAAAATACCAAGGGGGGACCCTTGCTAAAAATACCAAGGGGGTACCCTTATTAATAATACCAAGGGGGTACCCTTAGATAAAATACCAAGGGGGTACCCTTACATATAAGTCCAAGGGGGTACCCTTACTTATAAGACCAAGGGGGTACCCTAACTGAAAATTCCAAGGGGGGACCCCTACTAAAAATACCAAGGGGGGACCCTTACAAAAAATACCAAGGGGGGACCCTTATCACAAATACCAAGGGGGGACCCTTACTAAAAATACCAAGGGGGGACCCTTACTAAAAATACCAAGGGGGGACCCTTAGAAAAAATACCAAGGGGGTTCCCTTACTTATAAGACCAAGGGGGTACTCTTACAAAAAATACCAAGGGGGTACCCTTACTAAAATACCAAGGGGGTATCCTTATTAAAAATACCAAGGGGGGACCCTTGCTAAAAATATCAAGGGGGGACCCTCACTAAAAATACCAAGGGGGTACCCTTACTAAAAATACCAAGTGGGGACCCTCACTAAAAATACCAAGGGGGTACCCTTACTAAAAATACCAAGGGGGTACCCTTACTAAAAATACCAAGGGGGTACCCTTGCTAAAAATACCAAGGGGGGACCCTCACTAAAAATACCAAGGGGGTACCCTTACTAAAAATACCAAGTGGGGACCCTCACTAAAAATACCAAGGGGGTACCCTTACAAAAATACCAAGGGGGTACCCTTACTAAAACTACCGAGGGGGTACCTTTACTAAAAATACCAAGGGGGGACCCTTACTAAAAATACCAAGGGGGGACTCTTACTAAAAATACCAAGGGGGTACCATTAGAAAAAATACCAGGGGGGTACCCTTACTTATAGGACCAAGGGGGTACCCTTACAAAAAATACCAAGGGGGTACCCTTACTAAAAAAATCAAGGGGGTACCCTTACAAAAAATACCAAGGGGGGACCCTTGCTAAAAATACCAAGGGGGTACCCTTATTAAAAATACCAAGGGGGTACCCTTAAATAAAATACCAAGGGGGTAGCCTTACATATAAGTCCAAGGGGGTACCCTTAGTTATAAGACCAAGGGGGTACCCTAACTAAAAATTCCAAGGGGGGACCTTTACTAAAAATACCAAGGGGGTACCCTTACTAAAAATACCAAGGGGGGACCCTTACCACAAATACCAAGGGGGGACCCTTACTAAAAATACCAAGGGGGTACCCTTACTAAAAATACCAAGGAGGGACCCTTAGAAAAAATACCAAGGGGGTTCCCTTACTTACAGGACCAAGGGGGTACCCTTACTAAAAATACCAAGGGGGTACCCTTACTAGAAATACCAAGGGGGTACCCTTATTAAAAATACCAAGGGGGGACCCTTGCTAAAAATATCAAGGGGGTACCCTCATTAAAAATACCAAAGGGGTACCCTTAGATAAATTACCAAGGGGGTACCTTACATATAAGTCCAAGGGGGTACCCTTACTTATAAGACCAAGGGGGTACCCTTACTAAAAATTCCAAGGGGGGAACCTTACTAAAAATACCAAGGGGGGACCCTTACCACAAATACCAAGGGGGGACCCTTACTAAAATTACCAAGGGGGTACCCTTACTAAAAATACCAAGGGGGGACCCTTATTAAAAATACCAAGGGGGTACCCTTACTAAAAATACCAAGGGGGGATCCTTACTAAAATTACCAAGGGGGTACCCTAATTAAAAATACCAAGGGGGGACCCTTACTAAAAATACCAAGGGGGTATCGTTACTAAAAATACCAAGGGGGGACCCTTACTAAAAATACCAAGGGAGGACCCTTACAAAAAATACAAAGGGGGTACCCTTACTAAAAATACCAAGGGGGGACCCTTAGAAAAAATACCAAGGGGGTACCCTTACGTATAAGACCAAGGGGGTACCCTTACAAAAAATACCAAGGGGGTACCGTTACTAAAAAAACCAAGGGGGTACCCTTATTAAAAATACCAAGGGGGGACCCTTGCTAAAAATACCAAGGGGGTACCCTTATTAAAAATACCAAGGGGGTACCCTTAGATAACATACCAAGGGGGTACCCTTACATATAAGTCCAAGGGGGTACCCTTACTTATAAGACCAAGGGGGTACCCTTACTAAAAATTCCAAGGGGGGAATCTTACTAAAAATACCAAGGGGGTACCCTTACTAAAAATACCAAGGGGGGACCCTCACTAAAAATACCAAGGGGGTACCCTTACTAAAAATACCAAGTGGGGACCCTCACTAAAAATACCAAGGGGGTACCCTTACTAAAAATACCAAGGGGGTACCCTTACTAAAAATCCAAGAGGGTACCTTTACTAAAAATACCAAGGGGGGACCTTTACTAAAAATACCAAGGGGGTACCATTAGAAAAAATACCAAGGGGGTTCCCTTACTTATAGGACCAAGGGGGTACCCTTAGATAAAATACCAAGGGGGTACCCTTACATATAAGTCCAGGGGGGTACCCTTACTTATAAGACCAAGGGGGTACCCTAACTAAAAATTCCAAGGGGGGACCCTTACTAAAAATACCAAGGGGGTACCCTTACTAAAAATACCAAGGGGGGACCCTTACCACAAATACCAAGGGGAGACCCTTACTAAAAATACCAAGGGGGAACCCTTACTAAAAATACCAAGGGGGGACCCTTACTAAAAATACCAAGGGGGTTCCCTTACTTATAAGACCAAGGGGGTACCCTTACAAAAAAATACCAAGGGGGTACCCTTACTAAAAAAACCAAGGGGGTACCCTTACTAAAAATAGCAAGTGGGGACCCTCACTAAAAATACCAAGGGGGTACCTTTACTAAAAATACCAAGGGTGGACCCTTATTAAAAATCCAAGAGGGTACCTTTACTAAAAATACCAAGGGGGGACCCTTACTAAAAATACCAAGGGGGGACCTTTACTAAAAATACCAAGGGGGTACCATTAGAAAAAATACCAGGGGGGTACCCTTACTTATAGGACCAAGGGGGTACCCTTACAAAAAATACCAAGGGGGTACCCTTACTAAAAAAATCAAGGGGGTACCCTTACTAAAAATACCAAGGGGGGACCCTTGCTAAAAATACCAAGGGGGTCCCCTTATTAAAAATACCAAGGGGGTACCCTTAGATAAAATACCAAGGGGGTACCCTTACATATAAGTCCAGGGGGGTACCCTTACTTATAAGACCAAGGGGGTACCCTAACTAAAAATTCCAAGGGGGGACCCTTACTAAAAATACCAAGGGGGTACCCTTACTTAAAATACCAAGGGGGGACCCTTACCACAAATACCAAGGGGAGACCCTTACTAAAAATACCAAGGGGGTACCCTCACTAAAAATACCAAGGGGGGACCCTTACTAAAAATACCAAGGGGGTTCCCTTACTTATAAGACCAAGGGGGTACCCTTACAAAAAATACCAAGGGGGTACCCTTACTAAAAAAACCAAGGGGGTACCCTTACTAAAAATACCAAGTGGGGACCCTCACTAAAAATACCAAGGGGGTACCTTTACTAAAAATACCAAGGGTGGACCCTTACTAAAAATACCAAGGGGGGACCTTTACTAAAAATACCAAGGGGGTACCATTAGAAAAAATACCAGGGGGAGTACCCTTACTTATAGGACCAAGGGGGTACCCTTACAAAAAATACCAAGGGGGTACCCTTACTAAAAAAATCAAGGGGGTACCCTTACTAAAAATACCAAGGGGGGACCCTTGCTAAAAATACAAAGGGGGTACCCTTATTAAAAATACCAAGGGGGTACCCTTATTAAAAATACCAAGGGGGTACCCTTACATATAAGTCCAAGGGGGTACCCTTACTTATAAGACCAAGGGGGTACCCTTACTAAAAATTCCAAGGGGGAACCCTTACTAAAAATACCAAGAAGGTACCTTTACTAAAAATAGCAAGGGGGGACCCTTACCACAAATACCAAGGGGGGACCCTTACTAAAAATACCAAGGGGGTACCCTTACTAAAAATACCAAGGGGGGACCCTTAGAAAAAATACCAAGGGGGTTCCCTTACTTATAAGACCAAGGGGGTACCCTTACAAAAAATACCAAGGGGGTACCCTTACTAAAAAAACCAAGGGGGTACCCTTATTAAAAATACCAAGGGGGGACCCTTGCTAAAAATATCAAGGGGGTACCCTTATTAAAAATACCAAGGGGGTACCTTTAGATAAAATACCAAGGGGGTACCTTACATATAAGTCCCAAAGGGTTACCCTTACTTATAAGACCAAGGGGGTACCCTTACTAAAAATTCCAAGGGGGGAACCTTACTAAAAATACCAAGGGGGTACCCTTACTAAAAATACCAAGGGGGGACCCTTACCACAAATACCAAGGGGGGACCCTTACTAAAATTACCAAGGGGGTACCCTTACTAAAAATACCAAGGGGGGACCCTTATTAAAAATACCAAGGGGGTACCCTTACTAAAAATACCAAGGGGGGATCCTTACTAAAATTACCAAGGGGGTACCCTTATTAAAAATTCCAAGGGGGGACCCTTACTAAAAATACCAAGGGGGTATCCTTACTAAAAATACCAAGTGGGGACCCTTACTAAAAATACCAAGGGGGGACCCTTACTAAAAATACCAAGGGGGTACCCTTACTAAAAATACAAAGGGGGGACCCTTAGAAAAAATACCAAGGGGGTACCCTTACTTATAAGACCAAGGGGGTACCCTTAAAGAAAATACCAAGGGGGTACCGTTACTAAAAAAACCAAGGGGGTACCCTTATTAAAAATACCAAGGGGGTACCCTTATTAAAAATACCAAGGGGGTACCCTTAGATAACATACCAAGGGGGTACCCTTACATATAAGTCCAAGGGGGTACCCTTACTTATAAGACCAAGGGGGTACCCTTACTAAAAATTCCAAGGGGGGAATCTTACTAAAAATACCAAGGGGGTACCCTTACTAAAAATACCAAGGGGGGACCCTTACCACAAATACCAAGGGGGGACCCTTACTAAAACTACCAAGGGGGTACCCTTAGTAAAAATACCAAGGGGGGACCCTTATAAAAAATACCAAGGGGGTACCCTTACTAAAAATACCAAGGAGGGATCCTTACTAAAATTACCAAGGGGGTACCCTTATTAAAAATACCAAGGGGGGACCCTTACTAAAAATACCAAGGGGGTACCCTTACTAAAAATACCAAGGGGGTACCCTTACAAAAAATACCAAGGGGGTACCCTTACAAAAAATACCAAGGGGGGACCCTTACTAAAAATACCAAGGGGGTACCCTTACTAAAAATACCAAGGGGGGACCCTTACCACAAATACCAAGGGGGGACCCTTACTAAAAATACCAAGGGGGGACCCTTACTAAAAATACCAAGGGGATACCCTTAGAAAAAATACCAAGGGGGTACCCTTTGTAAAAAAACCAAAGGGGTACCCTTACTAAGAATACCAAAGGGGGACCCTTATTAAAATTACCAAGGGGGTACCCTTATTTAAAATACCAAGGGGGGACCCTTACTAAAAATACCAAGGGGGTACCCTTACTAAAAATACCAAGGGGGGACCCTTACAAAAAATACCAAGGGGGTACCCTTACTAAAATTACCAAGGGGGTACCCTTACTAAAAATACCAAGGGGGTACCCTTACTAAAAATACCAAGGGGGGACCCTTACCACAAATACCAAGGGGGGACCCTTACTAAAAATACCAAGGGGGTACCCTTACTAAAAAAATCAAGGGGGTACCCTTACTAAAAATACCAAAGGGGGACCCTTGCTAAAAATACCAAGGGGGTACCCTTATTAAAAATACCAAGGGTGTACCCTTAGATAAAATACCAAGGGGGTACCCTTACATATAAGTCCAAGGGGGTACCCTTACTTATAAGACCAAGGGGGTACCCTAACTAAAAATTCCAAGGGGGGACCCTTACTAAAAATACCAAGGGGGTACCCTTACTAAAAATACTAAGGGGGGACCCTTACCACAAATACCAAGGGGGGACCCTTACTAAAAATACCAAGGGGGTACCCTTACTAAAAATACCAAGGGGGGACCCTTAGAAAAAATACCAAGGGGGTTCCCTTACTTATAGGACCAAGGGGGTACCCTTACAAAAAATACCAAGGGGGTACCCTTACTAAAAAAACCAAGGGGGTACCCTTATTAAAAATACCAAGGGGGGACCCTTGCTAAAAATATCAAGGGGGTACCCTTATTAAAAATACCAAGGGGGTACCCTTAGATAAAATACCAAGGGGGTACCTTACATATAAGTCCAAGGGGGTACCCTTACTTATAAGACCAAGGGGGTACCCTTACTAAAAATTCCAAGGGGGGAACCTTACTAAAAATACCAAGGGGGTACCCTTACTAAAAATACCAAGGGGGGACCCTTACCACAAATACCAAGGGGGGACTCTTACTAAAATTACCAAGGGGGTACCCATACTAAAAATACCAAGGGGGGACCCTTATTAAAAATACCAAGGGGGTACCCTTACTAAAAATACCAAGGGGGGATCCTTACTAAAATTACCAAGGGGGTACCCTTATTAAAAATTCCAAGGGGGGACCCTTACTAAAAATACCAAGGGGGTATCCTTACTAAAAATACCAAGGGGGGACCCTTACTAAAAATACCAAGGGGGGACCCTTACTTATAAGACCAAGGGGGTACCCTTACAAAAAATACCAAGGGGGTACCGTTACTAAAAAAACCAAGGGGGTACCCTTATTAAAAATACCAAGGGGGGACCCTTGCTAAAAATACCAAGGGGATACCCTTATTAAAAATACCAAGGGGGTACCCTTAGATAACATAGCAAGGGGGTACCCTTACATATAAGTCCAAGGGGGTACCCTTACTTATAAGACCAAGGGGGTACCCTTACTAAATATACCAAGGGGGTACCCTTACTAAAAATACCAAGGGGGGATCCTTACTAAAATTACCAAGGGGGTACCCTTATTAAAAATTCCATAGGGGGACCCTTACTAAAAATACCAAGGGGGTATCCTTACTAAAAATACCAAGGGGGGACCCTTACTAAAAATACCAAGGGGGGACCCTTACTTATAAGACCAAGGGGGTACCCTTACAAAAAATACCAAGGGGGTACCGTTACTAAAAAAACCAAGGGGGTACCCTTATTAAAAATACCAAGGGGGGACCCTTGCTAAAAATACCAAGGGGATACCCTTATTAAAAATACCAAGGGGGTACCCTTAGATAACATAGCAAGGGGGTACCCTTACATATAAGTCCAAGGGGGTACCCTTACTTATAAGACCAAGGGGGTACCCTTACTAAAAATTCCAAGGGGGGAATCTTACTAAAAATACCAAGGGGGTACCCTTACTAAAAATACCAAGGGGGTACCCTTACTAAAAATACCAAGGGGGGACCCTTACAAAAAATGCCAAGGGGGTACCCTTACTAAAATTACCAAGGGGGTACCCTTACTAAAAATACCAAGGGGGTACCCTTACTAAAAATACCAAGGGGGTACCCTTACTAAAAATACCAAGGGGGGACCCTTACTAAAAATACCAAGGGGGTACCCTTAGTAAAAATACCAGGGGGGTACCCTTACTTATAAGACCAAGGGGGTACCCTTACTAAAAATACCAAGGGGGTACCCTTACTAAAAATTCCAAGGGGGGACCCTTATTAAAAATACCAAGGGGGTACCCTTATTAAAAATACCAAAGGGGTACCCTTAGATAAAATACCAAGGGGGTACCCTTACATATAAGACCAAGGGGGTACCCTTATGAAAAATACCAAGGGGGTACCCTTACATATAAGACCAAGGGGGTACCCTTACCAAAAATACCAAGGGGGACCCTTACTAAAAATACCAAGGGGGGACCCTTGCTAAAAATACCAAGGGGGTACCCTTACTAAAAATACCAAGGGGGTACCCTTAGATAAAATACCAACGGGGTACCCTTACATATAAGACCAAGGGGGTACCCTTACTTATAAGACCAAGGGGGTACCCTTACTAAAAATTCCAAGGGGGACCCTTACTAAAAATAGCAAGGGGGTACCCTTACTAAAAATACCAAGGGGGGACCCTTATTAAAAATACCAAGGGGGTACCCTTACTAAAAATACCAAGGGGGTACCCTTACTAAAAATACCAAGGGGGGACCCTTCCACAAATACCAAGGGGGGACCCTTACTAAAAATACCAAGGGGGTACCCTTACTAAAAATACCAAGGGGGTACCCTTACTAAAAAAACCAAGGGGGTACCCTTACTAAAAATTCCAAGGGGGGACCCTTGCTAAAAATACCAAGGGGGTACCCTTAGAAAAAATACCAGGGGGTACCCTTACTTATAAGACCAAGGGGGTACCCTTACTAAAAATACCAAGGGGGTACCCTTACTAAAAAAACCAAGGGGGTACCCTTACTAAAAATTCCAAGGGGGGACCCTTGCTAAAAATACCAAGGGGGTACCCTTATTAAAAATACCAAAGGGGTACCCTTAGATAAAATACCAAGGGGGTACCCTTACTAAAAATACCAAGGGGGGACCCTTACAAAAAATACCAAGGGGGTACCCTTACTAAAAATACCAAGGGGGGACCCTTACTAAAAATACCAAGGGGGTACCCTTAGAAAAAACTACCAGGGGGGTACCCTTACTTATAAGACCAAAGGGGTACCCTTACTAAAAATACCAAGGGGGTACCCTTACTAAAAATACCAAGGGGGTACCCTTACTAAAAATACCAAGGGGGGACCCTTGCTAAAAATACCAAGGGGGTACCCTTAGAAAAAATACCAAGGGGGTACCCTTTCTAAAAAAACCAAGGGGGTACCCTTATTAAAAATACCAAGGGGGGACCCTTACTTAAAATACCAAGGGGATACCCTTACTAAAAATACCAAGGGGGGACCCTTACAAAAAATACCAAGAGGGTACCCTTACTAAAAATACCAAGGGGGGACCCTTACTAAAAATACCAAGGGGGTACCCTTACTAAAAATACCAAGGGGGGACCCTTGCTAAAAATACCAAGGGGGTACCCTTATTAAAAATACCAAGGGGGTACCCTTAGAAAAAATACCAAGGGGGTACCGTTATTAAAAATATCAAGGGGGTACCCTTAGAAAAAATACCAAGGGGGTACCCTTACCTATAAGACCAAGGGGGTACCCTTACTAAGAAAACTAAGGGGGTACCCTTACTAAAAATACCAAGGGGGGACCCTTGCTAAAAATACCAAGGGGGTACCCTTATTAAAAATACCAAGGGGGTACTCTTAGATAAAATACCAAGGGGGTACCCTTACCTATAAGACCAAGGGGGTACCCTTACTTATAAGACCAAGGGGGTACCCTTACTAAAAATACCAAGGGGGTACCCTTACTAAAAAAACCAAGGGGGTACCCTTACTAAAAATAGCAAGGGGGGACCCTTACTACAAATACCAAGGGGGGACCCTTACTAAAAATACCAAGGGGGAGCCCTTACTAAAAATACCAAGGGGGTACCCTTACTAAAAATACCAAGGGGGGACCCTTACTACAAATACCAAGGGGGGACCCTTACTACAAATACCAAGGGGGTACCCTTACTAAAAATACCAAGGGGGTACCCTTACTAAAAATACCAAGGGGGTATCCTTACTAAAAATACCCAGGGGGTACCCTTACAAAAAATCCAAGGTGGGACCCTTACTGAAAAAAGTCTATCCGCAACTTCATTACTCATGTCATGCACAGCTTATGTTCAACATCTACATATTCATCAGAGTCCATGACATTCCAGCCTGGGCTGCATTCAAACTAAATACGTGCTTAAAGAAAGCACACCTTTTTTCTTTTGGCTGAGTTGCAAGTCAAATCAGTTTAAGTGAAATCTGATAACTTGTTGACATTACTTGTGGTTTTGGTCAAATTCATTTTCGAATTCTTCTTCTTCCAGTCAGTCTCTACAGCATTTTTCATTGCTGGCAAAAATTATGGGAAGCAAAGCAACTATAATCAAACGATAGAAATATTTCGACAAGCTGAAGTCTCTCAGGGCTGTCAGTGGTCACGGGTCTTTCAACTTTGACTTACGCTTGTCAAACAACTGAGAATTTACCAAAACCTCTGTGATAATGGTTCTGAAGTGCAACAGATCTACTGGCAATTACGAAAAAACAATGATAACAATCAAAATAACTCCAGAAAACGTCTTCCCATCTATTCGTTTCTTCATGCGTATTCACTGATGCTCAAATTTCAAAGGCAATTGTTGACACAGCATGACGGACTGACTGACTGACGCAGTCTCAACTGCAATAAGGTGGGACACTTAAAAATGCCACCGCAAAAACTACTTCGACGATCACGTTCTCGATTTTGCTGCATTGTCGGTAATATTGATACTGCCCAAATTGGGAACAGAACGACTTCTATATTTGGAATCCATTGTTGAAAGCACTGGGACACATTCCAGTTGACTGGATTGCATGAAGCTTTGCTTTTCACTACTTCGTGGTGAACATGAGCTTAAAAATCACAATCTTACCCAACAGTCCTTGTCCACCCCACATATTACTTGGAGTAATGCTGACCTCTGGAAGACAAGAAAATAAACCCTTTCACTCCTAAGCTCAAAATACAAATTCTCTCAACCATAAAATAACAAAATATATGAGAGATGAAATGAGAATTGATGTTTTAATCAGCTATCATTTGTGCAATATATCAAATGCCAAATTCTCCATACTGTATGATATATCTCTGGTGGGAGACTGAAAAGAGAAAATTGAAGTTGATCTGGTAATATGCATGTGGTGAGAATAATATCTTCATACAGTAGTTAGATATTTTGAAGTATGACAAGCCACTATTGCACAAGTGTAAACTAGGAGGAGATCAGTGAGTAATGACATTTTCAATAATCCATTTTCAGAATTTGATTTTCATTTGAGATATTTCTCCATTTTGTACTCCAAACGTTTGGGGTCAACCAAAGACATGTGCCTGAGACTAGCACATTCTTACCTCGAACTTTGAGAGTTTTGCTACTGAAGACTAACATTTTCACTGGTTTCTCAGCATTGGATTTAAGGATTTCTTTGAGAGTTTCATTGTCTTGGTCCTGATGATACAAAGAGAAGAAGGTGATATGTGTTATATCTGCATTAAGACTCAGGGTTCATTCTTTTGGGACTATTACATAAAATACCAGTTCCCAAAAGAACAGACTTTGTGCTATTCCAAAAACAGAATAACTGACCTGACAGAATACGGCAAAAAATACCAAAAGAAAATGATTACTGGGCTATTCTGTCCATTCCAAATAAACCACTATTCTGTCAATTCTGCTATCAGGAGCAGAATGGACGGAATATTATTCTGTTCACTCCAGAATCAAAATAGGTCCCAAAAGAACATGACTACCGTCTATTCCGGAATAGGGATGGATGGAATAGTGCCAAAAGAACGGGTCCTTAGTGTTGGCTGAATTTTCAAGCATTGACCCTTCTTTGCTGTGAACAGGTTCTAATGCTTGAAACATCAACCAACACATCCTTTATGGAACTCAGGAGAACCACATCAATCTATTGTTGATACCCAGATCAAAACTAGTACTAGTAGTATTTCTCTGTACAAAGAAAGGACAGCCAACTGACCAATCAACCAACCAAATAACCAACCCACAAAACCAACCAACTACCTGACATATCAATCAACCACGCAATCAATCGACCAGTTATATTACAGCCATAACACGCTGAGTTACCTACCAATCGAGTGTTTTCAATTGATATGATGAAATCAAAGAAAGGTTCTAAGCCAGCCTTGTATCCTGGAGAGCTTTCCTGTACCTGAGTTCATGGAGACAGGACAATGGGGATAAGCTTAAAAAAATAATGGCAACCTTCCTCAGCCATTGCATTGATTACTGCAGATAATGTGTCAATAAATACGAAGATTTTATCTCATCATAAGGTATTTTTGTGAATGACCCGGGGGAGGGAGAAGGGAGGGGAGGGGGGGGTTGAGGCTGGCTGCTGTAGGTTCGAATTATGCACAGGACAATATAAATGGAAGTTTCTAGCAGACAACAGAATCATAGAGATATTTAAAAGTGCAATGCACTACTTTATAACAAGACTTCAAAATTAAGTGCACTGCTTTAACAAATAAGCTGATTTCGATTTTCAAGAACACATTTACTGGAGCGGGGTAGGCTTTCAAAGTGATCGCACGTGAAACAATACCTGAACAAGGTTTAACGGCAATTTATGCCACCGATCGTTCTTCACTTACCCTAAGAACGTGGTAACCTTCTGTTCCACCTCCAGGCACATCTGTCGATTGCCCTGCACCCATTTTGAATGAAGAAACCAATCTGCACAATAATTTTCTTTTATTCAAGATGGCCGCGCGACACTGTTGACGTGGATTTCTTAAATTACCCATATACCTTTGCGTGCTTCCGTTACCATAAAAACCCTCCGGGGATGACACGGGAGAAGCATGTATGTTCTGGGTGGGAGGGTGACGTCATAGATTAGGCTTGAGCGCAATATAGGCGGATAGACGGAATTCGTATTTCTGCAGCTTAATTATAGTTCACAAGTACAGCCTTTTATTAGTAAATACAAGTGTGAAAATAGAAAGGAATATAGATTTATGCCTATAGTGACAAAATAAACCTAAGCTACAGACGTCACATGTACGTAAGAACATCACAGCTTATCACTTTTTCATACCGTAAATAAAATAAAAAATAAAAAAAAGGCAAAGTAGATTGTTCAAATCTTTCCATATTTCTGGAGTTTCACCGAGCCAAATGTTCTTTTCTGAGCATTTAAAAACTCTGAAATTCTTTCTGTTAGAGAGAAAAAATTAAGCGGAACCCGCAGCAGCAATACAACCACCACTACAACAAGGTTAGCAAGTCTAAGCTTTATTCTCGCAATATTTTTTGAGTTATCGATCGACTAAAATCTCCCATACATTTGCTTATAAAACCCAACCGTGACGTCACACAGTCAATCAGCTTGGGCCGCCTGTGGTAGAAAGAGCCGTTGAACGCGATCAATGGCGGAGAGCAATTCTGCGCAAATTTAATATACGACGCAGAAACCGGATTGGTAATTGTGAACAAGTTAAACTGTCGGTATGTGGTCACGGGTAACGTGGTCAGTATGTGGTCGGTGTGTGGTCGGTAACGTGGTCGGTATGTGGTCGGTATGTGGTCGGTGTGTGGTCGGTAAATGTCGGTATGTGGAGTCTGGTTGTGCACCGCCAACTGACGGGCGTTGCTGAACAGCAAAACAATTTTAAAATTTTACAACGTGTGTGGTAGTTGGTGCCCGAGTTGGTGCTGACGCCGATCTCATTCTCGATTTCTTTTCTGGTTGATTTTATGTTGTTTTGCGTTCCTTTTTAAAATTTTGAAATTGTTTCGCTGTTTCGCTATTTCACTGTTTAGGAACGCCCCTCACTGACAGAGGTTGTACGAAACACATTTCTAACCAATCGGAAACTAAAATAATTTGGAAACAAGCACTTGCTTGTTTGTACCAACCCGACTAAGTGTAGCAAACGCAAAATCAAAACAATTTCGACCGTCCAGTCCAAAATCCATTCTATGCAGTTCGAGCGTTGATAACTTCTAACTGTATGTTGGAGTGCCGTTCTCCATTGGGATTGCCGGTGAAACAACTCTCTTCCGTTTAGTTATATAGAGATACACCACCAGAACGACCGACAACAGAAAAAGCAGAGCTGGCACGGCAATAAAGACCAACTGTATGTACGATTTCCGCGTTTCTCCTCCATTTTCCCTTCCTTTCTTCTCGGGGTTAGTATTCGACTTTCTTTCAACTTTTTTTAGTTGAGCAGGAGATCCGTGTTTGTTTGTCTTGATGTTTTTTATTCTGTTTGTGGTGCTGCTGTACACTGGAGGCTTGCTTCCTGCATTGACTGAGGCATTGGCCGCCACCTTAGTGCCTCGGGTTACCGGCCCGACAGGAAATCCATAGTGGTCTAATGTGTGTGTCGCTTTAGTATGCCGAGATGGTTTGAATGTAGCATTCGGCCTGTGGGTTGTTTCTGGCTGATTGGACGCTGTAGCAGCCGTCATAGTCACTGTCAAGGCGTTGGTTTGGACATCACGTTTAGACCTCTTTACATTTGGCACCTGTGGGACTAAATGCATAGTAACGGTGAGACCAGTGCAAACTCCAATCAACCTAAAACGAAAGTAATAACAGTAGCAGCAGCAACAATGGTAATAAAAGTAAAAGTAAAAATACTATTATAAATAATAATAGTAATGATGGTAATGTAGAGTGATTTTAATAAACCCGTGAAACAGATACTACACTATTAGAGACTATTTTAGAGACACGTACACACTCCAAGTAGATGTCAGACTATACGGCAATGGACTATGTTTATTTGCCACTGGAAATTCTTCTCAAAAATCCCTACACAAAACTCACAGTAAACTAGACTCTTGCCCATCTAATGTTAGAAAACAATGTGGGCACTTGATTGGCGTGTTGAGCTGTGCGAGAGGAGCCTGGAATTGTCATTTTCCGCGTAATTTGCAAAACTAATGAGCCTGCATGCACTACTGGCATTTGGTCGGTGAAAGGACAAGAAATTGCCTTGAGTTGACGTCGACTCGCATGTTTTTAGTGACGTTCCGTAGATATGCCTTCAATATATTTGTATCGACGCGGACATTAACACTTGCTAGCGGTCGGATCGCGGCCACTTCGGATATTCAATTTCCCAATATCGCGACCTTTTGTTTCGAATCAAAGATATTGACAAATACTCTCTACAAGTACACCCTCACTAATAAAAACTGTTTCACGGGTTTATTGAAGTCATTCTAGGAATATAGTAGTAGTAGTAGTAGTAGTAGTAGTAGTAGTAGTAGTAGTAGTAGCAGTATAGTTGTAGTAAAATAAGTGTAGATAGTTGAAATCAGTAATAACACTCCAGCAGCAATCTATAACAATTGAACCGAATATCTGAAAAAGTCATCACATCGCATGAGATTTGTGTAAAACTTTTAAAAAGTCCATTTTAGGATAATTTTACTTGTTTTGTGCGGATGCATCAGGGGGCATGCGCAATGAAGTCAAATTTGCGTGCCAGTCTGTTAGTGGGTTTCCACCACCTCCTTGAATTGGTCAGACGGTAAGTTCATAGTTTCGCAATGCGGAGTAGACAGAATCCGGAAGCAATTGGGGCACTCGGAAAGGCTTAAAAACTTAAAAGAACTTCCGCGGCTGTCAGACCACCGACAAAGCAAACTATGTTCTTCTCTGTAACTAAATCCGTGCTTTTACAATTTCCTGCTGCTCACCGAGATATATGTTTATATATATTTATGACCCATTAAATATTTCCTCCCGCGCGTGGTTGGTGGAATTGTGACACGTGACCAAATAACGTCCGCTCACGAGTGGACGTTATCAGAGAATAACCCCCGCCTGGCGAACTATTGCTCTGTATTGACAATATCCGAGCACAGTCTTATACCTCGTTCACACCAATGCTTAAACCTGTTTAAAAGGTGTTTAATAAAACTTGTTTAGTTAGGTCGACCGTTCACAATGGGCGCACGGCAAGACTAAACTGGTTTAAAACCCGTCCAACTAAACAACCTGTGCGAGGTGGTGTAAAATGTTGTGTAATTAACACAGGTTTTGGAAAAAGCAGTCTGGTAAACTCGGTCTAATTAAACAGGTTTAGTTGATGTGAATAGGGTATTATTTATTTAGTCACAAAAGACATTATGAGATGACTACCGAGGAGAACATCAAAAAAGCCGTTTTAGAAAGTATCAAAAAGCTTCACAGTCCCAGGGCCACTATTTGCGCTGCGAGAGGAAATATTTGAAGGATAATAAAGACAATAAACTACTTTTGGCTTCGGAAATATGCACGGATAATTGTCCTTGGACATTATCTGTCCCTCGAAGCTCACAGTTTCCCTCGAGCTTCGCTCTTGGGCAACTGTTTACTTCTCGGAACAGATAATATCCTCGGACAGTTATCCGTGCATATTTCCTCGCCAAAAGTAGTTTATTGCTTATATATGAGCCCTCATTATATATCAATATCCGGTATACAAATATCGAGTGCATTATTGGAAGAGTTTCGCTGTTTAGTATGTTTAGCTTAGTTCCTTTCCAAGTCGAATACGCTGAGGAAACGATACAAATTCGGCAGGGCCTACAACACGTGGAGGTTGGATTTGAGAATTCCCGCACAGCCTTGTGTTGAAATTCTAACTGTTTCAGTTACAAAGGTGGGATCAGTCGAATCTTGCCTTGCAGGGCACTAAACTTAGGGGAAGGGTTTCACATTGGCTCAAAACATGCAAGAAGGATCTTGCCACTATTATGAGTAGTGGCCGTCACCTTTCCGCAGATATGATCTTGCATGAACTCTGTCGCACGAATTCGAACTTGCCAATTGACCTATAATCTGTTAATTATCTTTCAACTGAGTCAAATTTTAGTGGCATGCGAGTCCCTGTGACCTTGTGTGAGTTCCTCGTCTGCGTCAGCTGCGTACGTTTGAGGTGGACAAGTTTAAACGCCGCAAAAACAAAAAGATATTGTAAGTTTTCGAATTGATATGGAATAGAAAGTAACGGTAGTAGTAAAGTGATGGTCATATCTATTTCAAAATCGGATGTAAAATTATTGGAAAACTTATGAGTTCATCAAAACCTTGTCTCACTCAGTCAACACTGACTTGGCAGGCCTCTTGTCCGCTTTGATTGCATTTCCAGGGGGCTTTTCTGTGGTTATTGTGATTTGACTAGTCTGCTCTCAGCCGTTTTTGTGGTCGCAACACCTTGCGCCCCTCTTGATCCTCCATCCAAGAATTAAAACAATAAAATCAACATATGTTTTACGTTACGTGTTTTTTCTTCTTACGTTTTTAATTGTACAGAGAACCATTTGGTCACTTATTCTGAATCTTTTTCACGCGATGGCAACAGCTGTTGGGGGGGGGGGACGTTTTTGGCGCATTCACAGCATTCATGATGTTTTACCCTTTCAATAATTTCAAAGAATTGAAACTTAAAATAAAAACATAAACTCTGCCCAACAACAACGTGAGCATATTCATCAGAATGTGAGTCACACCTCTTTCGGTTTCATTTGACACACGTACATGCCACTTATTTTCATTATTATTATTATTATTATTATTATTATTATTATTATTATTATTATTATTATTATTATTATGTTTTGATGTAATAGCGAAGCTAATAAAGTATGTATTTAAGAGTAATGTTGTAAACACAGCCTTTGCCTTTACTTGACAGTTTAGGAGTAGAGCTGAGTCAAATTCTTCTCCTTCTTCCCTTTGACAAATTGAAGTGGAATTGAGATGCCCAGTCTGTGCAACTTCCGAATGCTAAGTGCGGTTGTCTGAATACAGGCTACCTCAAACTGGATCAGGAAGAAAGCGAGGTGATTCTGCTCGCAGGGTAGAACCTTGAGTGACCTTTGTATATTGTAATAATTTAACGAAGATGCAGCATTACTTAGCCAAGACACTTTACTTAACTATCAGCAGTTTCATTTGGTAGTGACTAACTTATACTACAGTATAGTAGAGTTAACGAGAACTTTCATTTGGCATTTGAATGATCCTATCAGGCTTCATCCCATTCATTGGCAGTGTGATCAGACATCGGAAACAAACTGAGTCAGAATTCACGACTTATGTAGAGCTTTCGTTTGAATGGTCACACCTTTGGGTTTCATTTAGTTGAGTCTTTTAAAATTGAGTCAAATTGGATCAGGATGAAAGTCTTTGCAGTCCGCCGATAGGAGTCTTGATGTAGATTTTGAACAACTCTTTGAAAACATTTTAGAACCGGGACCGTAGCCAGGGTTAGTGCCCTCGCAAGCGTATTTTTAAAGGGCAGAGCAGAAGAAAAGGAACAAAAGAAAAAGCAGAAACTGCAACTGAACGCACCGAGGACTCAGCGGGCAGAAACCTGACACACGGAAACTCTATCAACTATATGGCTAGTGTTTCAAAAGGTACATGAACTCCACAGGCAGTTTCACTTCCACTCTTTTTAAAGTTAGTGCACGTATTTTTAAAAACTGTGATCATTTTATTAATTTGTCATACACTTAAATGAATGAAAGATGCCACGTCATTAAAAATCTATTCTAGGATTTTGCATTCTGAGTGCGGTTGTCTGCCAAAATAAGCTGCTTCAGACTGGATCAGGTGGATGAAAGCGGGGGACATGCAGCAGGAGCCGAGCTGGCTTCTTTCTTTATATATATATTTTTTTTACCACAGAGCAGAACTTGAGTAGGTTAATTCAGGGTGCTGTTTTTTCCTTCACCTAAGTGGTGCGTGGGAGGATTGAAACCGTGAATCTAATGCGTCATATCGTTCAACTAAAGATAACTACAGC
Source organism: Plumapathes pennacea (assembly GCA_964036295.1). NCBI lineage: Eukaryota > Metazoa > Cnidaria > Anthozoa > Antipatharia > Myriopathidae > Plumapathes > Plumapathes pennacea. The sequence continues at coordinate 2,091,015 of OZ038470.1, forward strand.
AATAAAAGGACTAAAAACACAATAACGGTGTTATATTAAGCTTGGTATTGAGTCTTTTCTGGTTTTATTGAAAGTGGCTTGGAAAAATTCATGTTTGGCAAATCGCACTTACCCTGCATAGGAACCGCGGAACAAGACGGAAAATCGGTCATTAGAACAAGGAACGTCCCAATTGCCAATACGCTACACGGCAGCATCCTTGCTCATAAACTGTGCCTTCACTGACTTCTCAATTTTGTCTTTGCTCTTTCCTCTGCAGTTACCTGGAATGGAATATAACGCAAAAGCCTCTGTGGGCTTATAGATGGGCGTATGACATACACCGGCTCCTTTTACAGTATAAATGTTGATTGACAAGCATATAATCTTTATGCCATTGACGGAAGGGGAGTGACCTACCTCTGGAGGTAACGTGAAAGGCTCAATAAACAACTTAAGGGTCATTTTATTATAAAGTGCCTTTAGAAATTAACCAACGCTATATTAGAACTGACCACCAAGAGACCATAAATATGTCTCTTGCCACAATCCAGTGAGCGGGGCTAGTCCTGCACAACAGGATTTTCCTGTGCGTTTTGGAAAAAACGGTTTCTTTGTTTGTTATCTGGGGTGGTGTGTCTATAGGTTGGAATAGGTTAAAGAGATGAAATCTGTAGCGTGCTGGTCACACGAGGATTTGACCTTGGTATTCTTGCGGTCTTTAAGTCTATTTATTTGTTGTTTAAAGTAGCCGCCGAGTTGTCGAATGACCCTGTTCTCTCAGTATTTTGTTTGGCACGCCAACATGTGGGAAAAATCACGGATTTCTTGTTACACTTATTGCTTTTGTGTACAGGAAGATCTCACCAAATTGCGCAGGAAACAGTGCAGGAAGTCACAACGCCTGGTGTAATTATAGATTGTTTGAACGACACAGAAGATAAACGCAGTATACAATACGCCGGTCGGGATTCCAGTTCTAGTTTTGGCGTCGGCGATTATTTTTTTACATGACGATGCTTTAGCTCGATATTTGCAACGTTAGCAGGGCTGGTAGGGTCACAGCGATATATAATTCAGTTAGAGCAAACGAACATAACGGAGGCGGGATTAATCCTCGGAATTTGCCTGGCCGCCTAATGACATATAGTTCTGTAAACAGAGGGCCGGATACTATAAATTTGGACTACTGGTTGGACGTGGTCCACCGTGAAACCGGACAACCGGCAGATTAGCTTAAATCGGCTTTATGATCATTTGCACACGTTCTTTGCGATTTAAACAGACTATCGGAATCATATTTTCCTAAACGACATTCACTTCGATTCAGCGCTGTAGGTAGAGTGTATAGACTTTGATTTGAAAATCGTTTTCTGTCGCATGCATACCTTCGTCCTCTATTGAAGGGGATTTAAGACACGGGCTCTTATGCTTTAGGGCGCTTATTATTTAAAATTTTGCTTCAAAGGGGACACTTAATCGATCGTGGGTGCTTGTTTGCAAAATGGGCATGAGATTTTAATCTCTCAAAAATCACTTTGCAACGTAAACGTTTGCTTCACTATATAAATTGTATCAATAGTTGGCGCACCCAGGGTGACTCGCGGAGGAGGGTGACTCGGGCCAACTATTTTTTATATATAAAATCATCTGATACACGTTCCCCCGTATATCTAAGTGTCTCCCGAAAATTGGACTGCCAGTCCCAAAGCAGTGAGCAGTGAGCGCGCGCGCTCCATCAGAAAAACGTACTGACAACGCCAGAACTGCATGAGAAATTACTGAGTTGTATCTTCTATTTTACAAAGAGACTAAACATGTTGGTAAGAACGTGATTCATTTTTTGTCAAACATTTTAAGCTTGAAGGAATTTAATTTCGCCGAAAGCCGTTATTTTAGTATAGGCTTAGTTGCCGTCTCCTGACTAAACGATGTGACGTGCTGGTTATTCATATCTCTTCCAGCTTTAAATCAAGTGGTAATTAGTATGTTTGTTTTCGCTTGGCAAAACCCGCTTTCTTTAGTTATTAAAATACCGCTGTCACGAGCATGAACTTGCTAGGTTCTCACGAAATAGATCACGAGATTTACGACTCATTGGTATCAGTGTGGTATCTGATCCTCGTCCCATGAAAATTTGATACAATCTTGACCATTTTATGTTCAGTATATTGCATTTGATACCAGTTGGCCTATTCGGAAAACTGCTAAGAAACGCAGCAATCTCGAGAGAAGGATTTTTTTTTCTGACGCCAAACAAAGTGCATCTTATTCAATCAGAAGCGGGACCGACTTTACAACGAGTTAATTCAACAACGCGCCGCCAGTTTAAGAGCGGGGAAGTTGGTCCGTAGCGAGAGATTTTACTGAAAATTTATAGTTCTACTCAATCAAGTTAATTTATATGTTCGCTTTTTTAAGTCTGATTCTTTTGATCTTTTGATAAATTGTTCGCTTGATGTTGCTTCTCTTTTTGCCTGTCAGACTGGCCAAACTTGGACTTGAAATATCCGGGTTATCATCCGGGGTCTTAAGACGCATGACAGCGATCTGGTGAGGTGACAGTACACTGATATCCTGGCCTCCAACTTGACCTGTGTGTTCTTTAGGCCACTTATCTGTTAGTGACTGTAGATTAAACATGTATCGAGTTCGTTCGTCGAGGCCGGCGTCTTGAAGTCTCTCACGGTTCTGTTCTTCCAGCTCTGAGTTTGCACGGCCTGCCGAGAAAATTGTATGACGAAATGTAGGAGTGATGTATAGTGAAAATTGATACTCGGTCAAGCAGCCTTTCATCTGAGCAAGGTATCAAAAGCAGGTCTCCGTACTGTATAATATATCTCCGTGCGAGAGACTGAAAGAGAAAATTGAAGTTGATCACTCTTGGAAGTGAAAAGGCGCTAGTGCAGATGTTCGTGATTTCTCCTCGGAACCTCTGTCTGGTAGGATAAGTGTAAAAAAGTCCTAATTAGCATCGAACTCTAAACTTTTAATCCTCAATTGCCAAATAGCCATATTTGCCCTGTTGGCTCTAGGGTGACAGAAAGACAACATAAAATCTGAAGAAAAGGAGAGAGGAGGACAAGTTGGCCTGTGTACAGTCACCCTCTTCGTAACTCAAGGGAACACCTTCCTGGCCTTCTGAGTTACGAAAGGGGCATCTGTGTTGGGGCGCAGGGGTAGAGGGGGGGAGGAGGGGGGGGGGGGGGGGGAGGGGGGTGGACATACCCAACTCTTCCCGGAGAATATCCGCCTGCAGTTTTGCATCTCCTTTGTTGTCTTCGTCATTCGCTTGAGGATGAATCTCATTGCTGAGAGAGTTAAGTTGGCTGGGTAACAACGCTGACTTGTCCGTTACGGTTTGCGGTTTGCCCGCCTGGCCGGGTGAAATACGAAACACGGGACCATTCAATGTGGTATCGTCAGCTGTAAAAGCATGCGCAGCACTGTCTTCAAGGCGATTGTTATCGGCAAAGGAGGTCCCTGGAAAGCGTCCGTTTGGATTATTCACATTGCGCATGAGCGACTCAAGAGCATCTTGCTCGTAGCCGGCCTTCTTTTCCTTCGGAAATATGTGCACAAGGCCATCGGGCGTGGTACTCAGATGGTCTGTCAAGATCTGTTTAATTTTGTCCATCAAATTAGGTTCAACTCCAGATGGTTTTTTCGTTAATAATCTCTTCAGAAACCTGAGGAGTACGCGCTTTTTCTTACGCTTGTGTTTCTTCCTTTTGCAGGACACAGGTTTCTGTGGGTCACAAGAGGGCTTTTTTTCTTTGCCTTTTCCATTCAGGAAGTCCGCCATAGCAAATTCGCTGCCACCTGGCTCGGACACTTTTCCCCAGCCGCTACCGTCCGTTTCTCTACATTTCATACTTTCTTGAACATTTTGTTTATCATTTTGTGAGCCTTGACTTTCCGCCTTATGATCTCCTTTACTATCATTAAAATTTTCTTTGTGATTTTTGCCTTTTGTGTCGCATTCTTTTGAACCCTTCACCTTAGTTTTTCCCTGATCTTCACTGTCTTCATCATCCTCATCATCATCATCATCATCGCCGTCGTTATCATTATCGTCGTCATCATCATCGTTGTCGTCATCGTCATCATCATCATCATCATCATCATCATCAAAAACGTCATTAATATCAGGATTATCTCCATCATCTTCCTCGTCTTTAGCGTCTTCATTTTCCTTGTCGTTGTCTTGTTTCGCTGTTTTTAGCATGTGTTCAAATGTATTGCTGTCCACGCCTACCAGTGTCTGCAGTTCTCTTGCCATTGTCTCTTGGTTGGGGCCTGTAATTAGAAGAAATATAAAAAAAATCCATTAATCGTGTCCTTTCCAGGTACCTGTACTTTAAGATTTGGGCTGGTCAATATTTTCTCCCGGATTCGCTCCTGAATAAATGTAGACTATAAAAATATTTTCGATGGTTGATAGCTGGACTCTGCAATCAACCATAAAAAAATATCTCTTAAAACTTTAATAGACCAGAAAACAAGCATTTTTTCACTTACCTACCACCCTCTGCAAGTCCTGCGCAGCTGTTTTGCTGCCTAGAATGATTCTGGGCTTGGTAAAAGTTCTGTTGTCAGGAATGTGCATGGCCAACCACTTAGTGACAGAACCTTCTGGCCTGAGTTCCTTTATTTGAATATTTTCTTGGTCTGTGCCTTGAACAGCTGCGTCAGGAAGAACTATTATCCCACTGGGTTCAATCTTCGATTCCGCCGTCTTTTTGGCTTTTATTTCGGACATACGATAGACGCAAAAAAAAAAAAAAAAAAAAAAAAAAAAAAATTATCAGTCATCCAAATTTACAACCATTCTCGAAATTTAGCGCCCTGTATTGCTTCCCTGGTAAAAATGCTGCGAAAAAGCATTGACATAGTTGATAAAAACTTCCATCGTCTCTGCACTGCACCTGAACTTCTTTCACTGAGACACTTGTTGAAAGAAGTTGCAGTTGTATTTCGACCTTCAACACATAGAAGGGTTAACGGTACATAAGCGATCCGTTTCCAGTAAAATCCCTCATGTGTCCACAAACTAGATTTTGAGCACTCATACGACTTTTTACGGTATATAAGAACAGTAACATCCCGGGAGGGGAAAGTACTCCGTTTTCCCCCACCCCCCGCCCCTTCTTTCCCCGTCCCCTCCCACTTTGCGCTGCTACGGATGCTGGCTTATATATCAATCGGAAGTAGGGTATTTCCACATTATTAGACATCGTTAACTAAACAATAAAATTGCAAGCACATCAGTTAGGATGTTGGATAATATATGTCCTTTTGTCTGGCGGTGAGTTTTAGAATCTGAAGCCCCAATCACTAAAGTACAGCGGTCTACGCTTTCAAAGCTTTGTAACCGCTCTGTTTTGCGAAATGGCGGCTGAGTGAACGTGGAGAAAATCTTGGAGAATATGGCCACTGAACTGCTTCTATCAGCTTCAGTGACATCCAAAACTGCTCTTTCTACAATCGGTGAAATTCAGAGCGGATTGATAATCATTTCTTGACAAACTCCAAGCTTGGATTACCCAAGGAAGTTCACCAGACGTGCTTAATGGCGGATCAAAAGGTAATCTAGCTATAAAATTATGATACGTTTGTGTGGCGAATGACGGCTAGAGTATTGTAAAGTGTCCGCTTGATATAGTCCCGCTAAAGGTCAACAGTTGGCGTAGCAAACACATTTTTAAAAGTGTAACTGGTTACAATAACTTACAAGCTCTGGAGATGCAACGAAAAGAAGCCAGTGAACATTTTACTCAATACACGAGATGTAACCTGCATCTAAACTATTTGTCGCTGCGGTCGAATAAGAAATTTTACCCAGCAAATCATTTGCTTTGCAAACTGTAAACAGGAGCTCTTGGTTGCAGTGAAATTGAGCAAAATGTCTGAATAATATACCCTAGCTATGTCTTGGACCTATTCATCGCGTAATCATCGTCCAAATATAGAACTACATTTGGCGAGGAAATATGAACGGGTAATTGTCCGAGGATATTATCATTCTGTTCCGAGAAGCGTTGCTCGAGGGCAACAGATAATCAAAATGTCCAAGACCAATCATGTATCGTTTATTAACAATAAATAATTGTGCTCTGCACATTTTATTCCCGCCGGCTTTTCGTTGTCCATAGCAGCTCCACGCAAACTACTTTCCTCCGGTTAGTGTTAGCTGCTGGCAGTTGCAAGGATAGCCTGGGAAAAAAATCCTGTCTTCAGCGGGATTTGCACGATGCCGGTGCGACGCAGTAACCACTGAGCTATGAAGCCGTATGGGAGCTGGTCAAGTGTTTGTCTCACTATCACTCAATTCTATTACTTGATGCTCATAACTACCTCTCACTAATCCACATAACGTGTGTCAGAATTTAAGCAGATTGAGAATGTGATGTACTGAGAAGACCTGCAGGTAAGCCATAGTGAGTCGTAACACAGAGGGCGATCAAAAAAGAAATCTGACTTGAAATGGGCGCGCATGCATGCCATTTTGAGCAGCTGTAAAACAAACAAAGTTGGAGCAAAGATTTATTACGAGTTGCTCAGTTCTAGCAATAGAGTCGGTAAATACAGCGTTGCTTGAAAGCTGGATCTGAAAACTCAAGGAGGGCCGAAAATCAAGCATCATAGATACATGAACGTACAATCACGGCTTATTTTCGATTCACCAGTCGTTGCACAAAACTGTGGAAAGAACAGCAAGTTTTTTTGTAGTTCGTGCAACACTTGTAGACCTCAAGACTTAACCAAGAACTCAAAATTGAACTGTAAACTCCTTACTCGCATTTACGTTGTGCACGAGAAAAACTGGGCTTGCACACGAGGCGAAATTTGACCTCTAGTTAGATAAGCGACGAATGATAATCAACGGAAGTAACACCTCTTACAACAACGCATTTCGGCGGTGTCGGAAACCAGTGATTTCTAGTCGTGATTTCCTGGGAGCTCATTTTGGAGGAACTCTATTTGGGCAGGGCTCATGGAGCTGATGGTCTGATAACCCATTCTGTCAACACCCTTTCCTAGCAGGGGTTTCCTCATTTCGGGGCTTGCAATCCCGTTTACCCGAACCCATCCTCTCTCGATGTCATCTTCACTGTCTCTGTTGTTTAATGCTTCAGACAGTGTGGGATCTGTAGCGAAAATAATGACAGAGACAAACCAGTGTGATTAGAAATTCTTTGGTGTCGTTTGTTTGTCAAGCACATTCGTTTTTCATAGCCGATGATTAATTAGCACACGAGCATGAAGACCTGGGCCTGGTTGCATAAAACGCTAACGCCCGGATCTAGACGTTAATAACAATAGGATTAACTTAATTTCCGTTGTTATTAACGTCTAGTCCCGGTCGTTGGTATTTTATGCGACCGAGCCCTTTCACTGCCAAAGTTGACTCAAACTAGGAATCATCTAACTCCTGAACTGTCAAATGAACTGAAAGTGTCAGCGAGCACCGCACACTTACCTTGAGAGTGCTTCTGGGACGCCCATTTCCTTAACATGACGTCTTCCTCGATCTGATTCTGTAGCTCGTCCGGCAGTATTCCTTGACCATCGTTTGGAAGCACCAGTAACCCGGCTGACCGGCCTTCCGAATGGTCCCCAGATAACGAAGTCCTTTCATGAGCAGGGGGATGAAAAACAGAGTCTGTTTTTCCTTTTCTGTCAATCACGGGACTCCAGAGTTTACTGCTGTGTAACTTGTTAAGAGAATTGTCCCAACCAGTTTTTACCTTGGCGTAGATATGAGTATGAGCAGATTTAGGACTTCCAATCACCCTGTCAGTTCCTTTGCCGTGGTTAGTTCTGAGCGTTTCCAGATTCCAATCCCTCAGCTGTTCATCAGTATTGCTTCCTGACCGATCAGATTTCTGAGGGCCCGAGCTGTGTGCTTCAACTTGAGATCCATGAACGCTGTGATGATATTCAGAAATGTCTCCTGTATCAGGAGGCCAGGACGTTTGTGCTATGGACTTCACTATCATCTCTCCTGGACTTGGTTCGTCGGGAAGAGCCACGCGATAGGATATAGTTGTCCTCGGCTTTGCTCTAATTTGCTTAGTCTGGAATAACTTCTCTCCTTCAGAAGACGAAGAATACTAAATTGATAAAACGTCGTAAAATGTCGCTGACTAGAATCTCGCATTGCAACATGCGCTTGGGTCTCTTGCAGGAAGTCGCTCACACTGAATCGAAGTTAGGTTGTCTGCCGAACGAGTGGCTTTCACTATAAACAACACGAGTTGCCAAGCTCCCTGAGTATTGGCATAATGTTTAAATTTTTTCTCCCTTCATGCAATATTTCTCCCTTCAAGTCTTTGACAACAGGTTCTACAGTTCGACAGGTTCTGTAGTTGCAGTGAGTTTGAGCTGAACGTTTTTGCAGTGATGCTATGCCTGAAGAAACAAAAGCATTCCGCAGAATTTCCTGGACATATTTTGAGCCAAAGCGACGTGGCTGCTAAACTGACAATCCCTTCAAACAAAACCCATAGCCCGGTTGTTCAAAACACGATTAAGCTAACCCCAGACTACAGTAAGTCAAGTAAGACTATATATCTTAGTCCGGCATACAAAACAGGAAACATTCTGGATGTTTGAGAGAAGTTGGTCCGATCAAGAATATCGAGAACGTTTAGCGCGCGACAGCTGAAGAGTAAAAAGTAAAGGGTTTGTATGTGAAATTTGTACTGACAAGAAGGTTGAGCAAAGTACTGACCGGCAGGGATTTCCTAGCTCAAATCAGTAGTACATTTCAAAAAGGTTTGGGGAGATATCTAAAGTAAAGTGTCACTGTGCTCCTGGTCTTTCTTGGTACATCACACTCTCTAAACTACCAGAAGGAACAACGCTTGATCAACTTAAACTATAACGTTATACTCAGAGATTATCTATACGCCAAACCTAACTTCCCGGCATGCATCTTGCAATGCGTGATTCCTTTCAGTCTGGAAAGTATATTATCACTTACCATTAATATAAATAAAATGCACTATGATAGGAAAGGATCAAGGTAGCTCAGTTAGATGAAACAAGAGAATATAAACTAATTCCTACATTTTCGGGTGGCAGTCTGCTAAACAACATTATTATCTGACAAAACTGAAGACGTGCTCTCATCCAGAAAAGAAGTCACAGTTGCGATCGTCTGCCATTATGTTTGCCAAGAACCGACTAATGACATCATTTCTAAAGACAAAATAATGTTCTTTTCCAGAGACAAATGCGTGTTTGAAGGATGCTCTCTTTTATAGGAATTTTAAATAAATCATGCTTTGTTGTCTCAAAACTTTGTGATGCACATTTTCGCAGCAAAGTTTGCCGCCGAAAAAAAAACAAACGAGTTTATTTTGGTTGATTGATTTACTTTATTTTCTTCTAAATAACATCGCAGCACCATTGTACTGGTACATTCTAGCTCTCACCTACTTTATCCACTCGTTTGCTTTGCTCATCCTGTCGTGAATCCGCCTGATCTGCGAGGTCATCGACCATTTTTGCATGTTTGGCGATGGCATTTTCTGCTCTATTGCCCAATTCTTCAGTTTCCTTTTCTTCAGGGAACATAAAAATTGCCAAAAAAAAAAAAAGAACTGGAGTATGCAGCAGCAGATCACATTGGGTAAAACTTAATTTCTTTTTGCAATTCCTTAAGTTGCTTCACTCCAACCGTGCGAAGGTCTCATTCACATCAATGTGTTTTTTACCCGCCAGTGGACTGAATTTCATTTATCCGAACTACTTTCGTCGCCTCCAAAAATCTGAGTTAAACTCCTTTCGTTTCGTTTGTAGAACTCCTGATAATTCGTGCCTTAAACCACACATATGCTAGCAATCTTAACATACCTTTGGAGTCCATTTTGTCGTCCGCAGACGTCATAACTGCATCTACTTGAGAACTCGCTTTTTTAAACTTTTCCTCCAGGTTGTGATTGTCGACAAGGTTTGCGTTTTTCTCAATTGCATCTACCATTGCATCACTTTGTGACTGAACCTTTTTATCCTGCTCTTCGATCGCTGTTGCCATGTCGTTATTCTTAGATTCGACGTCATCTGCATGTATTTGTGAGTGACAGAAAGAAGATATGTGGGCTTGTGTCGCACTATTATTCTGCTGGAACAGTCCCAGAAGAATGCGTGGCCTAAGCATCCATTGCCCTCTCCTCCATTTTCCATTTCCCGAGTCATGCACGGAACGAACGAATGAATAAATGAACGGAATCGCATTCCACAAGGGCTATTGGGAATTTTCGCCTGAATTCTGGCGGGAAAACTACGCTCACATTTTTTTCGTCACGGTCAGCTGACTCTGTTTTCAAAGTCTGTTTTTTTGAAAATCGATATTCAGTGTGTTCTGTACTCTTATACCGGAATAATCCCAAAAGGACAGTCCTTAGTTTCGGGAGGAGTCTGATATTATAACAAGGGAATGCGGATGAAATTTTAGCCGTGAAACTGTTAGAGGGATTTTGATCTGAGCTGAATTCGATCGTGGATAGCAGGTAGCCAAAATACACATGCAAAATTAACCAGAACTGTTTTAACCAAAATAAGTGGCAGTTGTTTTCTTTAGCATTAAAGAAAATAAGATAGAACGGGCCGATCGGATTGACTCAACCGTGTAGATTGAATTACAAAATCTAACGAGATTATTGATATGTTTCCTTCGTGTGATCTCACATTAAAACCAAAGAAATAAGTAGTGGCTCTTTAGTATCGGAGGTGCTATTTGTTATAGTTTTTAGTTTAGATAGAGCTTGTTCCGAAATAACGAACCTGAGATTCCGATAGCGGGTAACAGAAGTAACACCAGCAGACCAAGTGGCCCCATTATTGATTTGCTGCCTCCACACGAGATAAACATGTGCCGTGTCAGTGGTCGGGGATAACTAGTCCATGAAATTACTTCACAAGCGTTTTATCACGGCTGCGGATTCCTGAGTCAGTCAGGAAAAATAAATCTGAAACTTAAGACACTAAGTTTCATTCGAGACCACCAAAATCTGGTGTTTAATATTTGACGAGGTGTTTTGGCTCTCCGAGTGAGGTCATGAGCGGCCTCTCTCTCGGGCTAATCCAGCAGAGCACTTCCGGAACAGCCGGTTAGCAAATAACTATTGTTGTGGCGTTTGACGTAAAACACACAAGGGGCGGAAAGAACGACATTTTTCAGTTGTATAGGCAACGGAAGACTCGCTCGTTTAATACTTCACTGGCAAACATGCATGACTTCGGAGAAAGGGGGTGCGCTAGCGGGAAACTTCAGCTATAGCTAATTGAGACATCAGTGTGACCACAACATATCTTGTTACTGCTCATTGACACGCGGTTTGACTCTCAACTGCATTTTTGTGCGATGAAATCCTTGGCTGGCGGCGTTTTATTAGTGGCACTTTTTGCAGTCGTCATCCAGGGTAAGTCTATACGGTTTCAAATTGTAATTTATTTAGTACCTGACTTCAGTGTAGATCGTTGCAGTACATTATAATGCCGCTTACTTTCTTCAAATAACATTTGGTCAGCATTTAATTATCTTGCACCCTTGGTTCATCATTTGAATTGGAGAACAAATATCAGCTGCACAATTCGGTTACTTCATGCAGGCCGGTCTAGATATTCAATTTATCAAAAACCGTGTTCGTGTTTCTCTGAATACGTTTCAACTTGTATCGCATATAAGCAGCTATGGATACAGCTGACCCGTGATTTTGGTTTCTGTTGACAAACAGAATCGTACAGTACTCTTGCTTCTTTCTCAGAAAGACTTTGCCATAAAAAAGAACTGCGTCTGTTTATGATTCACCGAGATCCGAGAATCACTTTTAATATTGTGGTGCCTCGATTCCCATTTGATCTTATCAGTACGACGCAATATTCTCACATCCGGTGTTTCACATCCGGTGTATTTGCGATAAGTTCTTCTTTGCATAGACATCTGTGTAATCTTCTTCATCTTGACAATTTGTGCAACCAAATTCATTCCCTTATCCGTGAGATCTTTGAACTACCGTAGCAACTGTTTTGCCCCCTTTCTATATTTTTCTTTTGCCATTCATCCATATATATATTTAGTTCTTTCTCATTGCTTCCCAAAGAGGAACTGATTCAGCGCACTGACCGTCGAGTTTTGATCTCACATTCCGAGATTTTGTCGACAGCACACGACCTTCACCGACCACCTTCCGAACGTGTACCGCCTGCAATACCGAGCAGGTGTAACTTGTTCATACGTGTTCCAATGTTCCATGTTGCTTCTTTTTCCATCTCAGGCGAAGACCCCACGATTTACATCGACAAAACCCTGATTACAAAAACTCGCGGAGAATGCGTGGAGTTGAAAGCGCACCATTACTATTCTCTGTGGCCAAACTCTGAGTTTGTGTGGTATAAACACGGGAAGGTCGTGAAACAGGACGAACGAATCACTCTGGAGACTGACGAGAAATCCAGAAAGACAACACTAAAGATCAAAGACCTCAAACCAGACGATGGCGCTTTATACGAAGCTAAAATCGTGACAAAAAGTTTTAAGGGGACTAAGATCGACGAAATAACCAGACATTGGCTGTCTGTTACAGGTATGTGTGTGTGTGTGTTTGTGTGTCACGTGATCTTTTTTTCAGTCCACGAAAAAGGAGAGAGAGAGAGGAGGGGGGGGGGGGGGGGGGGGGGGGATGGGGTTTAGTGGTGTACCTTCATTTGTTTCAAACCCAGGGGAGGGGGTACTCCATATATGAACCATAACAATCTTTGTTTTGCTGTTACCGTTGTCCTGTTTCAGGAGGAAGCCATGAGCATGAATGTATTTGTGTGTTTGTTTTCTCACTGCTTAGACTGCAAACCTTATGAAAAGAAGTTGGATTTCGACGATTGTAAGCCGGCGTGCGCTGGTAAGAAAGACCCGCATTGACTCCGAGTTAGCAGTTTTGTTCCCTTTGTGTAATTTGTGTCATTCGCACTCGACTCCTCTATTGAATTGTCCAGTTGAGATCTTTTGTGAGGGCAGACATTCATACATACATTTGTATAGACAGAATGACAGACAAACTGGCAAGGCAGATGGCCAACGCAAGAATGCATGTGTTCATCTTGGACTTGTCTGATAGACAAGCAAACAAGTAGGCCCTGTAGTTGCAGGATCTGCCCTGTATAACCCAAATTCAAGACGCGACCGCATTTCATCATCTCAGGCTTTTTGAGTACCAGAAATGGAATATAGACATGCAACATTTTTTCTAGGTCCAAAGCATATAAACATCAGTTGTGGCAGCTCTTAAAAATTCAGGAATGCTAATATTTTTATGGGAAAAGTTGCCGTGCTATATATAAGATATGTTATGCTTTTGTATTTTGGGTTTGTAGCTGCCTGTCCAGAAGACTGGCTACATTCCAATGGGAAGTGCTTCAAATATTTCAAAGAAGCCAAGACATGGGTGGACGCGTATTATCACTGCAAAGCGCACGGTGCAAAGTTGGCCACCATTGAAAGTTCCGAGGAAAACAGGTTAGGAAAACAAGACACAACTCGAGTCCTTCCCAACACAACGCAACGCAACGCAACGCAACGCAACGCAACACAACACAACACAACACAACACAACACAACACAACACAACGCAACGCAAACACAAACGCAACGCAACACAACGCAACCGCGCAATTCTAACGTGATTGATGTAAAAGGCTGTTCGAGGGTACGGAACACTCGACGCAGAATTCTAATAAAGACAGTTATATTTCTGAGAAAGAACATGTGCCCCTTATATCCACAGCCTTGTGGGGAATCTTTTACATACGGGTGACGGAGGCTGGATAGGTTTGAATGACCAAAGCGAAGAAAATGGCTTCATCTGGAATTATGAGGGGAGTAGTCGGCCAAAGTATACTGCTTGGGCCTACAAAGAACCCGACAACTTCAACGGCTTCTGCAATACGGAAAACTGCATACAGATGCAAGTGTCGAATAAAAAGTGGAACGATGTCGTGTGTGATGCGAGGTTTAACTTTGTATGTGAAAGAAAAGGTAAGGAGCACGACCGCACAGCAAGTTATGAACCGAGTTTTTTCCTCGCCATATGATCCAAGCTCGAAGAGCGCGGATCATACAGTTGTTTTAAAAGTAAACAAATAAATAATGCATCAATTTTCTCATTCTCTGTCCATCTAGTATGAATTATAGATTCGTTATGTGTATTAAAATTTAATCAAATCGGTTTTTATTGTGTTCTGTGCCGAAGAACCGGCTTTGGCAGGATGGACATGCAACTTGGATGGCAAATGCTACAAGTATCTCAAAAATCCACTGACTTGGATGGAGGCGAACGAAAACTGCACTGCTATGGGAAGTACCCTGGCGAAGATTGAGAGCTCGTCGGAAAACAAGTTTGTCGGTGGCTTGATAGATGAGAACATCTGGATAGGACTCAACGACAGGGCAGAAGCCGGTGAGCAACTTCAATTTCTCCCGTAGTTTCTCACCAGAGATATATCATACAGTAAGGAGAACCTGGCTTTTAATACCTTGCTCAGATGAAAGTTGATTAAACTATCAATTCTCTCTACATCACTCATACATTTTCTTCTTAAAAGATTGAGAGAATCTGCATTTCGAGCTTGGTTATTTAACGTTTTATTTCATTTTAGGTGTTTACGTCTGGAATGACTATGGAATGGGCCAGTTCTCCAACATAATGACCTATGTCAACTGGGATGTCAAAGAACCGAACGATAGACATTACTTTACCAAAAGTAGTTGTACCGGTGAAGACTGTGTTCTGGTTAACAAACGAAGAGACACCACGAGCTGGTATGATGGGGACTGCAAGAAAAAGAAACCCTTTTTCTGTGAGAAGGACAAAGGTAATCTGCAAGAAGGTTGTTGGTTTTGGAGAGTGCTAGCAAGCTAGGTCAGTTGTGGTAAAATGCTTTTTGTAAATACTCGTGTCTATCTATTTTAAATATTTCGTGGAACAAGTACTTGCTCCGACAAAGAGCTAACGCTCTAGACGTCGGCTCAAACTTCTTAACGGCGTCCAGCTTTGACACGTCGTCACGATCCTTATTCGATTCACTGTACGCTTTTTTGCCACGTCTTTTCTCCCAAGTACAACTAGTTTTGCCACTGCATCCCGTCCCAAGACGTGGGTGTTTGGCGCCCGCGATCTTTATTCATCTGGTCAAGCGGCGCCCGAAACGCCGACGGCTGGGGACTGAGCCCAACTCTGACGGAGACTGTGATAATCAATATTTGTTTGTTTGTTTGTTGATTGATTTCAGGTCCTTACTTGAGCTTTTCCGCTTGGATTGCCATCTCCATGGGAGGCTGTCTGGTCCTCAGCATTTTTGCTGGTAGAGTGTACATGTCCGTCAGGCATCAGAAAGGCAGAAGTCAAGTCAAGCAAATGGTCGTGGACGCTATAAGTGGTGAAAAGAAGAGGAAAAGCTCTTTCTGAACACAAAAGTTTGTCAGCGCGACCGGAGTCACTGGGACTTTGCTGTTTCCTCCTCATCCCCCTTCCCCCCTCCCCCCAGCGAAATAAATTAGGACTATCGCCCCATTTGACTAGGTGGCGAATACGCCCCCCCCCCCCCCCCCCCTCATCTTTTTATACGCATTAGCGCACCATGTACAGGCCGTTGTTGTTCTGAAAGACATTCCAAACCAACCTCGTTCCCAGGCGGGGCCGGGGGCCGGGAGATGAAAGAGCCTGGGAACGAGATTGATTCTAAACAACTCCAGAAGGCGAAAAACGATATTCACGGGACCAATCACAGGACTGTAATGAAACAGTCGACCAATCGGCAGCTGGAGAGATAGCAATTGATCGCTTACGTGACCTGCCGCGAAATTGTTTTACTTGCTCCTGATTGTTTGGAAATAGCGAAAGTACCATGATGCTCTGCGCACGTCGTTCCTCGCCATCACAATTTTGTGATGCAAGCGCAAGAGATTGGGAACTTTTCCATTCTCTTGCCGTTTGCGCTTGCTTCATATTTAAGGTTTTAGAGCGGAATAGCCGATTCGATGTATAAATTTTTGATCATTACTGTGTCATTAAAATAAAAATAACAAACGGTTTATTGTGGTCCGATACATTTCTTTTTCTTGCACCAAAGGTGAAAATTATGAGCAAAGTTCGAGCTGTTTCAGAGAGCAGCTATTTTTTTGCCAAGGAAGCAGAGGCGGTTGAGCTTTGCTAAATGCACGGAAATGAAAACTGTCTTCAGAGTATTAATAAACCTGCCAGGAGTGCAAATTGTTGAGGACCCTAGCCCCCCCCCCCCCCCCCCTGCGCAGCTTTTGTCTCGCCTCATTCTTACTCCTGCACCGGCATCATGGGTAATCAATGGGCATCATGGGTAATTTTGACACCTTTGGCTGAGCAACCTAGCTTCGTGGTCATTCGTTGCGTTGGCGGTTTCGGGAATGGAGTTCGTTGTCGCTCTGACAAGATTTTCAAGTTTCCCAAAGTTTGGAATGGCTTACGGCAGGAAAGAAACCTCCAGAGTCCCCAAACGCCTTTGCTTTCCGGACTCCCTCAGCTAGGTCATCCACCTCGCTCGCAACTAAAGAACACATCAGTTCAAGGCGACCAAAAGCGTCCGGCTCCACGCCTAAACGAAGCTCCCTTTTACAGGTAATTTAGTTTTGGGTTCTGTTGTTATTGTTTGTCGCTTCTCCCCGTTTCCTCGATCTCTTTCATCTCGCCTTCTCAGGCCATATGCGAGCTCAAGTTTCCTTCCCGTGCTTTTAATATGCAAAACGCATTTGACACCTTGACCACACCCTCGTGTTAATCTGTTTGGCCTTCACTCTTTTCTCCCTTGTCGCGTATCCCTTCGTTGCACTCTCGTGTTTTTTTTTCTGTGTCTTTAGGTTTTCATATACTTGTCTACTTTATTTTCCTCATATGTTTTGTTTCATTTTACCTTTCGCAATGCTTTTTACATACTTCTCTGCTTGCACAACTTCCCCTGTTTTATGGTCGCTTCGTAGCATTAGTTTGCATTCATTTCGTTTTTCCCTTCATATCATCAATCTTCCATAAATATTTTTCCCCCTGTCATCTTGTTTTGTTCTCCCAGTCACATTGCATTTTTTTTACTTCTCCTGTATTTTCACTTCCATATTCTATCTTATTCTCATTTATTTGTTAAACTAATTACATAGTTCTTTAGTTTTGTTGGTCATATGCTATATAGTGCCTAGTACACTTTTTGTTGTTCTATTGGTATTTGTGTGTATGTTGGTATTACACCCTATTGGGGCTTTTATGTCCCCAATCCAGCCCAACAATGGGCAAGCAGTTTCCATGCGACTCACTGCTGTGGAAGTTTGAATTCCTTAAAATTCAAAATTGTGCATTTTTTATAATTTTGTGATACAGTGCATTTCTTTTTTTCTGGTGATTGAAACTGTTTTCTGATTCGATGAACTATTTGGTAAACTTGTTTATGTGTAGGTTCTAAATATACTGTAGTATGATGTGTATAAAAGGTATTTTATCTCTCCCGAGTTGAGGTCACCTAATTAGCATTTTGCTTTTCACTGTCACTGTTGTTGTGCTTTTTCACAGACAGCAAAAAATACATAATATAATTCTCCCCTATTATATTCTATTTTTGTAAGTACCCATGCTCAATTTTCATCCATTACAATTTTACGAGAACATCAAAGTCCATGAGATGTAATTCCTAATGCACAGGGATGAGATTTAGAGGGCACGTGCCAGCAGGCCTTATTGCAAAATGTTTCTCGTGAAACTACCTACTGAGTCGCTAATAAGGGCATGTAATTGCACAAGGCTATCTAGACACTGTACCTTGAACTCATATCATATTTGGGGTAAATTTACGTGGTCCCCACGCCAGATAGGCTCATTCATAGCATCTGCTCGTCTGAGTAACAGCTACCACTTGGCAAACTCAGTTTTCTGCTTGACCTCACTGTGTTAAGGCTGTTTTCTTACCCCATGTTTCCTGTTCTCCCAACTATAGTCAGATGTTCTCCTCCAGCTGCTGCAGACTGTTCCAGGCTGACTTTCTCCAGACTGTTGTGGACTGACTATTCTGGGCTGACTTCCTGCAGACTGTTGTGGACAGATTCTTCTGGGCTGGCCTCCAATTACTGCATCATCCATTGTTCCATTTTCTATGTCCCCTCAAGTCCCTCGTTCCCTGTATGATCATTGTGTGCCTTTCCACCAACCTGATGATGACCATCATTCAACTCCACTGAAGGAGGAAGGGTGCAAGTGAATGTTAGCGAAGGGGTAGGCAGGAAGAGGTTCGAAACGGGACTCTAAGGAGACCGCAGGAGTATTGTTTTCCCTCTGGTGAGTTGTAGGAGTTAGGTGAGAGAGTTAGGACTAGAGTGGGGAGAATTCGCCTAAGCAGTGGTATGCATTTCAATCCTCGAAATGAGAAGAATGGGCAGGTGACTTGAGGACAATTGGGTCGGCTACAGGCAATCTTAACGACGGAGATGCACCCTCTGTCAGTAGTTTAAAATTGCCGCCAGTCGCAGGTGTTTCACAACCTCTGGAGCGTAGGGTGCATGACACGCAAAGGAAACCGTGACTCATTATATCCCAGCCTCTGACAGCCGCGGATGATTCCAATTCAAATGGATAATTCCACCCATTTAACTCATCTAGAGGGTTGTTATGAGTAGCACTGCCTAGGCGAATTCTCCCCATTCTGGTCCTTGCTCTCTCATCTAACTCGTACAACTCATCAGAGGGGAAACAATGCTCCCGCAGCCCCCTCAGGGCCCTGTTTTGACTCTCTTCCTGTCTATCCCCTCGCTGATATTCATCTGCATTCTTCCTCCTTCGGTGGGGTTGGCTGTTGGTTGGAGGGTAGATGGATAGGGACTGGGTCGTACAGGGGATTTGGGAGGGATGGGATTTGAGGGGAGGGGTGGGAGAGGGGGCCTGGGATGACCGTGAACGTGGTTGTGCAACCGTTGCCTCCCTTGGTGTACTTCCACCATCCCAGGCCCCCTCCCCCAACAGGATGCCCCATTCCTAACCCATAACCGTAACCCTAACTAACCCTGACCCTAACTAACCATAACCTGACCCTAACTTTACCCTAACCATGGCGCCCTAACCTAACCCAACATACCCAATGAATAAAAATGAATAAATTAATTTTTTATTTATTTTATTATACTATTTATATTATTTATTATTCTTTAATGTATGAATAAAGGATTAAAGAAAAACAAGTAAAGAAATAAACAAAAGGATAAATGAATGATAAAATAATGTATAAGTGAATGAATTGATTTATTCAAGTCCAAATTTCAAACTACCATACATCCATAATTTGCATCTAGCATGCTTCAGGGCCAGGCAGAAGTGATTTATTCAAAATTGATTTATTCAGAATTGATTTATTCAGAATTGATTTATTCAGAATTGATTTATTCAAAATTGATTTATTCATTCATGTATGCAGTTATTTAATTATTCATTTATTCAAACAATGAATAAATATATTTAAATAATTAATTATTCATATAATGAATAAATGAATTTATTAAAAAATAAAATTATTCATATAATGAATAAATGTATTTATTAAATTAATTAATAAATTAAAGGAATGAATAAATAAATAAGGGACAAGTTCCCAAAAGAGAGAATTTTCATTTAAACAGAGACTGTGTTGAAAGCTGTGTTGGCCGTGCCGTGCGATGATGGTTGATTAGTAAAGAAGGGAACTGATGGAAGGAAGGTACAGTAAGTCCAAATTTCAAACTATGATACACCTATAATTCACATCTTTAGCATGCTTTGGGGCCAGGCAGAATTAGGCATGGCCCAAGGGTGAGGGGGGTTGACCGGGGGGGGGGGGGGGGGGGGGAGTATTTTTATATATGAGCCATATAGGTATGTGCCACCCCGAAGGGTATTATTTTCAGCATTTTAGTCTGAAACAAGGTATAGATTTTAACCTTTGGTCTGGAATGGGGTCAGAGATTTTAATATTTGGTCTGAAATAGGGTCCAAAATTGCACATTTTGGTCTGAAACAAGGTTGAAAATTGCAAATTTTGGTCTGAAATAGTGAAATAGGGTTGAAAATTGCAAATTTTAGTCTGAAATGGTAAGCGTTTTCAGTGCAGGGTGGCACACTCCCACCCTTGGGGGGGGGGGGGGGTTGATTTTGTGAACTTAGCCACTTTCAAAGTTGGCAGGCCTGTTTGCTGAGAACTGTAATGGATCTCTGATAGATTGTTAATGCATGCTGAGAAGGGTGGTAACCTATATGGGGGTTCTTAAATCTCTGTTCAGGTCTTTGCATAGTTTGTTGAATACCAATGTACCCCATAAATCCACTTGTGACTAGTCCATTGTTTTATTCCACAGACTTCAGAGTTTTTCAAACAGTTGTTTCCTGAGCACAAGACTGCAGTGACTTCCTACTTTCCTGGAGTTTTGTATCAGGTGGGTGATGCTATAGATGATGTTATAGACTTGATGAAAATCACTACAAGATCACGTTGCTAGTAAAAATATAATTAAATCACTCATATGCAGGACAGACCTGTCATTAGATATCCACTTCGTGTGATCAGTCAGTGCCCTACTTACTATGTTTTGAAAGTTAAATTTAGTTCTTAATATTTCTATTTCTGATATTTAATATTTTATTCTTAATTTTTTTGTCAAGGCTAGACAGGCAGATCCCAGAATTTGCACTGGGCTTGTGTGCTGGAAAAAAGCTGGCTCTTCCATACTTCCTGGTTAAGAACAATGCTACAAAAGGGGGCATCTACTCTTAGTTGGACATTGTTATAGGGCCAATCTTGGATAGTGACTAGTGGCAAGTGCATTTAACCAAACAGGTAAGACACGAGAAAAGATCATTTTAAATATTCAAAAAACAAACACTGTAAATCCTACAAAAGTTCAAATTTATGATAAAACAGGGAAGGGGAGGAGAGGCACTTATTTAAATATTTGCAAATCATGGCCAGTTGGTCATTTTTTTAATTTGCAATGTAAAATGTTTGTGCATAAACAACATAGTGTTAACCTGTTTGCTGTATAGTTCTAATAGTGACTGACTCGGTGAGAAAATTTAGGTTCAGTTTTGTGTTTGTTAAAAAATGCATGTTTTCTTGTTTCATGGTTGTGCCTAATTGATGCACCCTCTTTTAATTAAGGAACTTCCTGCAAGAGTGGAAAGACAATGTCTGTGTATCAGTCAATCAGCCAGCCAGAAGATAAAAGAACTACTTCACCATCTCAAGTGTCCAATTAAATTGCTGACACTGTCCAGGCACATCCTTTAGGCATGTGGGAACTGTTAGTGATGTATATTCGTGGGTGTCATGCAGTATCAGCAAACTTAAAATGTATAAAGCAGGATTATTCTATTATTGCAAACTATTATATATAGAGCTGTTTTTTGATCACTGTTGAAAAACCAAAACCTAGGCAAGTACCCCACCTCACACAGAGGCTGAAACATGTTTTTCAACCAATCAGAATTAGCCAAGGTAATCTGTGTTGTTTTATGTTGAAGAAGAAACCAATCAGCAGTATGAAAACAATATTATTTCTTTTGTGAGAATATTGCAATCAGGTTTTGTTTTTGCTCTTGATTGGCCAAGATTGCTGCTGTTCAGTGAACTTGTTTTTGAACAAATTGTTTGAAAGTGTAGAAAATGGAAAGCCGATGTAAGCAATCAGATGATTACTTTCTACTGTCATCTGAAAATGGCTCTTTGCTGATGATCATCTAGATTAATATTTCTTGTTGCTTGTTTTTGTTTTTAGAAAAATTGTACATTTAGATATTTTTGAGATATAATTCAATTCTTGACTTAAATTTTGTGAAATTGCACACAAGTTTTTATATTGTATCTAAATTCATGCAAATGGTGGCAAATTATATGTACAAGCTCTTGTGTACCAGGATATAAAATATACAACTTATTATTATTGTCAGATCTTTCAGTTCTCTCTGTGCCTAAACAAACTCAAAAGTCAAACCTAGCCCATTGATGTGAAAGATGATAAAATGTTTACTGCAGAAGGATGGTAAAGATAGTGATCAATGATGCCCAATGGTGGTGAATAAAACATTGAATGCATGTTGCCTTTGTGTGATGCTAGTTTCTGTTCAGCATTTTATAATGGTTTTTGTACTCTGAGAATCTTGTGTAACATCCCCTTCCTGTTTGCATGAGATTTTCCCACATTTTATGCAAAAAAGACTCGAAGGAACTTTGTTAACCACTTGCCACAGAAGGTCGATATCGACTCCCCAACCCAACCCCATAGTAGTTTAAAATTACTGCCACCATTTTACTGATACCCTCCCCCCGCAGCTTTTTCCTCGCCCCATTCTAATTTGTGCACGAAAACGAGAAACTCGACCTAAAAAAACCAATGCATGCGCCGAAGTTGTTAGTCCTATTAGTACTGAGACTCTTTTGGCCCGTTTCGTTTCAAAGTTGGATTGCCTTGGAAACAGCTGTCCAATTGATATATATCACGTGACTTGATTGAAATCCTCTGGAAGCAAATTCCCACATAAGGATGGTTACCCCCTTCTGCAGTCTGATTATTATGTCAGCGGTCGCCCCACTGTATTAATAACTAACCAAATGTGAAGCAACGGTAATCTTCGCGCTGTTATGGTTTCTTTCTAGTTGCCATTTTCTGTGTTCGTGTTTGGTAGCATCACTCCAAAATGTAAATAAAAAAAGGATGATTTGTGAATGACTCATTACCAGCAGCTTCCCTCGGAGGTTCACCTCAGACCTCTCGGGGGAATGGGGACCAGCAACCTTAGCCCCTTGGGGGAATGGGGACGAGCAACCTCAGGTTCCTTGGGAGAATGGGGACCAGCAACTTCAGACCCTTGGGGGAATGGGGATCAGCAACCTCTGGCTTCTTGGGAGAATGGGGACCAGCAACTTCAGACCCTTGGGGGAATGGGGATCAGCAACCTCTGGCTTCTTGGGAGAATGGGGACCAGCAGCTTCAGACCCTTGGGGGAATGGGGATCAGCAACCTCTGGCTTCTTGGGAGAATGGGGACCAGCAACTTCAGACCCTTGGGGGAATGGGGACCAGCAACCTCAACTGTCAACATGTTCTCGAGGTAAACATTAATGGATATTGGCATTCACTGATATAGAGAAAATTAATCCCATTCCGCGTGTAACCTGGCAACTACCCTCCAGCAAAGAAAATGGCGTCTACAACGTCTACAACATATACATATTTATGATATATATTATAATGATACATTATAATAGGGTTACGTGAAGTACCAACCATAGGGGCGACCGCTGACATAATATAATCAGACTGCGGGAGGGGGTAACCATCCTTACGTGGGAATTCGCTTCCCGAAATCCTCGCGGGTGAATTTATCAAAGATGTCGCTGTTCAAGGCGAGAGACTGGTGGTCCACTTACACCGGCAACGACGAGGAGTTTGATTTGGGTTGTCTCTGTGTTGCAAATATCGACAACAGTTCGACTGATTCCGGTAAGGTGTACGGAGCTTGTATAAAAAACTTTGCATCTGTGCAGTTGTTGTTTATGTTAGGTATCCAAGCGAACATGGATATGAGCCAAACGAATGGCCGGTGCTTCACTAATGAATCGTTCTGGGTTTTGCCGTTTCTTTACGGCCTCATGGCAATATTTGTGCATCTGGCGGCTGTGTAATTTGCTTTACATTTGCATTTTGTACAAAACGATCGATTCATTTGTTGATGTAAATTTAGAACGACTTTGTATTGCGGAGAAGTGTCACTTAAACGATCTGGAAGGAATTTGTTGGATTGTTCTCTGGGATAAAACTGTAATCAAAAAATATTTTACTGTGGTGCAGTAATTTTTGATTGGAAGTTTTGACATGGATTAAGCCGTAAACAAATGTTGTATTTTTATTATCACATCCTGCTGCTGCAGACATATAATGCTGTGAATGTCAACGGATATCATGTCCAGGAAGCCAGTGTGATGTGATTTGAAGAGTTGATGGCATAAATATTTTGGGTATTCTTGCAGATTGAGAATGCAACCACAGAAAACTTCCTTGCAAAAAAATACTTGAAATATAATACTTACATTGTTGCCCTGACAAAGTGGACTTCAAGTCACAAAGAAGCCATGCAAAGGCATTAACAAACACCTTGCTTTTAATTGATATTGAAAAATTGACTTAGCTTGACCTAGCTTCTGGGTGGCCAAATGATGACAAATTTGACTCGACTTGACTGAACATTTGAGCTCAGTCAAAGTGTGGGGCCAAGTTGGACCAAGTTGAGGCAGTTGAACCATGGCAAACCGAGTTATGTAGGTGGCCAAACATTGCCCAGGTCAGGAGTCTGTTTGGCCAGGGCTTTATACTGATTGTTGCTTCAGCTTACGTTTACTGGTATGTGTCCTGTTTGATTCATTTGTTTTTTTCAGACTTCTCTTTTTTTTTTGTTTCAGATAAGATCATTGTTGGAAGTTACCATGGAATTCTCAGAATATACTCGCCCAAACCACCAGGCTTCAAGCCTGAAGATCTTATGCTGGAAGTGCAGCTCCACCAACCTATATTACAAGTTGAGGCTGGAAAATTTGTTTCGTGAGTATACAGAACATACACTTTACTCCCAGGAGCCATCAGCTTCAAGTTTCTTTCCTGGCCACCCATGTCAACCCAAGTTTTGAAATGGATAGCCAAACCAATTTTCAAGTTGACCTGAGTCCCAAAAACACCATGAGAAAAGCTGGTCAAGTGGCCAAACCGTGAAAAACTTGGGTTGATTTGAGGTTGACCACAGTCAACCAAGGTGTCAGTAAGCAGCCAAACAATAACGAATTAAACCAAGTGAAAAATGTGGGTTGAAATGGGAGTCCATTTTTGGTCAGGTCTTTAGTTTGTCACTATAGAGATAATATTATTAGGTGATTTACTGTACTTCATGTGTTTTATTGTAGAGGATCTGATGCTCTTCAACTTGCCATCCTCCATCCAAGAAAACTTGCAGTATATAATGTTTCAAGTAAGTATTTAAGTGACATGTTTCTTTGTACAGCTTATACATGAATGGCGCAGATTCATCATTGTTGATTTTAGGTGGTGTCTATTGTGATCTGCTTTGAAACTTACATATATATGATAACTCTAGTTTGGGCCTTAGTAATGTCCTGCCATTCATTTCACTTTACAGTTGTCTCTGGTGCAGTGGAACATGGTCATCACTATACCCTCAACTTAGCTCATGAACACATACTGGAAAGAACAGCATACAACATGACATATGGACCCTTTGGTGGTGTGAAAGGCAAGTAAAGTTCCCAAATTTTCTTGAAACAGCAATGTATATTTTCCTAACAATTTGCTTTGTTTGAACTATATATGGGCTAGTGAGTCATGGCTACAGCTTGCATGCTGCGGAAAATGTTTTCCTTGCACCTGCTTAATCCTGGATTTCATTTAATTTAATACTGGCTTTAACTTAAGCTTAATCTTCAGTTGTACTTTACTCTCTCTGAAAACATTGAAGAGTGTTTTTGAGATCTCGTGGTTGAATAGAGTCAACACTGTCTATCGAAGACATAGGAGAACTCACATGTACATGGGGACGTTTTTAGTCACCAGAGACATGATAAATTTATACTTTATACTGTACTGCATAGACCAACATTGAATTTGTTATCAAGTGGTTGAATTGTCCTTGGTTAGCTTGTATTGTCCTAACTGTAGTACATCATCTGTTTCAGACCACAGACTTTTGGTAATGTGTTCACCTTTTTCATCTGACCATTATGTATTTTTTGTTTCTTTTCTTTGGCCATCAGGAAAAGATTTCATCTGTGTTCAGTCCATGGATGGGATGTTGTCATTTTTTGAACAAGAGAGCTATGCATTTGGTCGTTTTTTACCTGGTTTCCTGCTTCCTGGTCCCCTCAAGTATGTAAAGAAGATAGACTCATTTGTAACTGTGAGCTCATCGAGGATGGTGGAGTCTTACAAGTAAGGATTTTTATTGGTTGTATTGCCAAGCTTATAAAATCTCCAGATTCCAAATCAAACAATTTTTGCGAAAGATGCGGTGATGTAGTGAATATAAGACTGGTCTTTCTTCTGAGCAAGATATCAAAGTGTTCTAGTCCATTGCATTCATTTATTATATATCATTCAATTTAAAATTATAATCAGTTACTGGAAGTGAAAGAATTTAGGTTTCTAGCAGCAGTAACTAGGACCATTCTTGGGACCAGCATTGTATTCTGATTCCAGAATGGAATGGCCTCAAATGAAGGGACCCTTAGCACTGATGGTTTTTATTGGTTATTTTCAATATTTTTGTTTTTCCCCCAGATATCAGACCCTTGCTGTTGCTACAGATGCCAACTCCAAAGAAGATATTGGGAAAAAGAAAGTTACAGGGAAACGATTAACGGTATGTGTGATCAATACCAGTACAGTAATTAGTGTGTGCTTTTTAGTCAGTAATACAGTACACCACAGTGTATATATTTTCGTTCACTTTTCTCACATTTGAGAGTTTTCTGCATGAAGTGGTATCAGCATTTTTTCCCACTGTTTTATTATGTCCCAGCATCAGGAATTAGAACCAGTTTTTATTCACTTTTTGTTGTAAAAAACAGTTGAGTGACTGATTTTTGCCATGTGTGCTTTTATTGCAGGTGGACTGGTCTTCAAACATCGGGGAAAATGCAATTGACATGTGTGTCCATGATGGGGATGGTGACATGCTCTCAATATTTATTTTAGGTATATTTTGCCATAGTTACCAATAATTTATCAACTGTACCTGCCAGTAACCTATACCAGTTGTTTATTTATTTATTTATTTTTGTTTTGTTTTTTGTTTTATGTCAGAAATTTTATGTGCAAACAAATAGAGTGTTAAAGTGTGACGTCACTTTTTAAATTTTGTTTGCTTACAGGTGAAAGATCTGTGTATTGTCTCAAGGATGACGGAACTGTGAGATTTATGAAAAAGCTTGAGTACAATGCAAGCTGTTTTTTGCCTTATGAGTCAGGTATGATCACTTCGGAACTGCATGTTGATGGCTTTACGATCTGCAGTGTTGATTCACCTATGCTTGCTGACCCCGATAACAACATTTTGTTTTGTTTTAGAAAATGAAAATATTTTTTTTTTATTTCTGATCTAGCAAAAGAAGGAAGCATTAGTTCAGTTATTGGCACACACACCAAGAGTTTGATGGTGTACTGTGATGTGACTCTGATCTGGGCGGCACAGTTGCCTCATATCCCAGTGGCTGTGAGAATAGCCTCATTTCAGTAAGTATTCTGCACTCTTGTAACAGGATAAATTATGTAACTACTGTATGTTACTCAGTTGTAAATACAACTAAAGATTCTGGACAGGTACGTGTTGGGAAGTCGCTCCATGAAATTTAGGTATTCAGTGCTCGACATTAAGGTTTTAGGTTGGTTGCCCTTCAGACTGTAGATTGACTTCAAGCAATAGAAAGTTTCATAATTTCTAGTTGCCCGGCCCAGAATTTACCTGCCTGACCAAAAGTTTTGGCTGCCCCAGGCAAGCGGGCAACCGTTTATGTCGAGCGCTGGGTTTTGCACTAGTTTGTGTTTTCCTTTAAAGTGTTATTGAATATTTTATTATTATTTTCAGAGAATTGAAGGGAGTAATAGTGACTTTAGATGACACTGGCTTTTTGCACTGTGCATATCTTGGGACTGATCCATCTATGATGGTTACCCCAGCTCCTGAGGCTCGGGACATTAATTATGAGGTGAAAAACTGTAACTGTTGCAAGAACTCATGGCATTTTCTTCAAGACGATTTTGTGGATACACGTACATCACAGTAGCTCATTGATTTTCATCTGATTCTATCTGTAATAGGAAGCTGATACAGAGATGAGGGAATTACAAAAACAAATACGAGAATCAACTGTTGCTTCTGGTATGTACTGAATGTACTCGCAGACTGTGTACATGCATATATATTTCAAAATGTGATACCTGTCATTGCCCCCTTGCAAAACAGTAAGTTACTACAGTACATGACATTTGTTACTTCATGACACTTTCACACGACATGTTCTGCATAATGTTGCTGATAAACCACTTTTGTATTTCAGAAATACTTCCTCGTACCAAGCAAAAAGACGAACTCATTCTGCAGCTCCAAGTCTCGTCAAGCTTAGATAAACTATCGGTATGAAATTGTGTACGTCAGTCTTCCCTCTCGAGAAGTCTGATCAACTATCATCAAAGTAATGTCATATTTCCAATTGATTCTGGATTTCTCATATGTGGTAACCATATTTATCACTTGTGGATGTGTCTTGTATTGTAGGAAAGTACGGCAAATGAGGGTGAAGAGGCATTTCCATCCATCACAGTCACGGTAAGCGTCTGATTATTCTTTTGTGATATAGATTAAGCACTCTATTATCTGTGCTTGTGTGTGCGCGTTCAAGGTTTACCATAACGTCAAGGTACACGTAGAAGAATGGAAATTGAAAGACAGAAATAATGAGAAATTTTGCGTGAGGAGATGGGCTTGCTGGAATTGGCTTGAAAGAAATTCTAAAAGGATGGGGCTGTGGGAGGCATTCTAGTGTTATCAGTTAGTAACCAAAGGTCTTGCAACATGGAACGCAAAACATTGCCTCGTGTAACCGGATCTCGAGGAGTATAGGTGAACCAGAATGAAAGAAAACGTGGTGAAATAGTCGTTGCTTTTCCTGGTTTATAGTTTTTGCCTTGTTCTTGTCAGGTGACTCTAAAGTCCATCGCGCCCAGTCCACTGGAGAACGTGGTGCTAAGCATTATTGCGAATGCTCCGCTCATGTGCAACAGATCCTCTATAGTCTTCCCTATTATCGGTGAGTACCGACAAAATGTAGTGAACAAGCGCGTCTCTTGTCCAAGGCAAACTTCTGCTTGTGATGCACAGTTACTGCACATTGTACGTCAAGTGCAAATGTCGGACTCTTAGAGAACGGATTCTTTGTTTAAAGCTTTACTTTCACGAGCGATGCAAGCACAAGCTCAAGCATTTCATAGTGAAAACAGTATCCCTTTCTTTCTCTTCTTCATTGTGGTTTTAGGTGACCGAAGTGAACCTGTGTCTGCAGAATTTTCGTTTTATTCCCGTGGTGGAATGATCCCAGGCTCATTAAGAGCGACCATCACAGCCACATATATGACCAAGTCTGGTAAGTTGTACACTACTTACAGAGCTTCTAGCTGTTCCCTCCGAAACTACCAAAGTAGACTTTGTCTAATGTTTCCTTTTGGATAACGTTACAACAAAAGTAGTAGACTACGACAGACGGCCTTAACTTTCGATTCAAGTAATTAATGTTCATGATTTCGTACCCAGGTAAATTTTGAAAATTCTATATAGTGCTTTAAAATCTTATGTAGCCTGCGTGGCAAACGTTTCCGTAAGTTTCTGAGCGCATTCGACGACTTTTTCGATTTTGGCCGCGCGAAACTTGGGGCGAGCGCAAAAAGGACGCGAGGGGAGGGGGGCGGGGAGTTTCCTTCGTCTCCTCCCCCTCCCCCCTCACCCCAATTTTTGCGCTCGTCCCATGTTTCGCGCGGCCAAAATCGATAAAGTCGTGGTATGCGCTCAGAAACATACGGAAACGCTTGCCACGCAGGCTAAGAGGTTTCACATTTGACTAAGGAACCAATCAGGATTTTGGTTATGCGGTTGTTCAAGGAAAGTGGTCTCTTTGGAGAGGTGTTCCACTGTAGGTTGTATATGAAAAATCGCGGTTTTGGGCGAATATAACGAGCTGATCAGACTTTCAGTTCTCTTAGCATTACTTGTAACAGTTTGTTTGATGCAGGCGGGGAGAATTTGACTGTAAACAACATAGAGAGTTACAACGTGTTTCTTTGGTTGTTTGTTTGTTTGTTGTTTCAGGGGCCCCGCGAGTTGTCCAAGCCATCCCTTACTTTCCGTTAAACCTCGTGTGCAGAGGGTGCCAGCCATTAAAAACAGCCGTACACAAGGTAAAGATGGCATCGAAAAAAAAAAAAAAGCTAAGAAAAATTGTGCAAAATTGGAATCCTATCTGAAAACGATTCCTGTCACGATCGTATTTTGATTCCGTACCAAGTTTAAGATTGTTCAAAAAGTAGATGGCAAACGTTTAAAAAAATCGGAAATTCTCTCAGATATGTTTTGTTTGTAGACGAACAAATTTCAGTGTCCTTTAACCTTTTTTAATTGCCCTAATTTGTTAAGATAACGGTTTTTTATTCACAGCAAGTTAGTGAGGATGCCAATAATATGCAGTGCCCTCTTTCCCCCTCAGCTCACTGTGGACACAAATAAATCGCCTGTAAATCTCTCCGAGTTGTTTCCTGGTAAGTCCTGCCATTTTGAATTTGGTGACGTCACTCCTCGTCTTTGCTGGACATGAGATGGTGAAAGTTGTTGCTCTAAACTCTATATTTTTTTCTTTCATTCCACAGACATGATTAGTGATGCACTGATACCCCTATCAGCGTTAGGAATCCAATATTACGGTGGTCCAGTTGTGACTATATTGGCCTCTAAAACGTCGCGTAAGTGATCTACCAGCTTTACGTTTTAACACTCAAACATTTAAGAAAGAGAAAACGAGAAAACAATACTGATGTTGTATCTACAAGGGTTCTTACAAATAGAAAGTCGTTTCGAAGGATCCTCTAGCTCAACGCCCGGGGCTAGGAAAATTTGACGTTAGACTTAGTGACTTTCTTTCTCATCTCCGTAGTCCTTTCTTTGCTTCAGAGAGATACAGAATCCAGTGTGATGCGTTTGAAGGCATGTGGCTTGTACTTCAAGAGCTCGTCAAGAGATTGGAAGCTCATTTCAAGAAAGCCAGGGTATGTATAAATGAAGTTGTATCAACCCACCGGTCATTTTGGTGCATCCCTTCCAGTCAATACAAGGGATGCACCAAAACGACCGGTCATTTTGGTGCATCCCCTCCAGTCAATACAAGGGATGCACCAAAACGACAGGTCATTTTGGTGCATCCCTTCCAGTCATACAAGGGATGCACCAAAACGACCGGTCATTTTGATGCATCCCTTCCAGTCAATACAAGGGATGCACCAAAACGACCGGTCATTTTGGTGCATCCTTTCCAGTCAATACAAGGGATGCACCAAAACGACCGGTCATTTTGGTGCATCCCTTCCAGTTAATACAAGGGATGCACCAAAACGACCGGTCATTTTGGTGCATCCCCTCCAGTCAATACAAGGGATGCACCAAAACGACCGGTCATTTTGGTGCATCCCTTCCAGTCATACAAGGGATGCACCAAAACGACCGGTCATTTTGATGCATCCCTTCCAGTCAATACAAGGGATGCACCAAAACGACCGGTCATTTTGGTGCATCCCTTCCAGTTAATACAAGGGATGCACCAAAACGACCGGTCATTTTGGTGCATCCCTTCCAGTCAATACAAGGGATGCACCAAAACGACCGGTCATTTTGGTGCATCCCTTCCAGTCACTAGAAGGGATGCACCAAAACTACCGGTCATTTTGGTGCATCCCTTCCAGTTAATACAAGGGATGCACCAAAACGACCGGTCATTTTGGTGCATCCCTTCCAGTCAATACAAGGGATGCACCAAAACGACCGGTCATTTTGGTGCATCCCTTCCAGTCACTAGAAGGGATGCACCAAAACGAACGGTCATTTTGGTGCATCCCTTCCAGTCAATACAAGGGATGCACCAAAACGACCGGTCTTTTTGCCAAAACCACTTTTACAGCGTTAAGCTTATCCACATCAAGCTCACGTGGAACCATGCTCAATCTCTACACCAATACAGATTACAGCAGTTTCACGGGCACTGGCCTGTTTACACGGAGAAAGTTGTCCACGGGACCCGAGACACCTTGGGCTCACTAACCATTTATTTTGTACATTTTTTTATAATGACAGTGAAACCATATATGTAAGTGAGAAGGTGTCGGCTGCCCCCTCCCGAGACAAGTTGTGATTTCTTATGTAAACGCTTCGATTTATGTAGAATGTATGAATTGTTAGCGCGCCTGAGGTGACTCCTTTCTCCAGGACAACTTTCTCCACGCAAACAGGGCCTTAGATTGAGTGAACGATATTACAACGGCCATAATTTTTTTTAACCCATCGTGTTTCCTTGCTTGCATCTCAGGACAGCGTGCCATTCCGAGCGTCTTTCATGGGTCCTTTGCCGCTACAAGAGTACTACGAGCTGATTGATGCACACTTTGAGGTATGAGCAAGCCTTATATAGACCAGTTTCTCAAGGTTGATAGAGACTAGTTTCTCAAGTATTAACAGGCCTTAATTAGACCAGCTTCTCAAGGTATTAAAAGGCCTTAAAAAGACCAGTTTTTCAAGGTATTAACAAGCCTTATATAGACCAGTTTCTCAAGGTATGAACAAGCCTTATATAGACCAGTTTCTCAAGGTTGCGTACACATCCTTTGTTGGCGTGCTAAGATTTTCAAATATAATAGGCCTCGTTTTAGATATTTCATGTTGCGCTCTTTTTTGAGTAGGACGGCTATCTTGAGTTTTAAAGACGTTTTCTACAACGCTCACGTGTGCAGAGTCCACAAGTTTCTTTAAATCACGTGTGTCGTGCTCTACTAACTTTGCTTCGTCTGTGTACAGCAACGCTGCAACAAAGTGAAATACCGCGACTTGCTGGCACAGCGGGCTCAACAGTTCCGCGCCATCGAGAGAAGACTGCTGACCAGATTCAAAGACAAGACGCCGGCGCCGCTTGCTAACTTGGACACGTTACTAGACGGCACTTACAGACAGGTACTGTAACTTAATCACACTCGCACAGTCCTCTGGATACTTTCTTATCATTGAGTCTGAAGAATGGATCAAGGGTATTCATAGCCGCTGTTGTTTCTCTCCAGCTTCTCGCCCTCGGCGAGGCCGAGGAGGACTGTGAACGAGCGATCGAGGCAGCCGGTAACAGGCTGTCGTGTGCCACTCGTCTTATCAGCATCTTGATCAGGTAGTTCTTGTTTTTATGTTCGTCACGTCATTTACGTCATGCTATGACGTCATGTTATACGTTGTGTCAGGTACTTGACTTAACAGTGTTCTTGTTTTAACTCTTTCAATCCAAAGAGTGATCTTCAATTTTCTATTTCAGTTTCTGATACAGTATGGAGAACTTGGCTTTAGCAAAGTGACCAAATCTGTTGCCTGATTTCCCTTCCTTGACTTTTGCAGGCTTTGGACGAACATGTCGGACAAGGAGTTCGAAGTTCTACAGACAACCTTCTCTGCCGATGTGACAGAGTCAGAACAACAGGTCGGATTTTAATAATAACGACCAGGGCTCGATGTGTGAAAACTGGGCGCCGTTAAGAAATTTGAGCTTGCCTTCCGAGCGTTAGCCCTTCGTCGAAGCAAGTGACGAAGTAAATTGCGTTTAGTTTTACTTTGAAAAAGAGACCACTCAGCAGTGTGAGGAAACACCATCGCCATTTGCTTACTCGCTTGCGTGAGAACATCGCCACCGTGACTGGGGCGGTGTACTTATGGTTTACGGCAGTCATCGGGAAACCACTCTATGTCCTGAGCAAGATATGAGACACTATATTCTAACTTCTCTCACTGAACTACGTGATTCTGGGTATATTTTGAAGGGAGAATATTTACCTTGGTCACTGTCTTGTTTTCAGGGTTGGGAAGAAGTAACGGACGCCGCTGTAACGCATTTGTTGAGGACTTGTCTAGCCAAAAGTGCCAAAGACCAGGCAGGTGGGTCAAACCAACCAGTAACCAACCAACCAAACAAACAACATATCGAACAAACAATGCAAAGCAAATCTGTCGGACTGTAGTCATTTGGTTTACAGACGATTCTTATTTTTACTTTGTAGTTGGTTTGTCAGCGATGGCGATTCCCAAAGATACAAACAAACTCAAGAAGCACATTGCGCTCATGTGCGACCGACTCAGTAAAGGCGGGAAACTGGACCTCACTCTGACGTCATCGCAACAGACGGGTGAGCCGCCGGTACAGCAGCAGTCTCAAAAACAAATGACGCCGATGGAGCCGCTAAATGAAGAAGAGGACGACGAAACGGGTGAGAGGAAATGTCTATGCGAACCAGTTTCTTGGACAAACGTTAGCATTGGCGTCCTTTACCGGGGTTTTCACACTCTCTGAGCAACTTTAGTAAAGACAGGATGTTTGCCCGTCCAGGCATAAAGCTCAAGACATTTTTTTCCCAGAAATTATTTTGTATGTCGGTAAATCTGTCCGTGGTTTAAAAAGTTTTGCTGTTCATAAATTAGAGTAGATGTTGATTCTCACCCGGAGTCCACGTATTTTTCCAGATGCTGCATCAGAAACATCGGACAGTTCTGGGATCGATTCAATGGATGGAGTTAGCAAGCCGCCTGCTAGACTTCCACAGCTCAGCCTTTCCAAGAAAACACTTCCAGATCTTGGGAAAACCATGCTGGTCGCGCCAGGCTCCCAGGAGGCTGACTTGGTCGCGAGAGGCCTGGAAGCGGCCAGAGTACCAAACGGCTACTCTCAGGATGGGGAGAGAGGAGTGTGATGAAAAAGAAAGAAGAAAAAAGAAAAGGGAAATGGAAAAAGCTCAAAGAAGTTACCCTGAGAAAGTGTTGGGACCTACAAAGGTTACAACCTTGATTGACTTTAAATGTCTGGAGAGTATTCCATCACGTATGTTGTCTGCAAGCCGTCATTTTGGATTCCACGGCGCACCAAACCTGAAACAGAGATCATTCGACTGTCGGAAGTTTTCGGTTAGATGTCAATTGGAAATCCAAGATGGCGGCTTGACAAAGGTACTTGTCACATTGTTATTTTAAACTCTTTATGTCGGTATATACTTATGTGACAGCCATAGGATATCACTTACACATTACTGTCTTCTATTATTGAGAATAATTTATTACTTGATAACATCAGCCCCCCAAAAGTATTATATAGAGATTTATTTAAATTGCATGTGGCACTTATTGCATTGTATAGCTTGTCTGTTTGATCGTTACATGTAAGTTTGATCACCGTCTTATACCGACAAAAAAAAAAAAAGATTTTACCACACCACACTAGTTTCTCGCTCTCTGATTGGTCGATTTACCGTGGTAAATAAGAGTCCAGACAACGATGCTGACGCCAGCATGTCACGTTTTGCAGCGAAATACAACGAAAGTTTCCTGTATATTTCTAATCGTTGTGGTAAAAAACAAATTTCCACTGGTTTGCCGTGGCGAAGCGCCTCGTGAGTCCACAGCATTTTGACCATGTGATGACGTAAATCGTTGTAAATAAGAGTCCACACTACGGCAAACCAGTGGAAATTTATTAAATTTTCTTTCTATAAACCAACACACAAAGTCCGCATTATGTAGTTTGTCCTTTGATTCTGTCAGCATATCTGAGAGTCATTGGTGTCTACAATTCGTCCATCACTCGCTTACTGGGCCCGGTTTTTCAAAGCACGATTAAGCTAATCCTGGATTAGGTCTAAACTTTCCTGTCATTTTTTAGCCAGAAAACGTAAAAGTTTCGTCCACAACGACTTTCTTGATAACGTTTTAAGCTGGAACAAGCTTTCTAATCCATCTTCGAACAAAACCTTGCTGTTTATTGGGAGAGAGGTCGAGAGAAATAATTTCGTTAATCCTGGATTAGCTTAATCGACTTTCGAAAAACCGGGCCCAGGGCCCTGAGGAGTAAACTTTTAGGCTTGGTTCTCGTATCACAAACAACCAAAGATCGTGGCCCAGGTTCGGAGAATTAGGACCTGTGTATCGCCGGCCGACGAATAATCTCTATTGTTCAGGAATAGGGCTGGTGCAAAGCTGGCGAGGTCTGGGGCGAGGCACATCTGCGGAGGGGGAGGGGGGTACCGAGTGGATTTTGCCTGAAAGCGAACGGGAACGAACGAACTTTGCCTGAAAACAAACGGGAACGCCTGCATTGCCGGCTACTTTATTACATGATCAATAGTTTTCATTCCGGCGACCAATTTACTTTGGCGAACCCAATTTTTGGACGAATTTCCTTTGTGTCTTCCAATAGGCCTGTCTCTGTTATTGTGTTCTTTGTAGAGACTTCATCGATACATTTGTATGATAGTGTAAATAGAAGTTGTAACAAACAAAGAACATATTAAATTAACCATGTGATGTTGAATTTGTTGTTATGATTGGATAAATAAATATTGCCATCTTGCTCCTGATAGAAAAGCGAACAAAATAACAAACTACATAGTAAAAGGCAAGCACGA
This sequence comes from Plumapathes pennacea, assembly GCA_964036295.1. Taxonomy (NCBI): domain Eukaryota; kingdom Metazoa; phylum Cnidaria; class Anthozoa; order Antipatharia; family Myriopathidae; genus Plumapathes; species Plumapathes pennacea. The sequence continues at coordinate 2,127,318 of OZ038470.1, forward strand.
TTGATCGGTCAGAAATTTATTGCATGTATGACGACCACTTTAGGTTCGTAACTATATTAAATACGATACAGCTAGCAAAACTGACTATCGGCTATGAAAATTCACACTGCTACAAATTTTTAGAGAATTAATAGAGACCACAAAATTTAACTTGTGCAGCAGTTTCTCCGAGTAGTATTTTCTCTGACCATTGACTGAGAAAGCCTCTCAAGTATATTTTCCTTGCAGTCTCCTTGGCAACGTTTATATTTTGTATGGGACTCCTTAAATCTCAAACGAAACGATCTATCCATGCACTCTTGGTAAGAACGCTAAGTAGTCTGCCGATGTTTCCACACAATCTTGGTGCTAGCACTGTCTGGATTATATCGAGTCTTATACGACCATGGTATACCTCTGTGTCTATTATGTTTGCAAAACATGCAACTGAGAGCAGTCTTGCAGTCAAATTTGGCCAAAATAAGCAAAAGTCGTTTTGAACTAATACTTGGGCCACAAGGCACAGTCTTAAAATGGACTCAACTGTGTTATTAATTTTTGGATTATTGGATTGAACTTCGCCATTATTGGATTGAACTTCGCCACAGTGGACATTCGAACTGAGCCTTTGTTATACTGATTTCTTGAAGAACAAAGACTTATCTAAATGGCTTATTATATGTCCTAGAATACTACTCTCAGGCATGGACCTGCGGTAATAATCGTCTACCGCAATTGTTTTATTAAAAAAAATAATAATAAAAATTGAAAATAACTAACGTTACCTACGCGTGGGTTAGAGTTTCACGCAGGCCCAACTCACTTATTTAGTTTACTTATAACTGAAAGTTAAAAGCATATACAACGAACACCGATAAACTCTTGGATGGTGGGAGCGTAGGTTTGTTTTAATCTTCAAGAACACGAAATGTCCAGGTGTAAAACCCTTTGAAGTCCCTTGTATTCTCTGCTGTAATTTTTTCAGTTATCTGTAGTACTTAAGTCTCATCTAAATATTTCTTGTTTTTTTTTTCTCTGGGGGGTGGTGGACGGGATGAGTAGCTCCTATATACAGTTGCCCGCCCAACGTCTTGACGCGACTGCTGGACAACATTTCTTGCGCCTTAACTTCCCCTCTTCATCTTGGACGAGTGAGCCGAGAAGTTCCTTATCTGCATCGAGCTCAGCTGAAATGGGAAAAACAAACAGTTAACCCTTTCACTCAAAGAATGATCGAACTTCAATTTCGTCCTTCAATCTCTCACCTGAAATGTATCATATACAGTTAAGGAGAACTTGGTTTTCGATACTTTGCTCAGATGAAAGTTGATTGAATTATTAATTCTCACTATATCATTCACAATTTTTCCTGCAAGGGAGGTTAACCCCAATTGGTTTGTGTCCATGACGTAAATTTACGTCACTTCCATGATGTAGATTTACCTGTACGGGACACATCCATTGCGGGATGCATTTCGTTCTTCCGTTGTTCCATATTGTTCCCGCTGGGCACCGACATCCGGGAACGCATTGACTGCTGGCGCAGGCGAGCTCTGGGTCATCTTTGGTTTCACAAGTCCGCTGACAGGACGGAACGCAGTCGTCAAATGCGGCACCGCCTTTGCACGACACTCCTGGGGGAGTCGAAGAGACTAAGAATAAATTGATAGAGAACACATGTCATCCATCGAGTCTGGATGATTGTGGGCTATAGACATTATAGTCGGACTACTGACGGACAGCAAAGCATGTAATATGTACGTGTATGTATGTATGAAATGTACGTGTATGTGTATTTATTTGTATGTGTGTATGTATGTATGTATGTATGTATGTATGTATGTACGTATGTAGTGTATAAGTATGTACACATGTATACATGTCTAATATGTCAATAGGTAGGTTATGTGGATATGTATTTAGTCTGTGCTTTTGTTACTGTAGAGCATGTACATTCCCTTCCACATGCTTCTTTCGTATTTAGTAAGTCATTATTCAATATTACGCTAGTGCAGTAAACACTCAATATATCACTCAAAAGCGCATGAAATCTTCCAAAAAACAAACAAAAACAAAGAAACACATCAAGACGTACCACAAGCATTTTTCCTTCCCCAGTTCAGCGCGACTCCTTCCCGTCGACACGTGCGCGCGTAAGCCAACAGCGCCTCGCACTCGCACCGGCGCCCAGAGCATTGACACACGTCAGCGATGCACGACCAATAGAACGTGTCCGGCTTGACTTTTGAGTGACAGCTCGAGAACTGCTTCCTGATTGGCCAGCACCTCTTATGCGCGCGCCAATAGACTTTCAGTTGACTCCGACACTTGGAGATCGTGGAGTCTCCCGTGGGCGCAGGTGCGCGCACGCAATTACTCTTCCGTCTGCCGATGGCCCAGCCCTTGCCGAATTCAGAAGCAGAGGTCGCCATTTTGCCATTTCTGAGAAGGAAATCATCCTTAACGGCCCCGTTGAAGTTTCCGCACATCCCACAGAGATGTCCCTTGTAACTCTTAGGCGCATGCACCTCGATGTAACCATTGCCATCCCACGAGATCTCCAAGCCAATGCTCGTTACCATGGTGAGCATGAAATTCTCTTTGGTAATTTGCAGGTGTGGAAGTTTGAAGTATGGCAGCTGCACTTTTGAACGGTTTACTTTCGCCTCCAGATCCTTGTGCAGTGAAACGACCGTACCTCCAACGTGAATAGTGAGCGTTTTCGTCCAGGTAGATGAGCCAGGCTGATCCTTCTCATTGCGCAGGCGCACACTGAAGTTGCCATGACGACAGTCAGAGGTGAGCTGGTAGCGACACGATCCATGAAAGTTGTACATTTGGCCGTCGAATGTTTCGTAATGCGGATCACCGTACGACGTACAGACTCCAGTCTCTGATAAAGTGAATGAAGTAGTTAGGCTCTTGTTCAGCTAATCTAGCATCAAGCATAAGACAAAATTCGTGTGGTCCGGCCAGAATGACGTAAGCATAGTGACAAAGCTCTGCTTTCTGGAGGCAGCAGCCAGAGAATGTATTCGATCGAGCTGGGCCAGAGACTGATAAATTCAAGTTAACCTGCTAAAGGGACAATCTCAATGATTAGTCATTACTTTAATTTAAGTCGTCGCCGATGCCGTCAAAACTCAATAAAACACAATATCCCGTACCTTCTATACATCGTAGACAGCAAGCTCCTGGTAAGTTCCCGGGCTTTTGACCCTGTTGGCAAAATAACAGTCTCAAACATTAGCTTCAAAGATGAAAGTTCAAGATGAAGACTGACAGACAACAAAATGTATAGAGAAAAGTTAACTTTCAGCTGAGAGCGAGCAGGGGATTACAGTGAGAAACTAACCTTTGGGCAGCTTAGGTCTTTGGAACATTGCTGTTTCTCACACGTTACATTTCCTCCGGAACAGCGACATACTTGGCAGTTTTCCTCAAACCACGACTGGCCAGTCTTTTTGGTAAAAGAGAAAAAAAAGTTGACAGCAGTGCCATTAAAACCGGCCAGCCTTCGACGCTGACGCTTTTCTAGGTTTTCTTTCTTTCTTTCTTTCTTTATCTTTTTTTTTTTTTTTTTTTTTTCTGGGTCAAAAGCAACGGCTGGCTCAGGTCCAACCTGGTCAGCGGAATTGGACCAGAAATCATGCTCATGTGAAACCGCTGACTAAATCAGCGCATTGAAAAACTGGGGAATCTTCAAAATGTCTCTGGAGAATTGGAGAGACTTGTTGGAACTTTGGAAAGAAACTCTGAGGGAAAACCTGGATTCATCTCATTCCCTTTTTTCAGCTTGTTATTCAACACTTGTCTGGGTGGAAAGTTCAGGTAAATCTAGCCACTTGTGTAAATTGATACGAGAAGATGGATCATTCCTTGTCATGCTAGTACAGATTGAAATACTACCCGGTCACTCGTACAAATTCGCTCTGTAGGACAAGGCAATGATAAACACTAGCTTCTATCATTAGATAGTTTGTTATAGAGCCAGTATTTTTGCTGTTTTTGACAATAGGAATGGACAACAACAGTCTGTGATAATGATGGTCCAATATGGTCCAGTATGATAGCACGACAAGATATTTATTAGATAAAAGCAAGTGTGGTCCAGAAGCAACAGTCACACTAATGCTCATGTAATGCTAATGTCCATACATTTTAAACTTTAAATATTGGTTTACCACCAACATAGTTTACAAACTCAAGTTTCCCAATGCTCTTTTTTTTTTTCAGTTAGTTTGTCATTTGATTGGTGAGATAGTGTGCAAGAGTAATTCACCCACCTGGTAAGTTTTTCCATTATATTTACACTCTGATGTTTCTGTGAGCAAAAATATAAACAACATGGTTAAATGTGGCAAACATATCTCTTAAATATATGTGAAATTCACCAGTTTTATGAGCTTAGGGAAAGCTTTTAAACATCAGTTTGGTAATATAATTGCACTTTGCTCTGCACTTGTGCCAGTCACTTTTGTAAACATTATTTCCTTCTGACAACAGTATATATCAATACCGTAAGTATTTGTGTCTATGTTTACCTAGTGCATACTAGATAATATGCACATGTAAGTTATATTTCTTTGCCTTTGTGTAGAGCCAATAGACACATGAGTACAATCTAACACTCCACTAGCTACCCCAGAGACTTTCCCATCAGGCTACTAGGTTTTCCTGACAACTTTCTCTGTTCACTGAACTATCGGGCCATTGAGTCATTGCAGCTTGTGCTTGGGCAAGCTGCTGAAGTATTTATTGCTAATAGGAGTCCAAATTTCATGTGTGCCACACTGGGTTAGAGAAACTGGGCATCTGTGATTGAAGGTTAACTCTGTCACTCCTTAGAGTAATCAATTTCGACTTTCTCCTTTGTTCTCTCACCAGAGAGATATCACATACTGTTAGAGAACTTGGCACTTGATAGATTCCTCATGACAAAATGCTGGTTGAATTATTAATTCTCATTACCATCACCCTAAATGAATTCTTTCCTTCTGTGGCACAGTAAAATCAAGACTCGATTCTAGTTGTGATCTCGTGACTTTGCGAAGACAAACATCGTGCATGTTATGACCAATTTGACAGAAATCATGTTTTATCTCACATATAAGTCGAAAACAAATACTGTACTTCAACTTGTCAGTTATATCCTCGACCAAATTTCCCAGCTTGCAAGGCGCGCAGGCGATTCCTTTTGGCGCCAAACCTGCGCGCGCTTGAAAATCACTCGAATTCCGGCCTCACACGCTGTGATAACAGATGCAGACGAAAGGCTCTTGAAAGTGCGACAGAAACTATGTTTCTAGTTTTCGTGGTGGTCCACAAATGGCACCAATTAAAACAGGCGCCGTTCACAGATACTTGACTGGTCAATGCATTAGTAAGTCGAGCTTTCTGGCAGTGCGGACAGCACGTAAAATCGCTTTCATCGTTGCTTCGCTATCAGTCAGAGGTGAATCACCAGGTTGGCAATGGACTCTTGTATTACACGTTTCGTCTTTCCGTTCGTCTGCGGTGCGCATCGACCCGACTCTTCAATTTTAACTGTGTTTGTCCGATTAAAACATTTAATATGTCCGCTCGGACTGCCCTCAGGAAGAACGCCAGTAAATACTGTTGTTTCATTACTCATATTTGAGAGTTTTCATTTGAGTGTAATCTTCAGGTTTCATTTGACTCATTTGACATAGGTTCAGGAGTTGGAAGTTTTCTAGGTTGGGTCGATAGTCAATCAATTTTACTAATATCGGAGTGACGCGGTTTAAAACAGAATGACTTCTTTTGAAAAAAAAAAAAAAAAAAAAAAAAAAAAAAAATATATATATATATATATATATATATATATATATATATATATATATATATATATGTTGTTCGTGAACTGAAGGGGGAATAAATGCGAAGCAATAAAACACGAAAGGAATCAACTCGGAGATAGTGCGTAATGAAGATACTGCCGGTCTATCGATATCGAAAATTCACATGTCATTCTGACAACTGCAAAATTTTTAAATAAGCAACACTGAAAAATCACAGGTATTTTGTGTCCCTAAATGCGTATAGACCAATGTTTGCCCAAGTGTAGATATCCTAGCAAGATTCCTTGGTGGGAGACGAAACACAGACTTAGGTAGATAGAACGGCTGGGTGAAGCGGTAGTCTGAACGTCAATATCACTACAGTTTTCCTGGTTGGAGAGTGTATTAGTACCGAAACAATCTTTTATCTTCGTTTAGGGACGCTGACATCAGCGGTTTTGTTAGCTCCAACTTGAACAGGATACAAGATCCGAGGTCCCCATTTTCTCAACAAATTTAGCTACTGCAGTGACTGTTTATATTTTTATTGTTTGACATTGCAAAAATGCTCGGAATTTTGTTATTATATCTTATAGGAAGTTAAAGATAATATTTAAAGTTGATTTTCTAAGACGTTTTCTAATGCTGTTCTACTTAAGACAGAGACTCATGGTTTCTATTTTATCCCTTGTAATTAGAAAATTCCACCATCAAGCAGCGGTGTTGCAGTGAAACTTTCTTTATCAGAACGTTAATTGATTGGGTTTTTTTCTCTGAATAGTTCATGATTGTCGTGAGCCTTTGGAAGTATGAAATATTAGTCACATCAGCTAAAAATACATGGATTCGTTCTGGCCTGAACCAGAGCTGATATACATCCATTTTATCCTAAAAAAAAATCGTTGTTGATTTTAAAGTTAGACACCAATGCATGCCACTGTCCCACGCCACTGAAATGTTTCCTTCTAAATTTATATTTCTTTTTCCACACCTGAAAGAACCATCAATATCTGTACCGGCTTATGTATAGCTGTATATTGCTATAACGTATCGAATAGCGACAAAAGTTTGGTGATTGGAATTTAGCCCGAACAATATCGCGTAAACGCATCGCTAGACAAGAGACGCCAGCCAAGCTCGGCAGCAATATGTTGGTGAAAGCAGATTTGGTTATTAAATTTGAGTCAACTGAGAAATATGCGGCAAAGAAACTGACTTTCCCGCAAATTTTGCAAAGATGTTTTCCAAGTGAATTGTAGAACTTTGGAACAACCCTTTTAATTGAATTCAGGGCTAAAGCCGCTCTATCACTTTAAAGTATCGTCGCATCTTTTGATCACTTGGGCAGACGGCAACATGTACTCTGCTTGCAACTAAAGACCAGGCTTGTTTCGCGATAAAATCAAGGAAGCGTCAAGTGGCGCTCTTTACTAAACCAACACAAAAGAAAGTACCAATCTGCAGATCAAATTGCGGGAGTATCGGTTAGAGTCTTCTTAACCTACATTATTTTTCCTGACCAGTGTTTTGAAGGCTGGTAAAGTATTTTGACCCGGTTGTTTCTTTTGCATGATAATACAGCATTTTAAAACAGAAGGACGGCAATTAAACTAACACTACATTTTAAATATTGTTCACGGTAAATCCACACAAAAACCCGTTTGCGCACGGCCAATCAAAACGGAGAAAAATCTCACCAAGTCAACGAATTCCGTGTAAAAGTTGACCGAAATACCGGAGGGAGGCTGACAAATGTGTCGGAGCTCGTAAATTTATGGTTTCTGCTTCGCCGACTTCTAATTAAGATGTTGTGAATGAGCGATAAATATCTTAAGCCGGAAAGGCGCCCCTTAGCCGGGGCATCAAAGTCTTCCCGCCACTTGCGCGCGCCCGCCGCGCAATCTGTGGCGTGCGCGGGAAACAGCAAAATCTCGCTCCTTGTTTATCATATTTATCATATTTTTTTTATTGCGTCTTGTAAAGGTTGCCCTCTTGTATACGTTTCTAGCGAATTTGTGGCGACTGTTCTAAGACCATCAAGAGAACGAAACTTGATTACTTAATACCAAACTGCAAACAGGCGATAACAAAAGAAGTTTTTATCAGAGAGTTTCACTTAAATCAACAAACCAGCACTACTAAATGGAGTGCCATCAAAGAAGCGGCTGCGAATGAGACTACCTTGCACGGGGCAAATTGAAATGTAAACACCACTCCGAAGCAAATATTTGCTTATCCGAACCCCAAATAGGAAACTAATGTGGGTAATTAGTTTACGCCACTGCACCTTACTGAAATCACATTGAGCCTCGTTAACTCGAAAAATTTCACAGATTTTTAAGAAGATCCTTCTTTTGGATGAATAATGAGATTAAAAGGGCTGTGCGAGGTGGAAACATACCTTGGCAAATAGGACAACACTCCCCCTTCACTCGCTGCAATGCGTTCTTGCACGAGACTTCGGGACATCTCTTCCGTGAGCAGGATACGGAACCAGACTACAAAAGGAAATATTGTTTAACGTTGTTACTTCAGTGTTGTGTTTATCGCCACTGCAAAACAGTTTAGGAGTAAATAAAATCCGGAAAGCCGGATTTTCTTGATTTGGCTAAGCCCCGGGCTATACTCGAGCTACGAATGTTCTCAATTACGAATCCTGTTACTGAAAGTAAAGAGGCTTTATAAACCTTTCATTGCCTCAAGCTTGAAAACCCTTCCAACTCCTGACCTGTTAAATGATACCTCAAAGCTCTGTGCTCTATGACCATGCAAATGAAAGCTCTCAATGAGTACATTCTAATAGCAGTGTTTACTCAAACTCCTGACTGACAGGTAAAGCCTGTGTGACCGTGCAAATGAAGCTGAGCTCTCGATGCAGTGTACATAAATGCTAGCAGTGTGCACGTTGTTGTTTAGTGAGCGCAATTATGACAGTGAAAGGATTAAACTGAGCAGAAATGATCTGTTTATGCAAGATTTGGATCCCATCACTTCAGTTACAAGTTTTCTACCTGAAATTTATAAACGGATAATCGTAGATCCTTTTTTAAAAAGTCGCCGCTTAGTGTCGTGCTGTTTGAACGAATATTAAACACAGAGATAATGCACACAGTTCACGAGCTGGTATCGAATGAAAGGGTCATGATTTCGATCATCTGGAATCTGTTAAAAGCAATTCATTATGGAGACCGACACGAAATGAAATACTAAACGCAAAGCATTATCGAAATTGACCAAAACGTGCTGAGATATATTTAGTGCTCCCAGGGATATGTCCCTGGTATGCTAAAGATTGTGTTCTGGGCTGTTTGGTTCCGGGACCTAATGTTACCCACTCGGGAGTTACTTGTACAGGAGCGGTTATCTGAATTGGGTAGTGGCAAAATCTTCTACTACAGTACTACTATTAACTTACCTACTGCTGCTATTACCATGCTACTGTCTATATCATTAAAGCGATAAAGCATTTGTGTCAAGCTCTTTCTCCTACTTCTGTGGTGACTACAACTACTGTCATTACATGAAAAAAGACTTCTTGGTCATATCGCTATGACTGTTTTCGTTTTTTACTAAGTTTTCTTCCAGTGTTGGTTCTCTGTCGCGCTCTGTAAAAATTACTGTGAAAGTGTTCTCCCGATCCGCTTGGCCAACCAGGGTGTACTTTCTTTATAGTGAAGAATATACCAGAGCTATCGCGAATCTAAACTGACACTTGACATATTCTCAGTGGAGGAAGTTGATTCTCAAGGGCTAGTTTTTAAAGCACTATCCGCTAATGATAAAATGCGCATGATATGGGCGTTTTCGGAATGTCGCAAGTTCTTCAAACACTTCACCCACTACCGCTTCCAAACGTGATGGAACCTCTAAAAGAACCCATTGTTTCATCTTTTCCGCCTTATATTGCTGATTGACGCTAACTTCTTTGAGCTGAGAGCCCACTCGCTTCAGTTTGTTGTTAGCTTGTCATTATGAAGTTATGGGCTAAAACAAACGCTTTGCGGTCGAGTGTATGGCGACCGAACGGCCGTCTACGGGAGAACTTGCAGCTTTGTTGATCTCTGCTATTTTTACTCCCTTTTTGTGGTCAAGGCGCATTAATATGTCAAACAACATTCTAGATATTAAGCTTGCATGTGGGCTTACGTAATGTTTCCTTCTGGATAAGCCGAGTCGTTTATAAGTGTTTTGCGATAGTCTCTCTGGGATCGCGACGTACGTTTTAGGCCTTTTATTCAACATGTCTTTGGTTTCAAATGTAACTATTGTCTTCCCGAAGTTTTTGAGCGTGAACGACGGATTATCTCTTTAAAAATCCGACCAAAGTTCGCGTGGGTCCACTGCTATCTAAGAGATCACGATTTGTTTGCACAAACAGGAAAAATAAGCCCCTAAATCTAGTTATTTTAGGTTCAGATTGACGGGACGGAGCACGCAAATTGTTGAGGTACCCAGGAAGCGACGTGTTAAATAAACAACATGAAAAATGTTTGTCATATGACGATCATTCCCCCAACAAATACGATACTGTGTAAATCGAAATTGTCTCACTTTGGTTCGCACGACCTCCTGGGGTGGGAACAAAATAGGATGTTTACCTCCAAAAAGAAAAACAAGTGAACGATGTCGTTTATCTTTTAGGTGCTCTGATTGCTACCCTTGTGTCAACATCCTGCCCTTTCGTAAGATCACTAGATGTTTGTGTTGAGCATTAACCCAATAGGAGTTTCGCCCCGCTGCCTTATATAGCAGTGTCAAGTGTTTGTGTTTCTCGACAGCGAATATTGCATTCCACATACGAATTTTTTGCAGGTGCTTTCCCCTGTGAGAATAAAAGCAGTTCAGCGGGGTGATTCCTCAAGGGGGGGCAAGAATTAAACCGCTCCAACCTACCTTACACCTGCATTCGATGCACGGACTTGATGCTAAAATCGGGAGATGGATTAGCTGCCCCTCGACCGAGCACTTTGCAATGCTCCCTGAGGCGCAAGAACAATAAAGTGAAATTAGAATAGATGTAGTTAACCTAAAAGTGGCGAAACCTAGAATATCTCGCACAGTACGACCGCGTGTGTAGACCAACCTGATATCATTTCGCCAGAAGCGGGATAAAACCAAAATCCCGTGACGACGAATGCCATAAAAATGGACACGGCAGAGAATGTCCGTTTCCCAACTTGTCGTTCGCTAGACATGCTAGACAGATTTTTGTGATATTAACGCGGGCTAAGAGAGATTACTACTCTTCCACTTGTTCAGGCCGTGACCCGTTCAGCATTATGCATACCGCGATTGAGTGTAGCTTTCTTTTAAGAAGCCAGAGTACTTCCGTCACAAAGGTCTTCAAATTGCTGGACATTTGGGCGCCCGAGTGGGGGAGGAGTGGCGGTTGTGATATAAAGTGTTTGGTCGTTCACCTTGCGCACGCGACTTCAGTATGCCGGAAGGGATGTGTCAAATTTATCGCGATTTGTTTAGCGTAATGACGCTATTTTGGGGCATTCCTTTTTTACTGTACCATTTTATTTCTTTTTCTGAGAGCGAGATCTTCGCGACCAGAAGTCGTAGACTTTCGTTCGTGCGCAGTCATGAGAAACATGTGGGATTCAAAATGTTCTCAATTACCACCAGCCCGCAGACTCTGCTCTCATTCATCTTTTTTTCCTTTTGTATTAACCCGATTTCTATGAACAAAAGGTGTCAGCATTAATCGGCTATTCTACTCGATGACTATCTGTTTCCATGTTTACCTGAAATCACTGTGTTTGTCTGCCTCGCGGAGAGACTAGAGAAATTTTGGAGCCCTTTTCTTGAGTCAGTCACTCAGCGACGTAATATGCCCGGTTTGAGTGTTGATTTTGCTTTTATTAAATTCATTAGCAAGCTCCGGTACATGTGCGTCTGGCAGGCGCCGGGCCGGGAGCAGCTCACTGAATAGAAATATTAATGTTCTTTTGGGGCCTTTCAATTCGAACGTGTTGAAATTCTCTTTTGATGCGGCACATAAATAAACAAGCCATAACAAACACGTATGGCTTTTTATCAAAGGAAATTTACCGTTGAACAATAAGCCACTTTTTCTAAAGTTATTCAACACTTTGCGTGTAATTGAACCCAGTTGACTTAGAGTGATATCGTTATCAACACGCCTGGTCGAGTAAGCAAAGAAACCCTAAACGACTTGCTTGGCTCGCGCGCCGCCTTCACACGAAGTACGCATCGACATTCCTGTCTACTGGCGGCTCGGTCTTTTTGCCCAGCATTCTTTTTGTGCCAGAGGTAAAATGGACACTTTGTTGTTCACGAAAGTCGTCGCCAGAAAGGCGTGGCTGGCTGGCAACTTTTTACAAGTGCCAACCCAAAAATGATTACAGTCTCGGTTCAATTACCGTCTCGTTGACTGTCATTGTTCCAGAGGGGCTAAATGAAGCTTTGAGATAACGAAGCTTCGTTCCGTCCGACTGGCGGCTTGCAAAGACCAGAAGAACGAGCTTTGATAATCACGTCCAGAAAAGCCGAGATTTGTTTCGTGCTGAATCATGGTGCATGACGTTCGACCTGAAGACTCACAGCATGGTTCGATGACGATGTTTCGATTTCTTTCGTCATACTGACGGACGCCTTTGTGAGGTCGGATGTTAAATCTGGAAGATTCACGAAGTATTAAAACCCTAGTTCTTGCATAAAATGCGAACGTTTTGTGATGGGCAACCCGCGCAGAAAGAAACGACTATCAAAACGCTTTAAACTTTATCGTAAATGATTTATCTTTTTAATTTTTTAAACGCTTATTACTTCAAGCGTGACTTTCTTTTCAAAAAGCGTGCTGCCCTGCCGTGTTTGGCAGCTACACATGTCCGTGCTGTGAACGTGTTGTACTTTGTTGACATCTGTATATGGTAGCTAATTGGAGGCGCATTCAATTCAACTTGATCCAATTTGAAATTTAGAGAAGGAAGTTGAAAATTAAATTATCGACAGCCGGCTGTATTCGTTGGCAAATAAGGACTGATGTGAGGCCGATAAGAAGAGAAAAAGTCGCCTGACTCATTGCGCTGTCGGTATGTTTACAAGTCGAACGATGAGGTCATATTGATTAATCAGCTGGTACCCAAGCCGCGCAGGGAAGGCCGACCGCATAATTTCCTGTCCGGATGGCTGACGACAATAAGCGGCTTATCCATCGCGATCTTGTGCGGATGTTTGACTTTGTTGTTTGAGTTTGTTAAAACAGAACATTTTGAATCGGTCTGACATTTTAAGAACCGAGCGACGATCAAGGGAAAGGCGTGGCCCAAAAATGTTAGAAGTGAAAGAAAAGGAGCGACTAATAGTAAACATTGTGGCAGTTTTGACTGTGTGTGGTAATACCGTGGGATTGTAGCGTCTTCTCCGGCTGATGTAACAAGCCTTTGTTTATCCCAGCATCCGGGCTCTGCCCTTCAACCGGCAGACTCCGACTCTTCTCAGTAACGCCTTATTTTGGCCAGGGTACATAGCTTTGTCTGTCTTTAAATTTTAAGGTCTCGACTAGTTTCAGCGCGCTGAATTTACAGACAGCTTCCTGTTCGAGTTCGAGTAGCGGCAGCCGACCTATATCACTGATAACGTCGAGAAAAAGAGTGCCTGATATCGGAATGGTGCCAAAAGTTTCGAAACAAAGCTTAATCTTCCCCTGGCATGTCTCTCTGTCCAAATACTGATGAGAATTGTGAGCACAAGAAGACATGAACTGAACCACAATGAGAGCTTTCATTTGAGTGGTCACTCCTTTAGGTTTCATTTGATAGTTCACAGGAGTTGGAAGTGAACACTGCTATTAGAATGTACTCACTGAGAGCTTTCATTTGAGTGGTCACACCTTTAGGTTTCATTTGAAAGTTCAGGAGTCACACGAACTCCTTATACCAACATAGCAATCTGTAGTTGTAAGCCGATTTTAACTCTGTTAGTTTTAGTAATATTGTGCAATAGAATGTCTGCTTCGACGTGACGAGCTAAGCTATCAGGATCATATCAGCTTATATGTCGATAAAACAATAAAGAAAGAATGACTGTCCTTCGCTCTTGTGAACGTTAGATGCCCATCATTAATTTTTGGGGAAGTCTAGTCTCTGTCTACAATTTTCAGCTGTGTGTGCTACAGTTGTGTTTCACTCAATTCGTCCGAACTGGCTAATATCTGTAGACAGCGACAAGGAAATAAGCGAAACGAACCATATCACAAACACTAACGCCGGCTGATCCACACACATACTCTGTGCTGTATTTATTGATTTTGCAAGTTGCGTTTGTTGTTAAGAGTCAGCTGACCTGAACATCATGTCTGTTTTGTGCAGCTGTTCGAGCTTTTAAAGAAGCCTTCATAACGACTCTTTAATAACCGACAGATCATGTGTTTACTGACTGACATACATGTTAAACTTCTTCAGATTTAGACACGGAAAATATCTCCATGTGGTGGGAGAAAGTCGAACGAGCCAAGAAAAGAAAAAAAGTAGACAAAACACAGTCAAGTAGACGGAAACAGATGCGGATCTTGCTTAACTTTAATTTCCAAGTAAACTATTCGTGGAATTAGAGGCTTCTAGACCTTTTTTTTCAGCACAAGAAACTATCACGAAAAAATAATTGGGGGCGGGGCAGTGATAATTAAAGAAAGCGCAGTAAAGTGCTTACTGATGACAGGGAAAACTGTATTGAAGACCCGGGTACCTCGAGAGTCGCGCACTCTGTCGGCGTTTTGTCGACCCGGTCTTTAAGTAATTCCGTCTGTAAAACTGAATGAGTAATCCTACTTACTGACTTCCTCTGTTTAAAGTGTCTTGTGGGGGTTTTATGTAAGCTTTCAATTACTTTCGATGAGTGATGTTTTCCCTTGGATCCGACAATTAATTTTGTGAAGGTTTAAAAGGAAGCCACGCTGTCTGCGTTTAATAAAGGAACTGTAGCTAGTTTTATTACCTGTTCTGTTATAGTCTTCTTGATATGATTTCGTATGTCTTATGCGATACACGGTCATATAAAAGCGAATGCTGAGTGTATGTGACAGAGAGAAAGACAAAGCAGATACCGTATTATAGAGAGGTTGCCGACACTAGTTAAAGAGTAAGGGATATACATAGTACTATGTAACAAAATGGGCTATATAGAAATACAAGCCGGTAGAGCTATATATCCGTATAGAAACAATATCGTTTCACACTAATAGTTTCGACAGCCTGCTCTGTGTGAGGGAAACTAACATTTATGTCACATTACTAGACAGACCGAGATAGAGAGGAAGATAAAACCGAGTTATCTCCATCGAACTAAGCGATTAATTACAACGAATCATTTAAAATTTGACTGAATGTATTTTATAGATATTGAAAGTCTTCAGAATGTGCATAGCTGATATTCTCTTCAGTGGCTGAACGTCATGCCGTTTTAAAAGCTGTCAGTTAGAGACGTTGATAATTGCGTCAATAATTGCGAAACGAAAATTCTTTCACGGAAAGTAACGACTGGATTGCGCAGCAAAAGGCTCGAGACAAATTCGCCGTTGTCAATCATGAATGAAAGATAAGTCGAAAAGCGATGGGAATTTGCTGTATTTTCCCCCAACTCTCACGATTCTCTAAGTACGCACTTCTGTTGATTTCCCTGTTTGCTTTTCGTGAACAGCCACGTTAATTTTTACAATGCTATTGCATCTGTGCAGTCAGATATTAACTTATTAACTACGTTACACGAATTTCACCATCAAAAGTTTCGAGTCGACTTGAAGGATTGTGGAAAGTGTTTGACTTATCTTAATTTTACATGCAAAGCATACGAGATCACTTAACATTCCATAAATGTATTTTGACATAAAATATCAAATTTAGGTTTGCACGTTGTCAGGTGAGCTATTTTGGGGAATGCAGCAAACATTGTATATTTCTTTTTGACATTTTATTCTTAGAGTAACCAAGGTTATTTTCCCATTCTATTTCAGTTTTTTACAGCTATACATAGTTTGTACGAATCTCAATGAAAAATTCCCTATAATAAGACTCGACGTATTAGTCCTTTCTGTCATGGCCTCGTGACAGTTCTGCTTTTATCACGATCATCTTTTTTTTTTTTTTTTTTCGTACAAGCGAATTTAGACGAATATAATGTTGGGTTGAAGTTAATGCTGATTGTGTAGGTTTCATTTAACAGTTCAAAAACAAAAGCAAAAACAAAAGAAGACAGAACTGAGCTCAACGCTTCGTTCAGAACTTTCAATTTAGTGGTCACACCTTAAGGTTTCATTTGACAGTTAAGGAGTTATAAGTATTTTTGGTTGCGTTAGATTTTTTGGCTGATAAAGAATGTAAGGCTGGCCTTCTTTCCCCCTCTCCAGTAATAATGATACAAATAATATAGCGAGTCCATGAACAGAAATGTCAAGCGATACATGCTCGTGTAGAAGAACATATCCGTCAAATCCAGTGCGTTTCCTTGGTAACCCATGCTCAAAAGAAGTAGTGCCAGTCCATTGCAAACCATTGTGACTGTCGCGAGACTGAGGGCGTTGAACACAATAAGGTGGATGTAGCTTCGGCTCGTTTTGATCGATATGCCGGCGGAGAATTCGGTATTAACTACGAGAACAGCGACACTCAAAAAGAGCATACCTGCGAAGGAAGGGAGAGCGACAAAATTGAGCTCAACATAATTCTTCTAACCATTCAAGAACGCATTATGTGTGAGTCATGTAGTGTGAATTAATTTATAGGAGAACCAGCTTTAAATCTGAGAACACTATCAAATTCCAAGTTCTCCATAATGTGTGTTATATCTCTGGTGAGAAACCGAAGGAGAACATTGTGGTTCATCAGTCAGGATTTCCTACAGAGTAAAAAGTAAGCGCGTGTTGGGAACTAATTCAGCCTCGGATTTTCCAGGTGTAAACAAAAACATTGAAAAGGCTGAAAGGGCCCCTTTAAAATCGCTTGTTAAGTTTTGTGAGTCCAGGCCTCTGAATACATATATGTAGATACAAGTTTTCACAACTTAGCAAAGAACAAATTATATCTACAAACCCAAACCCTGCACTGACGACTGCTAAATTTAGTTCGACTAACAAAAGCACGCCGGGGAAACACAAACTGAAGCATTACCTGTATGAAGCAACACCGCTGGTGCCCGGCAGACACATGATATCTCAGGCCAACAGTTTCCCTTTGTAGCTAGTTCTCCGGTGGTGCCGATTATGACTGCCAGCCAGTCACTCAGAGAGAGGATAAACATGACAATGGTTTTCAACTCTTGGCATTCTTGCCTTAAACAGAAGAGGCTCGTGAAGACGATGTTCAGAAACAGAATGGACATGTCGGAGAATTGAATAGGAAGACTGCTTTCCATGATTGAGTCTGGTTCCATGAAATCACGATAGCGATTACTCGACAGTGACTGAATGAGCTACGGTTTCTGTGCAGTTACCGCAACTTCTTTCGAATTTGTTTTCGATTCTCTCATCAGTCTTCAGGGATATTCTAAAGACTTTCGCTGGACAGAAGTTAAATTTTTCTAGTGCACCAGAGGTTGTTGAATGAGTGTTTTGTTTTATCACTTGTCAGGGGTCGTTAATTTCAACTTTGAAAGCATCAGCTTATTACGAACAACGTAGGCAGAATGTGAACAATGGACATTCTTCCAGAGACGGCCTGGTTGCTTAGATTTGATGTTGCTGTGTCTATACTCAATGTTTTAAAAGTCAAATCTCAATAAAAGGTCGTGCAATGTAAATTTTAAATAAAAATCCCAAGCCCTGTTACGATAAAGTACCGAAAAATGAGATCTAAGACGGTTAAGAATCGGGTAATAGTGATAAAAATATAGTCATGTGATCAGGAAATGAAACTAAACAGTGGATGTATTAGAAACAAAGAAAAATGTCGATGGCACAACGAAAGAAACATGGTAGAGGCATACGGTAGAGGCAATCTGAACAGAAAGCTGAGTGTGTTTCTCGAAATTCTAAACTTGGACTTTTATTGAACATTTCTTTGATTATTTTTGCACATCACTTGCGCAAATGCGCGCGAAATTACTTTTCAAGACGAGAGGAACTACGGTCAGTTTTTTTGTTTTGCTTTTTATTTCTTTGCTTCGTACAAAATGGTTACAAAAGACTTTATTTACAACTAATTCCAAGCAAACCACGTATATAACAGGGTGCTCTTAATGTTGCATATTTAAAAAAAATGTGTGATGGAATAAAAGGTATGTAAAATTCCTTTTACTCCTGTCCAAAAGAGACCTGTTGCTCCGGCCTCGTGATGGTTATTTGTTGGAGCCGTTTGTCGTGTTACGTAACATTCTGTAAAGCGGCCTTTAGATAAAGTTCATAAAGCCAAACCCAACGTAATTTACAGCACCAACAAGCTGTACAAAAACACTTTCAACCAACCAGAAGTCAAAGCAATTTGCACTTGGCCTCGCGAATTAAATGAAGCATGCCATTTAAGAGTGTCTCTTCTTTTGCTATTCAGGCAAGGTGTTCAGATCGCTCGTTTGTTGCCATCGTCGTAAGTTCTGGAGAAAAACCCTGCAAAACAAGTAGGAATGGGAACAATTCCGCAGACGAAGGGAGATATTCACAATGGATGAGAGGTAACTTATTTGAAAAAGAAACACTTTGATATTCATCTCGAGAAGGCGAACACATCTCTTGTATCGAAATATCAATCTGCTATTACCTTCTCTCCACTCTTTGCAGCCTTTCAAACCGTTCCCGTTCAAGATCAGTTCGGTTTGGTGAAGGGAGCGTGTCTTCGGCGAAAGTAACTCGAAGTTTCGGTCTCTTCAAGGGAATGGTTCTCTGAAAGCAAAGATGAAAAAGCGTGATACTGAGGGCCACTCTTGTTCAAGGTAGACATAAAATCAATTATGAATTAACAAGTGAATGAAAAGTACAATGAACTCTCCTAAGGCGGACACCCTCGAGACTAGCATTTAGTGTCCAGAGAGGTGTCCGCTTAGAGAGAGTTGACTGTATGCGAAAATGCAGATCAACAGATCAATATATACTTACATAAAAATATACATTAATATTCATTCTGTAAACGGACAATATAGTAAAAAAGAAAAAAGTATGAATAAGGTGGGGGTTCCTCTCTAAATACAAGGCTTTTAATCCTTACTGGGCGGTTGCGGGGTAAATTGCACGGTGCCCATATCCGGACCAGGTCTGGTTCGGTCTCGTCACTTGACTGGGATTCGGTGCTGACGATCTGAAAGATGCGGAGACCGCGTGTTCAGTACAATTTATCCTCGGAGGAAATCAAAATTTTTTACAACCAATAGAGCAATAATTGTTATTGCTTGTAATGAATATGAGTTAACTGAACTGACTGAATACAGCGGACTTGTTGAACTTACTGAACCACTGCAAGAACTTCCTGGAGAGTTCAGTTGTGTGTTTAGTTCCGTGTTAAATTCTGTCACTGGGAAGTCCTTGCCAGCATCCTGAGAATAATAATCAAAATATTAAGTAGTAGTAATAATAATAATAATAATAATAATAATAATAATAATAATAATAATAATAATAATAATAATAATAGCATTTATTAATTTATGCACGATAAAATTACAGCAGAGCTGATGTGGTTGAGTATGAGTAGTAACTGAAACTATTGCAACTACTGGTACTACTACTATTATTGTACTATATTTACTGTATTATGTACTATTATTTCCGGTTGACAAATGTCATTAAGTCGAATGCTATCGTGGTCTTCACCTTATTTTCTAAGAAAGTCCTCTTCGCGTCCGCTTTATCGATTTCTTTGAATTCTTGCGTCAATCGCTTCTGTAGCATCTTCAGTTGAGGCATTAAGATTTTCTTGAAGCCAGAGTCGTCGGTCTTGCATCCCACGGCCAGCTGAAACTCGTCTTGCCATTCCAGGTCATGCGCAGTGGGGGAGTACGCGGGCGAGAGTGCGCGGTAGAGGTCACGTGTTGGGGAGGGCGGGAACTCTTCCTTTATCTGACTTGTGACCACACGTTGTCCAAGGAGACCTGTCTTTTCGTTTACTGTGTAAAATATTGTAGTCAGAAGGGTTTCGTAAAACCAAAACTAACAGTAATTACGGCGTCAATTACGGTAGAGGCTAGCGATCAAACGTGCAGTTATCCTTCTCTGCGAACAGCATATATGTAATTGAACTTTTAGTGAACACAATCGCTTGTTTTACCTGATCGATAAAGTCGACACAATGCAACTACTCTAATTCTTTCGGGGATGCAACGCTTTGAACGTCCGCTTATAAGTCACTTGTACTAGTACTTCTCTGCCGAGCTAAGTTATGTTTCTACATAATTGTACTATGACCAAAGTAGCAGTTCACAGTCTGCCCGCCAAGTTTTATCATCAAGTGGCCCTCAAAAATATCCGAGGCTCCCGAACTGCGCATGATTGAGAACGAGAGTGCCGCTGATTCCAGGCAGCCTGTGCCGCAGCAGTCCGTCTTGTGCAAAATGCAGAATAGGCGGCAGGGCGAGGGGAGAGGAAACGCAGTCGAGAAAGAACGCCGTTTTACAAAGGCTGAATTCTAAAGCCCTACACTCACGTGTATGCCTTGTGACTGTGCTTGGTACACCCGGCTTTCGGTTCCTGAAAGAAACACGATATAGAAATATACCTCGCAGCTGTTTATCAGGGTGAACTCTGTACAGATTCCTGAGCATTAGATGCTTTAGTGCGACCGGGCCTAAGCATGCAAACGATTGTGGTTGAGAGTAAATGGCCTTACCACGTGAACGACATGTACAGTGCGCCGATGATGCCAACAATGAGAACCGGGATGCCTATCCACATTAGTGCCATGGTCCGTTCCCGTTTTTGTTCCTTCTCGGAAACCTATCGGGCAAAGAAAGGAAAAGATATTACCAACAAATAAGTTGCGGAAACCGAGCAAGTGTATGTTCGTTTTTGAAGGGGTAGTTGGATATTTTGAGTCTTAAGGTTTTACAAGCGCTGTACGAGCTACGGGACCTCTGAATTTTCAATTTCAAAATTTAGGGCAATAACTGGACTTTTGGGGCAATAACTGAAATTGTGGGCACTAATCGGAATTTTGGGACAATAACTAGACTTTCTTGGCAAGAACCCGAATTTTGGGGTAGTGACCGGTGTCAACTCCAATAGTAAGCCCATTTGCTTGCGTGTGTCCACATACCGCGTCAGAGGACATGTCCATGAGCACAGCAAAGTTGGACAGATGGTTGCACTGACACACTGAGTGTGTCTCATTGTTGTGAGCAAGCCAGCAACCGCGTGACGACCAACCACCGCCTCGATGAGGTCTAAAAGCAAACAGAACGAACATATATATAAGATAACAACAAAAATTGTGAACACTTTCTTAGCCAACCACGTCTGAAGAGCTTCCCAGTCATCTTCATACCTTGACTTTCTCAATCCGTATATTTTATTGTGAGCTAATGCAATTTCTCTTCGTTATTCCGACAGGGTTTTATTCGTAATGGCGGTGTTTCCACTCAGAAGAGGACAATGGGAAATTCTTGGAAAACAGGATGCTTACTTGATTGTGTAGTCCCAGAAAACGCACTTGGGATTTCCTCGTTTTGGCTGCAAAACAAGGTGAGGTGCATTTAATAAATTTCCACTGGTTTGCCGTGGTGTGGACCCTTATTTACCACGATTTACGTCATCACATGGTCAAAATGTTGTGGACTCACAAGGCGCTTCGCCGAGTGAGTCCGCAAACTAATTTTGACCATGTGATGACGTAAATTGTGGTAAATAAGAGTCCACACCACGGCAAACCAGTGGAAATTTGTTTTTTACCACAACATCTAGAAATATACAGGAAAGTTTCGTTGTATTTCGCTGCAAAACGTGACATGCTGGCGTCAGCATCGTTGTCTGGACTCTTATTTACCACGGTAAATCGACCAATCAGAGAGCGAGAAACTAGTGTGTTGTGGTAAAAATCTTGTTAGATAAGATTAGCATACTGAACTATCTGTTGATGGTATCGAGCATTTGCTCCAGGCAACATGAGACTATTATGTTTTCAAACGCGTCGAACTGGACGCACGTTCATGCAAGCGTTAGTGTCATCACATTACTGGGTGCTGACCTTGATGTGACTCAGCACAATGGTCACTGGTGGAAAAATGACTTGTGACGGCTGAGGGTGCACGATTGTTGAAATCACTTTTGAGTTGGGTCCAAGTCCCGAACTGAAACAAAGAAACGAGTAATATAACATTGAAAGTATCTGTAAGTTGAAGCTCGACTAAAGATGTGCACATGGGCAAGAGAGCTTAACTTGAAACAAGAATGCGAACAAGCGATGCCTGGGACAACATGAAGTATAAAACCCACCTGGAGTTTAAGTCGGGAAGCAAATACGGCAAGCTCTTGAAACTAATGCTGGCAGCACTGACTTCACCTGAAAACCCAAATTGCACATTTTAATGCATACTCAGTCCTGAGCGCGACAAGACACTTGCGATGGGCACGACCCCACAAGCTGATGCTTAAACTCTTATCGTGTTTAAATAAAGATTATCGTATCGTATCGTATCGTATCGATGGGCAAGGCATTACAAAGCACAGGAGAACTGGGAGCGAGACTAACACGAACAAACCTCTTTTAAAAGCTGAAGGGGGCAAGGAAATGACATCATGTCTGACGTCCCAGCGTTTGATCCGCGGGTTCGCGTAGTCTGGGAACGACAGGATACCATCCCCGGTTGACTTCCGGTCGATTTTGATGACTATAAAGAAAACACGAGATCTTAAGTTGATACGCATCCTCTGTCTGTGTCTGTCTTGTCTAAACTCCCAGATAGTTGGAGAAAGTGATGCAATATACTAATTCTGTTGTTGACTTACTGATGTTGTTAAAAATGATCGGTTCGCTCATGTCGCGTCGGGGCAGCCGCATCGCAGCTTGAAGAGCGAACATTTCGATTGCTCGTAGAACATCGGCGGAACCTGGCCGGCTCTAAAAACAGAGATAACAAACTATGTAGTACATCAGGTTTTTTGAAGTGGAAAGTTTCGATGATGCTTTGATTTTGGGTGCAAAGTTGGAGTAATGTGCCCGGTTTTCTTCATTTCATTGATTCTTTCTGTGTCAAAGTAACCACACAACTAACTTTGACTTGATTGTGACGGCCTATGTATGTGTTTTGAAGGTAGCCAAGGTGGCATTACCTTTTGAATGCTGTACCATCCTTGTTGATTAGTGAGGTCCAGAAGGTTGCTCCCTGCCTTAGCGAAATTCTGCACAACAAATCAAAATGAAGAATACTATTCTTTAGAAAGGAGTAATCATATGTGCCATTACACCCAGTAACAAATTGAAGTTTTTTATAACGCCGTACCTCCAAGTCGTCTCGGGTCATATCCAGGAGATCTGTTTGTCCGTTATTCTGAACAATGGCCGCCATTATTTCCTGGGATTTCATCAGATCCCCGCCTAATATCAGCGAGTTGTCAATGTTCTGAGTGGTCAGCTGGGAAAGTTCCCGGATGAGAGGACTGGGATCCGCTCCGTCTGCCAATTTCTTTGACTGAAAGACAGAACGTTTCACAAGCTGACTTCGTGAACGCCATTTTGTTTTGCAAAGCAATGCAAGATTTACCGTGTTATTTTATTTCCGTAAACGAATTTCTTCGTCCGATTTTGCGCCGAAAGTTCAAATTTCTTACGAAGCTTACGAAGCAAATGCCAAATAAATTCCAGGATAAGTATCGTCGCATGTATTTCTAGTGGACGAAGAAGTGACCAGCTCAGTGTCTTTTCGCCATCTCCTCACGCAGATGCTTTTCACTACAATCCGTGAGGAGATAACACGAGGCACGTGCTATATAGTTCATGTCCAAGGGTTGGCTTTATGTCGTCCTAACATTCTGGTTATAAACTGTGAGTCTAGACATGTGCATGTGGTGTTTGTGCAATTTGCCGGGAGGTCGACTCTGTTCTTACCTTATCATACAACTTTCTGTAGTCAGACGACACGCAGTCGCTGAAGTCCGGAGGTAGCCACCTCGAATCGGCCTCGCAACGGCGTTTTACGTTCCCTGAAAAGTCGAACAAAACAATAATGTCCGTGTCAGTACGTCTACCGCCTGTGCTCGGGTTTATTTCAATTATCAACTTCGATTTTCTCCTTCAGTTTCTCACCAGAGAAGAAATTTAGCTGGAAGAGCCACCTGACACTTTTATGGGTGATAAACTAATAATTATATTTGGAATCACAAATGTCCAAGAAAAGAATCCTTTCTGATTAGCTTACCGTGATCTTGTTTACTGGGAACTTACCTGTGGCCTTTCGTGGACATGGGTTACTTGATGTACGTCCGGCTGCTGTTTTCCGCCATAATATTCCAAGCGCTTTTTCCATCTCACACACTTCCCGGATACCTGTTGATTACGGAAATGAAAAGAATTAAAAGAGTTACACCAGAATAAAGAGTTACACCAAAATAAATACGCGGATCGTGTCACGTAGGAAAATATCGTCTGAAGTAAAGGTTGGAAGTCAGTCAGTTGCAAGTTCTGTACATTGTTTGTTAGTATAATAAATGATCACTCTTCCTTACCGGACGGTGAAAGCTTGTCGTCATCGTTTTGGTTTTGATCTTGATCTCGATCTTGGTCAGGAAAGTCTGAAAAAAATATATATATAGGAGGAGAAGGAATTTTTGAATTAGCACCCTCGCAGTGTCAGAGAATAAGAAAGAGAATACTGTAGTATACATTTATCTATAATACCAAACGGAAAAACAAGTTACCGTCGTCTTCTTCTTCCCTTGAGTGTCTTTTCACAAAACATAGCTTGGGATTGAAAAAGTCCGTCATGGAATCGGCAGTCTCGCACGACTCTTCGCTGAAGCAATGCACCAGGAAGCAAGTCTCCGCCGACTTGTAAGCCACATCGCACATCTTGTGTTGGCAGCAGCGTTTGATGCACAAATCAAAATCACCGACATCGCCGATTTTGGTGAAATTTCCCGCCCTTCGGCCTCGTGCCAAAGTAGTGTCTTCGTGAACTTTCTCAGCGCGACAAACCGGTGCGCGGTGTTTGCGATGTTTACTGCCCTTCTCTTCTGTTAAGAAAAGAAAAACAAACAGAGAGTGCCACAGATTCCTACTATTGCTTTACATTTTGCGTTAGTGAGTGCTCAGCTACAATAGGAATAGAGCGGTTTTCGGATAACTGTCGAAAATAACCGTGTGATCGCTTTGGTTTTGCGTTTGCTGCACTTTCCGATTGGTCCAAACGGGTTTGGCAGCATTCTCGGCCAATCAGGAACAAAAGCAAAACGTGGTCTGTTCACGCAAGAAGACACAGACGCTTTGGGCTAAATACTGCCTGATATCAATCATTACCTGTGATGTCGTCAGGCTGTCTCTCCTCTCCAAACGTTCGTGTTGGTGTGTTTGTGGGTTTCACTTGCGGGTGTTCAGCTTTCATCGCACTGTGCGTTGATTTGATTGGTGCATGCGTGCGTTGTGGCGGTGTCACGTGACTTGTAGCCTTCAAGGGTGCATGTGCATTTGGACGATTGGGAGAAGAACTCTTGGTGGGTGATTGGTCCTGCGGATGTTGCTCTGCAAAGGCAAATTGAACGCAAAAGTCATCAAAGAGTCAATAATGCTTGGGATTGAGTGTGTTATATCATGACACTAAGCCTTTCGTATTTTCTTTTCCTGTACTGCAAAAACATCGATCTTTGGTGTGTGTGATAAATTAAACTTCCGTCAATTTTAATAATTCTTACCAGGTTTTCCTGTGTCATTTGTGCCGTTTTGTGGTGGAGGTTGTTTTCTGTTTTCATCATTAAAGAATCCGTTTAGACGGTTCACGCTGTTGGCGTCGTCTTCGCCATTTTGCCGACCCTTGTCGTCAGCAGTTTTCTGTCCGGTTCCTTTAGTTACTGGTACATCTGTTTTTCGCACATTTGATTGGCTTTGGACGGTATTTGCAGCAGTTCTGGATTTTGTGGTCGGCACCGTTGTTGTCAGTCTCTTTGTCGTGTGTGTTGGGATTGTGCTCGGAGGCTTTTGTTTAAGCGTAGGCTGGAAGGTTGTTTTACTGTTCACGTTGTTTGATACTTTCGGGAGTGTTCCTTGATTTTGCACGGGAGCTGGCGTCAAAGAAGGCGCTTGTTGAATCGTTGTACTACTATTAGACCCTTGCCTAGAACTTTTTGGGCCAATTGTCGTAGCCTGATCTCTTTGAGGCTGCCCGTTTGGTCTTGGCGCTAAAGGCACTGCATTGCTCTTCTGGTTGATCGACGTTTGATTTCCGATTCCCACCTTCCCAGGTTGTGACAAAATCGGATTTCTCGGTCCCTGAGACGGTAAACTAGGCACCACATACTTAGCAGTGGGTTTCCAAGTATTCACAACTTGTGAATTATTACCCACATTGCTGTTATGGAATTGGTTATTATTGTTAGGCCAGGTACGTTGTGGTGATGGTGGTGCCCCGTTCTGCCCAACATGAGGCCAGTGGTTTGCGCTGAAGCGGCTCCAAGGGGAGTTTCCACTTGTCTGGGTAGGACGTGATTGCCAATTCATCGGTGGTGCTGTTTCGAGATGGCGGTTTTCCCAAGCCTGATTTTGCCAAGGGTTTCCTGACCAGTCTGCCCATGGAGGACGCGGCGATTGATGTGTACTTTCTGGGTTCCCACTGTGGTAGTAACTGTTATAATTATCCTCTTGATTGTATCGCCATTGTGGATTCAGGGTTTTCTGGTGCTCTGGACCACTCTGCCAAAGTTGTTTTTCCCCTTTCGTATTATCGAACGGACCTGGAGAATACTCTGGAGGTCGTCCATCATGACCCACAATTGGTCCTCTGTCATCTCCATTGAAACGGTGAAATGTTTCCCAAGGATAACTTGGTGTTTTTTCAGGTCTTTCCATCGGGTTCTGAGGACCCTCAAATTTGTTTCTCAATACATTATCGCCCTCATATTTCTCGCTGTTCGCATCGACGAGATGTTCATAGTGCTGGTACTGTGGGCCGTTCTCTTTGTTCTCACTGATACCAAACGTATCAGCCGATTGTTCAGTTTGTCGCCATCCGTCTCTGTGCAAGTGGTTTGCCAATTCGCGTCCGTTCTCACCTTCAAAGTGAGGGTACGCCTCTGGATCATGACGAGGCTCAAAATCAGGATTAGTCTGTGTGCTGCTAAACTTTTCAAAACGATTTTCCTCGCTCGTTTCGTAAGGCACGTGATGATCACGTGATTCAGCCTCGTGATTTACCACGTGGGCCTGCATAAACTGTTCACGTGACTCCTCGTGGGGCCACTTTTGCACTGATAAGTCGTGGTGGGTCTCATAGGGCCTTTCTTGAGGTGAACTGTGCCGATGTTCGTCCCTGTACTCGTGACTCTCACCATTGTACGGATTCCTGTCTTCCCATTTTTCTTGATTCTGGTTTTTGCCTTCAGAGTGTTCGCTATCTACGTGGTGCATCCTTGCCTCATTATATCTCTGAGTTTCTTCATCCTTGCCAGGTTTGTTAAACTCGTGTTCCGAGCTGTAGTACTGATTATGTTGAGAATCGACGATTTTGTCTTGGTAATCGTTTCCATGGTACTCTTCATCTTTTTCGTTGTGATCGTGCTCTTCATCCGAGTATCTGTGTCTTTCGGGTTCCTTCCAAGCGTGCTCACGGTCGTCTTCGTGTTTGTGGTATTCGTGATGTTTCCAGCTGGCCCTCTCTGTATCTTCGCCCAGAAAAACGCGATTCCTAACTGGCTTCTCGTGCTGCTCGTGTAAAACGTGTGGCTCGCGCTGTTCCTGTGGTTCGTGCAGTTCATGCTCTCTTTCCTTTTTGTGGTGAGACCAATAATAGTTTTCCTTGTCGTGAAACCGATGGTGATGGTGTTTATGTCGGTTAGTCTCCTTTTCATATTCGTGTTTTTCACTGTCGTCGTGTTCCTGCTCGTAACGAAACACCTTGTGATGCCTCACACTTTCTTCTTGCTGGTCTTCGCGGTTCCTGCCCTCCTGGTGGTCTTCATGAATTCTCTCCTGGCGTTCTTCATGAATTCTCTCCTGGCGTTCTTTATGGATTCTCTCTTGGCGTTCTTCATCGTTTGCGCGATGCTTTTCGTGAGCAACATGGTGACCGAAATGTTCGTAGTCACCGTGGCTGGAATGTTTCTCGTTTTCCTCCTCGTGGTGTTCTCTGTCCCATTCTTCTTTCTCTCTCTCTCTTTCTTTAGGTTTACCATCTTGCCTTTCATATTCGTCGTCCGTTTTTCGAGGTTGGTGTTGGACGAGGTGGATGTGGCGGTGGTGATGACGCACTTTAGGTATATACGAATGTTCATATCTGTTGTTACCTGTTTCGGAATTTTCCGAATCGTAGTCTTTGTGCTTGCTGTGATGGACTCTATGACTGTACTCCCCTTCATTATTTTGTCTGTCTCTAGTCTCAGCTTCATCATCGTGATTTTCGTCTTCTGAGACGACGTGAACCTTTGTATGATGATGATGGTGATGATGATGGCGAGTTGGTAAATCCTTGTCATGTTCGGTTTCCTCTGACGGTGCTTCGTGTTCAGTTCGTTGTACGTGCTCATTTTTTTTCTCTTGTTGCTCGTGATCTGTTCCTGCGCTGTCATCGTTACTGTCTTCGTTGTCCGATGAAATTTTTTTCTTGCTGTGTTTGGGATGTCGGTGGGATCTTCGTTTTCCTTCTCTTCCTCCCTGTCCATGCCGCTCTCCTTGAAATTTAACAACTCCACGAATGATATCCTTGTTATCATCGTCATCATCATCATCGTTTGCGTCCTCACCCAAGATGACGTACGGTTTATGATTCTTCTTTACTTTTTTCCCGCCTTTGGTTTTATGAGCCTTCACTTTTGTCTTCTTTTCTGTAGTTTTGTGTTTGTGTTTATGCTCTTCCTTGTGCTTCGTTTTTTTCTTTTCCGCCTTTGGAATGGCCTCATGGGGGATGTCGTTAGACATCATTATGTCAAAGTCAGCATCCCCGAGGTCGTCCGCGTCTATTTGAATTTCCTTCTTTCGATGGATTGCTTTGTGTTTCTTGGAAGACTTCACAGAAAATGCAAGTCCATTCCTGGAATCACTATCATTAAGAAAGTGTGACATGAGTCCGTTACTTCTTCTCCTAGTGCCTGCAGTCGACAAGCCAGTGCTGTTAAAAATAGTTTTCTTTTGGTCACCTTTATGAAGTGTTGTTTTCGTTGTGTTGATATGAATGTCAACCATAGATCCTCTACTGTTACCATTTCCACGAACTTTGTTTCTTTGTAAGCCACTTATGGCTCCTACTGAGTGCCGTGTTTTTACTTTGACTGACACAAAACTCGTTTTGTTACGACTGAGTATAGGCGGCCTTACTATCCGAGACTTGCGTCCAGTTTTTCCTTCCAACTTCTTCAGGATGTGTCCATGATTTGATTTCTGGTGAACTTGTTTTACTCTCTTGGGCGTCATTGTGTCGTGAACTTTCCGGCTGTGAGCTCGCCTCATCAGGTCACTCACAGCTTCTTTTTGTTTCTTAGCCTTTTTCTTCTGATCTTGTTTCTTCGTTGTGTCATCACTGATACTCTTAATACCCTTTTTACCGTGAAGGCGGCCATCTCTATGTTTGTCTCCAGTGGCTTTCTGTGCTGTTTTGTCAGAGTTGCCTAAACGAGACGCTGCCTTCTGTATATTCGAGCTCCTGCGTGTCGCAGCTTGCTTACTCCCTGTCATTTTCTTACTTTTTCCGTTAGGGCCATTCTTGTGAGCTGTCGATGCTTCACTTCCCTTCGCATTTACAAGGGTTAGGTGTCGATTTGACGATTTGACTTTCCCTGACCGAAGTTCTAAAATGTCTTTGTTCCTTATCTCTTCAGGAACGTGTGGTTTATGATTCGGTTGATCTTTTTTTGCTGGATTTCCAACTCCTGATCTTTCTTCTTCGTTGACATGTGGATCCATGATCAGTATATCTCCAGTTGAACCCGACTCGCCACCCATTCCAGACCCTGATGTAAGAGCATTCCTTTCGTAAATATCCTCGGCACCACTTCCATTGAAGTCTAACATCACACCTAAGTCATCGCCTGAAGGGCCATCGTCGGAGTACTGATCCTGATGCTTGTGTTGGGTACTTGCTTCATGATGTTTCTGTGCACGAAACATTAAATCTGAGCCCATTGCAGAAAAGTCCTGGCCAGAGGTCTCAGTAGTAGGCATAAGGAGCTCGTCATATTCTGCTGAACCCGAATCGTTCCCACTTTCATCATCTTTGACATCCCCACTTCCACTGTCATCGGTTTCCGAAATCTCCAATGGGATAAATTGCTTTTTGGTATAATGAACCTCAGGTTCTTTCTTCTGCTTGGTCCTTATGATATCATTGGATGTGAGTGTCTTTGTGTCATTGACTGACAACAAGAAAGGAGGAGGTTCTTGGTCATGAATATTAGTTTTCTTCGTGTGTGCCCCAGAATGCCCGGAGTTCTTTGATATTGTCGAAGTCTTTGTCTTGGTGGGTTTGATCTTTTCGGATTTTTTTGACAGAAACAAAAATGCAGGTGCATCCGACCCATCCGTCGCCTGTGTCTCACCCATTACTTTCTTTGGTAAAGATTTCTTCACCGACGAAACTTTGGACTTTTTCGTCACTAGTTCTTTAGTATCACTTGTCTGCACTGACCGACTCTTAGCTTGGTTTCTGTCCGATTTTAGGGTTTTAACCTCTGGGTTTCGGAGGCGGAACAAGAACGATGGCAGCGTTGGATTTGTTTGTGCACTTTCAGACGACTTGCTACGAATCTGGGAGGATTGCACTTTGCTTCGTTTCAGACTAGGTTGATCATCCATTCCTTTTCTGTAACTGAGGACACTGCTCTTTTTCTTAGACGAATCAAGAAGAAGTAAAAATAAGGGGATGTTTGATTTCTTTGACGATGATTGGTCCCTGTCCTGAAGCACAGATTGTGATTTCGACTTCCCATCTATTTTGTCTTGCTTTGGTCTGTACGTGAATAAGAATGATGGAATTACAGCTTTCTTTCTATTCGCACGTCTTGAATTTTTCTTTCGTTCGACGGATCCTTTCTTCGCAGCCTTCTTGTTCGATTTTCCAACATGGGAACCCGTGGAGGTCTGGTCAGTTGACTTTGCAGGTTTGACGGAACTAAAAAGGAATGACGGAACTGCTGACTTGGTCGTTGCCGATGTTTTCTCCACTGAATGTTTCTTGGAATGTTTGACATGCACCTTTTGATTTCTCCCCTTCTTAGAATATGTCGTTCGAGTTTTTGTGGATGTCGTTTTTGAAGTTGTCTTATGGCTTGCATGCTTTGCGTGTCTTTTAATGGCGACGTCTTCATTCTTTCGCGCTTTCTTTTTGTTCATTTTCACATCTTCGGTAGGTTTGACGCGTACTCGCAATTTACCTGCAGCGCTTTTCTTGTGTTTCGTTGGAGACTTTGAGTTTCGTGATGATTCAGAATGGTGCAGTTGTCTTAAAGCCTCATGCTTTGTGTCTGATGCATCAGAACCAAGATCAAAATCCTCATCGTCTTCATCGGTGTCGTCTAAACTTCTGGTCACCTCTGAAACGTTCAATAAAAAACGCGTTAGCCCTAAATTTGTTACAAATTTTTCTACCTAAATCTTCAACATTTACAATTCTTGAACTCAATGGTGTGACCACTCAGATGAAAGCTCTCTTCATATGGGGCTTAAAATTCCTCGGTACCCTTACCTCTGTTTCTTTCAATGATAGCCAACTGTAAATGAATCCCCTGCCGGGTAAAACTCTTTGTTTGACACGTGGGTCCATCACCACAAACAAGGCCATAACATAGCCGGTTTTCAGTGAATGAGATTTCACAATCACTTAATTCGCAGCATCTTCTCTTGCAATCGTCTGAACTGGTGGGTTTGTCATGTAGTTTGATAAAACCATGAACAGGCCGGGACTGCTGGAGAAGGACTGTGAAGGTGGGGATTATTCGCTGAGGGCACTGCAGGTCTGCTACTTCCACCGTACTTTCCGTGACAGCGTGATCTGCTGTTGCGTGACAGAAAAGGCAAAATATTATATGGAAATAGAAATAGATTATAAGACGTGATTGTGAACTAGGAAACGCTAATAGTATTTTGAAAATTAAGTTTTATCGATCAATCGAGGGGAGAAAACGTTCCTCCGATAACACGGCGGATAAGTATTCGATTCATGGCTCAGTTACCCAACACTGGGCTTATTAAGAAATCCGTCTGATTTTGACAGGTCGCCTCCTTAGCCGCTTGATAATGCATTTCTGTTGGGAATGAAGTTTTGAAAAATTTTTAAATTTCAAAATGTACAAGTCCTGTCCCGATTTTTTACAATATAGCCCGACATGGTCGCGGTAGGAGACTGGGAACTTTTCGCGTGCGACGTATTGTATTCGGCTCCAGGTCACCTCTTACGTAATCCATTGCAGTTTCTCACGCTCTTCGTTCAGTTTCGTACTGAAGCGGCTAAAAATGGCGCAGTACGGAGGCGTAGCAGCTAAGAAGTACAACCTCTCTTACAGCGATGTTTCAGCACCGTTCCAACTGCCTTACATAAAATCTGGATATCGTAAAGAGCAGCTGTCGGCATGGGAGTACATTCGCAGTCTCCTTCACGCCACGAACGAGACGATGAACGTTTGGACCCATATGCTGGCTTTGGTTTTCTTTCTGCTGCATTGCCTTTCGGCTTTTTCAGGCCCCGATTCTCCGCAGGGCGACCTCCGTTACCCGCTGTTGTCCTTCGCCGCTGGAATCAGCACCGTTTACGTCATGAGTGTCGGAGCACACACTTTCAACTCAATGTCCCTCCAAGCTCACAGTATTTGCTTTTTTTTCGATTACGCCGGCATCAGTTTCTACACCTTCACTGCTGGCTTGGCCTTCTACACGTATTCGCGACCGTTGCATCTCGACTGGCCAATATTTAACAATCGAACCGTGTTCCTCTGTTTTTCTGCCCTCATCTCGTTCGCCTCAACGTCTGCTGCATGTTACATGCGGATTTTCTGCCCCCAACGGCAAGACTCTGTTCGGACACTGCTTTACTCTTTTGCGTGGTTGTATAATACTTCTCCGTACTCTGTTTGCATTCTCCACTTCGCCACAGAATGCAATGTGTCTTCGCTTTTCAACTTCAATAGGCATTGTTTGTTGATGATGGCGGGAGCATTTGCATACGTGTCTCGTATTCCGGAGCGACTGATGGAGGGAACGTTCGATTTTCTGGGACACAGTCATCAGTTTTTGCATGTTTTGTGCGCGATGGCTAATACTGATGCGTTTGTGGCTGTTCACAAGGATTTCATAACGAGAAGGAGCCATCTGGAGCGACTCGCTCCTCCGACTTTCGAAAACAGTCTGGGATTAACGATGGTCGTCTTGAGTTGCAATATCGCCATTGTTTTGTGGTTTACAAAACTAGTTTGCGCAGCGACGGATAGAAAGGACGAGTAGGAAAAATAAAAGAACTTTGTTCGGCTTTAATGCATCAGACCCTCTCTACTAGAAATACGATAATCACAGATACCCCCTCACTCTGTCATTGATGAGACTTTTACTTTGGTAACTCCCAACAAGAGTAGCCTTTGTTTTACCGAAATGTTGACTCAATCTTTTCTTCGAACTCAAGTGCTACACGCAAAGGAAGGAGAAAAAGAATGGTGTGTGTTATACTTTTGCGTTGAAAAAAGAATCGATTGCGTGACGAAGTACGTATTTCCCACGGTCGGCACGTCAAATTAATTCATACAGTCTGCCAAGCACGTTCTCAAAATTTAATACTCAAAGTTTGAAGTTGGTCGGCCGTCGTAGTACGGGAAAAAAGGAACACTGATTTTCCAATTTTGAATTCATAGGCAGTACAATTAAATAGGCTTCCTGTGCGATTTTTTTTTACTCTGACATGCATATTTAATGAACTCGAATTGTTCTGTATGTGAACAAAACAGCATTATTTCTCCCAGAATCAAAGCAAAACATGAACGGTTTACTTCAAATTATACACGGGCTTCAGACCTAGTCATACTTCAAAGGGCTTGTGAATGATTCTCGCTGCAATCACCGCGTGTCAGATTACACAGCATTTTAGTCTTGAAAGAAAAAATAAGACATCTAACTAAATCATTCAAGACTCTAAGTTCCAATTGCTCTGAGCGAATACGGTAGCCGAAACTGGCGACAGAAGAGTATTAAAACAATACTTCGAGGGGAAATGATCAGCATGCAGATTTTAATACATTCTTGAAGAGGGATAGAATATATTTGTCACGGTGATTGTTCGATTTCCACTGACTGACCTTTGTTGCTTGTCCTTTCTGAATAACTATCTGAATTTAACACAAAACGGCGTCTGAATCTCCCGATTTGCTTTCAAGCGCTGTTCTCTTTGCAGAGTATTTTCTTCGGCCTGCTTTTGCTTCTGGCACGCTTCGTGCTGTCGGTCATAACATGATTTTCTTCTTTTCTCTAGACGAACTTGGCGCTGTTTGATCGTTTCATGATTTCGCCTTGCTCGTGCCTGTTCCCTTCTCTTTTGAAGACGAGCTTCGCGAGACTGTTGTGTTTCAAGTTTTCCGGTTTTCAAGTTTTCCATTTTCGTGAACACAGCTACGATATACTGTAGTTGCTTCGTTCAATCAAATTTCTCTTATTGCGGGCCACACGTGATCGATCCGGCCTTTGTTATTGGTTCTGCAGCGACGCGATAGGAACTGGGGAGGAGGTCGCACGACAGACTGACAGACGAACATTAGATTTCGAGATGGCGACCCGCTTGGAGTCTCCGATAAGGCGATAATACTACTGCATTAGCGTCGTGAGTATTTCCCTCACTTCCTTCGGGGATAATTTAAAATAATTCATGCAATAGATACGGCACATGTGAAGAGCGGCGTCTGAATCAATGTCGCTCCCACGTCGGATTATGCGACAGCGTCAGTCGAACCTAATTCAAATATGCCGAACCTAATTGATTCAGACGCCGCTCTTCTGCCGCACTTAATTCAAGCATTAGGTTCGGCGCATGTCAGGAGCGGCGTCTGAACCGGGCCTGATTTTCCAATTTTGAATTCATAGGCAGTACAATTAATAGGCTTCCTGTGCGATTTGTTTTTACTCTAGACTGCATGCACCTGTCTCTGGCATGCACATTTAATGAGCTCGAATTGTTTTTTATGTTAACCCACTCAAAACAGCATGATTTCTCCCAGAATCAAAGCAAACCGTGAACAGTTTACTTCAAATTATACACGGGCTTCAGACCCAGTGATACTTCTAAGGGCTTGTGAACGATTCTCGCTGCAATTACCGCGTGTCAGATTACAGAAAAATAAGACATCTGACTAAATCATTCAAGACTACAAGTTCCGATTAATCTGAGCGAATACGGTAGCCGAAACTGGCGACAGAAGCGTAGTAAAACAATACTTTGAGGGAAAATGATCAGCATACAGATTTTAATACATTCTTGAAGTGATCGAGTTTATACAAGCTATACGGGATAGAATATATTTTTCACGGTGATTGTTCGATTTCCACTGACTAACCTTTGTTGCTTGTCCTTTCTAAATAAGTATCTGAGTTTAACACAAAACGGCGTCTGAAGCTCCCGATTTGCTCTCTAGACGGATTTGGCGCTGTTCGATCGTTTCACGGATTTCGCCTTGCCCGTGCCTGTTTCCTTCTCTTTTGAAGACGAGCTTCGCGAGACTGTTGTGTTTCAAGTTTTTCAATTTTCCATTCTCGTAAACACAGCTACGATATACTGTATCTTAATTTCTCTTACTGCGAGTAAAACTACAGGGCCACACGTAATCGATCCGGCCTTTGTTACTGGTTAAGCAGCGATAGGAACTGGGGACGAGGTCGCACGACAGACTGACAGACTGACAGACTGGCAGACGAACATTAAATTTCGAGATGGCGATACGCTTCGAGTCTTTGAAGGATGCGATACTGCTGCATTAGCGTTGTGATTATTTCCCTCACTTCGTTCGGGGATAAAACGCTGACCCCCCCTCCACAGATCGACATGAGAACTATCTGCAGCCAATATTTTATTGTGAACCCAAGGACCTCCACGTCACGTATCCATCTTATTGCGACGAAAATGTAAGTTTGTTCAAATGTTAATATTGCCCGGCAAGTGTGCTGTGAATTCTGGTTACACGGTCAGAACTTTTGTTCGCCATTTTAAGCCTGAAAGTGAGATGGGTCGACTCACAAAACGACTTCCTCGATATGGTTTTAGCCACAACAAGTTATATACCTTTTAAAGAAAACTGAAATTTGTTGGCTTAAGGGGTTAAGAATGAATTTGGTTGATTCTGTTTTGAACAGCGGGACCCTGACAAAGTTTTTTATCTTTCATGCTTTGTGAAGGAGCATAAATATAGTTTGCGTCATGTTTTCGTCAACCAACACCGGAAACCTTTTACGATCATAACGTTTCTCTTGAAAGATAGGAAAGATTAAAGAAAGCAAATATCGTGTTAGAACTTCAGTAAAACTTTCCATGCTCTGGATTATTGCTGTTGCATGATCACTGGAATATTACGTTTCTTCAGATCAGAGGATTAGATCAGGGCCTAATTTGATAAGCAGTTAATAATAAGTGCAATTTATAAGTTGGACTACAGTTAAAACACACTTTTTCCAATACCATGGTCAAATACCCGGTTGTTGCAGTAATGCTCCACACATTGTTTTTATCAGATTAAGTCCATTTACAGTGGTCTCAGATTCATGATCCAACTTGTAAAATACACGTGTAAATGTTTACTGAACTGACCTCGGGAGATAAAGTCGTATGACAAGCGAATAAAAAGAAGAACACACCTATAATGGAAGATTTCCCAGAGGGTTTATCCGCTCCTCGCACCAACTGGTCCAATATTTGATGGCACATACCCAAACGCTTACACGAAACGCCATAACAGTTAGTTCCGCTTCGAATTGCGAGCTCGCACAGCTCGTTTCCACAACAAGAACTCAAGCATTGCTCCAAGCCCGACGAATTCCCCAACTGAAGAAAGCTGAAGGCGTTTTTGGTCGAGTCCCTGCCGGGTTGTGTACAGTTGTCAGTTGTCTGTAGGCCCTGGCCTAGGCCTGGATGGTAAAATAATAACAAAATCGGCAGCTTTAGTTTCTCGCATGCAGTGAAGCCTGTTGGATAAGGAAGTTCGGGTTTTGAGCACTTACCGTGCGATGCGAAACAAGCATCAAAAAGCCATGTCAAAATAACCAACTGCCACAATCTCAGTCCACCATGATGCGTTATCTTCACCATAGAAGCATTTACCAAGACCTGTTTCTGTCCAGAGTGCCTCTGCGGCACTTCGTTATCTACACACTCCACTCCTTGATGTTTCTTAATCGACCATTTCCAATGTCTACCCCACCGTTAGGTGATTTTTGGCTTCAAAACCATAGCATTTTTCTTGAAAGTAAGCAACGAAAAACTATCTCTACGATATTTCCCGCTCTGACTGACCGGCGACCATTACGTCATTTTCTTGCTATTTACAAATAGACAGGGAATTAAGCCAATCAGATCGTTTGACCTACCTGAGCCCTTTGTGTTTCGTGTCCGTGTCAGCAGGTGGTGGCATTCTTTGCCAGTAAGATAATAATAAAGCCGAGCATTTTAAAAGTCTCTTAAAAACGATACCGAACCACTTCTAAGTGCAGCGTCCTGAACTAGTCATACCCAAGAACAAACGTAAAACGAACTGATGCTAAAGCCACGTTTCAAACAACTCGTTTTCTAACTTTAAATTTTCTGGCCTACCACAGTTCGTTATCCGAATCATTATTTTTTGTCAGATTCAGTGAGCCTGACTTGGGTCATTGCTTTGTATCCATGTTTACTCACTGAAGTAGGTAACATAATTTACGGCAGTTTGGTGGCAGTGACCGGTATGTGCTTGAACTCAATTTAAAATGGGCCTTTACGCCTACGTTGTATTTCATGGGGCTGAGCGGACACTCTCGTAAGCGGACACCTTTACGAAACCCCGTTTAATTAAACAGTCTAGCTCAGTCAAACCCTGTATTTACACATTCTCGCAGGCGGACAGTTCCTGCATGTTACCAGGACACTTTTTGTGCTTCCCATGAGTGTCTTTGCTTATGGGAGTTTTAACTGTATTTGCCTTGCATTTAGTTGATTTATGTATACTTACATATACCGCTATTTTCTCTCGTAAATCACGGTCAGCAAACACACACTGCGCCAGACTGCCGAAGGCTCCCATTTGATGGCCCAGTAACCGACTGGCGCGGGGCAATTTTTCAAAACGAAGAACTAGGCCTTGGTTCTCCCACCTGCTTTAAACAAAATATATGAGCAGTGTTTAGAATACTTGATAGTTTGACCATTCACTAACGTCATACTGGACTGTGTGAAATGAAGGTAATTTAAGTACAGCAAGACGACAAACAAACAAAAGACAGTTGACTTGCCCAGCATATACTAAAGCATTTGTTCCGTGTGAATCTACAGTAGAACGACACAAGATATTATAACTGACCGTTGTTTCTATTTTCAATGACCTGTAAAAAATGCTGGACGAAGCAAAAGAACAAAACAGCTGCGTGAAAAATAAGATAACCCATAAAACATTCACCTGTCCATGCAGCAACATTGCATTATAAGTGCTCCGACTTAGTTGAGGTGTGACTAATATTTCCTGCAGCTGTTGCCGTAAATTTATCAACATCAAGGTGAGGATCTCGCCCACGGACTTTCTGAACAACGGTGATGAACACTGCAGAGAGACCTTTTGTTCCAGGGAGAAGCGACAGCATGAGATTTCATCATCCAACGTCGCCATTGTTTGCGTATATTCCAGGTTACAGACACCTTCAGTCGTAACTGTTTGATAAAATTAACAGCTTTCTGCCTGTAAACGAAAAATGATTAAAATTCCACCAATATAAACTAAGTGGCTCAACTCTTTCACTGCCAAAGGTTCATTTGACTTTCAAGTTCCTGAAACTTGAAGGTGTGACCACTCAAATATGAAAAGATAACAATAAGGACGTTCAAATCAAAAATCTTCATCTTCATCAGAAAGACCCTCCAGTCAATCAATAGTTAATTTATACAATAGATTGATCACATCTAGAAATCCAGTACATTACTAATAATATATAATCAATAGGTGTATGTTATCACAACTGTAAACAGGGGCTCTCCTCGAAAAGCCCAACAGGGTTTCCTGAGAGCTTCTGCTCCTATTTATCAACTGTAAAATAGAAACACTATTGTGAAAACATCTTCAATAGGGCAAATAAGTTATTATTATTAAACTCACTTCCACAACCCACTCACTTCCGAAAATGGATTTATTTCAACATAGAAAGCTTCCAACTCCTGAACTGTCAAATGAAACTTAAACTAGGTGTGACCACTCAAATGAAAGCTCTCAATGTGTTCATTCACTCATTCAACTCGTTATTGCTGGGGGCTCTGAATTGTTTGTATTTTTAATACGCAACGAGAGTCGACGAAACCATTTGTTGTGTCGTGGGATGTTCTGATCTGACAGTTTTATGAAAAATACAGACTTGTGATTGGCTGGAGTGAAAGAGCGTCAATTACGTTGATGACGTATGAATGCTGCATAATCAGGAACTTTGTACAAAATAGAAAGCAGTGTTCTTTTGTGTTCTTTGGTCGTAAAGCGAAATTCTATTCAAACGAGTCTAAATTCACCAGCCCCAAAGACTTTTTTTTTTCTTTTTTCCTTTCATATATTTTTTTCGCAGTCAAAGCATCAAGTAGAGCAAAGTGCCTGAAAGCTTTCGAAATTTTTATCTGTGCGCAAGTTGAAGGTTAATTGTTTCCTGCCTTGATGCTAAACAGGTGAAGTGAGAAGTCCTGTGACGTGCCTTACCCCCTACTGTGAATACTCTATTTTAGAAAACTGATGGGCTTCATTTTGTGATTCTTACTTCATTTTCGCACACCAGGACCCGGTTGTTCAAAGAGTGTATAGTGCTATTCGCCGGACAAATCGGTATCCAGTGGATAGTATAATCATTAATCTTAAATCAGTTAACTGAATAAGGATTTATTCTGTTAATAGCCGCTATCCACTCTTCGAACAACCGGACCCAGCTGTGCGCTGTAATTCCCACATTTGCATCTCGGCAAAATAGATTGCTCAGAAAGGGCAGAGTGCACGCAAACTTCTAAATTTATTACAGCGTGTTTTTACGGAGGACAATCACGCAGCAGGAACTGCGAACACTCCGTCTACAAGTGGATTGGAATTAAGGCCACGGCACTGGCCGTCTCGGTAAGAAAATTTGTTCCATTTTCCTTTAACAGCTAATCCTCTTGACATTTCCACTCGATCATGTATTATTCTTCCTTTAGACTTTTTTGACACGAATAATTTCACTGATCTACTATGAAGGCTAGTTTCCATCAGCTGGTTATGTGCGCGTTTTTGTTCCCTTGCATGGCATTCTGCGGATAAGCTAGCAAAGACATTATAGTTGCGTTAACGTGGATAAGAATAGCCGAGATACGACCCTCATTAATGTGGATTTAGTACGATTTGAATTACACACTGGTACTAGAGACATCGGTCTCGAACAGGACTGGCGTCGTGGAACTGGTGTAGGGTTCACAGAGGCAAAAGAGCTAGAGGTCTTTTATGCTTGGCCTA
This sequence comes from Plumapathes pennacea, assembly GCA_964036295.1. Lineage (NCBI taxonomy): Eukaryota > Metazoa > Cnidaria > Anthozoa > Antipatharia > Myriopathidae > Plumapathes > Plumapathes pennacea. Next base: position 2,167,827 of record OZ038470.1, read on the forward strand.
AGGGCCCAGCATATAATTGTTTTCACCCGAAAACCACAGCGTAGGTATCATGACAATTGGTCAAAGAAGTCCCCCTCCAAGATTTTGAATTTTGATTGACGTGTAAGCAAAAACACTATATTTTGATTGGATAATGTTCACGTGCAAGCGGCGTGGAAGCCTTTCTTTTCTAACGTGAGGTTTTTGTTGACGTATACTTAAAACTAAGCGAAGGAAAGCAAACATAATCAAACGATACCACTTCGACAAGCTGAAGTAGCTCCCGGCTGGGTTTTTCAGCTTTAACGTAAGCTTATCAAACAACCGTGAATTCATCAAAACCGCGGTGATAATAGCTCAGAATGAAACAGGCCGACTAGAAATTTAGAAAGCTTGGTAGAAGAAACGCAATTTAGAAGACGAAAAACAGGTAAGTAATGAAGCGCAGGCTAAATTAATCGTGGCCTGCGATTAGAAACAAATGTTCCAAGTCAAACTGTCAAAACAATTATGCATTAAAATGAGATAAGTCAAGCAATTACTCCCCAACTCAAAATGGATTCTCTCATCCTTTTGAAGCAAATGTTCCCCATACTGTATAATATTTTTTCGGGTGAGAAATTGAAAGAGAAAATTGAAGTTGATCACTCTTGGGAGTCTCGCTCTAGTCCAGAGATTGCTTATTCAACAATTCAAATGGTGCGTGCGGACACTTGCCACACCAAACTTGAATCCCAGCATCTGTCGCGTTTTCACGCGACAAAACTTGTTTACACCTGCTTTCGTTACTCTCCCTCCCCTACTGAATCAGAAGGAATGATAATAACGCCCAGAATGAGAACGACAAACACGTTAATCCATACTAACCAAGATCTTGTACTGCAAAAAAAAAAGAACAAAACAAAAAAAACAAACAAACAAGACAAACAACAACAACAACAATAACAACAACAACAACTGAGTTATGCTGCTTTGAAGTCTTCACTAACCTTTATGTGTGTCAGCATTAAATTTGTTTCATGAAGTATTCACTTGTTACGGCTACTTGTGGGAGGCAGCATCAATTGTTCGGCGCTCAGGTTTCTTGAAAAATATAAGAAAAAACGTTGCTAGTCAGATGTTAGACGACTATGTTCCAGTGTACTACGCTCTGAAGTGATATAAACTTTTAAATATAAATATCTCAGATTTGCGTTTGGTATAAGTTTCCATGACAACCAGATCCTTGCATCCGGCTAAGAATATGACAGCTAACAAACTGATAGCGTCGATACTTATAGCCCTTACGGCCAGCATTCGAGTTAAACATGATAGACAACATTCAAAGTCCATTATAAATTGTTGAATTATTCTCTTCTCTCACTTACAGACTAACCAGAGCTGACGCTAAAAAGTAGAACATTGGCGTTGTTTAACTCGCGTTTTCCTTAACTAAAGACGAAACAAACAACATCACATCGCTTGAATTTAACTCATTACCGTCAGGAAAGTGTTTCCTTGGTCCATTTGTTAACGCCGTGGAAAATGGCCCACACCTGCTATTTATACACTCCAGTAAATGACATTGATTAATTAGAGCTCCGGACAAGATGGAATATATCACATCTCTTGACTTTCATTTGCTATCGCCGAGGAAGTAAATCTTGTGAACTGACACTCGACGATTCTCTTTCCGCTTCTTGGCTAATGTTCATTGACAACGCCCAAAAAAGATCCATAATCATTCGATTGGAGCTCCGGACAAGATGACGGACAACACGACTGTAGAATCACCATCGTATACGGTGCTTGAGAACACTGCAATCATTGTGGCTTATTTCCTGATATCTGTGCTTGCTGTTCCCGCCAACGGACTCGTAATTTTCGTCATAGTTAAAGTCCGTGCGATGCACAACTCGACCAGCATTGTCCTTCTGAATTTGTGCGTGGCGGATCTTCTCATCGCGTTGTTTTGCTTGCCTTTCACGACCATCGATCTCTACATAAAAGGTTACTGGGTATTTGGCGAGGCTATGTGCCGTCTGGTGTCTTTTGTTCACTCTGTCGCCGTCACTGCGTTGATTTTATTTCTTATCGCGATAGCTGTAGAGCGATACCGTCAGATTTGCATACGAGGTCGCCCGCAGCTGACAGTCAGGCGAACCTGGCTCGTCGTGGCGCTTCTGTGGCTGCTAGCGAGCCTTGCCTCCTGTCCTCAGCTCGTTGTTAAGCGTCTGGTACGACTAGGGGAAGCAGGATCCGTGTGCATCGAAGCCTGGCCGTCACAACACGCGGAGAAAGCTTACACTCTGGTCACATTTACCTTATCGTACTTAATTCCCCTTGCTTTCCTTACCATACTCTACCTTCTAATCTCGCGCAAATTATGGAGAAGTACAACTCGGACGAGAAGCATGAGGCGCTCACGGCCGCTCGCAACGTCTAGACTTACGCGTATTCCCTTGGCACTTGTTTTGAGTTTCGCTCTCCTGTGGGCGCCGTCTCACGTCCTGACGCTCTGGTATTACCTGCGCCGCGATCGCAGCGCCAGCTTTCCTACTAACGTCGAGATGGTGCTTTACCCGATCGTTTCATGGACAGCGTCATCTAACTGCGCTCTCAACCCGCTGTTGTACTGCTTCTTGAGTTGCAAGTTCAGGGCTTCTCTTAGTGACCTGTGGAAGCGCAAGTCGACAAGGTCCAGATTGTTGCGCGAGTCTAATTGGATGGGGTCGAGGATGAGCAGGCGACACGATAAGAATATCGAGAAGAACCTCGTGGGTCTTGAAGAAGTTGAGAAGAAGGTGGAGACTGCGCCTTATTTTTATTATATTTACGAGTCTAGCGTCTAAAAATGTTCACTTTCCTGCTTTAATGTCGATGTTACCATAAAAGACAACTTACTACAAACATAAATATCTTCATGAGGCGGTGAAAGAAAAGAAATTGTTCTGACCGTTTTACGAATTTTCACTCCTCTGTCCCTGTGCTACTACATGTTAGTTTCGAATTCAGTACTAATGATCAAATATAGAAAGTATGGCTTGCACCTGTAACCATCAAGCCGCTAGGCGAGTTTATTGTCCGATTTCTATGAAACCTTTTAGATAGATAGTTTGTTTTGAATGATTTTAGCATGACACAAAAAGAAAAGCCATCAGTGTCAGGCAAGATGCGGCTTCGTTATTATTCATTGAAAGCGCTCATTTGCAGCCGGATTGCACCGCAGTTTCATTTGTTCAGTTTGAACGAAACTCGACTGACAAAAGCTACCCTCTCAGCCAATCAAACGTTTACATCCAGAGAGCGAGTGACTGTGTTTGTGTGTGAGATATTCTTTTGAGTAAATTGCTATACCATATTAGGAACATTTATTTCAACATTTGACAACGTCAGTACTTATAATCAAACTAAACTAAATTTTATTTTATTTTCTAAACACCAAATAATTTACAAACGTGTTCAGAAAGTCTATACGTATAGATTCGGAGTGATATAATTACTCTCTCCTAAAGTAAGCTATTCTAAATATCTTGCTTAGTGTAAGATAGTAAAACCTTGAGTAATCTCCTTCAACCATGGTGCTTTGCGCGTGTACAGTCAAATGTTCAGTATCCGCCATTTTTATTCAAAGAATCTTGGATTATAACCAAACTTTTTGTCATCTTTAAGCCTAAAACGGTATATAGTTTCTCTTGCAAACAACTTGCTTGATCATATTTAGAGCTGAAACAAGCTGTTTTGGTTGGTCTTTGATTATAACCCTAAACTTTGGGGCCCAGTGGTCGAGACTAAAGAATTTGGTTAATCTTGGGCTGACAACTCCCGGATGAAAACAAAAATGCATAACGCAAAGCATTGTGGTTGTGAGAGTTTATTGTTATGAAAACTGAACAGAGACGAGTGAATAAAAACTTTATCATGTTGCCCCTTCCACGGTCTTTCCAAACATTGGCAGTTGTGACAAACTTTTTGATAACACTTTCGTGGGGAAAAAATGAAAATCTGGAAAAAAAAAAACTATTCTAAACAATCGAGAACTTTATATTTTAGCTTTTGTCGTCTCTGTCATGCATATTTTGTTACTTCAGTTCGATAAACAGTAAAAACAAAGAGATAATTATTCATTTTTACAAAGGTAGAAAACGAATGATCAGTACCTTAGTTAATGTACCGAAATTCCTAGAAAAGTACAAAAGCTGCAGTGAGACCAAATGCATTACTCTTTGGAATTTTCTCATCAAGAGTCCATGTGCTCAATTCATTAAGGGTAAATTTACCAAAACAAGATTTTGGCTAAAAATTTGATAAAACCTTGTTCAAACAAACCTTTGAAATATCTCTAGAATAATATGCTATACAGCTCATCAAGAGCGCGCATGTCTTTGCCGTCCTGACTTCAGGCTTCAAAGAACGGTAAAAAAATGAACTAAGTTATAAAACTTCAACCCTGCGTGGCTTATAAAAGCTATCTGGTTTTCATTCAACTGTAACTACATGGGCTGCAGGTTTCGGAGAATTTGTCAACGCCAGCACTGCTCCATATCTAAGTTTAAAATCAGTTTAAAAAAATGCAAAATAGAAACATGAACTCTCCTCAACAACTTGAGTGGTCACCTTTTGTATTTCATTTGATAGTTCTGGAGTTGGAAGTTTTTTGATTGAATCAATTCATTTTGGCAGACTGACTAATTTCTAAAATACTATTTGGGTAAGACTGATTACTAGAATATATATTTTACACACAAGTTTTGACGCGCACGAAAGTTTGAAGACAACAATCAGTGGAGCCCGTTTACGCGGAACGCGCGCGACTTCAGTACATTTTACGCGGGACGCGCGCGACTTTAGTACATTTTACGCGTTACTACTGTAATCTATATCCCTGTTCATAGGTTGTAAGGAGACGCTAGATCTTGATGAGCTTTGTTAGGGACTAAATGGTTCAAGCTATATCTAGCGCCTTGTAATTCAAAGAAAATGTTCAGTGTGCAATAAGCAAGATCTTGAGTGCAGGCGTACTCACTATGTGAATTTCACCATGTGTATCAACACTACCCGCCGGAGAAAGCCACCTCTTTTGAGCTCCCTAGTCTGTTTTAACCTTTGACGCCTGAGAGTGATCAACGATTTTCTCCGGCGGGGACTGGAGCGAGTAAGATGAGCGACCGCGCGGGGAACTAGGCCCTTGAAGTCTGATTGGTTAATCTTTAACTTGATTTAAACATGTCGGACAGCAGACGTTCCATAGGGATGTTGTCCAGTGTTCCTCGGAAGAACATTTGTTCGATGGCTTTGACGGAGACTGCGCGCAGCGAGGGCAGCAGAAGCAGCAACTTGCCAAATCGAACATGCTGTTCAGGGTATTGTTGGTGGTCGTATTCACCCAGCATGCTTTGCGCCTGGTCCTGGAGTTGTTCCACGTGACCCGGCGAGCGGAGACCTCTGGTGTCTGTGTAAACAGAAGTAAAGTCCCAGAATTATTTATTAACTACGCGATTTTGTTGAGTCACCAGGAAATTATGACTAGGGGAGAAACTTTTGATAACAATTTAGTGCTCATCTGAACAAGCTATCAAATTGATTGATTGATTGATTGAAACTATCAAATGCCAAGCTCTTCATACTGTCTGGTATATCTCTGACGCCAGACTGAAAGAGAAAATTGAAGTTGATCACTTGATAGGACAAGTGTCCCAGAGAATTGTCCGGCATTGTACCGTATTCAAAGTAGCAAAGCTTTCGAATTGACTTACTGCGACTGAGGGAGACTAGCAGATTCTTAGTTGAACAAAGAATTACCTGGTTTGAATAGCACGACCGCCTTCAGGCATGCGTACTCGGTCTGGTCGATGTTGGTTGCCCGGAAACGCCCCACAATGCTTTGCAAGAGTTTAATGTCTCCCATGCCACCGACGACCCGCTCGGACGACTGGAGCTCGGGATGAATCCCCGAGGCGGCGAGAAGGGCGCTGGTCTCTATAGGAAGATTCCACTGCGCCACGCTTAGCACGAACAGTTCGCTCCAGCCCTCTTCCAGAAGAATCGCCTGATCACGAAAAGGCAGATCTAGAAAGGTGGGAATATTTTTCACCCACTTGACCGTCATGTACAAAATGCGTACTGCAGACTCGTGCATCATCTCCGGGCTGCTTAGATAGATAGGCACCCCGCAGTGTCCTTGCTGTGGGGTGTGGGGTGGCGTCATGGTCGTACCCATGGCAACGACGGCCATGTCTTTCGGCAAACCGTTCGCTGTGTCTAGAAGGCTTGTGAGGTAGCCGTTCTTGTTCTCAAAGGAAAACCTGGTCGGAATATTGCCGTAAAACTGTTGGGCGGATTGTGGGGAGTCCGGGAGCTTTTCCTTCTTGGGCGAATAGCGGTCCCCACCGCCTTGTTTAGTCAGGAGATTGTCTTGGTGTTCGTATTGGCTTTCGACGTGTTTTCGTTTCAGTGTCTTGTTGTGGTATTGATCCAGAGTGGGCGACTGTTTGAACTGGGTCGTGCGGGGCGCTCGCTCATGTTGAACAGCTGGAGTAAAAAAAAAACAAAGACAAAATTCAACTTGAAAGTCGTTTGCACCTTTCACGACTCTAACGCCATATGGGTGTTTATCTTTCTGATATCTTTTCGTCCGGATGTTACCTTTCAAGACTAAAACCCTGGTATGGCCAAACAGACTCCCATGCAAGCTGTTTGGCATTCTTCCCAGCGCTTTGCAAAATCAGAATTTAGTACGCACGGACTGAGTGGCCAAATCTTGCGGAAACAGCGTCACGGAAATTTGAGCTGGTGAAATTAATGATGGTCAAACCTAACGCAAAACGTTTTTTCTCAAAGCAAAGTATAAAGGGTTCATCCAATCGAAATATGTTGCTGAGTACATTCTTATAGAAGTGTGTTTTTATATTTTTTTAATTTGATATCAAAAACACTAAAGGGAACACGTTTGAGCTCGGCAGCCACCAAAAAAAATTGAGGATGGTACAAAAGTTGTTTGCCAAATATTAAGGGAGCTTTGAAAAAGTTTGTCACACGCAAGGTCTTTTTGTTCTTTTCCAAGGTCTTGCTTACATTTACGACCCTAAAATACTTTGAGGTTATTAGTTGATATCTTGTGGTTGCTATTTTTCCACTGAAAATGAACCTGCTTGCGCTCTATTTTTACATAGATACTATTTATAGTACATTTCTCGCAGACCAGTTCTGGCTTCAAGAAATTTGAATTCTTTTGCACGTTTTATGGCCCTTGTGTGTTATTAAATAACTCCACGTAACTGTTATTAACCACCGGGTACTAGACAAATACGGCATTGATAAAGAATAGATTGTGTTGTTCTTTTTACAGTCCAAAGGCGTTCCAAGACCTGCGGGTGTGTGGGCCTCATGATAATATTGTAGTGAAGACTTGCGAACTGAAAAAGAGGTGGTCATCAGTGACTCGGCCGAAAATCTCTGATCGTAATTGCGCAGAATGTACACAACTCAAATGCTGCAAGTCATACTTGTCCTGCTCTCCTGATGTTTACGTCAAGTTATTGCCACAAAGTCGTCACTTTCATTGGCGGAATTAGTCAACAGAGGGAGTTATTGACAATAGAGAACCTGCTCTGTATCGCTTGTATCAACGAGGTTAGTGTTAATTGCGTTCTCAGCTGCTGCACTCGGTGATCTGATGTTTAGGCATTTGGATTGGCTCGTGGTCGTAAATTGTTGCGCCATTTCGCGGCGGTTGCCAGGAGAACCAGTGTGTCATTCGCGTGTCAAACAATGCCCTCTTGTCAATATTACTAAACGTCCGTTTAGTTTGAAACTAGATCAAGGCATGCGAAAACTTTTGGAGCCAAAACATTATCTTTATTGTGTTCCACTTTGTTATGACTTCAGTCACTTTAAATTCCTTTTCGCGAACTTTCGAGTTATAAACAATTCCTTAACAGTTCTCTAATAGCGCGATCCTTTGTTTGTACGGAAAAGTTTCAACACACGCTGTGCAAACAATAAAGTCGACTAGTGCCTTTGTATTGATCTAGTCCACTCAGCAATGAAACGAGTGACTGACGGAAATTGGCAATCGTCCTAAATACCTACACAGTTTAACGAGCGACGCAGAGGTCTCAAGTAACTTTATGTAATCATCCCATAATCACTTAACTTCGGAGGCTCGAACCTTTCGGTAAAGACACAAAGAACTAATTTTGAAGTGATGTTTAATTCATTTAGCACTGGTTAAGTGTTGGTTTTGGTCGAGCGACTTGTGCCAATTAATCGCTTTCTCGTTCAGAGCTTCGAAGCTCAAAAGTATACCCTTTGATAGACCACAAGGTTCTTTATTACATTTCCATAAACAGCTAATATCTTTCAAAATAGTTTGCACCGAAGTTAGCTTTGTTGAGAACGTAATCCCACCCCACAAGTTACACAATAGCCCACTTTTATGTTGTTGACAGAGATTGTTTTGGGAAACGGTCTTTCGGCTCAACACTAAATTATTTATCGCTGTACAACGCCTACGTTTTCTGAGAGAGGAAAATTTTTACACGACGGAGACAACACGGAAACGTATTGGTTGTCTGGTTGCCTTTGTTTAGAAAATACGTTTTGTTCGATGAAGATTCTTTTTCCGTGGATGCAGTTGAGTCTCTCAGCGCTTAAAGTACAAACCATCAGCTTTGCACAGCTATTAATTATACATCGGCAAGTCTGTTGCGAAGGCCAAATTGCGCGAGCGAAGGTTATTTCTTGCGGCAACCGCTCCCAAGTCTTTACGCGTGCTCGCTCGTTTTACATTATCAACGTATTAAGAAAGCGCAACAAAAGAATTTGACCTAACTCGATTTCTAAGTAGATATAACGATGATCATATGTAATTAGGAAAACAATACAATTGAATCTGGAGTTCGCCCTTGTTTATCAGAGCCGCGGTTTTCTATTTTGCTTACTATCTTCGCCCCCTTTTTATACAGGTACAGACACTGCACTGTTAAATCGAGCATTTTCCAGTAGCTCTCGATGTGGCGAACCGTGACGTTGCTATGTGAAACTTAAGTTGTCGTTGACCAGTGGCCCTTACGCAAATGCATCGTTGCTGATCGGGTGGTGCTCTTTCGTTTGCCGAGTCAAGTATGAGGCACTGAAACTGATCGTCAGAATACCGAATTTTCCAAGATTAAGATGTATGACTCTGAACAGCAGCAGGTCTGCAAGTGCGCGAGTTGATAGCTGAACTTGCTTTCTAGGGAGTTCTGTTTCAAACTTGTGGCGTCATCAGACCGAAGCAGCAGGTGTATCATGCTGGGTACACAGGTACCCTTACGTCCTATAAACACGGATGCTGCAACTCCAAAACAGAAAAAATCTTGCCCTGCCCTTACCTAGAACAACGACAAAAAGATATTCTTTCCCTTGCTTGAGTGAATTAGCTGCACCTTGGACCAACGGTGTTCTTACGGATTCAATTTACAAACTGCATGCGTTTTTAATGAACATTAATTTCTGATTATGGCCCCCGTGCTGTCTGGCCTCCCTCTCGCTCTGCATCGCAAGTAAAAGTCTGCCTTGCTTACCATCTCTGTTCATTCGGACTTCGAAGCATTTCTTCAGTCGACAAGCCTGACACTGATTTCTCCTTGCTACGTCGATCGGGCACGCCCCTTTCTCCTTACATTGGTAGATGAGGTTGCGTCGGATGCTTCGCTTGAAAAATCCTCTGCAGCCATCGCATGTCAGCACACCGTAGTGCTTGCCCGATGCCTTATCGCCGCAGACTTTGCACAGCACAGAATGTTTTTCTGTAAGGGTGATAGCAAACACAAAATAATGATTCATGTCATCTCTGTCCCGCATTGACTTTCCGACTTGTGAATTACATTCGGATTTCCCCAGCGCGCGACCTCAATTACTTTTTCTTTACCTTAATTCACAAATGCGCAAAACTTCCTATTTCACGTACTTAGCAGGTTAAGTATAGTTCACTATAGTTCATTATCGCTCCTTATTTCCAGCCGTTGCATATAACGTATCCGCCCAGTATATTCTATTTTTGCCGAAGGAGAAACAGATGCACATTACAAGAAAATGTTCGTCTAAATGTCATCGTTTACAAGTGCAATTACGGGTTTGGCATACTCCAGTACTTGAACGATAAAGACAATTGTGTTAAATTTTGATTGGGATCTAGTAGGCGATGCAGAAATTATCATCTACAAAGGTTGCTTGGAAAAAATTCTGACTCTTGAACGTCAAGACTACTGTCTTTAAGTTCTTACCTGTTTTGCAAGATCTGGAAGCAGATTCGCCGATGCATTCAGTGTCTGCCATTCTGCGGGATTTGTGGAGGTTTCTCAAAGATGTGATCGTTCTGCTAACTGCGCGAAGTCTCAAAAAACCAATCTGAATCGCAAATGGTCGCGTTGATTATAAGAGCTGCTGGTAGGGAACAGGTGCAAGAGATGACTCCGTTCTGATTGGCTGAAATACAAAACTCTGCCACGCGATTGGCTGACTTGTGACCTCGTCATACTCGAGAGAGCAAAAACACGTCCAGCCGTTCACTACGTGCAATCACCTGACCTTTCGGCTGCGTTCTTGTGCACCCAGCAACTAATTACTCATCTAGCCATGTGCTTTTATTTTCGGTACTTAAGTAGAGACAATGGAGGCCGTTGCGTTTTGTGTCGACGTTCTTCGAGTTCGTGACAAGTTCCTCCCCTTGGACAAAGTCTGTTGCCATGGGATTAGTGACGCGAGAGCTAAAAATGTGCACCTCTGCAACTTTGACAAAGTCAACATAGTCGCAACCATCGATATCTGTTGACTGATCTTAGATTTAGTGACTTGTTAAACATTGATCTAACTAAGGCTTTAATCCCCAATTTCACCGCCAAAAATGAAATTGACTTGGAAGACTTCCAGCTCCTCAAATGTACGGCCTAAATCGTGACCACTCAAGTGAAGGCTCTCAATGAATGCATAATTTTAACAGCAGTGTTCACTTCCAATTCGTGGACTGTCAAATAGAACCTAAAGGTGTGGCCACTCAAATGAAAGCTCTTAATGGGTACTTTCTAACAGCAGTGTTCGTAGTGTTGTGGAACGGAGTTCATGTTTCTAAGTTTAATTTAAAAGAGGAAACTTGGCAGTGAAAAGATTAATTAACACTTTGTAACTCTATTGACTCTGCCAACAGCTTTGAAGTCCGGTGTAATAAGCCGTCGAAGTAAAGGCAAGGGTCGAAACATTTGTCGCACTTCGCGGCACAACGTTGTATGCAGAAGCTCCACGTTATTGGACAATCTGATTTTGTTACAGCTTTGCAATTTTTTTTTAGTCCCAACAGCACGTGGTCAAACTGCTCAAATGCCTGTTCAAATATAGCGAGTGTCATCAATATTCATCTACCCGAGCGTGCGCAATCTTCTAATATTCTTCTGGCAAACGAGGCTATGCTATGAATCTATACTAGGATAAGGATTAGAAATGTGATGTCAGTTTAATTATATCTAAAATTCACCGCGATTTACTTTCTCACATGGTTATAACAGACTCGTTGTGATGGAGATCGAGTCTTTAAACAAACAAAAGGTTCATTGAGTAATTGGTGTTCAACTGAAGCGGGTATTTTTTCTGTAGATGTTTGCCTTTTGTAGAACTGCTCTAGTGAAGTAGTGTTACTAAGCGACTACAGCTGGGAGTCTCAGTTTAACACACGAGAATTGTAAAAACAGCACTCAGTCCGAAGCTTCTCTGTATCAATATGCGTCAGAAGTGTCCTGGAAAAGAGCAACCGATGATCCGTTTCCCACAGCGCCATAGCTTAAGACCTTTTACGCTGAGATCACCAAAGTGGGGCTTCAATCCGAGAGAGTGGTACTGAGAACATATCGACCCGCGTTCATGAATATCTGACGAAAATTCCGCAGTCAGATCAACCCGAGATCGAGACTTAAGCTGGTGTTACACTGGTCGATTTGCAACGACGATTTGCAACGCCGATTTGCTCCAACTTCGCGCAACGGTGTTGCAAGTTTATGAATCGCTTTCAAAAACTTACAACGCGTTGCAGCACTGCAAACATCGCGAAAAATCGTTCGCAATGGGGTGTTACACCTGAACAATTTTTAGTGCAACATCGTATCGTTGCAAATCGTCGTTGCAAATCGACCAGTGTAACACCACCTTTAGAAAGCGTTTACGCTTGGCGTGCATTTAGCCTGTATTGATTTCATCAATCGGTCTATATAGTAACTGCCTAGTTCAAGAACCTGGATTAGTTTCGCTGATAATCTTGATTCCCTGAGTTGCTATATTGTACTCAGAGTAGAAGTGATTTTAAACCTGCACGGAGAGATCAACGAAGTATACACGGTTCACCACTTTCTTCTTGATTCAGTTCGTGTATTGGCATAGGTGTGTGGTAAAGCCTGCGTTTTAGTTTTATTTGCGAACTGCCTTGTGTACCTTACAACCAGTTAATCTTCTACAAATGAACTCATTAAAACTTCACTGAGTCTGAATAGCGATTAACAGACTAACTCATGCGGAAATCCAATACCCGTTGATCCGTCTACAAACAGTCTTAGTTTGATATAACCCACCGGAAACCAGGTTTTCTATTATGTTCCTCGCTGGTTGCGTGGCTTTTGAGACCGACATGATACCTCATCGTGCCGACACGCAATTAGATCAACGTAAAAGTTTTGTAATAACTGCAAGTGACTGTTAGGAAAATAGTCATAATACAAATTCTCCCAACCTCTTAAGAAGAAAATGTACGAGTGATGTAATGAGAGCTGATTGAATTGAAGTTGAACACCTTTGCTTAATAGCACACGACAAAAACCTTTAAACCTTCAAGTAGCGAGCGTAACCTCGGCATTTGATTTAATTTCCTCTGTAGCGGCCGCGACGCGCGCTTATGTTTCATGGTGCTGACCATGCTGTTGCGACTGCGCAATGCGTTATTCAGCTCTGTCGAGTTACAAAGAAATGGCGACGAACGCTGGCCAACGGAAGTGACGTCAAGAACGTGTTTCCGCGGTGTTCACTCTCATTCAAGTGGCATCCGTCTGCACGTATTTTGATCCAGCTAACTATACGAAATTTCGAAAGTTCTGGGTAGATACAAAGCTTTTATTAGAAGTTATTGACGCCTTTTTAATTTCCGTGACAGCAAAGCCGTATGTGGCTCTTTTCGCTGACCAAATATGCTTGTGTGTGAGCGTTTTTCATATGTAACCCTTTAGAAAAGTTAAAGTAACAAAGAATCAAAGTGAGCGGTCCAAATCAGCTTTAGTTCGTGCCGCAAGGGACACAAGCCGCCATGTTGGTGTACTAAATTTCCACCCCTGTTCCACACTATTCAATATGCGAGATATAGCAACATCGCAAAATTTATGGTTAGATAAACTCCGGTAAACATGCTCTTGAGCCTGTTAAAACTCGTTAATCGCCGCGAAAACAGAGGAGACGAAAACCAAACCGCGGGGAATGGAAATAAGCAGTTGCACGCGTAACAGTGACATTTTTTGTTTGCGCTTGTATTATGTCTAGTGGGACCACGCCCATAGAAAAAGGGCCCGATAATCTTATAACACAGTGTACCATCTGTCTTGGCCGAGTGATGCATGTATGTTCATCACTTTGCGCGAGACAGTGGACGGGCACGAGCACGCTGTCGTTGAAAGACGGAAGACCTTGGAAGAAGTTCGGAGTTAGATTCCGAGAAGCGACGCCTCCGAACGGCTGAGAAAGACCTCCATCAGGCGAGGGATAGAGGTTTTACGGAAAGCGATTCCCAATGCACGGTGCAACTCAAAGATGACGCAGCTTCAGGTGCTAAAGGCGGCTCGGGACTACATATGGTTTCTGAAAACGACACTCGGCACTAAAAAGAGGGCGAAAGACGATAGGCCGCAGTTTGTTCGCGTATCGCCTGCACAGAACACCACTGACGTAATCTCTTGTCAGTTTTCCGCACTGACTTCTCGCGTTCAAATCCCATTTAGTGCACCCTGTTAGTGCACGTTGAAATTATTAAACCTTTTACAGGCAATTTTCACATACTCATCGAGCTCTCAATTGACACTTAATCAAACAATTGAACTCTTTCTAAGGCAGACACCAAAATAATGCTAGTCCCGAGGGTGTCCGCCTGAGGCTGAGAGTTCAATTACAGAGAAATGATTTAAAATTGGCAAGGACCAAATCTGCATGCTGTCCGCCCTACAGAAGTGTCCGTTTTCATAGAGCGCTGGTGTCCGCTTTTACAGAGAGGTATCCGCTTAGAAAGAGTGGATTGTAATCCCTTTTCTTTAACCTCGTGGTCTTATTCTGTTTGTTTTGTCCGGTTTCTTTTAACCTTATGCTGCATGCTTGCCACAAATTCAATAAATACAACTACTCGGTCGTAACTGAATCGTATTTTCATTAGCATAACATTGTTTTAATTGTCCTAATTAACACGGCTAAGAACAAGACAGACACCAATGGTGTTTTTAATAGTTTTTAATCCCACAATAGACTTTTTGACTTCTTATTATCATCGCGGTTGCCACAAAAGAACGTAATTGTTCCACGTTTCCGGATCTACGCACGCCAAAATCGTTTGACATACGTCGTATCGAATTCGTCTGCAGATTACTAAACATTTTAGGTCCTTAGAGGATTCCACTACAATGCACAGGACGTGTGGCCTGTTGAGTTACCATGAAAATTAACACGAGTAAGTCCTTTAATAGGTAAACTTTACGAGTTTTGTTCATCAAACATTTACTTTGCTTTGTATATACGAGCAAACTGCAAAACGGGCTTTTGCTCAGTCTCCTTCTTTTTTAGACTAAAAAGGATAACTTGATAGACATATATAGTGAGAACATTGAATCACATTTCTTTGTGCATTTTCTCAATTTATTTTCGTATGTTAGAACTACTCTACATTATTTACAGCTTTATGTAACCACATCGTTTTGTGTTCTTGCCTCTTAGTCATCATATACAAGACAATTATTGCCGTACCTTTAGTGCGGAAAGTGATTCGCTGATAAACTCTAGGGCGTGCTAAGCAAAAACAAATTAACTTGTACAAATATATCACCCTTTCATTGCAAATGGCGGAGTTTGGCTCAGCCAAGAAAACTCAAACACCCGAACTTCGTGAAATGAAACCAAACCATGTCGCAGTTTTTGCGTTTTTGTTGAGCAGAGGTACACCTCTATCCTTGCAAATTTTAGAAAAACGTGGATATTTTTTTGCCTAAACGCAAGTCACAACCACACTATAATAAATAGTGTATAACTGCTTTACAGATTGACCGAGTTCCTTTTTTAACTCGCGGTTTAAATCACTGGAAGCCATAGCTGAAGCACGGTTCCTGATAGTTATCTGAGTAGAAAGCTACTTCATTGCGAGGAGAATACGCTGAAAACACGTCAAACCTCATCTCTTGTGCAACACTGTTGGCATTGGAGCTTCTCAGTATCTCGGAGAGTGTCTTGATGTAATCTTGGGCCAATCGCAGAAGCTGAAGTTTGGTGATTTTGGTATTATGTTTTGTGTCGGGGATGACTTTGCGCAGGGCTTCCATAGCTCCGTTTATAGATTGAATCCTTCGTCGTTCGCGGTCGTTTGCCCGGAGACGCCGTATCTTTGCATTGAGCCTTGTGGTGTTGTCCTTGCGTCTCTCCATATCTTCATTTTCCGAGTTTGAGGATGGCTCGCTCCCATATCCTAAAGTGGTCATTTCTGCCATGGCTTGTACTTGCGTTACCTCTCCATTTATTGCAGCGTCCATGTTTCACTGCTTGGGAATTCAAGACTTCCTGTTGATAAAAATGAAATATAAATCAATACTGACTAGGTTCGTCGAAGGACATTTTGCAAAGCTGACAAACACTTGCATTCTCGCTCAACGTTCACTGGCGGTACATGCAAGTAGGAGTAATTGCGAGCTATGATGTGCCTCTCTTTCTTTCTCTCTCTCATCTCCCCGAATTTTTGTCTTTCCACGGAACTAACACAGAAAATCCATAAGGACCAACCTTCAACACTCCAAGATTAATAACTTCGACTGAGCAATTCTCATGCTCAAGATAAATATTTGAACGACTTTTAAGTCTTGGCCTACGATATTTATACGTAACTAAGTGGCCGAGTATGCTGTATCCTCATTGGCCATTGCTAAGACCGGAGTACAAGAGGAACTCCAAAAATGAATTTCTTTGCAAAAGAAGTTAAGAAAGAGAAGCGAGGCGTTTTGTTCAGGGTTTTGTATTGCTATGACATTAACAACCACAGGACGTTGTAGTCATACAATCTGAGCGTATTAGGTGCAATTCTACCCTTTTGTTCGTTACCAGATGACTAGTGAAATGCGATTACGTTTCCCGTGGTCAAAAGCTAGGCAACCGCATAACAATGACGTAGACGTAAGCATTTGAGTTTGTACTACAATACAATTTATTTTTTTGTCGACGAAGACACACTTCTCGTGGTTGCAGAGACAACCTAAGAAAAGCGTTTAATTTGATTAATGAGAAGTGCTAACTCGTTCGGGTTTGTTCCTCTTCAAAAAGCGGTCCCGACGGTTTCTATTGTGTAGGTTCAAGAGTTAAAGGATAGCCTTTTTAAGTTTTAAATGGCGACATTTTCTTTAGAACACCTGGCGTGCGCTTGAAATTTCAAAGCGCTTTCTAAAATTCCCACGGTTATATTAAAAAAAGTTTGACCTCTACGGGAACACATGGTTCAAACAAAAGAGCAGATTTTGCACATGAATAGCCCCGAGTTACTAACATTGGAGTTTTAAATAACCTTTTCAGGGAGCAAACAATTACTAAATGCTGAGAATCATCTGGACAAGAAATGATCCAGAAGACCTTAAAGATCGTTTCCTTGGTGCAACTTGTCGCAAGGTGACATTGTATATAGAACTTGGTATTTCGTTGTTTGGAGTGTTTTACATATTTCGTAATTTTCACAACTTCTTCGACAATGGAAAGTGTTAACAATTCATCACATTGTAGAACGAAATACTTAGGAAGCATTTGTGCAGACATCACTGCGATCTAACTTAAGCACTGCTGTCGTTCACTGCCCTTCTCTATTTCGGTTAGTAGTCTAAAAACTGAGTAGTCGTCTTATCTCGTCTGAACTTACTCATTGAATCAATAACTTTACCGGTAGCCCGTTCAAGGTATAACAATTACTAAAATCGATTAGAGCAATCAGTGTTATCAGTGCGTCCTCCGGAACTCGCTTATCTTGCACAATAAGAAGTGAGTTTTGTAGCGCAGTGGAAAGGGAAAATGATGATTTTCTAGTCTTTCTGGGAAGTCAGTTATTTGACTGAGTCGCTTAGTCAATGAACAACCAAACACTGCCGAAATGAATCCAGTAATTTGGCCGACTAAATCGGTACCAAAGCCGGCTTTATTAGTCGAATGTTTCAGTGTTCAGTACCTGAAACCAGGGAACGTCTCTTCTTAAAAAACTGAGCAAAGCGGAAATTTTAGTAACCAGTATTTACTCCTGTCTCTTCCATAATTTACTGTTCAAATTAAACTTGGAAAAAAAAACTTCGCTCAGCAATACCTTGGACACTGCTGTTTCGTTGAAAACTTGCATTTGAGTGGTCGTGTAGATTTCATTTGAGAGTTCAGGACTTGGAAATGAACATTGCTATTAGAATGTACTCATTGAGATTTACTTGAGTGGTCACACACAGAGGTCTTCTAATTTGAATCCATTTGCAAATCCACAACTACTTCACCGTCAATAAAGCACTGGATTATTCGCATTTAGTTTCAATACAACAACTGCCATTCTGAGACATTTTCCGATAATAGTCAGATGTTAACCAAATAGATTTTGACACAAATTCATTATGTCCACGCTTCTTAGTGTTATATTAAATTTGTGTACGCAAGCGCTTATTTTGACAGACACTAAAACCCAATCTTATGTCGCTCATTGGCACAGGCATCCTTCTCTCCTAAACGTGCATCTGATTACTAAGCATTTTTTTCAACGGCATTCCGTTTAAATATCATTAGTATCTTAGTGTATACGAAACTTTTGAAAAAGGCCAAAGAGTTTAGTGCTTCTAAAGAAATTTTCTTGGTCATTAGCACTAAAAGCGGATTTATGGTGATCTCACTTCAAAGAGAATCACCTGTACTTTGTTTTATGTATTATATCGGAAAAGAGATATTTCGTCCGCTCACAGACGCTGAAAAAGTACTGCTTTCAATAAGAAATTGTTGTGGAATTCCTGTTAGAAATGAGTGTAGTGCCTAAACTTTAAAAACAACTGTTTTTAGTGTTATATTGACTGTCGAAAGTAATTGTATTTTTGCTTTAATTCTGGGGCGTTTTGATTGGCCAAACTTAGCAACATTCTTGGCCAATTAGAAGAACTGGATTTTTTTCAGCTTTTAACCATTTACATGCAGTTTTACTGCCTTGCCACAGGTGCTTAGCTGAAGAGATATCATTTATCTTCTTACGAATACGGCGACTGTGGTTAAGCTTTATAAATTTCTACCTGTGATTTAGTTTCCAGTGACTATTATAGGATTAAGCCCTTTGTGCAGAACGATGGTTCTCGCATTATGTTTCACTCAATAAACAAAGACCAGCAGCTGTCGCTACCCAAATTAGCCCAAGAGCGAATTTGATTTAACTAAGAAAACCTCAACCTCAACCTGAACTGTCGAATGAAACCTTAAGGTGTGACCACTCAAATGAAAGCTCTCCATAGTACATTCTAATAGCAGTGTTCACTTTCTTGGCGAGGGAAGTTTATGCATTTTTGCACTTTTACGACTAATTTGGTGGCAAAGAATGAAAGTGTAATGGTCATTGTGATGATCATAATTTGTCTGTATCTTAAGTCATCAGTGGTAATTCCAGCATATACATTTTTGTAGCTCGGTTTCACTGTTCTGATTAGTCAAAGATATCTTTAGTTAGGTTCTGATTTTCCATTTTAGTTTTTTGGATATGTCAGATCAGATAAACTGAATCATTAAAGTGTACTAGAGGGGTAAAAGTTTCAGTACTGTTTTGTCGTGTGGCATTGAACTAATTTAGTGATTGTCGACATCTTGAACACATAGCACAATTACATCTTGACAACTAACTTTTACCTGAAAACTTTCAGATACTTAACACTTATTGTACTGTGTTTTTGTAGGTTGACTGGAACTATAGGGTCTTCTTGATCCCCAAATTTAACACAAGCAACAGATGTCCACAAAAGGAGTCGGTATTTTGCGTTACACACAAGAAAAATACCCGCGATTAAATCATTCATTCGTCCTTTACAGTTTAACGTCCTTTTGGGTTGTTGGTTGTAGAACAGAATTCAAACAACAAACTGCACATAATCCAGAGAATATAAAAAACTGGCGCGTGTATCAGTCTTGTTTCTCGGTTGATTTGATTGTCCTATGCTACATCATTTTTCCGTCGAATTGCTTTGCATAAAGGCCGAGCTAAATCCATTCATGTCCTAACAACTATAACTTTAAAACACTTTCTACTACTGCTGATTTAGTTTTAACATCGGAAACTATATCATCTCAACTATATATATGTATATATGTGTATATATAACTAAAATTTGCAAGCACAGCTGGTGATTTATGCAAGTTTTTACTGATAGAGAGTGAAGATAACTGACTTTGAATTTAGGTCATTGACAGAGACAGCGTCCCTATATCAGCCTAAAGCGCTACGGACAGATCATAGCTCAGACATATTTGACAGGTGTGACTTGTGTACACCTTGTATCGTTAAAAAAAAGTCTTCAGGTCCATCTATCATTTGTCATGCTCGCAGCGTGACCCTTAGTTCATTAATGCGCGGTTTTCAAAGCTATTGCTGAATTGCAGGGAATATAAGCCACGGGAAAGTCCCTAGAAGCTGTTCCATATGCAAATATATGCCCCAAAATCCCGGTAGCACATGGTTATTACCTGCTAAGAGTTTATTCAAACTGTTGTATTACACTACAGCTGAATGGAAGGAGCGTGTTGTCTCATTTTTCTTTGTAACTTGCTGTAGCAGGCTGAGATGAAAAAAGTGTTTTATTCTTTTTTTGGCTCGTGAATAAGGAAGTTTTCTACTTTTTCTCTCTCTCTCTTTGCGCATCGAACTCTATTCCCAGCCGATGACAACAATTCTAGAGTAGCTCTCTCTTTGAACTCGTATCAGTGTTTCTATCCTGTCTTAGTCTGCCGTCTCGCTTTTCGCTGTATCATGCTGTTCAAGTTCTACATTGGTGCGGGTAGAACGTTAGTTGTCACGTGACTAGGTATGTACAATACAATTCAGAGGGGAGGGGTAGTAGTTGCTATTTTTGTAGCACAGTGGGGGTCACAGCGCGTGACTTTATACCTCGTGCGTGCTCCAAGAAAGAAAAAAAACTTCTAACTCACATTTTGAGCTTGACAAAACCTTTTGACACCAGCAAATTTAGCTAAATCTGCTGTTTACCAACATAAAAATAGTTTTGTCATAGTCTTTTTTTTTATTATTATTATTTTTTTGCACTGAGTCAGTGTTGCGCTTGCATTATCACACCGTACTCATCTTTTTTCACGACTCACCACAATACTTTTCGTAATCGTAACTTTAGTATTTGACTAAACTTTTCTAAAGCTCTCATCGGAAACATCTTACAAATATAGCTCAGATGGAAAGCTCTCTGGGAAGAGTTTTCGCACAAAAATGCTAGTATTACCAAAGAGTTGCACAAAGACAGACTCGAAGAAGTACGGCTTAAGAAAAACCGTGTTTAGTAAACGGACATTGTTTTCAGCTGTAGTATAAATTGAATTTTACTTCAAAACGAATTGACGGGAAGTAATACCGTCACCCTTCAGCTGCTGGAGTGCGAGAGAAAAAAATTGTATGAGGAATCAGGACTTAATCTTTTGCCCAGTTCTGCACAGTTAGCGACATTCACTGTTCATGTTCAATTTCAGCTTAAGGTAAGGCATACAAAAGTCAAATCGATTTCTGTACAAGGAACGTGGGAACATCTGTTTTAAAATATTTCACTCAAATTGCCTGGAAGACTAAAGAATCACCATGGTAGATTAAAAGTAAATTCTGGCGGGAAGAAGCATTCATGGGGTTAGCAGTGAAAATGTTTTGTCGCTCACTAGAATTAAAAATTTACTTACCTCAAAAGTTCTTTTTGAGTTAAACGAACGATTTCTGAAGTGAATTCGATATTCCTCGTTTTTTGCTCGGACGAGGCACCAAATTTGTTGCTAAGAATGACGCGCAGTTGTCTTGTGCAAGATGGTAAGTGATACATAAAAGGCTGTCGCCGTGACACTTCTATTTATACGGTGCCCGCAACATTAAAACTCGCTCATGTGACTGCGGCCTCGGTTTCTCGACGGGGTACACTGAATTGTTCTTGAAGTCCCATTTTATTATTTATTTGTTTAAGTTGGGTATTGAATAATTTTAACACGTGGAATAAAAATAAACTGTGTATTGGAACATGGCAGCTGCATTTTAAAGCCAGAAAAGTCACCGTGTCGTTTCAGAGTGCTGAATTAAATCCGCGACGAAGAACTCGCTCTAAACAAGGCTCACAAATTAGCAAGCAAGTAAGAAAGGCCCCCCCGATTTGGAATAAACTGAAGATTTCTTTTGTAATGTACATAATGAACATAATTACCGTTCCGTTTTCTCAGTGTACATGTGAAGGTGCTTATAATTTAGCTAATCATTAACTAAAATCTATCGCAATTGATTTAATCTTGTAGTTTCACGGGGATTTTAGTCAGTTGCGGTTGTGGTCATTGCACGTAAGGCCCGGTTAGTTATCTCTTTCACTGATGAGTGATCACCTGCAACTTCAATGTTCTCTTTCAGCTTCTCAGAAATGTATAAAGTATTGTCTCTGATACCTTACTCGGGTAAAAGCTGATTTTACTCTAAATTCTCGCTACATAACTCGTATATTTTCTTCTTAAAAGGTTGGGAGAATCTATCTTTTGAGTTTGGCAGTGAAAGGTTCCTGAAGCGGCATATACACTGTAATTATCTTCCATGCTGCTTAAGTGCACTTTAAAAAACTGAAAGTAATGAAGTTCGACAGCTGGGCATGGGGGGAGTGGAGGTTGCGGAAAAGCACCTTCATGGACGTGGCGGTCTTTTTCTATTCTTGTCAACTGTTCTAAACGAATTAATTTGCCTCTAAAACATTCATCTGACTAAGTTTAACCGCCCAAGCACTGCCAGCGCCGGTGATCTAGTCAAGCCTGCTGTTAACATGTGCTTTTCTACCTTACTGTGTTTTATTATTTGCTGCAACGTGTGTAGGTGCAGGTTACAATATTGTCATGGGCCGGCGGAACCCATTAAATTAACTCAGTCGAAGCCTTAACTTTATAGCTCTGTTTAGACTACCTCAGAGTTTTTTGGTGAATTTCACGTAAAAATAATTAGAGCTAAATCTAGCCATGCGCCGACCAAATTGAAGGCGACGGCCTTTCCCTGTGTGTTTATTTAGTTTTTCTTTCTCTTTTTGGTAGAGTGTGGATCCTTTGTATTGTGATTCAAGACGATTTCTGGGCTAATAGCCAATGAAATGTGTCATGTGGCCATCGCGCAACAAAAAGAAAATGGGGGGAGGGGGCGTTCAAAATCGCCTTTTGCATTATTTCACATGCCTTTGCAAAATTTGCTTCGTGGTTTTTGATTCATGCTTGGTAAATGTCGGATCTTGTCAAGCGTTTCAAATTATTTTTTTGTAGTATGGTACCTGTATCAAACATTGGCACAGTGCCCGAGGCCTCCAACTTCATTGCAAATGTTAGCCGCGGAGTTAATAGAAAGTCTTTATTTCAAAATCGCCCCTCCCTATCCTCTTATCTTTGTCACTCTATAAATACATTTCAAAGCATTGATCAAATCCAGCTGCCTCTCTTTTTGCAAGGTCAGTCCCCTAGCCTTTGGAAAATTTAGTGTCGTGGTTTATGGGCTCCTGATGCTTGGTAATGTCGGATCTTGCCAGGCGTTTCACTGAATCTGAGTATCAAACATTGTCACGGTGCCCGAGGCCTCCATATCCATTACTTTTTTTTTTTTTTTTTTTTGCGCAGGGTTTAACAAGAGCTCTCTACTTTCAAAATCGCCCCTACCTATCCCCTTATCTTTTGTGACTATAAATACATTTCCAAGCAAGGTTAGTCCCCCATATTTGTAGTTTGATCTTTCCTGACACTAGCGAGTTTTATTTTGGCGAGAGAGCAAGCATAAGCTCTACCCAGGGTACTACCCCAGGGAAGGCCAAACCTGTTCTCAGTTCTCTCCAGGGCCATCCGCATGAGAATTGAGTCGCGAGGAGGTGGGACTGAGTACAGGGTACCCGAAAAGCGTTCTGGGAATGTTTCCTTATAAGGGACATTACCTCATCTCCTCAAAACAACACCTTCGTTGTTTGTGGTGCGTTGTTCAAGGAAAATAATGATGACACAAGCATTCCTGCCTTTTCGTTAGTCAGCACAAATCGCGAATATAGCGGTGATTATGTAACGGTGAATCAAAGTCTGCAGCTTTCAAAAGTCATGGCCAATCCAGTGAAAGTGAAGGCGAAGCGAAATGATACGTTTCACCGATTCGAGATATCTACGAGTTCCTGGGTAGAGTTGAAAGCAAAGGTAAGCTTCGTTTTCTTCGTCCAACGTTTAGTTTGATCTCTGATCTGGTTATCGTTATAATAAAAGAGTTGCGGTTCCAATTCTACAGGTTTGCGAGATCTGTGATACCCCAAAATTCACGATCAGATATTATGACGACGAAGACGAATTGGTGGGTAGTTGAGGAAACTCGTTGTGTTTTCGTAGAACTCGTGCTTCCTGGTTTCTTTGTTTTCACTTTCTGCACTGCGCTAATTCAGCCTTTTTTATTTTTTGCAGGTAACAATTGGATCTCAAGGTACAGTAAGGGTTGTTTTTTTGCGCCATTTTTCATGCGTCACACATAGATTATTTGATACAGCATATTTTGCAAATTATATATTGTATTTTTGAAGCTATCGAGTGTGCAAACCACACCATTTTCCGCGATCGCTCAAGCTATGGTGAAAAATTGCGAGACGTGCCATTTCCAGTAGCATCGTTGATGTGCTATATGTATGCTGAATATCCGCAAAGAGATAATCTGTTAGCGAACGTTTTGAGCCTTTCCTCAGAGCACTGCAAAGCTTGAAACGTCAGCCAACACGTATCTTTGCGGCGTTCAACATACTTGATCGCATACATTTTGTTTTTTACCGATTGGCCCACAGCTGACCAAACTTGCAAGCTTCACTGTTGCTACTAAATATACAGTATTAACTGGCAAATTTCGCGTGCCAGTTAATGTGAAACAGCTGTGTTTGGCTGCAGTGAAGTCTCAATTCTGTACTAACTTGCAAAGGGAATTTCGAGCCTAGTCGACTACAAGTTCACTGTCACAAGACTACCGAGATAATCCCACAAGTAGCTGTACCTGCATACACGTACATGCGAATCTGAAATAACCATAAAATACCACGAAGTTGCATTTACAGGGATCATAGATTATCTGAACATAACACTCTTCTCAGTATGATCTGTAGATGCCATTCTTTTCATTCATGGCATACCTTATAATTGTCTCTTTTCTGGGAAATTGAAAGTCCTGCTTTTAGCCTGCCTGGCACAAAACAAACATTTCAAGCCCTGATTTAACTGGCAATATGATGCATTAAAAAATTATCTTTCTATTTCAGGAGAGCTAGAGGAAGCTGTTAAGGTGAGAAGTCTTGTGCAATATTTTAAACTGCAATAATTATTGAGGTATGCAACCGACAGCTAACAAACTGTGCTTTCTCAGGTAACAAAGGTGAAGGGTCTCCTGCGGCTTGTAGTGGACGATTCACCGCAACCACAGGGAACTCCTAACTCGGATAATACTCAAGGATCTAACACCCATCAAGTGAGGAACATTTCCATGTTTGTCCTGTGTAGCTATATCAGTGCATGAATAGCAGATACAAGTTACAGCAAACATGTACCAAAACTAGGAACAACAGAATACCATGGAACAACCCAGAAGCAAATGTCAATTTAACCCTAAGAACGATTTCCCTAAACCCAAGAGTTAAGCCTTGCCTTTTTCAGTGTTCCTGGTTTACGTATATGCTGTTGATGTATTGACAAAATATAAATTTTTGACGAGGATCAAAAATAAACCATGAATACTGGTACAGTCGTATTTTGTAGGCTATTTTGAAATGTTGTCCCTTGTTCCCATTCTTCCTCTTTCTCAATGATGTAAAATTCAATCTTCTAAAATAAGTGCTTGTCCTTTTCCTTTCCGTAGGCAGCTAAACGAACAGCAGATGCTCCAATGGAAGTAGAGAGGTCTAAAACAGCCAAGTTCATGAATGACAAACCTGCATCATCAGCTCGGAATGGACTAAAACATGAAGATGCTAATGGTTACCACTGTTCAACAGAGAAAGTTACCATGGAGGTAAATGGACAAGAGAATGGTACAAAAGGAACCCAGGTTGGGTCTAGCCATCAATCACTGGGGGCAAGAAAGAAGCAGAAACTGCAGCAAGGGACATCCAAGAATCCTTATGTCAATCTTGCTGAGAGTGTGGCACCTGACCTGGCTAAGCTTCATTTTTCAGCCAAGCAATCAGATAACTCTCAGAGGGCTATTCATTCTGATTCCTCTGCTTCTGATCGATCCACCACAGGGTCAGCTGATCGAGATAAGGACTGGCGTGGCAAATCAGCTGATGGTGCAAGCAAACAGCAACCAGCTGCATCAGTTCCGAAGGAGAAGAAACAAAAAGGCTGTTACACAGCTCTTGCATCTGACATACAACCCATGTTTGCCCAGCTGAACAAGCAGATACAAGAATTGCAGACACAGGAAAACCGACAGCAGTCAGGTGAAGGAAGATCACGTTCTGACGGCATGGAAGTATGCGCTGCACAGCAAGAAATTCTTCCAAATCAAAATCCTGCAGTGCCAGCCAGACAGGACCTTGATCATAGGAGAAATAAAGATCCAATGGCAGCACAACTTCAGCAGACTGTTATTAAAATGTTTGAACAAGAAGAGGGGCCACTTGGTCCTCAGGCACCAATGAGACAGCCGGCTCATCAGCGAAGAGACATTCTGCACCCCCCTGGCCAAGCTGGGCAACAGCTTAGTGAAGCTAGTGGTGCTCAGAGAGTTGGTCAGAAGTCAAAGAAATCTCGTAAAGGTGGGAAAAGTAAGGGTTGTTATGTTGAACTGGCAGAAATGATGGCTCCAAAGCTAGCAGAAGTTAATGCATCATTTGGTAAACAGCAACAGCAGCAGTGTGACTCTCTAAGTTCTCAAGATGATGAGACCCTCCCAGAGCGAGAGATGGAAGCTCGTGTGTCTGAAAGCCCAATTATGCCGTCACCTGAAGACCATAAAAGCCAGTTAAGTGGCAGCAATGGAGGAAATACAAAGACAAGCAAGAATACTTATGTAGCTCTGGCAGAGGCGATGGCACCAGAACTTGCTGAAGTGAACAGTTCATTCAACAAGGGTCAACAACGGCTGGACTCTGAATCAAGTTCTCAGAGTGAACCGTACGTCTTTGTCAATCAAGAGGGGGAGATACAGTCACCAGGAGAAGGAAGTCCAATGGAGGAGGAGGAGGTTTGTTGAGATATGACAATCCTACAGTACTTATAGGGCCACTTTTGGCTGACTGTTAAAAACCAAAGAAATAGGACAGGCCAATCACAGAGTGTAGTTAGGGTTAGGCAAATTTTGGGAGAACAATTTGATCCAAAAATGAGTTGCATGGTGACTGTTACAAATTGATAGTGATTATAGTCTTGCTCTTTTTTTGTGTTGCAGCCAAACTCGATTACTGTACATGACATGGGCAGGAATCAAGATGAAGGGGAAGGTTCAATCCCATCAGCTGCTGCAGCTTCTCAGCCATCGTCGAAAGATCCAGTTGAACAATGTGAGTGATGTTGCAATGTGAATATTTGAAAACCTTACCTAAACATTCTAACAGAGCTATTTGACGCCTTGCAGGCTGCATTAATGCTTTGTGTGTGCATAGTACGATTGATTTGGAATTTCTCTGTTGAAATTGTTTCACAAACACATGACTTAGACCAGCAGAACTACTTGTAGATGTTAGGTTTCAAACGTTGTCCATCTTCCTGCCTGAATGATTGCTTTTTACGACTGCATGTACCTGCATCCTTGGTGAAAATAGTTCTGTATTTTGTTGCAACTCACTCAAGTTTGACTGTCTGGCCATATTATAGATTATAAATAACACTGATTCATGTACTGTATCTAAAACGTAGGATTGTTTTCCCATACAAAGCTAGCTGTCCAAGACAAAAAAAAAAAAACATAGAATGCCATGCTGTACATAACATACATGTATCCAGACATATTTCATGCAACATTCTGTGGAAATGTATCTGAACATCATTCTGTATGCATGCATACATCCCTCCCCTACTCACTCGTTCATCTACAATAACATTAGAAAGTAATGGAAACTGAAATAGAAATAATAGACATTTCTCAAAAATACTCTCAAAATCAGTTATCCCCCAGATTCAAAGTGAAGTACTTCATGTATTGTCCATTTTCTTTATGCATTTCTGTGCATGCTTGACACGCTCAACATGTTTGTGTAGGAATAACATACCACAGATGACTTTTAAGATCTGTAGTCAGCAGTATTGTTTCAAACAGTCTGTATAATATGGTGTGATATTCTGCACTGGCCAGTTTTCTGCATTTACCAGTATTACACTTTGTTGAAACAGGACCAGTCTGTTTTTGTTGAAACAATAGAATGTGATAAATCTGTAATTAGTTATCAAAGTAATAAAACAAATAATAGGCCAATATATGAATTTGTTGGATTGATTTTGGGAGGCCCCTCCAAACATTTTTACTGTTCTTTCTGAAACCAGTCAAATCTCTGCTATTTCACTCAGTGCTCCACAATGGTATCTTGTGCGATGGATGTGACTGTCAAATTCTTGGGGTTCGCTTTAAGTGTTGGTGAGTAGCTACAATTTTTTTTTTTTTTTTTTTTTTACCTCAGTGATCATAGATCTCTCGCCCCAGTGTTTCACACCTTTTTTCTTTCGCTCCCTTTTTCTGTGCCTTTCTTCAGTATCTGGAAATTAAAGCACGATTCCATGAAGGTGTTTAAAAAGGATACTTTAATCAAGGTTGTAAAACAGTACTATACACTCGTATATTTCCTGTCTGGTTGCTTGCTTGTAATTGCTTTTTTAAAATTTCTTTTTAGCAATTGCACAGATTATGACTTGTGTGAGGTTTGTGAAAAACGTCAGGAGGTTATCCACAATCCAATGCATGTGTTTGTCAAACTGACTCGTCCTGCCCCTGGTCTGGGGCGCAAAAATGGCAAAATGGTACCAATTTTTAAGAAAGTAGTCTACAAGGGGAGCAAGCAAAAAAGGGTGAAGGAGGAACAGCAAGAGGAAATGAAGGGCATGACAGAGCAGGAGAAAGAAACCCAAAGAGAGAGAAAGAATTCACTGAAAGAGATGAAAAAGGAGGAGAAGGAAAGACAGAAAGAGGTCAAACGAAGATTGAAAAAGGAAATCAGAAAGAGGTAAGCTAGGGTTCATACAATCTTGAAAAGCCCTTGAATTTGACTGCTCATCTTGAACAGTCTTTGAAGTCAAACCATGTCTTGAAAAGTCCTTGAATTTAGGCAGCAGTCTTTGAAAAGTTTGTGAATTCCTCAATAGTAAACACCTTTCGTGGAGCAGCACAGGGGACAACTGTCAGATATACTCAGTTTAGGAGAAGTTTAAAGGAAACTGAAAATCTTTAAAGAATGTGAAAATTTATGCAGACCAATCTGATGAATTCATTTGCAGGCGTGAAGAGGGGAAGATAGCTCTTCGTCACGAAAAGCTTCGCAATGACCTGGATCACAATAAGCTGAAGGCAACATTTGTTGCTGATGCCAGCATTCCAGATGGAACACAAATCAAACCAGGAGAAAAGGTGTTTGACCTTTGCTAACCATTTATGAAACATTGGGAACACTTCATTTTATGCACATTGAGCTCCCCCCTCTTTCTCTCTTGATTTGCTGTCTGTCTGTCTTTCTGTTTCTCACCACTCTTTTAGTGACTGTATTGTCTCACAACATCTGATTTCCTTTCTTCAGTTTCAGAAATGCTGGGTTGTAAGAAATGATGGCACTCGAAACTGGAACTCAAATACCAAGGTGACTTGGCTGTAATTATTGTATTTTGTGATGAAACACATCTAGTGTGTGGACTTCTCCAGCGATGTGCTTTGCTGCGTGAAAAACTCTTGATCTCGTATTTTCTGATTTCAGTTTCAGTGTGTTGAAGGGAACATCATCTCACAAGAGAGTGAAGTCAATGTACCCCGTTTGAAACCCGGCGAGAAAGGAGAGATCATGGTCGAGTTAGTGGCCCCAGAGTTGCCAGGAATCTATGAAAGGTGTGTGTTGCTTTGAAGTGGTTAGCAGACACTTAGGATATTTTTGTTTGTTTCATTCCTGGAGGTGTCCAGCTTGCTAGTGAAGAAAACTAGTATAATATGTGTAGAAGCATTTTTGTGTTCACTTTCAGCGCTGTATGATCCTTTCTTCAGATATATTTTAATGCCATTTTTGTTTTACAGTAAATGGCAACTCTCTCACCGTGGTTTCCAGTTTGGACCTTTGTTCTGGTGCCAGATTGTCGCCCAAACGGACAAGGCCAAACAAGATGGTTCTCAACAAGACACTGAAACTGATTTACCAACAGGTGAGGGCCTGTCTGCAGATGAAAACAGTGCCTACAGTCACGTGAAACTGGTGTTTAAATTGCCGTATTCTTCTGCCCAAAAATAAAAAAGCTTAAAGCTCTACTCAACAGTAACGTGAACACTGTTAAAATGTATACTAAACTTTCTCTGTCACAACAGAACTCAGATACTTCAGAAGTTACGACGGCACAACGCTGGTGAACTCGGCTTTCACCCACTCCTCCCCCGTGGAAAAGTTAGTCGACGGCATTGTGGGCGAGGACGATGGAGAGAACACAGCAGAGGCCCTGTCTGAGTCGGAGTACCTGAGCTTTGAAGATTTCCCCGACTTTCAGAAGTTGAATTTAAGCGATGCCTTGGATGACGAGGAACGAAAGAATTTAGTGGTGTCGGTGAACGGATCTTTGCCTGAGGATTGTTCTCCAAGGGAAGTCAGTGTCGAGCTGGAGTGGGATGTTGGCTGTGCACATGACACTTGGAAAGGAGTACCAGACAAGACCCTAAGTGAAGAAGTGAAGGAGGCTGTTGACTTGAATGGAGGTTTGTTTGATTTACTGCGGTTTTTGTCCAAGTTAGTGCTACTGGACTATTTTTTACAGGTATCATATGTGTTAGCGACGGTTACATTTGCGTTCGAAAAGTGTACAAATAGCGTTGCGTATGTTTAGTCCATTTTGCGTTGTTTGGAGGGGGATTTTCAACTGGGGGAGGGGGTGGGGGGAGCTAGGTATGAAGGTTGTAAGCACGGAGGGATGCAAGGGGTAGACTACAGACAAATGCTATTGACCCGCAGCACGTGTGTCCCATCGTTTCTAAAATATATTCGTATCAACCCCTTTTGCAGCCAAAAGTGAATTTGACTTGGCGAAGGAAATGTCCAAAGCTCTTGACGAGTGCATATACTGTTTTTGGATTTAGTTTAATTTGGACAGTTACACTGAACAGATGAAACTTGAGTGTTCGTTTTACGTCATTTTACAGATCCAGGAGCGAACAGCGACAGCGATAGCGACTTCAGTTTCCTTTGTGAAGAGTTCACCGTGCCAGTGCCCGCCTGTTTTGATCCCGACGCGCCACTAGACGGGCCACCCACCGACGTCGTCGTGAGTTTCTCCGAAAAACATGCAATGTCAAGAAGTGCCTGCGAGCCATTTGCGCCTCCAGCGGAAAACTTGCAAGAAGAGATCACTCTCTGGGCTGACAATGAATCTCACACCAGCAGTGAGAATCCAGAAATGGCCAGTTACCCAACTTTAACGAACCCCTGTCCCACAGACGAACCGCTCGCAGATCAGGATGTCGAGGTGTCTCCTTCAGGACCGATCTCCACTCAACCCCTCCCTCAAAGCATCGGGGCAGATGTGGTGGACACCCAGCCAGGGTCTGCCCTACTTGGAAGTGAATCCCCCCTAACGAACACACAGCCAGAGCTGCCCGCAGCTGTTTCCACCCAGCCTCTTCCAGGAAGCGAACCCTTTCTCTCTGACACCGAGCCAGAGCTACCCACGGATGTACCCCAGCATCCCATCTCCATCCAGCCTTTGCCAGAAAGCAGCGGGGCGGCTCCTGTAGACGCGCAGCCCGAAGCATCCATTCCGGTTTCTCCACCAGTTACGTGTAAATACCAAGAGGCACCCAACACTGTATATGAACTATCTTCGGGTTCACCTCCACCCTCAGGGGGATTTGCTGCCGCTGTTGTATCCGACGCCCTTGCCTTGGCTGTTGATGCTGTCGCCACCGCTGGAAGGGTTGCCTTTGAAACGGTGGAAAATCTTATTGGCGGGAAAAACGAAGGCTCACAAGCAGAACCAGTGGCTACTTATTCTGGTGGGGATGGATGCCAGATCACGACCATTCGCGAACAGAATGGAGCCACTGCTGGACAACCGGTTAGTGTCTAGTGTCTAGTAGTGTTTTCAGTAGTGCGCAGTCGATTTTAGAGGACGTCTGCACGAAGACTACAAAATGGCCAACTGCTCCGGCTGCTGATTGAGAACTTCGTGTAGCAGCTCTCCCGGGGAAAGGGGAGGGGAGATGTCTGGCGAATTTCGTGCCAGGCTAGCCTGGTGGGTGGGGTGGGGATGATACCTTAAAGGCGGGCGTTTTTAGGGTGAAGTAATCGTGTGATTGCTTTGACTTTGTTACAACTCTCTAAATTTGTCTTGTCAGGATGCTCCCGTTCCTCCGGTAGTGTCGTGGCCACCTGGCACAGGTCCGCCATCTTCACCGATGGATCAGCTCATGGAGATGGGTTTCTGCGATCGCAAGCTCAACAAAGAGCTCCTACACAAGTATAACTACAACATCGAGCGAGTCATCGAGCAAATCCTATCCCACACAGGGAATGACTGGTCATCCGGCAGGCACTAGTGGTACAGAAAGGGGACATGTTAAGGGTTTTTCTGTCCCACATTTTACCCCTTGGGTTTATAGCTAAGATAATCTCAAAATATAAAAATCAATGCTGAAAGAATATTATATACGTTTTAGTTTACCGGGCAGGTCGGACAGTGATCGAATACTTAACGCGATACGAAACTTGAAATCCAAACTTCAGGATAAAGACGTGTCCATGACAAAACTAGCTGGACAGATAAACTCGACTAACCGTAATTCAGGTACGGACTCCCGCACCTTCTCTCTTCAAGTTATAACGTTGTGTCGTGCAACTTTGTCGGCGACTAACGTTTTCCTTTGATACTACTGCACGAGAAGAGATTTTGATGCGGCATTGCCTTAGATAGCAAACTACTCAGTTGCACGAAAAGATTACGGAATATTTTTATTTCTGAGCCTTTCACTGATGCTCTGACCATGAATTATGTAATAAGTAGAAGTAGTGGGCTGTTTGTATATCTGGTTGGCATTTTTTTGAAGTACGGTACTTGTCTTTCTGCTTGACAGCATTAATCAAGTCAATGTGTCGGGTGTTTGCAGAGCTAAGTGCGTTCTGTGCACTGCGAACCATATATTTCTATGATAATTTCTAAACATGAGCAGATGTCTTCCCTTAGCTACCTTGAAGCAAAGAAATAAGACGGGATTGAACGGGTTTAATGTCGATTGAAGGTATACGGGGGATAACAGATGATAAGATTAAAGGGTGAAGGAGTATTCTCCGGGGTTTTGTTTGCTCGACATTTAGTCAACGTAGTTATGTATTAATGTATTGCCTTCACTTTGCGATTTAAGATGGGCCTTGCATTTACTGATGGTCTCCGAAGTGCTGTAAATATAACTTTCGACGAATAAATTGGGTGGAAAGGGGCGTTGTTAGTGTCCACGTTTTTACTTCATTTTATTCATGTTTTTTTTTTTTCTCGCGCGGTATGACTTCTTTTGAATCTTTCGCTGTCAACACAGGAAGCAATTTTAGCTTCCAAGATGGCCGAGGAACAGTTAATCGAATTCACTAATTGCTTCATGTTTGTGCGGCTTGCGTAGATTTACACGTACGAGTGTGCGCAAGTATGAGCGCGAGCAGAAGAAGGAATCAAAGCAGCAAGGCAGCTGTAAGCTCGCGAATTTGTAAAAAGTGCTTTTGCGGGAGTGGGTATTTAATAGAACTGGCTCAAGGCCACATCGTAAAAATTGCTCAATTTTAGGTATGTGGAAGGTCGCATCCATTTCCGCGGGCCTCCACTTTTGCTGAACCGCGTATTCGATTTAGTCTCAGTTTTGAAAACCCTCATTTACGAGGCGGTAGAGGGTGAAAATTATAAAACTTAGACGCTCGAAATGGGAGAATTTAAAATTCTTCACCGAGTCCAAATCTTTGAACCGGAAGGAGACCTTCCGGAGTCGCACTGAAAGGGCAATCAGATAAACACAAACTATGTGAACAACTTTATTCTGTAGTTAAAATTTCGCGGGGCGTGAAACTTTATTCTGTATAAAATAAACACAACAAAAATTTTATAGAATAAAAACGCTCGGGGCGTGTTACCAATTGGGTTTCACGCCC
The DNA here is from genome assembly GCA_964036295.1 of Plumapathes pennacea. Lineage (NCBI taxonomy): Eukaryota > Metazoa > Cnidaria > Anthozoa > Antipatharia > Myriopathidae > Plumapathes > Plumapathes pennacea. The sequence goes on from OZ038470.1 coordinate 2,201,600, forward strand.
CGACTCGTCGCCTCTATATAAAAATATATAGAATAAAAATGCTCGGGGCGTGTTACCAGTTGGGTTTCACGCCCCGACTCGTCGCCTCTATATAAAAATATATAGAATAAAAATGCTCGGGGCGTGTTACCAATTGGGTTTCACGCCCCGACTCGTCGCCTCTATATAAAAATATATAACTTGCAATGCAACATAAAATTGTGAGATTAGCTGCAGGAAAAGTTGAGCAGTCTCTACTTTTTGCAACAATGTGTGGTTTTGTTGCACCGTGTGACGTGTACTTTGCAACTTGTCTCTTTGCAATGCTGTCGTCAGCTTTGCAAGACAAGTTGCAGGGAAAATTGCTTTGTGTGACATGGCCGTAAAAGGATGTCTCAATTATTAAAATTATCTCTAATTTTAATTGGTTTGCAGGATCTCGGTGAGAGCGATGAGTTGTTTGTAACAGAAGTATTTTCTGGCTGTGTACAGCATCATAAAATTCCAAAGGTTTGTGTCTGTCAGATAAAAAGTCTGACATGTATTTTACAAAAACTTGAATGTGATACTGTGTCATCATTTAATTATAGTGAAAGGCCAAGGTATTAAATAATTATGGCTGGTAGTTATTTTACATAATTATTCTTTAACTGAGTGCAAATAATTTACTTTATTTTCTTAGGTTGTCGTGGAAGCTTATTACTCAGGAGGCAGCAGAAATTGTTTGAGAGTTGACAAAAATGTTTACACAGGTATGGTGGAAAAGTATGCAATGAGATATCAAGAGTAATACATGGGCATGCAGAGATATGAATTTATCTTTGAGTGTTCATCTCAATACAAGAAGATCAATTTCATATCTCCAAGCGTCCATGTATTATTCTGTTTACTTTGATAAGCTCTGGTGTGAGACAGAGATTTCTGCCACTAAGAAACACAATCAAAGCAGCGATGCCGCTGTAAGGTCGGCTATCTTTTTGATTGGCAGACTTTGGTTGTGGTCTAGTCCGTACAACAGGCTTCTGTCTTAACTGCTCTAAAGTAGGGATTGCCTTGAGTAAATATAGTGGTAAAGTGATGTCACAAAAAATATTGGAATATGGATTTTAGACAATTCTGTGGAATGCCCTGTCTAAAAACGGTCACACAAAAAATTAGCTCTTTAGCGCATTGAACAGCTGAGATGTGGGCTATTGAAGTTCAAATTGCTCAACACTAAACCCTCCTATTTGGTGTTAATGGTTCCTTTGATTTAGAACTGATGCTAAATAAGAGAGTTCAGTATGGAGCTATCTGGTTGCTGTCAGTAGGGCTAGCGATTTGAAACTTTGCACACGTTTGTGCAGCAGCTGTGTATGTTTAGAGATTCGAATGGAAAATTTTGCAAAGTAAGACATCACGCTTTACCACTGTGAGGGCAACACGCTTGCACTCAATCAAGCGTAACATGCATATTTAATGAGGCAATCGGCTCAGCTCAGAGAGTCAAATAACTTCTCGTAAACCTCAAAGTGGCCTAATCCCCTCAACTCAAAGCGAACATTGACAGGATATTATTATTCTAAAGTGCACAAACCTTGCCCGCTTTACCGGTGTTTAAATCATTTTGAGCGGCGTAACTTCCTTCCAAGCGGTATACATATTCACGCGATAATCTTTAACTCGGGTTTCAAATGACGACGAATACAAAATGCTTTTTGAGTGAAGTTTATTATAGTCACATGAATGACCTGTCATAGAAGGTTCACATATTTACGGTCTCGGTAATCCGATGAAACAGATAAATATTAACCGGATGACTGAATACGTACATACGTACAAGAATGTGTTGTTTTCTTGCATAGTTCGTTCGAGCGAACTCTTAATAATATTGTAACTCATTATCAACGAAGAACACCAAAGTAACCTTTCGTTCAAGGGCTTCGGCATACACAATATACTTCAAGTCTTGCGGTAAGTTATCCAGGCAAATTTAAACTGAGGAATGTAAACAACTAAATCGCGCGCGTCCACTGCACAATGAGTGTCGATAGAGATGAACGCCGGGTTCCTGTGTACGGTCAACCGACTGAAACATTCACACAAAATAATAACTACACGATCGATATAAAGTCCGTACCGTTACGCCAGTATGAAATGTTGTTTTCACACAGAGTTTATCAGGAAAATCGGGCGATGCTTGAAACACTCGAGGTATCGGCCAAGAGCAAGTATAAACCTTTGGAGCATCTTCCGCATTCATACTTTCACCAAAAGCCGTGATTAAAAGGTCGTATAATTCCGTGCCTTTAAAGTTAATCGATCTCTTGAAATGTATTTTATCATGCGTGATCGTGCCCAAATTTGGAATAAACTTCCTAATTTGGAAGCCTATTGTTGACACAGATGACGGACTGACTGACGGACTGACTGACGGACTGACGGTGTCGTGGCCACAACAAGGTCGTGCTTCTCACTTTCGTGAGACGCCGACCTTAAAAACAACCTCAGGCATCTGGGGGACTGGGTACAACAAAGTTATGGCATTTGGGAGAATGGGGACCAGCAACCTCAGGCATTTGGAAGACTGGGTACAACTACAGCATCAGCGAGTGTCGCCTCGTTCTCCTGACGAGGCCGAACACGGCATCATGGGTAATGATTGGCGGGAATTTTCACGACTTCGCTGAAGAAACGTCGATCTTGGATGGAAGAGCGGGGGTTCGCTGTTGCTTCACAAGATTTTCAAGGTTCCCCAAGTTCGGAATGATTTCCAGCAGAAAAGAAACCTCCAGAGTCTCAAACGCCTCTGCTCTCTGGACTCCCCCCGACTAGGACATCCACCTCGATCGCAACTGAAGGTCGGCTGAAGCGGCCCAAAGCGTCCGGTCCGGCTCTACGCCTAAACGAAGCCCCCTTTCACAGGTAAGTTAGTTTTAGGTTCTGTCGTTGTTGTTTGTTGTTTCTCCCCGTAAGCAACTCGCCTTCTCAGGCCATGTGTGCGCTCAAGTTTCCTTCTCGTGTAACTTATGCAAAACGCATTTGCCACCTCACACCTCGTGTTTATAATTTGTTTGGCCTTCGTTTCTACCTTGTCGCACACTCGTGTCCCTTCGTTTTTAGTTTTTCTATGTACTGGTCTAGCTTATTTTCCCCATATATTTTGTTTCCTTTTGCCTTTCACAATACTTTTTACATACTTTTCTGGCGGCACAACTTCCCTGTTTTATGGTCGGTTTGTAGCAGTAGTTTGCATCATTTCGTTTTTCCCTTCGTATCCTCAATCTTCTATAAATATTTTTCCCCCAGTTTTCTTGTTTTCTTGTTCTCTTAGTCACAGATGTAATTTTTTTCTTCTTCTTCTGCCGTGTTTTCACTTCCGTTCCTTCGGAACGACGAGATAAAACGTATATCTGAGAAACGAATTAAAGCAAACATACCATTACATTTAGAGTTACATTTTATAATACATTTATTTTGAGTCATAATAAACGGACAATGTATTTCAAAAACGAGGCCGCAGTACCCGGGGGGGGGGGGGTACTCCCATAAAAAGCCATATAGGTATGTGCCGCCCCAAATGGTATCGTTTTCAAGCATTTTTAGTCTGAAATAGGGTATCAATTTTGCCTTTTTGGTCTGAAATAGGGTATCGATTTTGTCTTTTGGTCTGAAATAGGGTATCGATTTTGTCTTTTTGATCTGGGATAGGTATGATTTTAACAGAAATATGTCGCTGCGGACATTGCACAGCAAATGGAAGAAAACACAGGGCAGAAATCGATGCAAAAGAACAAAAAATCTTTAAACAAAGGTCTGAAATAGGATATACATTTTGGGGTCAGGTCTGAAATAGGGTATACATTTTTGGAGTCAGGTCTGAAATAGGGTATAGAAAATCAGGTATTTTGGTCTGAAATATGGGGTAAGGGTTTTCAGGACCAAGTGGCACACCCCCACCCAAAATTATAATGAGTGCCCCGCGTATAAAAAGTTTAAGGTCACCTAATCAGCATCTTTTCACTATCAATGATGTTGTGCTTTATTATAGACAGCAAAAAATATGTAATGTAATTATCCCCTATTATATACTATTTTCGTAAGTACCCATGCTCAATTTTCATCCATTACAATATTATTATTTTACACTGTTTTCTTACCTCGTGTTTCCTGTTCTCCCTACTATAGTCAGATGTTCTCCTGAGCCAGCTGCTGCAGAGTGTTCCAGGCTGACTTCCTCCAGACTGTTGCGGACAGACTCTTCTGGGCTGACTTCCTGCAGACTGTTGTGGACATTCCTCCAGCATGCTGTTCCAGGCTCTCTTATTATCATCCATTTTTCTCTTTTCTTCTAAGTCCCCTCAAGTCCCTCGTCCCCTGTATGATCATTGTGTGCCTTCCATCAACCTGATGATGACCATCATTCAACTCTGCTGAAGGAGGAAGGGTGCAGGTGAATGTTAGCAAAGGGATAGGCAGGAAGAGGTTTGAAACAGGACTCTAAGGAGACCGTGGGCGCATTGTTTTCCCTCTGGTGAGTTGTAGGAGTTAGGTGGGAGAGTTAGGACTAGAATGGGGAGAATTGGCCAAAGCAGTGGTACGCATTTCAATCCTCAAAATGAGAAGAATGGGCAGGTGACTCGAGACTGGTCGGCTTACAGGCAACATAGACCTCAACAACAGTAGATGGCACCTCTGATTGGGGGGGTCTCTGCCGCCAAGTCGCATTTGCATGTACTCCGGACGGAGGGTGCCATCCTCTACAAAGGACTACTTGCAGCTCCAGATCTCGTCGCCGAGGGGTGGTCCACCCATTTAACTTGTCGAGAGGGTTGTTATGCGTACCACTGCTTTGGCCAATCCTCCCCATTCTAGCCCTAACTCTCTCATCTTACTCCTACGACTCATCAGAGGGGAGGCAATGCACCCACGGCCCCCTCAGGGCCCTGTTTTGACTCTCTTCCTGTCTATCTCCTCGCTGATATTCATCTGCATTCTTCCTCCTTCAGTGGGGTTGGCTGTTGGTCGGAGGGTAGGTGGATAGGGACTGGATTGTACAGGTGATTTGGGAGGGATGGGATTTGAGGGGAGGGGTGGGAGGGGGAGCCTGGGATGACCGTGAACGTGGTTGTGCAACCGTCACCTCCCTTGGTGTACTTCCACCATCCCAGGCCCCCTCCCCCGACAGGATGCCCCATTCCTAACCCATAACCCATAACCCATAACCCTAAGTAACCGTAACGCTGACCCTAACACTACTTGACCCTAACCATGGCGCCATAACCTAACCCAACACACCCAATGATTAAAATTTATTTATTTTATTTTATTTCATTTATTTTATTTATTTATTTTATTCTTTAATGTATGAATAAAGGAATAAAGAATAACAAGTAAAGAAATGAACAAAAGAATAAACGATAAAATAAACAAAAGAAAAAATGAATAATTAAATAATGTATAAGTGAATGAATTGATTTATTCAAATCCAAATTTCAAATTACCATACACCCATAATTCCATTGGGCCAGTCAGAATTGATTTATTCATTCATTCATGCATGCATTTATTTAATTATTCATTTATTCATATAATGAATAAATTAATTGATTAAATGAATTGATTAATTATTCATATAATGAATAAATTAATTTATTAAATGAATTGATTAATTATTCATATCATGAATAAATTAATTTATTAAATGAATTGATTAATTATTCATATAATGAATAAATGAATTACTAAATTCAATAAATTGAAGGAATGAATAAATAAGGGACAAGTTCCCAAAAGAGAGAATTTCTATTTAAACAGAGACGCTGTTGAAAGCTGTGTTGGCCTTGCCCTTCAGATGATGGTTGAAGTAAAGAAAGGAACTTGTGGAAGGAAGGTAAGTCTAAATTTCAAACTACCATCACCCAAAATTTGCATCTTCAGCATGCTTTGGGGCCAGGCAGAATATTGGGCATGGCCCAAGGGTGAGAGGGGGGGGGGGGGAGGTGATACTCCCATATAGGTATGTGCCACCCCAAAGGGTATCATTTTCAGCATTTTAGTCTGAAATAGGGTATCAATTTTAACCTTTAGTCTGGAATAGGTTGGAGACTTGTTATTTGGTCTGAAATAGGGATGAAAATTGCAAATTTTGGTCTGAAATAGGGCTGAAAATCGCATTTTTTGGTCTGAAATATGGTCAAAAATTACAAATTATGATTTGAAATAGGGTAAGGGTTTTCAGTCCCAGGCGGCACACCCCCACCCAAAATTTTGAGGAGTACCCCCTCCCCCCAGTGAATAAAAAAGAAAAAATCAGGGGGGGTTGAGTTGTGAACTAAGTCACTTTCAGAGTTGGTAGGCCTGTTTGCTGAGGACTGTAATGGATCTCTGATAGATTTGATAGATTGTTAATGCATGCTGAGAAGGGTGGTACCCATGGGGCTGTTAAATTTCTGTTGAGGTCTTTGCACGTACCCCACATAGTTTGAATACCAGTGTATCCATAAAATCCACTTGACTAGTCCATTATTTTATTCCACAGCCTTCAGAGTTTTTCAAGCAGTAATTTCCTGAGCACAAGGCTGCAGTGACTTCCTACTTTCCTGGAGTTTTGTATCAGGTGGGTGAATCATGAATAATATCTCATGAAAATATCTCATGTGCCAAATTTTGAAGTTGTACATAGTTTGTTATATACCAAGACGTACCTCACAAAAATTCACTTGACTTAGTCTACTATGTTATTCCACAGACTTCAGAGTGTTTCAACAGTTGTTTACTTAGCATAATTTATTTGACAAGGCTGCAGTGATGTCCTACTTGACTAGTCCATTATTTTATTCCACAGACTTCAAAGTTTTTCAAACAGTAATTTCCTGAGCACAAGGCTGCAATGACTTCCTACTTTCCTGGAGTTTTGTATCAGGTGGGTGATATGTATAGTTGAAACAAAATTAACTACAAGATCACATCTGGTAGAAAAAAAATTAAATTGCTAATATTCAGTGATCAGTCCATATGTCCCAAATCTCATTTTTGAAAGTTTAAGTGAGTTCTTCAGGTTTTTATTACTGTTAATGTATTTTGTTTTTGTTTTTGTTTTGTTTTGTTTTTTTTGTTTGTTGTTGTTGTTGTTGAAAGGCAGATCCCAGGATTTGCACTGGGCTTTTGAGGTGGAACGAGGCTGGCTCACCTTCCAGTACTTCTTGGTGAAGAGCAAGTACAAAAGGCATCTATTTTAAGTCGGACATTATAGGGCCAAGCTTGGAAGTGTGTGGACAAGTGTATATTTACCCCTCTGCATTCTACTAGCTGGGATTGTCATACTGTGCACTGTGATCATGTTTCCAGGTAAATTAGACTTTGTTAGTTTGTAATATTCACTTTTGCATAAACTGTACAGTTCAGTTAGTTATATATATTAGAGAAGCAACAAACAGACAGATAAAAAAAACATGGGAAAAAGTTATAAATATTGTAAAAATAATTCAAAAACCAAGAGGGAGGCAATTCTTTGATATTTTGCAAATCATAGCCATAGATTTTGATATTTGGTTGCAATGTATACTATTTCTGCATAAACAACATAGCTAATGTGAGTAATAATGTTATGTACAAAGAGTTGTTTGACATACACTAACATAATAAGGAAAACTTTAGAAGTTAACTGTTAGCATGAGAAAGTTTAGTTTCAGTTTCATTTGCCAAAAATGCATTTTTTTTTTTTACATTTTGATGTTTGTGTCTTAATGCAATGTCTGTCATCCCCCTTTTAGGGAGCTTTGTACAAGAATGGAACGACAAATGCAGTTACACTGTCAATTGAACAACCAGAAGATAAGAACTACTTCTGATTACCAACTCAAGTTATAAAGTCAAGTCAATCAATATATATTCATGGATGTCATACAGTATCAGCAAATGCAGGTTTATTTATTGCAAATTGTTATGCAGCAGTTTAATAATTTTTTGATGACTGTCAAAAAACCAAAACCAAAGCAAGTACACAACCGATCACAGAGGCTTAACCATGTTTTTCAACTAATCAGAATTAGTATATACCACACAAGTGAATCGTGCTTTTCGCGCGCTCTGATTGGCTCCGCAATCTTGGAATATCAAGTACTATTCACCTCCTGGTGGCTTCCGGTAAAACAAAATGGCGCACGAACCCAATTTTTGTCCACTTTTGTCGGGAAAAAAAAGCTATTTGGGAGTTTGCTATTAAACTTGTGTGGTATATACTAAAACAATTATTTGCCTCAGTGTCGGTGAATAGCGGTGGATATTTACCTCGCCGAAATGGCTTGGTAAATATCCACTGCTATTCACCCCCACTTCGGCGAATAATATTGTTACTTATCTTATGATGAAGAAGAAACCAATCAGCAATGTGAAAAGACTGAAAACAATATTGCTTTCTTGTGTGGAGAATAATGCAATCAATGTTTTTGCTCTTGATTGACCAAGATTGTTGCTGTTTAGTGAACTTGTTTTTGACCATTTTTTTGGAAAGCGTAGCAAATGCAAAGCCTGTGTAAGCAATCACTTGGTTATTTGTACTGTCATCCGAAAACAGCTCTATGCTGATGATCATTTAGATGAATAATTCTTGTTGCTTTGTTTTACGTTTTTAGATAATTTTACATTTAGAGATTTTTGAGATATAATTCAATTATTGACCTAGATTTTGTGAAATTGACAGCAATGTTTCTGTATTGTATCTAAATTCCTGCAAATGTTGGCAATTTACATGTATATAAGAAGTCTTGTTCCAGGTTAAAAAATATACAAAAATTAACTTGTGCATGTGGCTGGTTATGGTGAATGATGCCTTGTGATGCTAGTTTCTGTTTAACATTTCAAAACACTCGTACTCTGAGAATATCGAGTGACATCCCCTTTCTGTTTGCAGGGGTCAGGGCAGATAATTATAGACTTGACTTCCCCCCCCCCCCCCCCCCCCCAACCTACAGTATTTTAAAATTGCTGCCACCATTTTACTGATCCTGCAAATTCATGCCTGTGTTTTTTTTAACGCTGATTGTTTGCGGCTGCAAAATGCGTTTGAATGTTGCGGAATTTTCACCTCCCACCAGCTTTTTCCTTGCCGGGAAAGTCCACCGGAACTGAAAACACCAACACATGTGCAGACGTTTTGCTGCAGTGTTGTTGCCAATCTCGCACCCAGACCCTCCTCGATGTCTTACGCGCATGCCCGAAAGACGAGTCTTGCAAGGGACTAAACTAACTCCAACTTTGACCGTTAATTTCTCCAAGATTAAAACTTATTTTCCAATTCAAAGGGCAGATTATTATCAATTACTATCTCAAGAGCCTATATTCTGCATTTAAGTTGGATTCAGAGACCAAAAAAATTTTGGTTTAAAACCCTAGGAGCCTGGGACTAACCCTAACTAACTCCAACTTTGACCGTTAATTTCTCCAAGATTGAAACTTATTTTCAAATTCAAAGGGCAGATTACTATCAGTTACTACCTCAAGATCCTACTTTCTGCGTTTAAGTTGGATTCAGAGACCAAAAAAATTTTGGTTTAAAACCCTAGGAGCCTGGGACTAACCTTAACTAACTCCAACTTTGACCGTTAATTTCTCCAAGATTGAAACTTATTTTCAAATTCAAAGGGCAGATTACTATCAGTTACTACCTCAAGATCCTACTTTCTGCATTTAAGTTGGATTCAGAGACCAAAAAATTTTTGGTTTAAAACCCTTGGAGCCTGGAACTCTGTCCTTCCCGTTGGTACGACAGGATTACACAGTACCAGCGGGAAGGACACGTCACATTTTCTACAGTTTAGTTCGCCACGAGGTTCAATATGTATTATAATCGTCTGAACTATGATGAAAGGAAGCAATGTTATTTCACTTAACTCAATAAGGCTTGTTCATTTCGTCGTTCGATGAAATACACAGAAGACAGCCATCTTGGATTTACCTACATCGTCCGATTCTCGGTCGTGAGGCGAACGGGTCTAAACTCGTTTTCAGTCAATTTTTTGAATGATTTAAATGAAATCTGATAACTTGTTGACATTACTTGCGGTTTTGGTCAAATTCATTTTCGAATTCTTCTTCCCTCAGTTCTCTACAGCATTTTTCATTGCTGGCGAAAACTATGCGAAGCAAAGCAAATATAATCAAACGATAGAAATGTTTCGACCAGCTGAAGTCGCTCGATCGCGATCAGGGCTGTCAGTGGTCACGGGTCTTTCAACTTTGACTTACGCTTGTCAAACCGAGAATTTACTCAAACCTCTGTGATAATGGTTCTGAAGTGCAACAGATCTACTGGTAATTCAGGAATACAATGATAACAATCAAAATAACTCCAGAAAACGTCTTCCCATCTCTTCGTTTCTTCATGCGTATTCGCTGATGCTCAAATTTCAAAGGCAATTGTTGACAAAGCATGACGGACTGACTGACTGACTGACACAGTCTTAACTGCAATAGGTTTGGAAGCTTAAAAATGCCACAGCAAAAACTACTTCGACGATCGCGTTCTCGATTTTGTTGCGTCATTCCAGTTGACTGGATCGCATGAAGCTTCGCTTTTCAGTGCTGAACGCGAGCTTAAAAACACCCATTTTCTTGCCGGTTTACGAGTAATTTTTTTTCCTTCTGGCGCGTTATTTTTTTTGCGGCGCAACGCTTGAACCAGTCTTTTTAAAGGTGACCCAGAGGTGATTGCGTCTGAAACCCAGATGCTTTGGAAAACTTGGTAAGGGACAAGTTCTATGAAGGTTTCTTTTCTGTTTCTTTTTTTCTTTTTTTTTTTTTACTAAAATTCCCTCTGCATTCCTTCATACCATACCCCCACGCGCGGCCACGAGGCCGGAAGTGCGGAAGACAGTTGCGCAGGCTTGGACCGAGCGACCTTTGGATCTTGGATCATTCTGCGCCACAACTCCAAAGATGAACGTATTTACGTTTTTTACCGCTCTATCACTCGTTTTCCTGGCTGTGGATTTGAGCTGCGGACGATCGCAGTCGAAAGAAAACCCAGCCAAGGTACCCAGAAAATGGCAAGAAGCGAGAGAGCAAAACACACACGCAACGCGGAAAAACGAAGATGATGCGGCCGCGGAACCTGTGCTCGACGATGCACCAGTGAATGACGCGTCTCGTTCCACTTCTGAAGACAAGGATACAGCAGATAATAGTGCACAGAGCGAGGAAGAACCAGTAGAACCGCCCAAGACAGACAGTTCAAACGAAAGTACAGACGATGGGTATGGCGCTGGCTCCTTGTGCGGCTATTGCAGCTACTGCAAGGTGAGTTGCATCAGATCCAGACGCATGACTCGTTGAATGTTTATATAAAGAGATTATTCACAGCGACCTCGAGGAGGCGATTAACATCACGAGGCAAACTCGTGACCCGACACCCCACGGGGTGTCGAAATATTGAGGTCGCTCGGGGAGGGGGTGGGGGAAATCAACATTCTTCCAAATTATTATTGGCAATCTGTAGGCCTGATAACTACATGATCAAGTTTCTGAGATGTAAAATTAATACCTTTCTTTTACAGTTCTGTAAGCTGTGTGACAAGGACTGTCCCTGTGAGACCAGTAAGGAAAAGCCCAACTGTCACTTGTGCAAGGTAAACAAAGTAGTATTCATTTTGTTTATCTCAGTGTATCTTCACTTTTGGTAACATGTTGGCAGTTAACATTTTCCAATGCAATCTGTTAATATTTTCTTTCCTTTACAGTACTGCAAGTACTGCAGTCTTTGCAGTGTCTGTGATACCGTTTGTACTCCAGGTTTGTATAAAAATTATACAAACTAGTCTTTATAAAACCAAGATGTCTACTTTTAATGGCTTGAAAAACTGATCAGGCTGACAGCTTTTTTTTTTTTTTTTTTTTTTCAGGAGGCTTCATTGATATGTTTACGTCTTCTATTTACAGGTGAGTACAAATTACACAATGCTTTCCACAAAGGCCGAGCTATTGAACTATCGCATTAAGTTCTTTTCCAGTTTTAAAAAATAATACAATGTGAAAATCTTTTCTTGCAGTTCTCTGCCATCTCTTGACAAGAGCACCAAAGAGAAAGTTGATAAAGACATTGAAAATGCCCGGGACTTCATCAAAGAGTACCTGTAAAGGCAACACTGGAACATATACCTGGAACAAAAATTTAAATTTGGCTAACAAACTTATATAAATTCTTGTGGCATGTATCATTCTGTGGACTGATTTCACCCAGGACAGAGCATGTCTATGAAAACTAAGACAACACTGGAACATACACCTGGACCAAAAGTTTATATTTGGATAACAAACTTTTTTTTTATTCTTGTGGCATGTATAATTCTGTGGAATGATTTCACCCAGGACAGAGCATTTCTATGAAAATTATTACACTATTTTGCAACCACAATGTGAACAAGGGAGTCCCCACAGTGAGTGGGAAAGATTGCTTTGAGGCACAGTGTATTTGATCGTACAGTTGATCTGATTAGCATGCAAATACCTTATCTATTATGAGGGCCTAGATGGGGTTTACTGTTAAGAGTTATGGGCCTGATTTTGTTATGAAGCCAAAAAAATTAATGTTAAATGTTATGTAAAAAAAAAAAATACAGTTAAGTGTTTCAAGACTAGATGTTAAATAAAACAAGACAATAGGGCCTAGAGAGGGTTTACTGTTAAGTGTTATGGGCCTGAATTTTCTACTGTTAAGTGTTATGCAGACCCCCCCCCCCCCCCCCCCCCCCCCCATCTAGGCCCTCTATTGTGAAGGAAGCAGAGCAGCTAAAACAGCTAGTCTCACCTGTAATCACTGCTATAAGTCCAAATTTTCTAAATCCTTTTCACCACAATTTGTTACAACATAAATTATATTTTTCCAATCCCAATGCACAATAATTTTTTTTATAAAATACAGGGAAAGAAAGAAATGACTGAACTCTTGGGCTTGTTAAGATGTATTATACAGTAAAACTCTTGTCAAATTTTATTTCAGTATATTCCCTAACAGACAGAGCTTGTGAATAAAATTTAGATCAAGATTTGAAGTTGGTTGCTCCTTAATGGCAGACAGAGGGTTAAACTTCTTGTTCACTAATTTGTGCCATTTGCAACAGAATCTTGCAGTTTTCACCTCCTTGCCCTGCTGACTGGGTCATGGCCTTCAGTGTCTATGACAATACAGTTCAGAATTTTCTTTTCACATAATCAAGGTCAAAGCTCCCGAGAGCTCTGCTGAGCTGAACAGAGTTGCTCACTACATGAAACACCTGACTGAGTCAGCGCCAGTAGTTCCATCTGAGTCACTGTTACACACTTTCGTACGCTCGCTTCTTTTTCTTGCAGCAGTACAGGGCCACGGCAGCGACCAGCAAAATACCTCCAAGTAAGGCACCAAGTATAATCCACAAAGTTAGATCTTTTGAAGTTAGATCTGTATTGCTGTTGGACCCTGATGAAAAGTGGGATATACTGGTTAGATACAAGCGTAGGTTCCACCACTTTCAGCTGCAAAATATCCCAAACTAATCAAGAAAAGAATAGCCCTTTGATACCAATAAATTACTTTAGATATTGTTCAATATACATACCCCCAGGTGGAGAATTGCAGAGACCTGGACAGCAACATTCACTTTCTAGTGACAAGTACTGCAAAATAAAGTATAGCCACAATATCTGCTAAAACTATTCAAGAGTTGTAACAGAGCTGTAACATTGCTACAGCATCCACAGCTGATTTGTATCCTGTGGGTATACTGTCATATATAAGACCCTCATAATGTTATCAGGCAACTTGCACCTACACTAGCTTGGAGTGTTTTATTTCTCGATTTTACTGAGTCACCTATGGTCCTGCACTGAAGGAGCATTGAACAAAGAGTGGGAAAATTTCAATACTCACATATGTGTTCTGTGGGTCATTCTCTGTTCCCAAGTGTTTTAACTCTGACTTGTTTCGGGGAATGCTAGAATTGCAGACCAAAGAAATAACAGCGCTCTCCTTAGTTGTTGTGTTCCTGATGAGAACAGAAGCAAAGACATGCTAGTCAGTATCACACTTCTAAAACTTGTAATTTTATACAAATTTAAGGAAGCAGCACTCGCTGATACTTACTGAAAAGAAAGAGTGAGATTTGACACCACAAACTCTTTTGGCTGTTTTGTATTATAATGAAATACTGCACTTTTACCATCCCCTAAGCCATCGCAGCGGTGATCAGCTGTCTGATTGGACCATCTGGCAGCCTGCAGAAAATTAATTATACAGTTTTTATCATGAGTCAGACTTGAAATGTCTGTAAATACCCCAAAACATTTGTGTCTTGGTTATAACTTCATGTGTTCCAGGGTCTATTTTACTCCAGAGGAAACTATAGATTGAACCAGGACTGATTGAATGGAGAGAGAAATAAAGAAAATTCTCAAAAACCAAGATCAGCATGAAGTGTTAAGAAAAAAGAGTTCTAAACTGATTATTTTGTTGACTGGGATATGCAAAGACATGCTCATGCATGCTGGATTATATCAATAACTGTAGTTGATCTATTTTCAATACTGTACAAGTCTAATAATACCTACTGCCACATTTATGCAAGCCTTGGATCCAGCACTGCCCTGTCCTTTGAATATGTCAAAAGTTGTACAGGGGTTATATGAAAACCACCAGTTTTCGTCCTGTAGGTCGCTGCCTTTAACTGTGAATCTATATATCCATAAAAAAGAGAGGCTTTAAATGCCACTGCAATATACATGTACATGCATGCTTGATTATACACTTGATCGACATGCATTGGTATTTCAATCTGGATTAAATTGACCATGCTGTAAACGTATGGATGATTAAAACATTGATGATAATCACCATGAAAAGCAGACGTTCTGTACCTTGGAATTGACAGGTTATGTCGCAGAGCCGCGAGATTTACAAACGTTTTGCTGTCGCTCATTTGGCAAGCACAGTCGGCGTAATCTTTGTTGTCTGGCTCTGTGCATTCAACTGAAGCGACATCTGAAGCACCAAGCGAAGCAAGGCCAGAACTGAAGAGGACGAACAGCACTATCTCCATTTATTCGTATATTATTTCAGGTCAAAGTCGCACCCGTTGCAAAACACTGCAGTATACACTTCTGCACGTGACCCTTGCGCGCGCTCGCGCTCGCGCGGCTGCACAATTTCCTCGTCACCAGGCTTTAGTCTATTCTACTCCTCCTGTTATCGGTTCTAACTCTATATATCTACTGTACATGTAGATTATCCTTGGAGGGTTGGTTGATCATGACTTTTAAGTATTTAAAAATGATACAGTCACCTCAACTTTGTTGTATCTTTATGGAAAGACAGACAGACAAACAAAGCAAAATAGTTCCATGCCCTCTCGGTTGTGATGTATAAAAGAACATGGCGGCTGTGTGCTCCAAGATAACATAAAGGGGATACAGAAAGATTTGGATATCTATCATTGTTTTAGTTACGGAATGAAGTGCGAGAAAACGAGAGCTGCCCAGACGCTTCCAAGCTGTTGAAACCACATTCGTCTGATATAAAAAGCAAGCTAAACGATGTAGGATATAGACCCGAGTGGTCCCCTCATAACGGGAAGTAATTCTCAAGCTAGGAGACCTCCAGATTAAACGTATCCGTTGGGAGAGCCACGTTAACATGGACGAAAGTCTGAGTGAGCGACAAGAAAATGAGTTGGAAGTGTTGCAGGCCATCTACTTGGACGATTTTCAAGATTTGAGGACCAAGGTAACACTGCCCCGATTCAACTTCCCCTTTCGAAATTCAAATTTACTTGTTCGATTTATATTCTAGTAATTTCAGTCTGATCATTTGTTGTTCTGTGGCAATCCGTGTGGTTAAAATGTTTGCTATAATAATTGTTTTGGTCATCCCTTCCAGTCAATACAAGTATATATAACTAGTGTTATACACTGCGTGTCAGCACGTGTAGTGTTCATGTACAGTATGCTTGTTATTTATTAACGCTTGATTTACCAAGATTAATACAGGCAATCTTTCTAAACCGTTATGTATGAATGATAGATAACTGAAAAGTAAGAGCAATCCCAATCATTTTCGGAGTGCGTATTTGTTTGTTTATAAAACAGCTGTGCAATCATAATAACCTTCCACGTCATGCACTACAACCGCTGTTCATTCAACTCTACCCCCCACCCCCACCCCCCTCCCCCCTGACCGTGACCCTTCTCTGCCTGTTTGTCTCCTTTTGAAAAAATCAAATGAGTCTGTTTCTTTGGGTCAGTAGACATGTGCTTTAAAAGCTGTCATTTTTTAGATAATTATTTGACTTGCTATTATTTTTCTGGCACAGCCAGGTGACCCTCCAAAGGTCTGTCTGAAGTTAACACCAGTGCAGAGTGTTGTTGGCAAAGAGGTATATGCCAGAGTTGATCTTATTGTCCAGTACACCAGAAATTACCCAGACAGGTATATATTTTTCATATTATTTTGTATGATTTGAAGATTAGTGGTTGATATAAATTGTATTGCTTCATCCTCTGACACAAATTCACAGGTTAAGTAAATTACCTTTGGCAAGGAAATATGCACAGATATTAGTTTGAGGATATTATCTGTTTTGAGAAGCGAGGGAAACATTTGTCATCCTCATGAAATGGCATTTTGGAGAGTCAAATATAAATTTATTTTGGGTGGGCATGCCCGCTAACCCAGGCTCTGCATTAGAAGCTGGACTTGCACATTTGGAAACTGCATGGTCATATTTTCTCCTGCTTCTGTCCCTGAGTCTTGTATCCTGCCTAATGTTCTTTGTCTGTACTATTTCATTTTTAACAGAAGCCCCAAGATTTCTCTGACTAATGCCGTTGGTCTACCCAATGATGACCTCTTAGTGTTGGAAAAGGAACTGAGATGTATGGCTGCTGAACTTGTGGGAGAGGTTAGTCAAATTGAAAACTGCGCTGTAATATGCTATATCTGTTGTGTTATTAGTATCAAACATTGCAATTTTGCTGTCTGTGGGTTTGCATATAAAGGTATTGAAAAATGTATATTGTTCATTTACGGTATGTCCAAGTTCTGCAAGTTGTGCATTGGTCATTGTATTAAATGTCATGAAGTTATATATACTTGAGTACTGGTGTTGGACAATCAAAATACATACAGTACTGTATGTTTACATAGTCAATGTTCAGATAAAAATGCAAAAGACAGCTTTAAATTGTGGAATTTTTAAATGCAGAATTTTGCAAAACATAATGTCTGTAGTATTGCCAGTCATGTTTTGTTACATGTGAAAATTTAAAAATCTAAAAAAGAATAAGATCAACATGGTCATTAATCATTTTTGTGAACAGGTGATGGTTTTACAACTGGCCCAACATGTCCAGACTCATCTTCACTCACATAACAAACCACAGCTGTCATTTTATGATGAAATGATGACAAACAAGCGCAAAGAGGAAGAGAGACAAAGAGAAGCAGAACAGCAAAAGTTACAAAAGGAAATGGAAGCCACCAAAGAAGAAGAAGAGGAAGAGGTTCAGACAGTTTTAAAATTACTATATACTTTGCTCCCCACCTTTGTCTTTCTGCTTTATTCTTCTCATCCCTTTCCCATCCAATCCCATGCTGGCATTGCCCTCCTCCTTATCTTATCCCCTTTCATCCCAGTCTCATCCTATGGTAGCCCCCATGCATCCCTTGCTATCCTCTATCTACCTTTTCCCTTTCTTTACCACTGCCTATAATATTTCATTTGTTTTCAAAATAGTCCTGTTGTCATTCTGAGCAACCAAAGTGTTGGAGTATTAATTTTTATGAATCCTTATTCTACAGCAACGTCAGATACAAGAAGAGCTAATGAGAAGGGAAGAAGCAGTGAAGGAAAGGAGACGAAGGACTCTGATTGTAAGAATTTGAATGGTTCACATAAATGTATTTCTGGCTGATTTAATTGGGGGAATTAAAAAGCTCTGACTTGAGTGGGGGGGGGGGGGGGGGGGGGGGTATGTATGTGGTTGAATCCTTTTCAAGGCCTGGACTCATCAACTCACTCCTCAGGAAAAGAAGGAAAGAAAGGTTAAAAGAAAAGCGAAGGCATGAATGAGAAGAGAAGAGAGGAGATAACATGAGAAAATATAGGAAGGGTAGATGGAAGCAAACACACTGTCCTGCAGTGGGTATTAGTTTAATCCCTATCTTATAACAAATTACAGGAAAGGGGCAACAAAATGGATCCCATCAGCCAGAGCATAAAGAACAGGGAAGCAGAGCAAACATCCAACAAAGACATCCAAAGCACACAAAGAAAAAGTGTAGGATCACAACCCCAGATGTCTCCCAAGAGATCAGATGGGTTCTTGAGAAGGAGGAAAAGTTCTGAGAGTATTGGCGAAGAATCTGTCTACACAGGCTTCCGTGTATTGACCTTTGACAACAAAGGAGAGCATGTTGTTCATTGTGGGGAGTGCTTAGGTACCCTGGATTCTGTTCTGTGCTACAATAAATGCTATCGTATGTGCATTCAGTAATAACATATTGCTGCATCAAGATTTGACCAGCACTGTCTGTTTCTGGTTTTACCTGTAGGACGGGGCTCCTCAGGTTCTCGGGTTTTCTCTGGAATTGATGTCACAAGTGGCCACCTTGTTGTCGTGTGTGAATGGAAGTTTGCCCAACCTATTGGTGTAAGGCGGAGCCTTTCTGAAGGAGATTCGTCAGGCCATCTAATGAAGCAGGTATGAATCTCTTACCTCATTTGGTACTGTAGGTGTTTGGGATGGGGTTGAATGATTTAACTTTTCAGTACAGTGGGTACACAGTTGCTTAATTGTTTATTGTTGCTTAATCGTTTATTGCATCTCTCTTTATTTTTAGGTGACAAGCATTGAACAGGAAATGGTTTCTTTGACCAGTCGAGTCAGCCACCCAAATCTACTGCACTATCTGGGTGTAAATGTTGTAGAGTCTGCATCAGTTGTTACATTTCAGGTAAGCACAAGGGGTTCACATTTTGGTTGACAGCTGTTTGCAGTTCTTGAGTGTAAACTCTCTCTTACTTGCTGCACTCCTGAAATCTTTACAGTTAATATAAACTCTGTGTCTTCTCGTTTTTGTCTTTCCATGTTTTTATTTTATTTCCAGATCTCCTTTTAAAAAGCTGTCCCACTTGTCCACCTGCCTTCCCTTCCTCTGTCTTTCTTCCTGTCTTAATTCCCTCCTGTCTTTTCTCCCTTTGTTCTCCCTACCTTCTTCCTTCATTTCTGTCTTACTTTTTTCCCTTCCTCCCTTTCTTCTTTCCTTCCTTCAGTCTCTCACATGCTCCTTCCTCCTTCTTTGTTCACCCCTTTTCTCTTGTTCTTCTTTATATATATATATATATATATATATATATATATATATATATATATATATATATATATATATATATATATATATATATATATATATATATATATATATATCTTTCTTACTTTTGGTGCATAACAAATCATAAAAAATATCCATAAAAATTATTGTCTTGGCACTGGTGATGTATGTCCTATTGGCACAGCTGCACGGACAAGTTTGAGTACAAGTGATTCCCAGGTTCAGCACTCTGAAGTGCTATAGAAGTCAGTAGAAGCCTGGTGATTCTCACTAGTATGTACTCCCTTTGTTCTCAGGCTCTGCTGCAGTTTGCTGGTGGGGGAGATCTCAGCATGAAGTTGAAGCCTGGAGGATTAGCAATTGACTACCTCAGAGAGTACTGTCAGCAGATCTTAGAAGCTGTGTGGTATCTACATGGCAAGTCTGTCATTCTGAAGGATATCAGGGTACGTTACTGTGATGCACATACAGTAGTGGAGGTGATCCATAGAGGTGAAAGGTGTGAAGGAAGACACAAAGACAGATACAGACACAGAGAGGAAAGAAGGGAGAGAGGGAGAAACAAATGAAGGAATTGAAGGAAATTAGGGAGGGCAAGAAAAGGGAAGCAAAAAAGTCAGACAGGTGAAGGGGGATTTGGCAAGTTGGATGCAGACAGGACGCGCAGGAGCAAGGAAGGCAGATGTAGGGATTGGAAGAGATCACGAGGGAGAGGAAGGAAATGAAAGATGAGGGTTGTTATTTTTTAAATATACTTACAGTACTGTCGAGTCAGCATGTCCATAAAGGCACCTAACTTGTGCTGTGATTTCTGTTCCAGTTAACAAGTTGTCTTTTGGATACTAGTGGTCACATCAGACTCACAGACTACAGTGTTGGAAAAAGGTAAGGAAATTGTGACAAATACTGGTTTAGTGTAGAAATAGGTCTAAATCATGCAGTTAAAAGCTCGTGTTTATTATTCTAACAGTCCTGAAGGTAGTTGTGATGCCAGCCCTCCCAACTGGAAACATTTACAGCTTTAAGTGTTTTTTTTTTTTGTTATATAGATATAAATATTAATTGATGTCTCGTTACAGGTTATTAGATTTGTATGAAGTTTATGGAGTTGACCTCAAGACCACACACACTAGCAAGATGGACAAGACAGGTTTCCATTACAGCAAAAAGAGAGACATCTATAACATGGTAAGCAAGCCTTCTGTTGTACTGTATATCTCAGTAACTCAGCTTTCTAGTCCAAATTAAACCTAAACAGAATTCGCTTTGTAACAACAACATCAGCACGTAAATAAAGTGTATTCAACTCTAGAGCTTGTTATCACACGTTTAGGTTTCATTTTCTAGGTTGTGTCAAATCGTTGCTGTCAGTGACATATTTTAACGCATCATATCCTATTTTCTGTGGCAGGGTCTGCTTATTCTCTCACTTGCGACGGGAGAGGTAGCTGCTGAAGAACCTCACGAAATTCCCAGCACTCTTTCATCAGAACTCCAGGATTTTCTGTCAAGGTATGTTCCTTTAACTCCGCAGCTCTTGATACACAATATTGGTCCAACAATTCCAAACCACAGTTTCACAATCAATGTAATTGAGATTTGATAGCTTAATCAGCTTTTCCTGAACCACACTCTCGGCTTACTATACCTCATATGTGTGCCTGAAAGTTAAAAGGAGAAAATTTAGATTAAACTTAGGGCCAATATCTGGACATTCGCAATACGTGCCTTCACATCGCACAAACATAGGTGCACAGAGCGTAGAAGAAGCTATTTTGCTATTGGGTTTGAAGATAATCTCTATACCACTCTACCCCCGTCAGTAGCATTTGTCACTCAAGGAGATTACCAAGAGGGGGATCCTTTTGTTTCAATTGTGCTGCCCCAAAACACGGTCGGCACATCACCTGCGGACATTTTGCAAATATCTTCAAAAATCAAGAATTAGGAGTCTTAAAGTGTCTACAACGTTTATCTACATGTACTAGGTGTCTGAACCCTGATGAAAGAGACCGCTGGTCTGCGTACCAGTTGTTGCAGCACACCTTCGTCAACCCGCCAATCCCCGCATCGTTGTCAAATTGCACCAGCCAATCAGTGGACGGGGCTGTCGCAATAGCGTCCAATAGTAGCGGAGCTCGTGTCGGGAGCCCAGAGCCACACGAACCCATCCCTGACTTCTGTTTCTTCACCGGAGTGGCTGGAAAATCACGGATTAAAAGCGACTTTGAGCAGCTGCAGTTCTTGGGGAAAGGTGGCTTTGGCAACGTTATAATGGTAATGAAAGTTTAGTCGGAGTGAGCCATTTTTAAATGACTGTCGAAAGTAATCATGTGATTTGTTTTGGTTTTGCGTTTGCTACACTTTTGGATTAGTCCAAACAAGTTTGTCAGCGTTCTTGGCCAATCAGAAACAAATCTAAATACTGATTGCGAACTTCTCACGCAAGCAAGCAAGCCGCAATGACGCACACTACTTTGGCTTCTGATTGGTTGAAATGTTTTCTCACAGTCTCTGTGATTGGTGTTGTAATTACTTTGGTTTTGGTCCGAAAGTCGTCCGAACACGGCTCGTACTGTGTTTTGACATTGGTTTATGTTTTTGTATGATCAAGGAATTGTATAGAGCTGTTTTCGGATGACTGTCGAAAGTAATCATGTCATTGCTTTGGTTTTGCGTTTGCTACGCTTTCTGATTGGTCCATACAAGTTTGGCAGCACTCTCAACCAATCAAGAACAAAACCAAAACCAAAACCAAACACTTCTCACGCAAGCGATGGCGTGTACTCGCATTGCTGATTGGAAAGTAAAACCAAACGCAAGACCAAACGTGAATTACTTTGGCTTCTGATTGGCTGAACTGTTTTCTCTCAGTCTCTGTGATTGGCCTGTGTGATTACTTTGGTTTTGGTTTTCGAAAGTCATCCGAAAACGGCTCTAGCATTTCAGACTAGCAGGCCTTTAGGAGCGAGGAAAGAAGTACAGTATATATGGCATGGGTTTCTCCACGTTGTCACATAGTCCAGACGCATGTTTGAAAACTCTGTACTCAAAATAAACGGGTTCCCTTTCTCATACTGCTGGGCATCCTTGGTTTTACGCTTACTAATAACATTGTGCACTTGCAACAGGTTCGCAACAAGCTGGATGGATGTCTGTATGCAATTAAGCGCATCCCTCTCAACCCCAAGAGCACACAGTTCAACAAAAAGATCATCAGAGAAGTTCAGCTCATCTCCAGGCTTAATCACGAGAGCGTTGTGCGGTGAGTAATGTGCGGGGGGGGGGGGGGGGGGGGGTGAGAGGAAGGGACTGGTGAGTGCATGAGTGAGTGAGATATTGGATGAGTGAGTGAAATTAAGTGGGCGAATGAGTGAGTGAGCAAGACAGTGATGAATCAATCCGCCAATGAGTTGGTTAATAGAACAGTCAGTGAATGAGTCAGTGAGATAGTGGATGAGTAAGTAAATTGACGAATGAGTGAGCAAGACAGAGCGATAAATCAGTCTGCCAATGAGTTGGTTAATAAAACAGTCAGTTTGTGAGTCAGCGGAGTGAAAGAAAAAACAAATAGTAACGAACGATTTGACGGATGAACTAGAATGCCGGAATAGATGGATAAACAAGTGGTCTGTCCCATCTTTAGGTATTACAATTCATGGGTGGAAGCGTCAGGAGAAGGAAGTACAGATTCCGACAGCAGCAAAGACACTTCGGCATCGGACGCCGTTAAGCCGAGTAACGAGGACAGTTTGATGAACTTGAACGCCGTAGAGGCTCCGAGCCTGCGAGGCCGAAACGTGGACGAGGAGGAAGTTTCTTGGTGCAGTGACGTCAAGGACACATCACAACCAGGTCAGTCGAAGTGAGAAGGATGTGCTTGTTTGTTTGTACGAATATGTTTGAATTTTACAGTCAACTAACGACAGGGAAATAAACAAAACGACCAATGACCTCTAGGACGGACACCCTCGGGACCAGCTACAACTGTCTGTTTTAGAGAGGTGTACGTATGAAAGAGAGTTCAGTTGGACTAAATGTCTGAAAAAACGGCAGGGACCGCTTCTTCCAGGTGTCTGTTTCAGAGAGGTGTCCATGGTGTCCGCTAAACAGGTGTCTTACTGGGGAGTAATTTTTTGGGACTCCAACAACTGTCCGCTTAAAACAGGTTTTACTCTATTTGTGAGCGAACGTGTAACGAGAAAAACAAAGTGTAAACTCGTGATTTTGTGATTCTTCAGATTTGAGCTCGTCGGAGGAGGATGAGCCGAAGTCGTTCGTCAATCTGGGTTTGTCCAAGAGCCACAATTCTTCCTTGTTTGGTGTGTCCGAGTCCTCTGACGGAGTAGTGTTTGCTGCTAATGTTGATGACTCTGTGCTGCAGTTTGGAGACCTGCTGGATACTGAGGTGAGTATGTGCGGTCATTAGAAAACTTCGTTACACAGTTAGAAACAGAAAATGTAAAGGAAAATAAAAGAGACAGCCCTCCGCCAATTGGAAAGGTAATCAAAACGTCAGTCAACAACAGCATTCTTCCTAAATCCTACCCTCACCCGGACGATCACAACCAACATAAAGTTACAAACACCGAATTTTCTTTGCCTCTCAACTAACTCTAGTCTGAAGACTCTGACGATGCTCAGGATTGGCCAGTGACGAGCAGTGAGAGCGTGGAGACTAAAGGCCTACAGTATCTGTACATTCAGATGGAATACTGCAAGAGCACCCTCCGGACCCTTATTGACGAGGGGCTCTCTCATGATGGGGACCGAGTCTGGAGGCTCTTCAGGGAGATTGTTGAGGGGCTGGCCCATATTCACTCGCAGGTACGGGCCCAGTAGCTGTAGCTACAGCCTTGGCTAAAAGAAGTTGGAACACTGTAGCATGCAGCACTTAATGCGGCGACATCAGCATTCATAGCGCAAGGCCTGTTTATCTTTTGCATAACTTATGTTGTAGTAGGAGGAGTTAATTTTCGTTATTCTCCTCGTGTAGGGGATCATTCATCGCGACCTTAAGCCCGTCAACTTGTTTCTGGACGCGCATGGTCAGATCAAGATTGGCGACTTCGGCCTCGCTACAACTCATGGGATTACCCGCGGAGGTCTGGGCTCTGAAGTACTTAGTCCCGCTGACAAGTCCAACAGCAAGACTGACGGCTCAAACACGGCCGACGGGATGACGGGGAAGGTGGGGACAACGCTGTATGTCGCGCCAGAGCTGGGAAAGACTCAAGGCCGCGTCAAATACAGTCAGAAAGTGGATCTGTACAGCCTGGGAATCATCTTTTTTGAAATGTGCTACCGTCCCGCGACGTCCATGGAAAGAGTGCATGTTCTGGGGAATTTAAGGAAGGTAGGGATTCCGTTTGCAGGACTCACTATCCTAGAGCCCTTTCAAACTAGCTCAACACTCTTCAACTAGAGTTTAAAATACGCTATAGACACACAAGGCAAGGTAACCAAGAGTGATCTCAGGTAACCAGAAGTTACCAATCCGAAACTTAGTAACCAATGGTAAATATTGGTAACGAAAGGCAACGAAAACAAATCTAAGGTAATTGAAAGTAATCAGAGACAGTCAAAGGCAAACTCAGGTAGCCAAAAGTTACCAAAAATTGGTAACTAAAAGTTGCGAAACGTAACCAAGAGTAGTCAAGGGTTACCAGAGGTAACCAAAGGTTACCAAAAAGTGCCAGTGTTAACCTGAGGTAGGAAAACTTTGCTTGCTACGTGTAGATCGTATGAAGTGTAGGCCATGCATGGTTGATGCTCAGATGACGTTGAATGGTCGCTAATGGTTTTGTTAACATACATTTTCGGGATCTTTTTAGGAAAAAATTGTTTTTCCAGATGACTACACCGAAAAACAGCTGTCCAAGCAAACCATGGTCATAAAATGGCTCCTCCAACACAACCCTGAGGGGCGCCCAACCTCTCAAGAGCTGTTACAGAGCCAGTACATCCCACCCAAGATCGAAGACGGCCATCTTGATGAAGTACTTCGGCACACTCTCGCCTCCTCCAACACCACGCGATACCGTCGTCTCATGACGGCCATGTTTTCGCAACACGTTTCTCCAGTACTGGATGCCACGTACGACATAGACATTTACTCAGCTTCCCTGTCTCCTCGCGCTGTTCTCGCACAGCAGATGGTACACGAGACTTTGAGGACAATCTTTACGCGTCACGGAGCGCTGAGGTTGCGGACCTCTCTTCTCGTTCCTCGGACGAAATTCTACGAACACTGCGAGCTTTCGGTGAACTTGGTGGACCACAGCGGTGTCGTGCTCACGTTACCGTACGATCTACGAGTTCCGTTTGCTCGCTACGTGGCGAAAAGCAAGGTTAGCAACATGAAACGCTTTGACATCGGTTGCGTCTATCGAGACAAGAGAATAATGGGAGTGCATCCGAAGGAACTCTACGAGTGTGCGTTCGATATTGTCACCAGCTCTCCAGAGGGACTCGGGCCTGATGCGGAAGTGTTGTTTTCCGTGACTGAAATAATCGAGGAGTTCCCTTCACTTCTTTCGCGTAATTACTACATCCGAGTTAATCACGCTGGCATGATGAACGCCTTCTTGACGTCTTGTGGAGTGCCGGAGAATCGTCTGAACGAATTTTTCACTATTCTTCAGGATGCCAAGGGTGATAAGCGCGTCCGCCTACAAATCAACGAACTACTCGAGAGCATGCATCTCTCCGAACACGCGGCCACTGCATTGTGGGATTTCCTTGACTTTGAAGGCCCCGTCAGCAAGCTGCGCACGCATCTGATTGGTGTCATGAAGCGGAAGACCGCTGTCGGCCAGGCAGCGCGGCAGGCCTTCCATGATCTCGAGGCTATCGAGTCACACGCCGCGGCGTTCGGCGTTAATCAACAAATCGTCGTGAACACATCCATGGTGTACAACATCCAACATTTCTCAGGGCTCATTTTCCAGTTTGTCGCTGCCAACAACCGGAAGCGGAAGCGAGGTGGCGTCGACATTTTGGCTGCTGGAGGTCGCTATGACAACCTTGTCGCGCACTTCCGGCGCGGAGATCCTCAACAGGGGTCTGGGGCAGTGGGGGTTAGCATCGCAGTGGAGAAGATAGTGGCGGCGGTGATTGAAGACCAGGATGCCACACTTCCGAGCGCCTGCGATGTGTTGGTGTGTACCGCTGGCCACAATCCAATGCTGACAGAACGCATGCGTATTGTGCGGGACCTCTGGAGCGCGGGCATCAAGGCGTTCGTGAATTTTGAGCCCAAAAGCCTGGAGCAGCTGCAAGAGCATTGCCGTGAGGTGGGCATCTCACTGATGGCCGTGCTCAAGGAGCAGGAAGTCGGCTTCGTTAGGGTGAGTTGAGGTTTTCAGTGGATTGCTAGTCCTTGTAAGAACTAGTTTTAATCTACCGACGTGGACATAAACCAAGAATGATAAAGCTCTATATTCTCCTTCAATCTCTCACCAGAGATTATATGATACAGTATAGATAATTTGCCACTTGATAGTGTACTCACATGACAACTGATTCAACTACCAACTCTCACTACAGCGCTCATACATGTTCTTCTAAAATGATGGGAGAACCTGTACTTTGAACTTGGGAGTGAAAGGGTTAAGCTGACGTTTCGATTGTTAGTCCTTCTCCAGAGCCAACAGACACCTTGTGCCTGCAAATATCTTTTAACTTGCCAAGCATGTATGGACGTCTCGAAAAAGAAAAACCAAACGTGGTCAGTGCTTAGTAATAGAGCCGTTTTCGGATGACTGTCGAAAACCAAAACCAAAGTAATCACACAGGCCAATCACAGAGACTGAGAGAAAACAGTTCAGCCAATCAGAAGCCAAAGTAATTCACGTTTGGTTTTACTTTCCAATCAGTAATGCGAGTACACGCCATCGCTTGCGTGAGAAGTGTTTGATTTTGGTTTTGGTTTTGTTCCTGATTGGTTGAGAAGGCTGCCAAACTTGTGTAGACCAATCAGAAAGCGTAGCAAACGCAAAACCAAAGCAATCACACGATTACTTTCGACAGTCATCCGAAAAACAGCTCTATTACTATAGTAAGAAACCGGCACAGTTGAGCGGAAGGGCTACCGTTCGAAATGCTACTACAACATTGACCCTTTTACGTCCTGAGTACAATTTCTCCCCATCATACCTGAAGACTGAAAATACAGTATCGGTCACATAAAGACATTTCATAGTTGCATTCGCTGTCTACTGTTCAAGTGATGAGACGCTAAATTATCTCTATCTTATTTATTTATATTAGGTGCGATCACTAGACAAGGAGAAAATCACTGAAGTCCGTGTTCCAAGTCGCGATCTGGTCGAAAATCTCCAGTCGAAGCTGAACTCGCGCCCTGAAACTGTGGAGATGGTGCACGCTGGAACCAAGTCGACCATCACACCGAGCCCGGTGGAGACGAACTCGTCTTCGTCCCCGGTTATTAACGTCTCTTTTAGCACGCAAGACAAGCTGGCATGGAACACTAGAAAACGCTACGAGAGCCAGATGAACGCCAGAATCGCACCCATCATTCAGCACATCGGCTCCAAGAACGCAGTGGAAGTGATTGCTGTACGTAGTACTGTAACGACCTTCGCTCACATGTAAAGCAAGCGCAAATGCAAGCGAACAAAATGAAAAGTCTCCATTTTCTTGCGTTTGAAGTGTGAACGTACTGGAGTTTGCGCTGCTTGTGTTCGCTTCACACGTGTGAACCAGGGCCCGGTTGCATTAAACGTTACCGCTCGGGACGATGCATAAATATCAAAAGGAATAACGTTAATTTCGGTTTTCATCGACGGCTAGTCTCGGGCGTTAGTGTTTTATGCAACCAGACCCAGGATTCTATATCGTCATGGCAACTGGTTTGAACCCAGGGTGTGTGTTGTTTGTGTGATTGCCCAGGTCTTGTTGTTTACTAGTTTGTTTGTTTGTTGTTTTTTACTTTTCTTTTGACTTGCATACTGCCCTTGTTCAATAATGGCTTCAACGGCACGCACTTATCTATTCCACCTATTCCCTGTTTTTAGACGTGTAAGGACGAACTTCGTTTATAAATTGTTAATTTGAGGGGGGGGGGGGGGGGGAGAGATACTGTACATTTTAAATGTTTTGAATTGATCTGTACATGAATTGTATGTTTCGGTTTTGCAGGTCGACCTTCCAAGCAGCGTTCTCCGTTCAATGTCAGAGTTACTCGACTTGGACGCAAACGAGGACGCTTTTAACTTTAGCGTGGCAGCGGTTGCTGACAAGCATGCGCGCTACAAGAAACACATAGACCGAGTCTGCGACGACATCCGGGAACTCAAGGTGTCCAAGAAGCTCCCGGCTTTATTTGTTTATAGCGTAAAGGACGAGTTTTACAGAATATTTTTCTAAAAGAGCTAAGAGACCCTAAAATGGGTGAATTAGAAGAATAATGCTAAGTTTTGGCTTCATAAGTACAAAAGTCATTTTCAACGCATGTCAGAATAATGCGAAGCGCCGCGCAGTGTCAAAAGTGTCCATACATTGTACAGATACGCCTTGTTTTTGCATCGCTTTTCACAACATTCATTAAAATAAAAACTGGCTGAAATGTTATACACGCGTATTGTTGAAGTTGCATTCTGTACGATCTCAAAGCTTTGCCTTGCCATATACGTTTTGAGGTTAATTTTGTGACTGTTAGTATGACGACACTGCTGACTTCATAGACCATTTAAGATAACAGACTCAGGGCCAGTACGGAAAGAAACGATGACTTTGCACAGTGTAATTTTCTCGCAATTTCACCACTCGCCGAAAGGTTTCATTGCAAGCTGTCTTTCATTTTAACACCCACATAAGACTCTTCTAGAAGTTGCAAGTAAAAAACCAACGAAATTATTTGCGTTCTCCCGCTAGGCTTGGATAAATTATGCTCGTAAAATGGCGAATTACGCCTGCCGGCAGTGCTCGTAAAAATCGCGAATTATGCTCAGTTCGAGCCTCGCCCCAGTTTCTTTCCGCGCATGGTTTCGCCCCCAGCCCTACGCGGCCGCTGGCTTTGGGGCGTGCTGGACTCACCTTAACTAACTCCAACTTTGACCGT
The DNA here is from genome assembly GCA_964036295.1 of Plumapathes pennacea. NCBI lineage: Eukaryota > Metazoa > Cnidaria > Anthozoa > Antipatharia > Myriopathidae > Plumapathes > Plumapathes pennacea. The sequence goes on from OZ038470.1 coordinate 2,230,999, forward strand.
TAATTTCTCCAAGATTAAAACTTATTTTCAAATTCAAAGGACAGATTACTATCAGTTACTACGTCAAGATCTTACTTTCTGCATTTAAGTTGGATTCACAGACCAAAAATTTTTTGGATATACAGAGTAAAATGTATCATCGGAAACTCAAGTAGAATTGCTTGACTGAATTATATTTGACACAAAATGAGCCTCACAGTGAAGCAGAGTATAGTAAAGTGTGGTGTCCTTTCCGCTGGTACGCTGTCTTTGGATCGTACCAGCTGTGAAAGTCGTAGGTAGCATGAAAGGACACTATACTCAAGGTGAAAGAACCGGTCAAGCATTCCAATGAAAAGGAAAGCTCTAAGGTTATTTTAAATTAAAGTATTGACCTCAGTGACTCTGAACAAGATAAACAAGCGTACGGACTGATGACGTCACCAACATGCGCAATGCGTTTGTCAGCTTCGGGCGCGCTATCATGTAATGCCGCTGACTTTAGACTTCAGAGCATGTGATGCGGGCGCGGTATAGTGAGAGTTGGGCGAATAATATATTTTCGATTTGTTTTGAATTTGTTTTATTTATTTTTCTTTCAACTGTAATGCATGTCTTTGTCTTACTGATTTCTTCAAATTATGCTCGAAAATGCGGAATTATGCCGGCATAATGCCCGATGCTCGAAGTAGTGAATTATGCTTGAAATTATGCCGCCATAAGTTATCGAAGCCTATCTCCCGCCATACATTTATGCATAAAGTTGTTTTGTGCGTGGCCGCGGGATCATGGTAACCAGTCCCATTACCGCGTAGTCCTGGGGAGAGATTTTTTGTCGACTCACCGCCATCTTGAAAAAGAAGAAACGTGCTTTGAAAGAAAAGTGCTTTGATTTGTATATTATATTGTTATACACACGTACTGCGATGCCAGGCCCGGAGGAACCCATAACGAAAGTGGTCGTGCACCCGATTGTTTTACTGAGCGTCGTGGATCATTTTAACCGAATGGGTAAAGTTGGGAATCAACAGCGAGTTGTTGGAGTGCTGTTAGGGTCGCGCAGAAAAGGTGTCCTGGACGTTGCTAACTGCTTTGCTGGTGAGTCTTGCACTTCACTAAGCAAGTGTAGATGTTGTCTGCTTTAGATCCATGGCCACAAGTTTCTCCTGTCTTTCAAAATCCGGTTATAAAATGCAAATTTCTTGTAATTTTCATTTTTCGTAGTACCATTTGATGAGGATGAGCGAGATCAGACTGTGTGGTTTATGGATCACGACTATCTTGAAAATATGTACACCATGTTCAAGAAAGTTAACGGTGAGTTGTGAATGAATAAGTGAACAAACCAAAACAGGCCACAACTGTACCATACAGTATAAAAGGAGAATTTCTCAATATTGATAACCGGCTTTATTAAAGCCAACTGAACAATCACTTCTCACTTTGTCATTCCTGCAACTTTTTTGAGTATATTATTAAGAGGAATCACAATCAAAAGCATCCATTTCCCAGCTGAGTGCTGATAGGCACGAGATGCTAGGGGGGTCTGGTCTATGCCCCCCCCCCCTGAAAATATTGCCACTGCATAGCAGTCGTATTGACAAAAGTTTGATTAATTCTGGAACCTGTAGCACAGTTGTGGACAAATGCAGTATTAAGGTCATATCAACTTCAGTGGTGAAGGTCAGCCAGCTACACTGCTGAACTGTCACGTACAGTACTTTTTATAGTCTTCAGCTCTTCTGAAAAAAAAAAAAAAAATATATATATATATATATATATATATATAATAATTATATATACAGTGTACTGTACCTCAGTAATTATGTTTTTAATCTGTTTGCAGCTCGTGAGAGGATTGTTGGCTGGTATCACACTGGTCCTAAACTTCACCAGAACGATGTGAAGATCAATGAGCTGATAAGGCGATACAGTCCCAGCTCTGTGAGTAAAAATGATTAAACTATTGTCATTGTCACCTTACTGAAGTCTAGCTGTGTGCAAACTTTGATTCTGCAACAGGTGAACATCTTGCATGAAAGTACTGTAGTGTTCTTAGCCCTGGTAATATTATACACAATTGCATTGTGAACAGACCTAGGGATTCGATTACTTGTAAACATATATGTTTAAACTTACTGTACAGTTCACAATACACAGTTGCATCGTGAACAGATCTTGGGATTAAATTACTTGTAAACACATAATTATGTTTAAACTTATTGTACAGTTCCGCCCAAGAGTTGTAACTTAACCTCCATTCGCAAGTTGAATTTTTCAAATATTCTCATGAACATTATTTAGTACTCGTAAGCTCTGACACATATTAAGTTGTGTCAAACTGTCTCGATCTTTGCAATATGCTGATATGTCACTGCTACTGTATCTCTCTAGCTTCATATTTTTCATCATTCTCGATCTTTGCTTAGTGCAAAATAATTTAAGTGTACAGTGTACTTGCAGGTGTCTAGTTTAGTCTAACGTAACATACATGTATATTTACTCTGTAGGTGCTTGTAATAATTGATGCCAAACCAAAGGACATTGGTCTACCAACAGAAGCTTATGTTGCCGTGGAAGAAGTGCATGATGTGAGTGTATTTTGTGGCTTTGTAAGACATGGAAATTACATGATTGTACAGTACAGTGCAGTATAAGAGGGATCAAAAACATTGGAACAAAAATCCCTCTGCAAACAAGTCTTTTATGTCTTGTTTACAGAACATGTCATTTGAGTGATACTTCACTAATTGGTCTGATGTGTTTTTGCTCGCCTCATTGATTGGCTATGTGATTGCTTTGGTTTTGGTTTTTTGACAGTCATCTGAAAAGCACCCCTAAACCGACAGTTGAGAATGTGACATGTAAGATGGTTTGATAAAAAAGATGAGAAAGTCAAAAAAAAAAAAAGACTAACCAAAGAGGGGGAATTGTACATGTTTGTGTTGTGTCAGAATCCAGCACTGCTGTATCTCAATCAAATCAACAATTGTTGTGGAATCGGTGCTTTCATTTTTGCTGCAGGATGGAACACCAACAACAAAAACGTTTGAGCATATTCCAAGTGAGATTGGTGCAGAAGAGGCAGAGGAAGTAGGAGTGGAACATCTGTTGCGGTACGTTTGCTGTACTGTACTGCTACAATCATGGTCAAAAGTCGTTGGGACGCTCCTCTTACGCACATCCGGAGCACAATGTAAATCCGTCCAAACTATGGGGGTCTCATATTTCTTGTTTTCAAGTCCCTCCCCCTCCCCTCCATTCAATGTTGGCCTGTGGTGCAGCTATAAGCCGAAACATGCTCAACTACCCAACATTGAATGGGGGGGAGGGGGTAAACTTGAAAACGTCCCAACAATTTTGACCATGATTGTAGTTGCTCTTCCCACAAATTTTTCAAATCAAACTAATGGGACAGGAGGCGATATCCTGCTGCCACACTAGTTCAGAAATCTTAAATTATGAATAAAAAATTACTATAGCACTCAGTTTGTAATACACTGTAGCTGGAACTATGGTTTCATTGTTGTTGTTTATATCCTGTGTTATTGAACACCAAGAGAAAGTATCATACAGTATGAGGGCTTCTATTTTGGTGAAAGAAAAGTTTTCTGCAGTACTTCATACTTGAAAAACTAGCTGTGTGATGTAATATGTACTGTAATCAATCTACCTGGTACTTTTACAGGAGCCTTTGGTCAGTCTTTGTTAAAACATATTTTTGTTGTTGTTGTTGTTGTTGTTGTTGTTTCACATCAGAGACATCAAGAATCTGACAGTAGGCACCCTCTCACAGCAGATCACCAAGCAGTTAATGTCGCTGAAGGGTCTTAATTCACACCTCCAGGACATTAGGGACTACCTTGATAAAGTTGCAACTGGTAAACTACCCATCAACCATACCATTGTTTATCAGCTTCAAGATGTCTTCAACTTATTACCAAATCTGAATATAGAGGAATTTGTGAAGTCTCTCACCATTAAGACAAATGATCAAATGCTGGTTGTTTACGTGGCATCGCTGATCAGAGCTGTGATTGCTTTGCACAACTTGATCAACAACAAAGTGGCCAACAGGGATGCAGAAAGGGATGAGGCTGGTAAAAAAGATGATAAAAGCAAAGATAAAGACAAAGATGCCAAGGATAAAGCAGAAGCAGAGGACAAGGATAAAGGAAAGGAAAAGGGCAGCCAGAAAGACAAGGCTAAAGACAAGATTAGCAAAAAATAGTCACTATTGAACTGAAGTGAACTGCTATACTATTGTCTTATACAGGTACATTGTTTGAAATCTTTTGTGATGGGGCAAGTCCCTGCAAAGACTATCCAGAGACAAATGCTGTCAAAGCAATCTTTACGTTGTTTGAAGTTCAGCATCCGCAGTTAGACTGTGGCACTTGTATGTAGGTACTAAAGCCGTTTTTGCATGACTGTTGAAAGTAATAGTGTGATTGCTTTGGTTTTGCATTTGTGCTACACTTTCTAAGTTTCCCGGTTAGAGTGTGTATAGTGCAGGACTTACAGGCACGACACTGTAAATGGTGAAACTTCTATGAACCTTGAAGGGTCGCATTCGAATTTGTTCATGTGAGCTCAAAATAAACGTTACTCTTCCAAAAAGACATGTAATATAAACCGGGTTAATGAATATGAACTGCACCACTTGGAAAGAACATATGCCCTCAAAATGGATTTTTAAGGCTTCTTGAGTAATGCAGGCAAGGTTTTTTTGCACTGTAGAATATATCCTGTCAATTTTGCTTTGATTTAGGAGGTATTTTGGCCCCACTCTGTGCCGAAGATTATAAATATGCATGTTGCACATGATTTTCTCTATCGCTTTATCCCACTGCAGCATATAAATGTTGTTTAACTTGTCCATGTACTTTTTGAGTTAGTTATTGCAGTATTTGAACATATTTCGGTAGAAGTAGTTGTATTTTGTGAGAATTTATGGTGGCTACTTTTGAACATGGCCTGTAGTAACGTTCTGTATGGAAATGCAATAAAATCTTGTGATGAAAACACTTGCTGATTCACTGACCCAGATAAAATAACCTTCACTAATACCTTCATCCAGACCATCCCCTGCTCACACTCTTGCAATAATAAAAATCAAAATATTTAACTTATTTAGGAAGAACTCATCAACCGCAAGGTTCTCTTTGTAAGGGTCTTGAGGTGAGAGCGCAAAAAAAAAGAAAAAAAAAAAAAGAAAAAAGAAAAAGAAAAAATAGAACAGAAGGAATACGGATTCGATCTGCAACCTTTTGCCTCGGAGTCTAACGTTTTACCGACTGTGCTATTGCTTCAATTTCTCTCCCACACTAGCCTTCCTGTAAGTAGAACTTACAGGGACGTTAGTGCAGGAGTGTTTATCGCTCCTGCTCCCGCAACTACATAAGTCTACTTAAGTCAACATAAGACTACATAAGTCAAGCAAAACCCGTGATTTTCACTCTTAAAGAGGTGCAATGAGCATCCCCATCCTTTTTATATTGGAGCCCTCCTCCCGCGCTGAGACGCCAAGTTCTAAAACTCGGCTTTAAGGAAAGAACCGTGAATTTTATTTTATATAACAACAAATTTGAACAGCTTCAACATCAAGTAATGAAATAGTTCAGTCGGCAGGACGCTCAGTAACTAAGGCGAAGGTTCGTGGTTCGAATCTTGGCTCTACCTTTTTTCATTTTTTTCACTTATACGCATGCGCAGTACTCTTTTTATGACGTCATCTACAGTCCCACATGTGGAACGCGAACGCTAGCAATAAGGCCAGAATTTGTTCGCTTCTTCGCCAATCTTCAAACCGCCGGTTTCTTACGCTGAAGGCTTAATGATCGATGTTGAAAGCCTGATGCTGCAGTGCCGGGGTTTGCCTCTCGAGGACATCTCGATAGGAAGAACTCCACTGTGGGGGACTCTTGTCGAAGTTCTCTTGGGGGGACACCCTTACCTGGGGCCTGTCATAACTCTCAAGGGGAGTTACTGGTCAGGACTTCTGGAAGGGGGACCCTGGAAGGGGACCTGTCATTGCTCTTGAAGAGTTAATCGTCAGGACTTGCGGAAGGGGGACCCTTGAAAGAACCTGTCAGAGCTCTGTAAGAGAGTACTGGTCAGGATTCCTGACAAAGGGGCTCCTGAGAGGGAAGGGTACCAGTAATCACTGGAACCTGGACAGCATAGAAAGCTGGAACAAAAGGAACTATTAAATCAAAATGAATATTAATCAAAAAATGAATAAATTAAAAATCAAAATAATATATACACTGCGCATGCGCATTACGTACACCGCGCATGCGCACTAGTGCCAACTAGCTCATTAGCATCTCATTAACGAATTTTGGCCCGTTTTGAGCTAAAATAGCCCGTTGCCATGGCAACCAATTAATTTCCGGCCTTCTGATTGGCTGAGAGCCTCATTAATATTTTGGAATAACATTAGCATAAAAAACTTATTGTTTACCAAACGAAAATGTCTTCCAAAATTTTACGACAACTGCTCAAAAAATACAAGTCTTTTCACAATAATTATCGGCTCACCACTACAAAATCCGACACAAGAGGTACACGGATGTATAAAGTAACATCATTTATTAGCTACAGACCAGTTACAGCAATGACAACAAGCCAAACTTGGAAAAACTTCTAAGTGTACAAGTCCTTAAATAACATTGCATTCGGCGCTACCTGGTTCAAAATAAAGTTTTAACAGCAAAAATGACCAGTACACTGCAATCAGTACGACTGTTACCAACCTTCTGTAATTTTCAATAGCAAGATATTCACGCAGCAAGGCCGCTTCGTCCAACAGAACAGATTTGTCAAAGTGTCCGAGCGTACGCTCGCAAGCAAATATCCTTAAATCAGCACGAAACGCTTCCCAGTTGTCCCTTTGTAGTGAAAAATCAACGCAGCCTATCTCATAAGTTCATACAGCTGCCACGAACACTTCCATCAAATCCTGCAGCCTCTTGGCGTTGTCTTAAACTGACGTACAATACTTTAGTTCCACGGCATGTTGTCCACAACGGGAACAGTATGCAATCGGTAAATTGTGTCCGGGTTCCAATGAGCTGGTTCAAATTAGCTGTCAAAGAGGGCGTTCAGTAGAGAGCAGAGGGAAATGATTCCTTCGCAAGAAAACTCGTCCCGTACCAAACGTTCTGTTGGAGAGAGATGCGTTTCTTGTTTAGAATAAGACTCCAGTTATGTCCTTTTTCTGCTCACTCATCCTGGCCAGAGATCCGTACTGCACGACACATCACTTTAGAGGAGTATATCAATCTATAGCAATCGCTAGTAGAGGTCCAAAGGAAGGAACATCGCTCTTAACTCCGACTAAACTTCCAACTGGTAGACCAATATTGAACTGGCCCGTATGCTAATCCCTGAAAAGACAATAGAAACTGATCAGCAAATGGTCGAATAATAATAGCTTTCGGCGTGCACGTCGGGTATTTCTTTTGTTCGGAACAAAAATTTCTTTTGTTCGGAACAAAATTTTCTTTTGTTCGAAACAAAATTTTCTTTTGTTCGAAACAAAAGAAGTAAAACCTATTACAAAGACCCAAATGGTACGAGACAAACAAACTCCGGCGGGGAAATGAAAGAACAGCAAGCCGTACGCCGTAGTACACAAACTAAAAACGTACGCGCTCGCCAAGCAATTCAGTCGTGGCTTTTTAATTTCGTCAGCTCTCTTTATATGGGAAAAAGGATACGCTATTTTACCCCAGGAAATTTAAAACTGAAGTCGAATTTTGATGTAAGGACCTACTCATTGAAAGCAACACTAAACTGTCGGCAAACAATCCACGAGTGCCGATTGAAAATCGGGAATTGAAATCGCTTTCACGGTGAACTTTTCGTCCTTTTAGCTTGATTGCAAATACGTTTTTATTTAAAACCTATAGTTCATTTTATCAAATACATTTATGCTGCACTCCAATTGGTACAGGTGTATCACAAATGTTACTTTAAAGGAAACAAAATGTTTAAAACCCTTTCACTCCCAAGTTCAAAATACAAATTCTCCCAGCTATAAAATAAGGAAATGTATGAGTGATGAAATGAGAATTGACATTTAAATCAGCTGTCATTTGTGCAAGGTATCAAATGCCAAATTCTCCATAGTGTATGGTGGAAGATGACAAGGGAAAATTGAAGTTGATCACTTTTGGGAGTGAAAAGATTAACACAAAATCAAGTTCTGTTTTTAACAGCTGATCGACATGTGGATCACAATCTGAATGAAAACCACAGATTGAATTACCCTGCATTAATGACTTCAAAATAGTAACCAAATAGCAGCTCTCACCTTGCCACAACATGAATAGAACAAGATTCTTCAGAAGGTATAACACATGTCCAATCTAAAGGTAACCAGGACTGTTACACAGGGATCTTTGGAGTGAAAGAGGCTTGCACCCACTGCCCTAAATGACACGGATGTCTATCCTCTTGTACGCCTACAATACATAGAATGGAGTACAAAGTATGGTTAATGACTTCTAAAAGTGTCAAATCAGCAGGTGAAAAATGTGAATGTTCCACAAACCAAACATTTTGCTAGAACACTGGTGTTTCCCCATAGCAATGGCTTGAAAAGAGATGGATGGTTCAAAGGAATTATTTAAAATGTTAGGGTTAAGACAGTGTTTTCCCAGAGGAATGGTTTGAAAAAAGAGGTGTTCCTCAAACAAACCATTTGAAAGGTTAGTACAGAGTGCTTCCTGGAAAGGTGGTCTGAAAGGAGTGGTATTTTAGGTTTTGTGGTTTGAAAAAACAGGGTGTTTCTGGAAGGGACAATTTGAAACTTGGACATGGTGTTGTCCAGTTATATGGTTTGAAAGGACAAGGTGTTTCCCAGAGTGATGTTTTGAAAGGACTGGGTGTTTCCATAAAAGGTAGTTAAAAAGGCAAGAAACAAAATGAACAAAATCCTAGTCTGGCCAAGGGTTGATAGTCAACAAGGATAAATTTGTTAATTAACTCATTATTCATTCATTTAAAAATAAGAGGGAATGATTATTGATATTTTATCAAATATGTCACTGACAGGACAAAGAACATTCCTGTTTGGGTAACAGGCTATGCTACTTTTGAATGCTCCATTTACAATTAACTCTCTCTGTTTCCTTGATTTTTATATTTATTATCAACATTATTTCTATTTGGATATGTGGTATTTTTAGGTGCAAAAATACTCATCTACTCACTGTGGTTATCAAAAAACAATCTGCAATTTAGTATAGTGTAATAAAGCTGTAACCCAAAAACCCATCTTCAAACTTTATACTTTCAAAATTTTAACCTTGCTTGCTAACAACAACAACAACAACAAAGAAAAAACAAAGACAACTGCAACATGCAATTTCAGTGCATTCTGCCAGCAATATTTCCTCAGGTACATAGCCTATAACACCACAGGAAGCAAGAAATAATTACACACATACGTACAAGATCAGTGTGATGAAATATTATTCAGATTCAAATTATTATTGAAATTGTGATTTTTTAATCAAGCGATATTCCATGTACTCTTTGGGTTCCCCAACTGTGCAAATATTTTTAACTAGTAAATTATCTTAAAAATACAAACCACTAGATTGACATCTTCTGATTTATCGTCATTTACTTCTTTTTGATCTTTTAATTATCTCAGTATTAATATTTTCTTTAGTTTTGTTCATTCTGTTTAACCCTTTGACTCTACATATTTACCCTTGACCCTTGACCAAAACCCAGATTTGCTTAAAAACACGGAGGGATGGTTTGAGATGACAGGGTGTTTCCTATAGTGATGGTTTCAAATGACATCCACTCTAGACCCCTATTATCTGAACACCACTATATAATCCATTATAATCCATGAAAACCTCTCTTGGAAACCTCACATTGCTACCATTTGTACCAAAGCTTCCAAAGTGATTGGCATTATTTGTAAATCTAGACAATATCTAGCTTTGAACACTTTAATAACATTATACAATTCCTTATTCTTACCATATCTCAACTACTGCAATCTCATCTGGGCTTCTACCTGCACCTCTCATATTGAACCTCTTTTTCTTTTACAAAAGAAAGCTGTTCGTTTAATCACCTTTTCCCCTTCTCGAACTCACACCAAACCCCTGTTCGTAAAGATTAACATTTTGCCCATTCACTCCATCTTTAAGTTCCAAATATCTTGTTTTGTTTTTTCTCATATTAATAATTTACTACCTACACCTCTCTCTTCCCTCTTCCAATTCAACCTGGAATGCCATGATCATTTCACTCGTGCAAGGTTTAACTTACACAAACAATTTCTTAAATATCATTTTTCAGTGCGTTTTCAAGCTCCTTCTATTTGGAACAGTCTTCCACTTTCTCTCAGAGATTCACTAACAGTCTCTAACTATAGACGCAAACTAAAGTATTTTTTTCTCCACGATGGACTGTGACTTCTCAATTATCTTACTATGTACTCTCCTAAAACACAAGGAATGTCATGCATTAATAGCATTTAGGTTTATACTCAGTTTGACTTGTACTTTATTATAATGTGTTTAGTAAGAAATGATATGTACTTAGGATTATAATAGTTTATATTCAGTGGACTTAATCTTCAAAGGACTGTAATTTCTTTCTAATTCCATCTACTTCAGTATAAAATAAGAAATGATATGTATTTAATATGTAGTTTACAATATGCTTAGTTCAACCTACTCTTTATAGGAATGTTAGTTCTGTTGTTGTTGCTGTTAGGTTTATATTTAATTTAATTTAATTTAATTTAATTTGCTATTTGTTATTGTAACATTGTATTTGCTGAGTGCGTCACCTCTGCGATGAAACACTTAATTCTCTGTTGACCCCAAGCCATTTAAGCCACTGGCTTTGGCCTTACTTCTTTATGTAAATCTTTGTGTGTCATCTAATGAATAAATGTAAAATATGAACAAAATAAGTCTGGAGGATCGTGAACAAATCCAGTTTATGAGAGTTTTTAGGCCTGGATAAACCGATATTTAAAGTCAGCTTAATTTCACCAGTAGGTTGGTTGTGATCGTCCGGGTTAGAGTAGTCTCCAGAAAGACTGTTGTTGGTGACTGACGTTTCGACTACCTGATAGTAGACTATCAGGTAGTCGAAACGTCAGTCACCAACAACAGTCTTTCTGGAGACTACTCTAACCCGGACGATCACAACCAACCTACTGTTCACACTCCTGGGTTCAAACCATTTGCCATTAATTTCACCAATCACATTAATAGACTGTGGCATTATTCTCATTATCCTGATATTCAAAATGCTTCATTGATAAGAGCTTCCGCACTATCTCTAATCGATCAAATCATTTTAATTCTGTGCGTGAACTTGGGCACACGTATGGAAATAATGTGTAATACAGCACACAAAGGCTTCATACCTGCATTTTCCATCCTTCAGGCTAGAGGAATCTGGCTGAATCAAAGGCTTATCGACTCTGTGAATTAAAAACCCTCATAACCAGCTGAAAACATGGACGACTGTTTACGAATATTTACGATGCAGCAGTCAAATACGCCAGCGGTAACTCTCGTTCCCAGGAACTCACGATCATCACACTGGGCGAAAAAAGTTGTACGTAAAACTTTTGATACATTTTGTGTAAGTATGGTCATTGAAGCACGATAATTTTTCAGTTCAGTAAAATTTTCAACTGCTTAAGGTACTGAATACCTGCGAACATTGTATTCACTGTTAATACTCCTTAAACTATCATTTTGACTGCATGCATAACGTTTTAATGCAATTTTTCAAAACCGCCGTAGGCGAAAATCTAGTAGTATTTGTATCGTGATTCTGTTTGGCGCAATTATGGGATCCGCATTGCGGATGAACAAACAATATTGCCAGTGCATCTATTCCAACGCTCAATTTAACAAATATACAGACATTGTACAGCACATAGACGCATCACTGTTATTTGAAACACAAATAACTTCTGAAATAAACGTTAGACAGTAAACACGCGCACTTACGGAAGCAATGCTCATCCCATAATTGCGCCGAACAAAATCAGGATACAACTACTAGTGGATTTTCGCCTTCGGCGGTTTTAAAAAACTCCATTAAAACGTTACACATGGAGGCCTCAGTTATGAAAACAACAACAAAAAGTGATATTAGCAAAGTAAGCTTGTTTGCATTACTCCAAGAGGAAGGGCCACACTTCTTTTATTAAGACCAATTGAGGGACTAATACAAAAGAATCTCCCAACCCACCAAAACAAAACGCACCTACCTTCAGTTCGAATCCAGTTGCAGCATATTTCTTCACCTCAGTAAACTTTTAATTGCATGATGCGCTGTATACCTGTGAGCAGTAGTATTCACAATTAGTTTTTTTTATCTTTTAACTTTAAGTTATCATTTTGCCTGCATGCATAACGTTTCAATGCAATTTTTCAAAACCGCCGTAGGCGAAAATCTAGTAGTATTTGTATCGTGATTCTGTTTGGCGCAATTATGGGATCCGCATTGCGGATGAACAAACAATATTGCCAGTGCATCTATTCCAACGCTCAATTTAACAAATATACAGACATTGTACAGCACATAGACGCATCACTGTTATTTGAAACACAAATAACTTCTGAAATAAACGTTAGACAGTAAACACGCGCACTTACGGAAGCAATGCTCATCCCATAATTGCGCCGAACAAAATCAGGATACAATTACTAGTGGATTTTCGCCTTCGGCGGTTTTAAAAAACTCCATTAAAACGTTACACATGGAGGCCTCAGTTATGAAAACAACAACAAAAAGTGATATTAGCAAAGTAAGCTTGTTTGCATTACTCCAAGAGGAAGGGCCACACTTCTTTTATTAAGACCAATTGAGGGACTAATACAAAAGAATCTCCCAACCCACCAAGACAAAACGCACCTACCTTCAGTTCGAATCCAGTTGCAGCATATTTCTTCACCTCAGTAAACTTTTAATTGCTTGATGCGCTGTATACCTGCGAGCAGTAGTATTCACAATTAGTTTTTTTTATCTTTTAACTTTAAGTTATCATTTTGCCTGCATGCATAACGTTTCAATGCAATTTTTCAAAACCGCCGTAGGCGAAAATCTAGTAGTATTTGTATCGTGATTCTGTTTGGCGCAATTATGGGATCCGCATTGCGGGTGAATATACAATATTGCCAGTACATCTATTCCAACGCTGAATTAAACAAATATATAGACATTGTACATCACATAGATGCATCACTGGTATTTGAAACACAAATAACTTCTGAAATAAACGTTATACAGCAAAGACGCGCACTTACGGAAGCAATGCTCATCCCATAATTGCACCGAACAAAATCAGGATACAATTACTAGTGGATTTTCGCCTTTGGCGGTTTTAAAAAACTCTATTAAAACGTTACACATGGAGGCCTCAGTTATGAAAACAACAACAAAAAAGTGATATTAGCAAAGTAAGCTTGTTCACATTACTCGAAAAGGGTCACACTTGTTTTATTAAGACCAATTGAGGGACTAATACAAAAGAATCTCCCAACCCACCAAGACAAAACGCACCAACCTTCAGTTCGAATCCAGTTGCAGCATATTTCTTCACCACAGTAAACTTTCAATTGCTTGATGCGCTGTATACCTGCGAGCAGTAGTATTCACAGTTAGTTTTTTTTTATCTTTTAACTTTAAGTTATCATTTTGCCTGCATGCATAACGTTTCAATGCAATTTTTCAAAACCGCCGTAGGCGAAAATCTAGTAGTATTTGTATCGTGATTCTGTTTGGCGCAATTATGGGATTCGTATTGCGGATGAACAAACAATATTGCCAGTGCATTTATTCCAACGCTCAATTAAACAAGTATACAGACATTGTACAGCACATAGACGCATCACTGTTATTTGAAACACAAATAACTTCTGAAATAAACGTTATACAGCAAAGACGCGCACTTACGGAAGCAATGCTCATCCCATAATTGCGCCGAACAAAATCAGGAAACAATTACTAGTGGATTTTCGCCTTCGGCGGTTTTAAAAAACTCTATTAAAACGTTACACATGGAGGCCTCAGTTATGAAAACAACAACAAAAAAGTGATATTAGCAAAGTAAGCTTGTTCACATTATTCGAAAAGGGTCACACTTGTTTTATTAAGACCAATTGAGGGACTAATACAAAAGAATCTCCCAACCCACCAAGAGAAAACGCACCAACCTTCAGTTCGAATCCAGTTGCAGCATATTTCTTCACCACAGTAAACTTTCAATTGCTTGATGCGCTGTATACCTGCGAGCAGTAGTATTCACAGTTAGTTTTTTTTTATCTTTTAACTTTAAGTTATCATTTTGCCTGCATGCATAACGTTTCAATGCAATTTTTCAAAACCGCCGTAGGCGAAAATCTAGTAGTATTTGTATCGTGATTCTGTTTGGCGCAATTATGGGATCCGCATTGCGGATGAACAAACAATATTGCCAGTGCATCTATTCCAACGCTCAATTTAACAAATATACAGACATTGTACAGCACATAGACGCATCACTGTTATTTGAAACACAAATAACTTCTGAAATAAACGTTATACAGCAAAGACGCGCACTTACGGAAGCATTGCTCATCCCATAATTGCGCCGAACAAAATCAGGAAACAATTACTAGTGGATTTTCGCCTTCGGCGGTTTTAAAAAACTCTATTAAAACGTTACACATGGAGGCCTCAGTTATTAAGACCAATTGAGGGACTAATACAAAAGAATCTCCCAACCCACCAAGAGAAAACGTACCAACCTTCAGTTCGAATCCAGTTGCAGCATATTTCTTCACCACAGTAAACTTTCAATTGCTTGATGCGCTGTATACCTGCGAGCAGTAGTATTCACAGTTAGTTTTTTTTTTATCTTTTAACTTTAAGTTATCATTGTGCCTGCATGCATAACGTTTCAATGCAATTTTTCAAAACCGCCGTAGGCGAAAATCTAGTAGTATTTGTATCGTGATTCTGTTTGGCGCAATTATGGGATCCGTATTGCGGATGAACAAACAATATTGCCAGTGCATCTATTCCAACGCTCAATTAAACAAGTATACAGACATTGTACAGCACATAGACGCATCACTGTTATTTGAAACACAAATAACTTCTGAAATAAACGTTATACAGCAAAGACGCGCACTTACGGAAGCAATGCTCATCCCATAATTGCGCCGAACAAAATCAGGATACAATTACTAGTGGATTTTCGCCTTCGGCGGTTTTAAAAAACTCTATTAAAACGTTACACATGGAGGCCTCAGTTATGAAAACAACAACAAAAAAGTGATATTAGCAAAGTAAGCTTGTTCACATTATTCGAAAAGGGTCACACTTGTTTTATTAAGACCAATTGAGGGACTAATACAAAAGAATCTCCCAACCCACCAAGAGAAAACGCACCAACCTTCAGTTCGAATCCAGTTGCAGCATATTTCTTCACCACAGTAAACTTTCAATTGTTTGATGCGCTGTATACCTGCGAGCAGTAGTATTCACAGTTAGTTTTTTTTTATCTTTTAACTTTAAGTTATCATTTTGCCTGCATGCATAACGTTTCAATGCAATTTTTCAAAACCGCCGTAGGCGAAAATCTAGTAGTATTTGTATCGTGATTCTGTTTGGCGCAATTATGGGATTCGTATTGCGGATGAACAAACAATATTGCCAGTGCATCTATTCCAACGCTCAATTAAACAAGTATACAGACATTGTACAGCACATAGACGCATCACTGTTATTTGAAACACAAATAACTTCTGAAATAAACGTTATATAGTAAACACGCGCACTTACGGAAGCATAATTGCGCCGAACAAAATCAGGATACAATTACTGCTGGATTTTCGCCTTCGGCGGTTTTAAAAAAACTCCATTAAAACGTTACACATGGAGGTCTCAGTTATGAAGAGAACAATATAAAAAGTGATATTAGGGCGCGACTACTGAAGCTGGAAGCGAGGTGAAAAAGCACCGATACCAAATGTGAAGTTTGCTGCTACGGGTTCCGCAAGCGTTCTTGTGGTTGGCTGATTGTTCAGTTTCCGACGTCTTTTATTCGGGCTGCGTACAGGCCCGACGCGCCGTTATTAATTAGTTCAATTTCGTATCGATTTTAGATTACTGCGCATGCGCAATAGACACAAAAATAGGCACCTGGGAGTTGGATGTGTGTACTGCATTTCCTTTTTTGCGTAACGAAAAGGCCTTTGTAATTATATAATTGCAATTAGATCATTTTTGACGCAACAAACGCTCACGTACTTGTTAGTCATAATTTATATCATGACGTCATATCGAGCTGAATCGTCGGCACAGATCCTCTCGACCATTGCCTTTCAACGAAGTCGAGGTCGGGGACTACTGAAGCTGCAAGCGAGGTGAAAAAGCACCGATACCACACGTCAGGTTCGTTGCTACGGGTTTCGCAAGCGTTCTTGTGATTGGTTAATTGTTCAGTTTCCGACGTCTTTTATTCGGGCTACGAACAGGCCCGACGCGCCGTTATCGATTAGTTCGATTTCCTATCGATAAGTTAACAGGTTTTTAGATTAAATAATAAAAATAAATATCGTTTATTTAAAGTCGAAGCATTAGGGAGTGGTTGCCCATTCTCCTGAGCCAGAGGCTCATGTTTCAAATGTCCGACCGGTGGAATACCTGTAGAAAGGAGACAGGTTCAGAAGGGAAAAACCGATGGAGTTCCCTCCCGGATGAAAAACCTTCTTACTACTGCCGGCCGTGGGAATTGAACCCACGACCTCCTGGCTTGGAGCTTCATTACGGATTCAGGTCCACCACCCCTAAACCGCTCGGCCACCAAGTCAGTACCAGATTACTAACATTGTGTCTGCTGCGCATGTGCAGTAGACACAAAAAAGGAAATGCAGTAGACACATGCTCTTCTCGGGTGTCTATCTTTTGGGAGCGGGAGCGGTAACCGCTCCCAAACGTTTTTGGTTAACGACACAACAGAGGTTCCCATGTATCATTTTAATGAAAACATTCCAGGTACACATTACGTCAACCATTTAAAAGGAGCACCCTATTCGTAAAATTACGATGTTGCAATCGTGAAATTGCACAGAACACAAACTTCTTCACAGCCTTCCGTTAGCCAAGTCTTTTTCCCGGTCACCCTTGGTGTTTTTTTCTTACTGATATTTGTGGAGTGAAGCCCATGGTGGCGACTTTAATGTTTTGGGTTGTACGGGTCACACGTCCATAGTGAATTTATTAATGCGTTTGTCTACTTCATGGTGGGGAACACTGTCTGGGCTTTTTGGGGTCCCGCATCTTCGTCACGCCACAGACTGGTGATAGTCTTGAGGTCAGTGAAAAAGGAGATACCCTGGCACGAAAATAACACAAAGTTAGGAACGTTACGGACCGACAAAGACCAAAACTAAAATCCCGCTTGTAATCTCTAGGTCATACCACTTCGTAATATTATATAGGATTATTTATATATTTTTATTTTGGCAGGGGTGGGTTATGTTTACAATGATGAAATATTATCAATACATTCAGATATCGGAGGAAGGGGATTACCGATTGCCTTCGTGTTACACTGGTTCAGGCTGCGCACACTTATAAAAAAACAAACAAGACTGGTCTAACAACCAAAATATCCCACATGAGGTTCCAACTATCACCACGGCTAAACTACCACCCACGTATATTAACCTCCGAAACATCATGTCAAAAATCACTATGTATATGAAGAAATAACAGTAAGCAACAGCATGCATTAGAGTGGTTTTCAGACGTCTCTCGAAAGTAATCGTGTAATTGCTTTGGCTTCGCGCCTGCTGCGCTTTAAGATTTGTCCACACAAGTTTGGTAACTGCATTCTTGGCCAATCAGGAGAAAAATCAAAACCTGATTACGACCTTACACAAAAGCAAGCGGCGATTACGTTGTCTCCCACTACTGTTGAGATTGGTATCTAAAACCAATCGCAAATCAAATTGGCTTCTGATTGGTTTAATACGTTTTGGTACAGCATCTATGATTGATTGTGCAATTACCTGTTTGCCATAGAAGTGCGCATCCCCCAGGAATGAACCACGTGATCCAGTGAAGGAGAACATTGGAAGAGGCACGGGAATAGGAACGTTCACACCAATCTGATGAAACAGATAAGATACGTGGTCGGTATGTGGTCGATACGTGGTCGGCGCGTGGTCGGTATGTGGTCGGTGCGTGGTTGGTAAATCTTTGTATACTTGGATAGCTGGTAAAGTTACTCGTATGATTGTACTGGTGTACATAATAGGTTGACAAATTGTAAGTGTACAGGTTGTTTACAACCGCCGCCTTGCTTCCTCCGGTGATCTGATGACTTGATTCACAAATAAGTATTCTAACCCAAAGAAATATTAAAAGTGCGTTTCTCACCTGGCCAACATCAACCTTCTGCTGGAACTTGCGAGCAACCGCTCCAGAGCTGGTGAAGATAGCCGTTCCATTACCATAAGGATTCTTGTTGATAATCTCAATTGCCTGAAGGGAGATAAAGGAGAATTAAGGTCCTGTCAAACTAGTCAACGTGCCCCTCCCCCCCCCCCCCCCCCCCCCCCCCCATGCAATAACACAGTACACCGGTACTCACACTGTGCGTTATGACATTTTTACTTGTAGCACTGAAGATTGAGAAATTGAAATTGAGAACTTCACTTCCAAGACTTGACTTGTAAAACCGATTTACGACCTGATTCTCGTGATTTGATTCTCCACTTGCAGAACTTGGGCACTGCTGCATTTTAACCACTATCTTAAACGGCTCCAATTCACTCTGCACAAGTTCAAGGTATTTTACCTTAAATTGCTTGCAATCAATCGTCCAGAACATGCGCTAAACTATTCACTGTAGGCTTCCTATGGAATGCTCCATGTCTTGTTGATAATGATGGCATAAAACTAACCTCATCCAAAGTATCCACATTCATGGTGATTAGAACAGGTCCGAAGATCTCTTCCTTGTAACAGGTCATGTCAGGCTATGTAAAAAAAAAAAACAAAAACAAAAACAAAACAAAACAAAAAAACAGATACATAATGATTTATTGCAACATAAATATGCCGACACCTCCTAACATAGAATCTGATAACTCGAACTCCGGGCAAGTGACTCGAACTTTTCGCTAATTAGGAGCAAAGTTTCCCAGACTGGCTGCAGCATTTACTCGTCATTTTCGTCTGTTGCTTTGGAAAGCGCCGAGTAGCAAACAAAGAGCGATTTTCAAGATCTTCATCACGATTCCTTTCCTTGCTTTAAAAAATATATATATATTTCAACAATAAATAACAGTCCGCTTGAAGAGTATATTGCATAGTGTATGAACGCCATGTAACATGCTCAAAGTGTAAATATCTACCGCCCCTTCCCTTTCTTACAACTAATGTTCACTCACTGTAACTCCTGATATCAGGGTAGGTCCCACAAAGTTGCCCTTTTCGTATCCTTTAACTTCCAAGCCACGACCATCAAGTTCAACCTGAAATAAAGCAGAGATTTAATGTCAAGATGCACCTGCAGATGCCAACCTCTTTGTATTAGAGCTGAAGGCAAAGCCTTGCCAAAACCCCCAGTAGAATGACGCCTTTTCCTAGCGTTTTGTCATGTTAACTATTATCAAAGGTAGAAAAATTCTAAATGGCTTTTTTAAGCAGGAAATAAATGTGAGACTAGGTGCAGAGGAGGGAAATTGCCATGAGGCCAAGAGATGAGGTGTGAATGCGGAGGAACAAGCAGGTCTACATCTGGTGGCGAACACAGAAAAAAAGTCAAAAGTCAAATATGGGAAAGAAAGGAATGTGAAAACCCAGTTCAGAGGAGTCCAGCACAAACTGGTAAAGAATGTCATCAGGAAAAACAGTATTCCAAACAAAATACCCTGAGTGCACTGATTTACAGCATGATGGATTAGGTCTAGAAATTTTTGTCATCCTTAAACCTCAAAACGGGAAGGTCTCGCTCAGAATAAAACTTCCTTTGAAATTGATTGACACCCTGTTGTTATTGCTGGCCAACTGAATGATTAAAACAATTTAGAGTTAGACTAACCCTGGGTACGGTTACCAAACCCTATATTGTATACTCTACCTTGGCACCCTGGTCTACTCCTGTTTGAATCAAATCAAGGATACGCTGTTTAGACTGTGGTGTAATCACGGGACCCAAGTCAGCTCCGGGCTGGTCACCTGAATAAACAACAGAAAAAAATAGAAGCTTACATGCCACCCATTACTACTCCACTAATACTTTCAAAAGTCCCCACTATGGGCTTTTTTTTAGGTAAAAGTCTCCTTTTAGTGTTTTTTCTCCTTCTTCTTTTTTTTCTTTTTTTTTTTGGTAAGGGGACCATTACAAAAAAACCAAAGGGGGGACCCTTACAAAAAAACCAAAGGGGGGACCCTTACTAAATAACACCAAAGGGGGGCCCTTACCAAAAAACACCAAAGGGGGGACCCTTACTCAAAAAAACCAAAGGGGGGACCCTTACCAAAAAAAACCAAAGGGGGGACCTTTACTCAAAAAAACCAAAGGGGGGACCCTTACCAAAAAAAACCAAAGGGGGGACCCTTACCAAAAAAACCAAAGGGGGGACCCTTACTCAAAAAAACCAAAGGGGGGACCCTTACCAAAAACAACCAAAGGGGGGACCCTTACTAAATAACACCAAAGGGGGGCCCTTACCAAAAAACACCAAAGGGGGGACCCTTACTCAAAAAAACCAAAGGGGGGACCCTTACCAAAACACACCAAAGGGGGGACCTTTACTCAAAAAAACCAAAGGGGGGACCCTTACCAAAAAAAACCAAAGGGGGGACCCTTACCAAAAAAACCAAAGGGGGGACCCTTACTCAAAAAAACCAAAGGGGGGACCCTTACCAAAAACAACCAAAGGGGGGACCCTTACCAAAAAAACCAAAGGGGGGACCCTTACCAAAAAACACCAAAGGGGGGACCCTTACTCAAAAAAACCAAAGGGGGGACCCTTACCAAAACACACCAAAGGGGAGACCCTTACCCAAAAAAACCAAAGGGGGGACCCTTACTCAAAAAAACCAAAGGGGGGACCCTTACCAAAAAAGACCAAAGGGGGGACCCTTACCAAAAAAAACCAAAGGGGGGACCCTTACTCAAAAAAACCAAAGGGGGTCTCTTACCATGAACTACAGAAAAAAAAATAGAAGCTTGCATGCCGTATTGCTGTTATATAACCCTGCTGTAATGCTCTTGTATCCACATCTCATCTCATCCCCACAAACTCAAGTTAATCTCCTACCTCCAAGGTAATTGTTCGACAAAAATTCTAGCTGCCCAACTTATTACTCCACCTCCATATCTGGGCTAAATCCCCCATCCCCACCCTGGAAATGTGACGAGGTTGACGTACGTGTATCTGCTTGATGCAACTTTTGTTTTGATTGACTTACCAGCATTGACATTTAGTTGTCGAGTCTTCTCGATGATTTCTGGCATCCAGTCCTTGCTCTCACCCACAAAAATTGCTGTAGTGAGCGCCATACATCTCTGACCAGCTGCACCATATGCCGCACCAACCAGCTGCAAGAGAAAGAAAACCTTGTGTGTGCAGAAACTAAAGCGTGGATAAGGACAATATTTTAACTAGCAGTGTGGTAATTTGTTGCAGGGGAACACTCACAGAAAGCAATCCCATGTTGTTTTTTATATAATAACAACTTTATTAGGTATAAAACTACAAAATTACTTTGTTACAAATATTCTGACTGACAAAATTCGGTAATAATAAAATAATATTAAGTAATTAAATTCCATGTTGTTTACCAACCTGATTTATTGTGCTTTCCTTGTTTGCGTCTGGCATGATGACACCATGGTTCTTCGCACCCTGGAAAAAGTCAAAACCTTTCATCAAAAAGCACCTCAACTCTGACATAGAGATCTGCAGTTCCAATAAGCTTTGGTGTCTGGAGACCCAGAGAAAAGTATCCTCTACAGCTTGAAAACTTTCTGCTCAGTTTTTTGAAGTTCAATCCTTTTTCTCAATATTTATCTTAAAATGTTTCAGGTACACACTCTTCATTCTTCACAGTATTGGCAATAGCATACACAATGCTTAGACCTAATCCAACAATAACATTTAGTAATTTATAGTACTTTGAACAACTGGGTCCCTGAATCACAATATTTTCAGTTTTCTTACCATGTTTGACTGCACTCTCTTTCCATTCTGAGATCCACGTTCATAGATAAATTTTCCCTGTTTAGAAACACAGAAGGTATAACATATAACATTGTTTTTGTGGTGTAATGTTATTCTCGTAGCATAAACAAGCAACATTAACCAAAGGTTACTTACCGCAACGTCTGATCCAACAAATGAGATTGCTTTTATGTCAGGGTGGTCACAAATAAATCTGACAGCTGTTGACCAAAACAAACAAACACATGAATCACACAAGAGAAGTCTGGGAATTAAATAGGTTTGGAAAATGTTAGTGTGATATAACACTTGCAAAAAGAAAAAGGAGAAGGTAAAAGAAAAAAGAAAGGTATTTCACATTTACATTAGAATCTGTGACAATTATACCATATTATAATGATTCTTGTTGTTAATATGAACTGGACTGAGCTGTATCACTACATACCTCAGCAACCTCGACACTAACACTCGATTGAAAGGGTCACTGATTCGCACTCGTAATAACTATGCTTATTATCATACTGCACTGTGGCTATTATATTATAATAACTATCATCCATACATTCTCTGCTGCCATGAATGACATTGAGAACTCCATCAGGTACTCCTGCATCCTGCGCCAGCTTGGAGATGAACATAGTTGCTCCAGGATTCCTCTCCGATGGTTTCAAGAGATAAGTGTTGCCACAAACCAAGGCCATGGGAAACATCTAAACAAACAAACACAGTTTAGTGTAGATTAGCTGGAATAGTATGACACTGATGATTTATATAAGGTTGTTGCTAAGTTTAGATGATCTTTCAACCTTGCACAATCTGGTCCAAATTGGATGAGCACATATTATGTTTGTCCCAAATGAGAAATAAAAGTGCCAAATATTAATGTATAGCTGAGGAAACATACAGTAGCACAACTAAATGTCCTTTACAACCTGTAAAGTGTATGATCTACACATCTTCAAGATCTCTATAGTTGGGGATCGAAGCTAGGATCCGAAGATTAGATCACAGACTACAACGTACAACAATTTACTTTCAGGATGTACATACCCACAAGGGAACCATAGCTGGGAAGTTGAACCTGTAATCAAGTGAAGCATATACACATTTAGTAGCAATTTTCACCAGTGACTGCATTCATTTTATTCTGCATATATCACAAGCATAATATTATATTATTTATTATTATGATACATGCATTATAAGTCATGAAAATAATTTGATACTTAATATTTTATTATAATAATTATAACATATCAGTATTACTCAAAAATCAAATAAGAATTTTATTGTGCACTCCTTTATAATATTATAATAAATATTAAACAACACTGAATTCTCAGGAGTAGTTACGTGCTTGTATGGAGTTTCATGCTCCCTTAACATCACAAATTGGCTGCCATAAGAAATTGCTTACGGTGTGATTCCAGCGCATACACCAAGGGGAACTCTGTAAGAGTAGGTGTCCATATCCTTGGTAATTTGTGGCACAGTTTCACCCATCTGCAGTGTAGTGATTGCACAAGCGTGTTCCACAACCTCTGCAAAATGATGATAAATACAGAATTTCATCAGTGATCACCAACACACTTTATATATACATAGGAAGTCATGAGCAAAGTAGAATGTCACTGCAGCATGTTGTAATGTAATTCGCTGCTTGATAACACTTACGTAGTCCTCGTTGAACACTGCCTTCTGAATCAGCCAAAGTTTTGCCCGTCTCCTGGGTCACAATCTTAGCAAGTTCTTGCTGCAAACAAAATTAATCATACCAAAGCATAAATGATAGGTTGAAATTCTACTTGTGTATAGATTGTATCAAATAATAGATAATTTAAATAATTTTATTATATATATTTTGTTATTAAGAAATTATTTCTTCTTTTCATTTTGTCTACACTAAAGCTGTGACACACTGAAACTGAAGGTTAATTGTTGTACGTTACTTAAAGTATACTACAAGAAACCATAAAAAAGTCACTTTGTCTTAATGTTCTTGAAGCAAGTAAATAAAACTCATAGATAATACACACTTGTGCAGTAGGAACTATTGTGTGGTTGCATACTGTAATGGTACACATGTTCAGTCAGAAAACTACTGTTTCGGTGTTATAAACTCACCATGTTGTTCTTAACAAGATGTTGAAGATTAAACATGATCTGTTGACGGGATAGAATAGACTGCTCTGACCATGCAGGGAATGCTTTGGAAGCAGCGTCAACAGCAGCCTCCATTTCAGCTTGAGTAGTCACTGGTGCCCGTGAGACTAGCTCATTAGTGGCCTGAAAAATTCAAGCAGCATTATATTAAGCTGTTTATCTCACATAATTTGTCACAAATGACAAAATATTTGGCAGATAATTTACTCACAGGGTCATGGATGTCAATCCACTCAGTCGTCTGGGACTCCATAAACTTGCCATTGATAAACAGCTTTGTTGTTGGCTAGGGAAAAACATTTAGCATCTAAGCTATTGCTGGCAACAGGTTATATCAAAATAGAGCACATTCATAGTACACTGAAACTATCATTTTTAAAAATACACTTACTATCAAATATCTTAAAACCCTGGTAAGCCCAAGGCTTACACTACTTTGTAAGGGATCTCAAAGGGGCAGACAATAACTATACAGTATATATCTGAAGGCTTTAAATATCCAAATGCTTTGAGACAGCTTTATATAACTCCTCACATCTAAAACGTTACTACCGCAGTGTTCATTGACATTTGATTTGACATGGTAGGATCAGCATAAGGTGAAAAGGGGGGAGGGGTAGGGGAAAGGGCAAGAGAGAGGGGGGGGGGTAGGGGGGTAGGTGGGGGTAGAGGTGTTTGACAGGTTGAATCATTAGCATCTTTTTTATTACCCCAGCTCCATTGCTGTAATTCCTCAACAGGCTTGCAAGGGGAGTTGTCTGAAATGAATATGACACGACAATGGTCTTAATCATGCAATAAATCTTACATAGATGTGTACTCGGGTAAGCTAGTTTATAAAATGTATATTTATGTAATTACATAATATCTATAAACAAACAAACCAAGAATGTAATTAATGTCTTCTAAATTCTACATCCAGTTACAGTTGTGACAGCCCTTTGTAATAATGACTAGGCACTTTCAAAATTAAGATAAAAACAGCCTATAAAACCGGAAGTTCCAGTTTGCAAAGAGAAGAGACAATGTCATAATAAATCAGTAGGTCAATTCTCAAGGCCAAGCAGCATAGCTAACAGATGGATGAATTATGCAACGTGGAATCTAATGAGGAATCGCAATTTACTCCAAAAGTACACGAATACAGTATTTGTACTCTACTACAAAAAGAGGTTTATGTTTATTGTAAGTGAACGTACTCTCAGGATGCAGACTGCATCTTTTGGATCCTAAATCAGTCCGGTTAGTCCACTAAGCATCGTAAGCACGTAGAAGCAAAGTGTTTTCGATAAATTAGTCCAGTAAATATAGCGGAAAACACTCCATACTCCAATATATTGCGCAAGATCGACAACAGTCGAACGTTGCAAATCTACGAAGCAAGAACGGCCTACATCCTTAGATCTCGATCGTTCTCAAGGAAACATGTTGTTTACCTTCCTGCAGGAGTTCAGGAGACGAGGAAGAGCGTTGGCAGATCGAATCATTTTGCAGGTTCGACAACGTGGAACTCAGTGAACTATTTATTGTGCTCGAGGGGCTTTGTGGGGGAGGGGCAGCGGTAGGTAGTTACCATGCCCTCCCGTAGATGGAATGCCAAGGAAGAATGGGAACAAGACCCATGCATGTCCCGGGCGATTGCTTCTAGTTGCCCTGAAATGTTTGTGGATTGTTAGAACTAGCTTTTTTTCCAGAACCGTTTGCCTTGATCGAGCACGCGCAAGAATCCAACGCTCTGGGCACGAGGTTGCATCCAAGTGTGCAAGAAAGTAGATGGTAAATTTTAAGACTTCACGGTAATGAACACAAACGTGAAACAAGTTGGTTTGAATAGTTGTCCTTTATTATTTCATCTACAAGCGCATCATGCAGCTTGATACGTACATTACGGGCAAACTATGGATCATAAAATATGTATTTACTGAGCAAAACCGCGTTCAATCGACGATTCATAAATAACTAAGAACTTATTATACATTTTTTACTGTATATACAATTCACATTTCACTTTGGTTTTGATATTATCAAATCATATTATATAGCTACACTCATTTGGAATATGTGTAAACATTTTGAAACAATAACTAAGCGCACAGATAAGAAATAATTTGAGATAAAGTGGTGAAATCTTTAAGCTTATTTTCACAAGCGATGCAAGGGCCGGGCAAGCACATGAGTCGGCGTTACTTCACAGTGAAAACAGAATGAACGCAAACAGTCACAAGAGCATAGTTAACAGTCATTTTTCGTTGTTTGCGCTTGTGCTTGTGTGCCACTCGTGAAAACCAGGTTTTAGACTTTCCTTTTTATGGCCATTTAGTTGTAGCTGTTCCACAGCACGGCAAACAAACCTTGTGTCTTTTGATTCTCGTCCCGTATCTAAAAGTTGGGCTTTGACTCAATATAACTTCATTATTTACATCACTACTGTTCATTGACTATTTTTCTACATTTCACTTTAAAATGAACCTCCTGCCTACGAAGGCATTGGACCAGCAAATGCTACAATAAAACCTCAGCGGAGGCACTGAAACCAAGATATATTATATTGGACAATATACTGTGTACCTTTACGATAAAACTAGTGTTCGTTTGTTAAAATCATTTTTGAAACTACAATCGTCCCACAACAAATATAAACATATATTTCTTACAGTTATGATTTAACCACAGCCTTGATAGTGCCGCAAACCATCAATGTGTTATATGGCAAAGATACTCCACATCTTGCAATACGAAAGAAAGGAGACGCACGAACGACGCATGCGTAGACTGGACTGAGGCGGCGTCCAAATCAGTGCGAAGGTAAAACGTTCTGGAACGCCGTGCGAATTGCTTTCCTCAGACTTTCACCATTGCTCTTTATTTCTTGCATGTGCTGCGCCTTTGTCTGAAAACGAAATGAATGTAAACAAAACAAACAAACAGGAAATTAAAAATGCATCAAACGGCATTAAAAACATTTTACACACTCAACGACTCCACCAAATCTAGTCTGCTGTTTCCAGGAAATTTTATTATTAAGTTTGTTTTGTAGGTGAAGTTGACGTTCAAGTGATTTTTCGAGGTTTGCAAGCGACGCAGCAAGAATCTCTCTTGGGACAAGGGTTGCATCACTGCAACGAACTAGGTTTCTTAGCAAAGTCTTGAGGTTTTACAAACGTTACGCTGAACCCACAAAATTTGCACTTGAATCTACAGTTTAGAACAATGACCGCTGACTCAAATATAAGGTGATCTCACTGCCGAAAAACGTGTTTCCGCGGAGTCGACGGGAGAGGGACAGATAGACAGGCACGAAGGGAGGGAGGGCAGGGAGAGAAACAAAACCATTGACTGTTCGTATCCAAGTAGCAAAGTGTCAAGACCGAACCTCAAGCGATACCTTGCGATACTCCGTCTCCAATTCTTTTTTCTCGATGATGTGCCGCGCCCTGTGTTCTTCTATTTCCTCCTCTTGACGCTCTAACAACTACCAAGGCAAGAAGATACGACGACCGTTTATAACATGCCTGGTCATACATACAACACTCCCCCCCCCCCCCCTCCCCCCCCCCCTCCTCTCCCACCTAGGTTAATTTACACGTGACGTTGTGGGGAGGGAGAGGGGTATGTCGGTATTAACCAAAGAGCACATTAGGTTGGCTGCAGGACAAAGGAAATACAACCATTAATCAAAAAATCGTTTCCACGACGCACAAGCTCACGCTCACGTAATTAAAATCACTTTCAAGACAACAACGTACCCTTTGTCTTTCTTCCACAAAGCGATTCAAGTTCTGCCGATCAAGCTCTTTTTGAAGCCTGCAAAAAGATCGATAGATTATAAACTGAAAAGAATTTATGTGCGCGCGCGCGTGTGTTGTGCGTGCAGTCCTTTTTACCATAAAGGGCAAAAATCGGAAAGAAAACCCCGACTATTGGAGCAAAGACAGTTAAATTGCTAGTAATGGAGTCGTGACCCCTGATTACTCGCACTCACCTGTCTTTTTCTTCTTTGGAACTTTTCGCTTTCTCTGCTGCCAGGTTCTTTGTCGCTTCTATTGACTGTTTTGTCTGCTTCTTCTTGATTTCAAGATTTTCCCTATTTTCACACAAACACAAAATCAGAACCTTGCCACTGCTTTTGTAAACTAAATACTAATTAAACCCAGAACGGATAGAAACACTTTGAGAGTACATTTTCAACCAATCGGCAGTATTTCACGTTTGGTTTTATTTTGAAGAAGAAACCAATCAGCAGTGTGACGAAACCCTCTCACAACTTGGGCTTGTTTGCGTTAGAAGATCGCAATGAGGTTCGCAAATAGCCTATCATGTTCAAGCTTACATTCAGCAATTAAACAACATTCACCTGCTGTGTTTATTCGACAGTTCTTTCAGTTGTCCCTCGTGAAGAGCGTCCATCAACTTTTTCAAAGATTCCAGTTGCTGCAAAATATTTCAGTGTGAGCCGCCAATTAGTCAGTAACTGATATCACGTATCACGTCAGCGTGTAACATACACAGTTATTTAGCCAATAAGGGCGCGCGTAGTATCATGACTTGTGGCTGACTTGTAAGAACCAATCCAAGACGTGGGTACAAGTCTGCTTCAAAAGCCTAAACTTTACAATGTGCGCCTAGTTCATACCGCCGGCTCATGCAGCTACACGCACAAAGACTCCGCCAAACTCTTTATAAAGTTTTTTATACTGAAAAAAGTGAGCCCTAGAGCATACTACAGCGGACAAACGACTCACCATTTCTGCTTGCTGCTCGTAAAAATCGAGCTCTTCTTCCACTTGTTTGTTGATCATGTTTGTCCACTCCTCTGTCTGTTCTGACAACGCACTCTTAGCCTAAAATTTGACATGCAATGCACAGGTGAAGCATTCTGTAAAAAAGAAACACTACATTCCATACATAGCCTCTTCCGAACAGCAACTTTCTTTTTTCTGTAATGAGGTGATTCATTGTTGATGACAAAGTATTCCTTAGCTTGTGGTTCTTATTGTTGATATGTTCTTTATCTTATGTTTATACTGTTCAATGGATGTTGTTGTTCCTAATTCTATCATTTATTAAATGTTGAAGAGTCAATATCCTATGCACAAGACTGGATCGAAAGGAAAACAGCCACATAAGGTTATCTACAGAGTTGATGCTGTTTATGTATCGTCACTATATTGAAGTCTGTCTGTTATAAGACTGTGAACGGTTTTTATCCAATCCAGTTCAAGACAAGCCAGTAACGACACAAATATATAAACAGTTCAACCAAGAAACAAGAACAGAAGAACAGAAACTCAAATCTACAAGAGTCTTCTTACTTTGTCAGTGTGAGTTTGGTTCAGGTACTGCATCTTCTTCTCGTTCACTTGTTCGAGCTCTGAGACTCTTTCATCACTATAAAAAACAAGGCGGAGTAAACTCATGGGCCCAATTGTTCAAAGTGTGTTGTAATCTAAACCTGAAAATAAGAGGCTTTCCTCAAAAAACGACTTCCTTGCTGTGTTTCCAGCTAGAGTAAGTCATTCAGTTGATCCCGGCACTGCAGTTAGGTGGCCAAAAACACAAGAAACAAAATTTGTTTAATGCTGGGTTGGCTTGATCTAGCTTTGATCAACCAGCGAACTCTGGACTTAAGTGTTCTTAAGTATTCTCTCATTTTAAACCTCAAAATGGGACGTTTTGATTCACAACACGATTTCGTTGATAGAACAAGTTTTTTTTTAGTTGGTCTTTGATCAAAACACTACAATTTGTTGGCCAAGAGAATGTGAGAAAGTCCTCTCTTGCTTAAATTCAAGATTCCCTGGTAGCTCATGCATACATCGAAGCTGTAGCCTACCCAGACTTCTTTAGGGCCCTCTCAAACGTCTTCTGCTCAGAGAGCTTTAGTTTCTCGTAGTTGGTGACCAGTTTCTCAAGCTGGCTGGTATGCAAGCGCCTCATCACAGAGCGCTCCTGTGTGAGAGAATACAGCACATGCACAAAGATCTTACCATTGTTGTACCCAACATTCTAAATTCAAGCAATAAAGTACAGTTCTGAACTGATAATTTTATCTACACATTCCAACTTCCTATATCAATCTTACACGATGTACTGTAGACACTTACAGGATTACAATCACGCAAAGGTCACTTGTAAACCAAATACGCTATTAAGTAATCAAAACACAACAATAATCAGCTCACAAATTAAGTTGACAGCTTTACAGTGGAAACTACCCAAACGAGTGAAGTACAGTCCCTCAGCCTTGACAGCTTTAACCCTTTCACTCCCAAGAGTGATCAACTTCAATTTTCTCCTTCAATTTCTCACCAAAGATATATCATTACAGAAGGGAAAATATGGCTTTTGATAGTCTGCTAAGAAAATAATGAAGTACAATGCACTAATACCTTTTCATATTTCTTTCGTAACGTCTCTCCATCTTTCTGATGTCTTTTGAAAACTCTCAAGAACGCCTGTAAAAGAAACCAACATCGTAGTGTTTACTTTCTGATGGCGTCATAGCACTCCGAACATTAGTAGACACAACTGTCTACAAGATGTGTAGTTTTGTAAACCACTTGGTTGCTGTTTGTTTGTTTGTTTGTTTGTAGAAGTTTTGCTTCATTCGCACACATCGCCCTCCATCCGCCTCTCCTCCCGACACCACAGCACGCAAATGACACACACAAATACAGCTATACAACATCACAGAATGGTATAAAAAAGGCAAAGGTGTTATCAGGGTACTTTGACCGGAAACAAATGTTTACAACGTTATGTTATCGTGAACGCAATATACAATAATGCTAAGCTTACTTTGTCCTTCCTCAAATCATCCAAGAGTATTGGTGAAAACTTGGTATCTTCTGTAGAACAGAACAGAGCAGAACAGAACAGTGGTATTATTTAAAAATAAACTTGAATCGAGAACACGTACGGCAGCCTGTAAGGTCATCACAAAATTCAAGACTCAACATATTGCACACATCATCATCATCAACAACAACAACAACAACAACAACAACACAGCGCCGTTTCTGTCGCCCACCTCGCTTGGGCAAGTTGCTCTCGGTCATTTGGAGTTCTGCGCGCAACGAAAGTGTGCTCGTCGATGAATTCAGTGGTGCCACTGAACCTGTGGGGTTGCTACCCGAACATACGGACGGCATTTTCGTCTTGCTGGACAGGGATGATGACGAGTTGGAATTCTTCATGAACGATGGCAAGTCGGTATCATCGTTAGCAAGCTGCAAGTTAAGTATCAAACTGCGTCACACCACCGTAAGATCACTAAACCGGGGTCCATCTGAGGGACCGTTCAATCTGGGTACTTGGATCCAGGCTTAATGCGAGTTAAGGCCCGAGTCAAACGTCGGACTTTGCTTGAGTCGAGCTTAATGCAAATGAGCATAAGATCATTGCATTGATCGTGTAACGTGGGTCTGGGCCTAAGTGTGAGCAGTCCTGATCGGACACAAGGATAATGTCCAAATAATACAACTAATTTTCATAACAAAAGTTTCGCACTGGCCCTCATTTTGAAACTGAGGTTTGGGTGCATGCGCAGTAAAGTTGTACTCACCACACAATCGTCAATTCCGTACACTTGCATTTGAGCGGCTCTCTTGTCAGCTGCCGACTGGTACTTGATTGGTTCAAACAACTCATCCCCAATCCCTAGCAAAATGACAAGACAGAACAGAGGCGATGAGGGGACAACGAACCTCGAGTAAAGTGTTCGAGGACCTGCTGGCCGCGAGTCCTCCACGCAGCAAACACATGCACACGCACTTTCCGCGATTGAGGTGTTCGAGGAACTGCTGGTCGAGTCTTCCACGCATTAGCATGACTAGACGCGATAAAAGAAAGTGAAGAGTTACCTGTAAACTTCTCCGGGACATAGGTCTTGAGTGACACGTGAACAAAGAGCGTGGTAAGGGGGAGCGGAATGTTGTGTTCAGACCTCATCGGTATGTGTTTGTAGCCTGTCAAGGAATGGATACGATCACCATAAAAAACATTTTTTTTGGCCATATGCTTAATCTCAAAATAGACTTTAATCAAAATCGTCTTCAGTTGATGAATATGATGAATTGTATTAAAACCACTAAATAGTTTGCGTAAATACACATTTTTCAAAAGGCTTTGATCACTTCAAACAAAGAGCAATGGTGCCTAATTGGGTTTTATAGTAGAGTGAGAAATTTTCCATTCAGACAGTAGCCATGGCAACTGTATCATCCCTTACCTGCCTGTAGTCCTTCGAGTGGTATGACTCTCTGAGCGATCAACCTGTCGCTGTCATCCACGACACCAAACCTCAGTAGAGCTAGTTCAGGAACCACCAACTGAAAGAGAAGAACAGTGTCTAACAAATACAAAAAATAACAGAGAACGTTCTTGGAATTCTTAGAAAAAAATTCTTGGAAACTTAGAACAAACGGGCAGTTTGTGCAATACTGGTGAACACGAGCACTTGTACAATGTCAGAACACATGATCAATTCATACATTATCAGAAAACAGAAGTCCAACATTTTGAACTTTCTACAATATGTCAGACCTGGTGATACAGCCTGTTCCAGCCGTTTTTGTCGTTGTTGTTGTTGTTGTTGTTGTTGCTGCTGCTGCTGTTGTTGTTATTGTTAGTTCTTCGTCTTGTTTGTTTTTGGCAGCTGCACTTACTCTCTTGAACTTAAACTCTTCTTCATCGTACAGCGGATTCATTCCATTGCTGGACACCACCTTCGTCTTGTGTTTCTTTCTTACAGTGTCTGTTGGCAGACCGTACAGGTCCACTTCAACGTATGTACTGATCTTCTTGTCCGACAGATACTGTCCAGAAATAACCTTGAGAAACGAAAAACAATAACATCTTGTGATTAACCCTGCATCAACTAAAAGCAAACTCAGATCAAACTCTACCCAAACCAGAACTTACTCGACCAACTCAAAGAGTGATCCATAAATATTAAGTGAACCCAAACACCCATAACCCTAACATCAATAACCTCGGTCACTGACTCATAATCAAAAGCAAGATCGAGTACATTCTCGTAGCAGTGTTCACTTCAGGGTTTAGGTACTAAGTTAACAGCCAATACCTTCACACCAAGTGACGCTGCTATTAAGCCGTCAATGGGCGCCTCGGTAAATGGATCAAAAACTCTGTCTGCACGTCGCATGATGTCTGGTTTCAGGATATAACTGAAAACAACGAACTCGTTAATGACTAGTCTGTACGTAATCTCTGCAAACACTGCACCTCTTCCAAGAAATACGTTGGAAGTCTTCTGGGAAGAATAGTTGGAAGTCTAAGGGCGCGTTCAATTGAGTCTATTCCAGAACAGGAATAGTCCAAATGACCAAAAGTGTTGCTTGTTGCGGGAGGAATTTTGTTCGAAATTGTTTTGACAGATTATATAATTTCTCGTGGATCTACTCACCCACATCTGCCGTTGTACTCAAACTTTGCTTGGTTCAACTGAAAAGCCAGATCTGTAGAAGAGAAAAATATAGAAACGTTCCATAAGAAAGTAACGGACACATTGATGCTCGATCGTCACTGAAGCAACTTGAGTAGTTACAAAGACAACCCTAAGAAAATATATGCATCCTCTCTGAAATTGCCTGATTAAGTAGTGGTCATTATCCCACCTGATGTTTGGAAGTTCAGGGAGACCATTTGACACCCCACGTTCCAGAAAACCTGAAAAAAGATCACAAAAAAAAAAAAAAAAAAGCGTAAAAGATTTATACACTTTCTAAGTTTTGGTAGTCATCCCCTAAATCCCCTTTATCTAATGTAAAAAAAAAGTATTAAAGGTATACGAAGAATACAAAACTCATGCATAAAAAGTTTTCCAATCAACGTTGAAGTCGCCCAGAAGAATGACTTCGTTGCTCGTTACATCCATACCTGAGGCATGTAATTACCCGAGTCCACTCGAGCCCCCTTGGGGTAGATTCTGGAAAGCTGTCGCTTGTTATATCTAACAGGGTAAGTTAAGGACTAGCTGTGATGCATGAAGTTACCCTTAGTCGTTCAATGATGGAAGGGAAAATGAAGAAAGTATGGCAAGTTAAACGTAAACATTCTATAACACATAATGTCAAAAAGGATACTTGACAAAGTCTATGGGGCTTGCTTTCATTAAGCTGAAACCATTCGTCTCATTGAACGACGATATATGGTGAGAAAGGTTCTTCTCTGCAAAAATAAATAAATATAATAATAATAAAGCCGTTTTTATTATGTAACAATTATAATGCACTCTTACTCTCACAAAGATATA
This sequence comes from Plumapathes pennacea, assembly GCA_964036295.1. Lineage (NCBI taxonomy): Eukaryota > Metazoa > Cnidaria > Anthozoa > Antipatharia > Myriopathidae > Plumapathes > Plumapathes pennacea. Next base: position 2,265,652 of record OZ038470.1, read on the forward strand.
CAGGGAGGGAACTCTGATCTTACTCTCAGCTTCTTTAAATCCAGTGAACGTCACAGGATGAATGTAGTTCACCAGTGATGACAGAAACGGATGAATGTTTCCAGGGGTCGATTGATGTGATGCTGCCAACAGTTCTGCCATATCCTCTGGGGTAAGGCTTTGCGCTCGAGAACTCTGATGACAAAGAAATAGTTACGACAAAGAAACATTCATCCATCTTTTGAACGTTGGTTCGATTCCGGTTTCAACACTGAGTTTGACCTACAGCTTTAAAATTAGTGACTTAAATAACAACAACTATGTCAACTCCCTTTTAACGGACACCTCCCTGAAACGGACGGTAGGGGTGGTCCCTGCCGTTTCTTAACACTACCTCTCGTCCCATACAACTTTACTCTCCCACAAACAATTGGCACATGAGCTTAAGACCCCACAAAAACAACACTATTTCTCGTTAAGTTCAGGTTTTTTTAGTGTCTAACCATAATCCAGCCTTACGAGATTAAGCTCTGCCGGCTTCCTTGATCTCATTCCCCATTACCCGATCTAGTAACAAGCCTTAAGCAGAGTTTTCTGACTGACTTCACACTCCTACAACGGTAGCTATAGACAGGGTCGTCTCGCACCTTTTTACCAGGCGTGTTAAGCTTTAAAGAGCTGCCGTAGCTGGCCAACTTCTCCTCTCGCCTCTTGACCATGGCATCAGAAAAAGTATCTCTCTCTTCATCTTCATCAGGATTAGATTCGTTGCTCTGAGTACTCGCACAGCTCCCCTTCCTACGACCCATTGGGTCGCTTGGCGGAGAATCCGTATAACCCAGCGAAGCTGAACTTCCTTTACGTACATACGTGGGTGCCACAGTTGTTCTCTGTTTCAGACTCTCGGTAGTGTTTGAGTTCAGGTCCACATTATTATCGATAGAGTCCACAACTTCCTTGATGCTTTCCAACCCGCCATTTTGCTTGAACTGCCTTGAAGCGGGTATGACGTCAGGAAGGTTCCCCCCTTTCCCCTTTGCGCCGGCCGTGTCCGTCACAGCCTGGTTACTAACGCCTTCACTGGCGTCACTTGCAGCGTCAGACACAATGCTTGAATTTGACGAAGAAGACAGGCCATTGGAAAGCTTCGATGTCAACGGTGAAGTGATGTCAGAGCTTAAGGCCTCCTCCACGTCACCGCTCGTCTCTTTCGCGTCTTCCTCCTTCTTATTCATACTCAATTGTTTCGTTCTTGCAATGTCGGAGAATAACTCTTCTTCCATGTCCTGTTTCAGGCCATTTAAGCCCGCGTCGTCGAGAATCTTCGACAACAAGTGCGCGGAGTATTCTGACGCAGACTTGAACCGTCGAATGTCGTCGGTCATTAAGTCGTTTGCCGGATTGGATTTGACGTCACTTGCAGCAACAGTTATGCAATCCTTCATAACACTACTAGACAATTTATCTCCATAACCCACACTATCGTTTACGCTGCTGGTCGTATCTGATTGTTCTGTGGGATCGCTCTCCGATTCGTCATTCCAGTGAGGTTTTTGGTCATCAGCGACCACATCATCAACGTCATCCGCAACGTCATCGGCATCTTCACAAACGTCATCGACGTCATCAGCATTATCATCAGCGTCATCAACATTACCATCAGCGTCATCAACAATGGCAGTCTCCTTCATATTCGAAGCTTTCTGGCTCACTTTTGAGCTAAAAGCTGGATAAGGGAAACCAACAAGTGAGTTCGAAAAGTCGGACACACATACACAAAGCATAGCTCAGACGACACGCTACTAAGGCTCTACTAAGACTGCGTTCGATTTGGTTTAGTTCGGAATAGGAATAGCTAAAATGACCCCCAGTTTTGCTTGTTCCAGTGACCATTTTCTTCGAAATTGTTTTGAAAACCTTCACGCTGGCATTTCGAACAGCCCTCAATGCATCTCTGCCAAGTCAGCTCCAAACCAAAGCGTTTTACCGATTAACATCGCTCTTCCTATTCCGGAAAGGGTGCAACTGAACGCGCCCTAAATTTCAAAAATTTCATTCTAATCTGTCACTTCCCACATTTCAACACAAACTAGCCTATGCAAATGATATGTCACTTTTTATATAGTTTTATTACTTTACCGTAGAGAAATTACGACCTATATAATCAAGCATCGATGTTCATGAATTATTTTTTGTTTTACTTTATTCTTATTTATCATATTGTATTGTATCATATTGTTGTTATTTAGTTTTCATATTTTACAAACTCGTTATGACGTGTAAGCACAGCGACACACTCATTCGATAGTCAGTCACATGCGCTAAACTTCTCCCAGACATAAAGTTTTATGATTTTAATTATAAACTAAACAGCATTAGGTTTGATACTAACAACTTAGAGTGATGGCTGAACATCTCCTGAGTCCCACATAAAAATCTGTTAAAAATAAAGCGACAGTGATCATTTTGCAATAGCAACACTCCCCTAATTTTTACGGAACCGATAAAACTTGGCCAGACACAAAACACGCCACTGAAAAGAACATTCTCAAAATCATACAAAATTTTGTCAGTTCACCACCAGAGGAAATAAACCGCAATTCCAAAGTCGATGGCGCTTCGGAATACTTTGGTGCAAGACTGGAAATTAGTTCACTCATATTATTATCACTAAATGTCTTTTGTCTAGCAGAGTGTTGTATAGGAGGCTGTCATGTATTAGTGACAAAGACATACTTGAGAGTTTAGTGCTAAATTTCTATCGAAAGCAGAACTTTGGCAGTTTTTAGGAGTTCATTTACTTTTTGTCCAATAGTTCGTGTGAGACCGTTTATACCTCAAGATAAGATAAGCCTCAGATTTTAGCCGTTGTCAAGAAACTACAGTATTGATATTCTGGAAAACTGGGGGAATAATCACTAGGAATTCTTTTTTACGCGTCACTTACCTGACGGATCACAAATACTATCAAAGTCACTCATGATTTCACTGAATTCTAAAAAAAAAGGACACTTGAATTAGCTGTATGATCGACCTTCATTTATCAACCAGCTTTAAGCCTTTCGTCCCAGTTCATGATAATGAACCTCCTAACCAATTAAAATTAATACCTACGAGTAAGGCAGTGGTTCTTGATAATCCAATCAGCGTTCCTCTTTCTGCTGTCATCTTACGCATGTTGCTTTGACTGGCCTTTTCTAAGATCGAACCGTCACTAACGCCGGCTACCTCCCTGCAACAGGTATTTACGTCCCGTCCGCCTATCCATATATTTACTCTTACTGAAACATCCCCACAGTGGCCACCACCTCTCTAGAATGGCAACGGCCGACAAGACGAATAGTTGGCACGCCCAGCCCCTTTTTGTCCATGTAAACTGACTAAGCCCGACTCACCATCATCTGCTTCTTGTTCTGGCTTCAGTTTCTTGTTTTTTATGATAATCCTCCTTCTAAGGACATTGGGGGATGGCAGAGGTCTTCCCTCTTCAAGCTGTTTTGGGCAGAACGGAGGAGATAAACTTATTCACAGTAAGGCTTTTCAAAGGCTAGAACACGTTGTGGCGGTGAGTCAGTGGATCAACTTCAATTTTCTCTTTTGGTCTCTCACCAGAGATTAATGGTATAGTATGAAGAATTTACCACTTGATTGTTTGTTCAGATGAAATCTAATTGGGTCATTAATTCTCACTACATCACTCATACATTTTTCTTCTTAAATGGTTGGGAGAATTTGTATTGTGAGCTCAAGACTGAAAGGGTTAAATGTCCAGTTGTCTGTCTCAAAATCGTGCGAACGCATTGTCATATGAAACATTGAAAATGTCATGAAACTCTCGACAAATTTCTTCATTTGTGCAGACAAGGTTTAATGCCCGTTATATAATTCATATACAACTAAACATTCTTCGGGTGTCTCGGGCACCTGCATTCAATTTTTACTTGGATTTGACATCGATTAACATTTTTCTTTCTTACAGAATAAGAAATGGGGTCGCCATATTCATCTGAAGTAAAAAGGTATCAAGCCCTCCAATCAGGATCCTCTAATCAGAATTAAATCTTATTCCAACCATACCAATATAAGGTAAGTCATTTGAAACGACCAGTCGCAGACAGTGAATAAACTACTTGAAGCAAGTGAATAACAACAACAAACCCTTACAGGGTAGCCTTCAAGCGGTTTGGTCAGCAGCATGTCTCCAAAAATGTCCGTGCAGTGGCTAAACATTTTGAATTGCTGGTTTTTGCTGAAAAAAAAATTAAGAAGAAAACCAAGCAGTTATTCACACATGAGTGACACCCAATGCATCGCCCGAGAATTTAGCCAAATTGTCGTACAAATTTAGTTTGGCATTCGTCATCGCCATTTGTTTGCTTGCGTAGGAAGATCGCACTCAGGTTGAATGTGCTTTGTTCCTGATTGGCCGAGAATGCTGCCAAACTCGGACCAATCCGAATGGGCGTAGCATACTAGGGAAAACCACAGTCAACCGAAAACGGCTCTAAAGTTCTCTCAACAGTGAAAATTGACAAGTGTTTGTTCTTCTTGGTCTAACAAACATAAACCTAGTTCTTTACAGAAAGACAAAAATTGAACAAGAGCACATGGCTATAAAATTAGTCTTATGAAATAACACACAACATCATTTAGTGGCGCACCTGCAGTGATTTTCAAATGAAAGAAGCACGGGGTATTCAGACGTTACAAACGCGGTGTCACGTATGGCTTCTATGACGTCCTGCAGGAGACAAGGGGCAATGTCAGGGCCTGGTTTTTCGAAGGTCGATTAAGCTAATCCAAGATTAACGAATTTCTTTCTCTCAACCTCTCTGTCATTAAACTGCTTGGTTTTGTTCGAAGATGGATTAGAAAGCTTGTCCCAGCTTAAAAAATTATCAAGAAAGTCGTTGTGGACGAAACTTTCACGTCTTCAGGCTAAAAAAATGACAAGAAAGTTTAGACCTAATCCAGGATTAGCCTAATCGTGCTTTGAAAAACCGGGCCCAGGGCACTGCGTTGGTACCGCAGTCAGCGTTGGTCAGTTTTCGTAGCCACTGCTATCTAACTTAAAACAGAACTTCGTTTTTCTTGTGTACAACTGACGTTATGAAAAATGTACTGAACCAACGTAATTATAATAATTGAGTACGGTAAACTTCCTTATAACGGGCACCCCTCTAAGACGGACACCTGGTAGGGGCGGTCTCTGCCGTTTCTTCAGTCATTTATTCTAACTGAACTCTCTATAAGACGGATACCTCTCTAAAACGGACAGTTACAGCTGGTCCGAGGGTGTCCATTTTGGAGGAAGTTGACTGTAAATTTATAAATAAGTATACCCGAGTCTTAGTTTTGAGTTTCTTGGCCACGTCTTGAGGCTTTGCAAGGTTTCACAAGCGTTGTACGAACTACGAAAACTGCACATGAATTTTGCTGTCGTTTCCACAGTTTTGTGCAATGACCACTGAATAAAGTGATCGCACTGTTTTTGTGAAAGTGCTTTTCCTAGTTATGTTCGATTGTAAAATGCAGTCACTGCCGCAAATAGCTGTACCTTAAACCATATATTAGTGCACATGGCTTTGCCGTGCGTTATGATTGGTTCGTCTCCAGGGCCGTCCCAGCAATCCAGCTCAATGCAACTGAAAGTAAAGACAGTCTGGAATCAAATCGTAATAACAGAAAAGGAAACCACACTAACAACAACAACAACAACAGTTTACGGAAAAGTGTACAGCCTGACATCTGCTGGACGTTCTGATACGTAACTCACCGGCAGCCTGCCAGCAGGCACTGCCTATACATATCCACGGAAGACTTCCCACCGAATTGTCGACCTGTTTAGATAAAGCCATCAGCAACACATCACATATAAACGTCTTATATACTAACTACAATAGCCTATAGGTTTCGATAAGCCCTGTCTTTGGGAAAACTTAATTCGCATCTGGCTAGCTGCGGACTTATTTTGGAACCCTATTTAGACCTTATCCAGGATTAGTCTTTCGTGTACAACAAATAGAGAATAATACATGGGCGCGCGGAGATATGAAATTTATCTTCGAGTGTTCATCTCAATGTCTCACGAGTGAGCGAAGCGAACGAGTGAGATATCGAGATGAACACGAGAAGATAAATTTCATATCTCCAAGCGTCCGTGTATTATTCTGTTTATTTCATAAACTCTGGTGTGATACAGAGATTTCCGCCACTAAGAAATGCAAAAACATGCAAGATCACTGTTTGGCTGATATTAACACACGTAAAAATATCGTATTTTTACGTGTGTTCAGATACGACATTTCTCAGTGACGGAAAATCTCTGTATCACACCAGAGTTTATGTAATAAATCGCAGTTTTGGACGCTGATGAACTCACCAACCAAGTATGTGTTGTGTGATGAATTAATGAAGTAGTGAGACAGGGGCTGGTTCATGTCCTGGTAAAGATGCACTTGATTGGGCATCACCAACAAATTATCCTCACTCAATAGGTACTGCGTCAAACCTTTCACTGTGATACGATCTGGAAATTAAAAAAAATGGCCGTGGCATCTGAATATTTCATTTCTTAGTTTAATTGTTTGGACAACGTTATGGGGCACTAAAATAACACATTGATTACGTAGTGGGGACTTGAAAAAACACTTTGAAACAATGGCAACTCCCCACAAACCATAAATGTAGGTTCTGCATGCGTGTATACGTACAATAAGTATGTACAATACATAGTCATATGTCAAGTGTGCGTATGTATGCACGCGCATACGGGTCTATGTTTATACTGGTACATCAGTAATCTTGAACAATTACCTCTTTTTAGATTATCCTGTGAAGTCTCATATTTCCAGATGAGCGCAGCTGAGCTGTCCTTGTCATAGTACGGGAACAGAATTTCATTTAACCTGGGATCCCGCTGCTCTTTATTAAGAAATTCCACCATTTGCTTGGCATTCAAGTATGGTGCCCGACCTCCACCCCTGAACAGTAAAACATTTCTGTTAAAACTTCACGAGCTGAAAAATGCGTGTTCGTGTGTGCGCGTGTGTGTGCGCGTGTCTGTATATGCGCGTGTATATGTGTGCGTTATCTCTAGGTTCGTGTGAACGCGTGTTTGTCTATACATGTGTCTATTTCTCTGCGTGCGTGTGCGCATGTCTGTATGCGCGCGGGTATGTGTGCGTGTATCTGTGTGGTTTTATTTCTAGCACTCTTTAGGCAGGCGATTTTCCAAATTCTTAAACTCAAAATAAAGAACTTACCATTCAACACGGAGTTGATCAATCTCTAGTCTTGGACAAACTTTCAAGTACAGTTCGTAAAAATGTTCAAATGTAAAGCTGTCGGGGTCAAGCTCATCATTCTGCAGAAGGAAACACAAAGTAAATGAAATAAAGCTTTTCAGCAATGTCGTCTTCCTTCTGATAGAGTCAGATAAATTCAGCATGCTGACAGTTTAATGCTTCGCATAAACTCTGTAAGTACAATTGAAGCTCTCATAAGCGGACAAAAGTGTCCACAAGTGGAACTGTCCACTTATGGGAATGTGTATATACAGAGTTTGACTGAGCCAGTTTAAATGGGGTTTCATAGTGGTGTCCATAAGTAGAGCTGTCCACTCATGAGTGTCCACCCAGAGAGCTTCAATTGTATGCAAGAGCAATGTTTGCATACATTGGTCTTCAATGTAGACCTATTGCCTACACCTGCAATACTCTGCCACCGTTCAACCATCATCTCACCTTTCCACAAGGTAGTTCCAGAGCTTGAAGTCCATCCAGCACTCTCTGCTCATATTTCCCAGCATTAAGACATTTGCAGATGCTGTGTGGCAGATAAAAGCAAAAGCAAAAATTAATAAGATGCATTTTATACCCCTTTTTACTATATTGCAGGACCATACCAGAAACAAGGCCTCCTGGTTAAGAACTGTAATAATATTATCACCTTGAGTGATGAACTTTCCTATTTTTCCCTTTAGTCCCTTAGCAGAGATATTTTGCACAGCTGATGGAGGACTAGGCATTTGATAACTTGGTGGTCAATAATTATCAATAATATGGGCTCTGGCAGTCAAAAAGGTTAATTATGCATCAATCAACTGCAGCTGTATGCACCCCCCTTCCAGCAATTTGTCTGAGCTGGTAATGGCCAAGGGGCAGGAAAATGGACTGCAAAATAATGTAAAATTTTAAAAAGGGTGAGGAAAAGGGTGGATGGCAACAACTTGAATTGATGCATTACTACATCATTGCCTTTAAAAACACGATGCAGTAAAACTATGATCTTACCTTTTAACGGAAAATTTCTTAGAAGCACCAGCTAAGTGGCCAACTTTAACATACCTTGAAAATAAAACACAACACTGAAGTTAAAACATTACTTCCAAAATAAGAAACATAAACAACTGGAAATTAAATCATAGTGCCAGCTTTTGAATGCTATCATACTCACAACTTTCGAAGTTGAGTTATTGGGCTGCAATTGTAAAGCTTGAGATTATGAAGCAGTGGTTCCAAACCCTCTAACCATTCCTAGAAAGCAAAAAGTCAAATTAAGTGAGTTACAGTTACAGTATGTTTATCCTTCATGTATGTATGTATCCTGTCACATCCTGTTGATGAGAGAGGAAGCAAGACTGAAAATGGCTGCATGTTTAGCTAGAGAATGAGTGGGTGCAAAACCCAAGGGGGGTGGAGTGTTTTCGACTGTTTTTCAGACCAAAATTTGCAATTTTCGAACCTATTTCAGACCAAAATGTGTACTTTTTGACCCTATTTTAGACCAAATATCAAAATCTCCTACCTTATTCCAGACTAAAGGCTCAAAATCGATACCCTATTTCAGCCTAAAGTGCTGAAAATGATACCGTTTAGGATGGCACATACCTATATGGCTTATATATGGGAGTACATGGGGGTTGAAACCATGTGGGGCCAAAAACAAGTCTAACTGGCTAGGGGTGCATGTGTAATATTGCACATTATACAAAGGTCAAATTAAGCACAGAATATACAGTCAAGCCTCACTATTTCGAACTCGGATAATTCAAAATCCCTGTTATTTCAAAGTCAAGCCGAATCCCCGTGGATATATTTTTAAAGTCATTTACTATCGGCTAATTTGAAATATTTCAAACTTTTTTTCATGTGCCGTGGGACTTTGAAATAGCAGGGTTTGACTGTATTGGATTTGAACAGTAGACTTACATAAGCAAGTTTGCTTGTACTTGCACACAGGTGTAGGTAAGAAACATCCACCAGATTCAGTCCATATGCCACAGTAAAGGACCTTTCCTCCAGTGCTTCTTGTCCACGAGTTTGCAATGCCTCTCGCACCTTACTATCCTGTAAATACATTATTTACAAATGCTATGCTTGTTGGAGTATACTTGGAAAGGGTATTAGACAATAAAAAAAGACAGAGATCTTTGCAATTACAAAGCAACTTGCGACAATAGAAACATAAATTCAGCCATGGGAAGCCAAACCTGCCCATACCTTCGACATGGTACTAATTCAATGCATTGATATGTAATCAAATCGACTGTTTCATATTTTTTAATGTAATTGCTGTAAAGTTTACAGAACCTTATCATTTCTTATCCAATGGGTTCACTATTACCATTACTGCAATTTAGAGTACTATATACATGACCATTTTATGTTTCTTTCGAACTAATATTTATTAAACATTATTGGTATTTTTAATTTTCCAATTTTGCAGAACAAAAGACAATATTCCCTATATGGTAGAAACTGTAAAAAGACAAAAAGTGAACCAATAAATACATGTAAATACTGGTGCAACACTCAACCCCTCAGAAAAAACTCTAACAATCAGATAACATGCACAATATTACCCTGATGTCTGAGATGCTGTCTGATAAATTCTTTTATTACACGACTAGACTGCTGAGCGGGCTGATACAGAAAATCCACCAATCAGATCGCTCCTTTGCCGGTCTGATATTTTCTAAGTATCAGACTGGCTGTATCAGACCGGGTATGATCATATAAGATTACGCATGTTTTTCTGAGCTGAAAAAAATAATCAATATGGCAGACTAAGCTTGGGTAATAAGGAATATTAAATGACCACATTTATAACGGAAACAGAAATGAAATCTGAAGTAAACCATACAAGTGCGGCTGTCAAATTTGATGAGCATTTGACGCTTGCAGCCAAGGTTGAATCGTCGAGTCTGCAGCTAAAAAGTTTCTGTAGTTTGAATTCTTCTTATTGACTTGCGAATGGTGAAGAGGATAACTGGATGAGTTCTGCAGAAAGTAGCATGGGGGAAGTTAATGTGGAAAGTTTCTCGTAACTTGCTGAAATGGATGGCAACGAACAGAGTCGCTCGCAAAACTCGACATTGTCTTCTTCAAAGTTAAGCGAAAGATATAAGTTCTCCTCAGAGCCAGAAACAATCTTCATGTCTTCATGTAAGTCAGTAGCCTTTCAGTCCTGAATTCTCTAATCTCTCATCTCCAAAAGATGTAAATTTTAACTGCTTGTCATTCCAACAAAGCTTCCTGGGACTCTTACAGGACTACTTTCAAAATAGTGGCGGCGGTCACCGCCATTTTGTTTTGAATTCATGAATTTGCCGAGATGCGTACTGCATAATTATAAATTATAGTGCAAATATAATATCCAATTATGTTTACACTGAACAAGTGTATAATATTAAGCAACTACCACATCTATCCTTTTGGAGATGAGACAAAAATGTAGACACAGCAATCAACAGTCTGTATATTCTATGGGGGTTTTACTCTAAAAAATGAAATTTGACTCTTTGCTAAATTTAGAGACAAAAATAACTTTCTCACACTTATTATAATTTGTTCTATTTTTGAAAATTTGAGTACATCCTACCACCAAAGATCCAGCAAGGGACAACATGGTGGAGGGGGAGGGAAAGGAAAGAAAAGGGAAAGGAGGAGAAAGACCTCCACTTTTCTTTTTCCTCTCCCTCCCCCTCCACTGCATGTTTATCCTTTCCTCCATGATCTTTTTTATTGGGGGGGAGGAGGGAGTGGGAGTGGGAGTGGGAGTGGAAGAGGAATTTTAGAACTGTTCACCTTGGTGGACAGCCAAACAATTAAGCCAGTGGAAAAACAGCACAAGAGGATGAAATGACTATCCACCAAATGTAATTTAAAACACAAATATCTTCTTGTCACCTCTGACAGATTTGCATAATGAAATGTGTAATGAGTGAGGCAAAATAAATGCTCATGGCAAACAATAAAACAATAGCCACGGCATAAACTTGACGTCTCGCCAAACCGAACCTTGAAAAAATTCCCGCACAAATAAGGAATGTACGACCAAACTCGCCGATATATAATTATGTATATGGTGTATAGAAATACATAAATACCTTTTCAGCTTACAGTAAGCCTTTAATTAAAGATAGCAAGTGCTTTGTATTGTTATTGACGCTTGTCTATGAGGACGAGCAATCAACCTCGTGTATTAACACTTTTGGAACGTGTAGATTCCATTTTCGCTTCGTAACACAAAATTGTGTTCTGTACGTGCAATTACGCGAACGAATAGCGGAATTGTAATCAAACAAAGGAGAGCATGATTATTTAATGGCCTCCACTATAAACGGAACAAGAACCGACAAATAGAACAGTGAATAAACTTTATACAGGATATACCTCATCTAATATTCAGAGGTTCGAAGGGAAAACATTCCTCGTGAAAATTAGCAATTTTCGCGAACGATTCTCTCCTAAATCCTAAAGCAGCTTTGATCCTTTCAGCGCGCACAATGTTTTTCGTCGGATCGAAGTATTCTGTGTTTTTCCAACAATTCCACTTAGTTAATTGAAGAAACAGACACAACCATATTTATTAAACATCGCGGCACTCCAGAGGAAAAGTGAAGAAAACAATGAAATGTTGAAACGACATCAGTTGCTAATAATAAAAGGATATGTGTCTCATGTTAAAATGAAGGTCGATCGAACCAAATAAGTAGGATAGCGAACATATTTCCATCTTGATGAAAAACTAAAAACCAGCTTGGTTTATAGATTCATTTGTACACAAACATAGCATGATCAAGTTCGTATCTATGATTTGTGACGAGCGGATGTATGAAAGGTTTCCAAGTCCAATGTACAGAAATTATACATAAGTTATATTTTCACGGATGAAAGGAAATACGAACATCTTTGGAATTATACCACAACGCTTACAAAAAAATAGAACACCGAACACATCGCAATCACTTAAAAATCCGCAAACGCAAAGTGTGCATATCAAACAAGCGCGCTACCTTTGGAATTCCACCAGGACGGATTTCAGACACATGACACAGATCCAAGCAGTTTCCCACCTACAAAGAAAATAACGAACTATTACATCTTCTTCTACTGTTGACCTAAATAGCATGTTCTTCATATGTGAACAGCCGTATAGTATTCCGTTAAATATACTCGCGATAGGTCATTGACTGAAACCTTACCTTATCTTCGTCACACCAAGCAAGATAGAAACCGAACTCATCTACTCGGAAATTCAGATCTTGTACAGAATTTGACTCCTAAAATAATAACATAAGAAGGGACACATACTCAGAGACAGAAAGATAATGCGCTTGATGTTCATTTGGTCGGTAATTTTCGCTTCTTAGATCAACTTTCGCAAATCATGCGCCAGCACAAAGGATTCGCTTACTTGCAGGGACTATCAAGTACAACTTACTTCTTCCCATTTGGCGAAGAGAGTGCCAGAATGTAGAAGTTCTGGGACCGAAACATCCCAAGAAAAGCGCGAAGTCGCTGCCATTTTTTGGCCTCAGCTTTCAGTCATTCACACAGATAGATTTCATCTCCCCGACATGGTTGGTGGGACGATCAGGAATTTGCTCACACAGTGATCTAACCTACACATTCTCAGCTTGAACGATCAACGAATGCTCCAAGCTGGGCAAGGTTGGAAACAGCATCATTCCCGTACCAGACATCATAAAACAAACGAAAAACGAAATCATTGTAGCCGCCGAATCGCTTCCTTGCGTAGTTGCGTTACATCGACATTTGTTTGGTTTTCGGAAAATGCGCCAATCAAGTGAACGAAAACATGAAACCCGTCAATCATCATTTAGTGGAAGACGTTTCGCGCAGGTGTAACTACAGCTCAGTTCCGCTCAAAGAAAACACTTTGCATTTATTTAGAAACGAACACGGGAATGGTCGAACTCCTCGTATGTAAATATTCATAACGTCCACATCGAAGGGCAAATATACACGAAATTGTTCACACGACCATATTTCTCTGACTACGGAAAAATCATAAACGGTCACTCAAAACTTCTTACTATTTCATTTGATGGTTTGAGAGTAGGCGTTTGTGGGTTTGAGTAAAACTCACTTTCGTCAGTGAAATACATCATATGCGTTTGGAATGTTTATAATGAACAAGACGAAAATGATTGCGTTTTAATTTACAGTGTCATGTCGTGTTAAAGCCCCCTTGAGATTAAAATACAGGCTAAAACTCTGTTGTGGCAAATTGTATTCATTAATATTGTCTTGTATCGGTCACCTGAACAGTGTTTGCTTTTTTGACGGACGTATTTTGCAAATACATTTAGTTTCAAATGCAAATTTTTATTCAGAAACCATCATTTGCCCGGCACAACCGAACTTTTTTCCCTTTTCGGAACAAATGTACTCTGACTCAACTATATATATATTAAATATTATATACATAAAATATTTAACAGTCCGACAGCGACAGTATTTTTTTGTTTAGTGTTCCATATACACGGTATAAAAAAGAAGAAACAACCGCAACAACATTTAAAGATGTTACTTAACCCTGCATCGCTTATGGACTGAAATGGTGATATTCCAGGATTAAAGCTCTGATGATCGCGGCTGAAAAAAATTCTAATAGAGAAGAAAGAATATAGATAGAATATAAATCGTTTAGTCTATCATCCTATGAGAAGAAAGAATCGCCACCACGCGATCACTCACAGCGGGAGCGGTTGCAAAAAATTATAAACCGTACGTGTTGAAACTTTACTCCAAGAGACGCGTTAAATTCTTTCCGGTTTTAGTTTACACAGTCTCAGTCGGTTGTATCATTGACGAATATTAAATCGCAGCAGATGGTGAAAAACCAAGGCGAAGATATAGAGTGTGTGGTTTTACCACAGGTGGCAAGTCTATACAAAAATATACAATGCAGTTTGAAGAAGTCAACAAAACTCAAATTCGTTCAATTTATTCACGAAACAGAACAGAATTCATTAGAAATCGCCACGACAAAATCATACCAACCACCCGCACTCGCAGGGAAAACACCTATTGCTTTAAAACGCAATGACCTAAAACAAAATGAGATCAGTATAATAAAGTAGACCATTCTCTCAAGTTCCGCGTGCGTCCAAGCTTGACAGGCCACAGCCTTCGATATGAGAATTTTTTAACGAGCATCCGTGCGTGAACGTTGTAGAAAACGGCTTTAAAACTCAAGATAGCCGTCCTTGAAGCATTTACATCGAAGCCGACATTGAAAGTTTTGGCCCGTCAAGCTTATTACAGATTTAGAAATTGACATCACCAAACCGGTAATAGGAACTGAACTGAAGCTCTGAAGTCTTACAAGTTCCGCTATTCACTGATGACTCATGTGAATCATCTGTCGTGTATTTATACAAGCACTCTAAATCTTGTAATCTTTCTAATCTCCGAATATATGTCATTGGCTTTGACTATAATCGGGTTTGTATTTCAAGGCAGAGCAGACTCCGGGCCACGTTCGGCGCCAAAGATATCTGACTGACTGTGGAAAAAAAAACTGTGCTTGTGTACAGTGGACAGTTAGTTTGGTTTGATATTTCCTTGGTTAATTTTTCGTTTCTTTTTCCAGTTTTCTTTTCCTGTGTTGCAATATCAGGAAGGGGCATTTGGCGCCTCATTCATATAAGAAAGCCAAAACTTCCTGTAAAAATGTCTAACACCGCACACGACAAAATATGATATCTATGATGAAAAAAAAAAAAAAAAATCGGATCCAATAGCGAGCCACTGCGGACAAACGAACAGACGGATCATTCAAGCAAACAGATGGCAAATAAACACACACACATACAGATTGCATCGCATGAAAATTCGACTGAACCGAAATTTATGGCCGCACAAATTTACATGGCAAGCGCACCGCGGGGGACCAAGCCCCACTTGAGCTTACAAATACGGAAGAGGAAGAAAGAAAAAACAAAGACACGCAAAACAAACAAAAAAAAAAAAAAAAAAAAAAAAAAAAAAAAAAAAAAAGGCCAAACGAAACACATCACGAGCTCCAGAGTATGAACAACATGACTGCCTCGGAGTGTTCCCGGTACACTATTATTTATATCATTTTTATATCATTTATATTTGATAACACGTATACGACATCAAGTATAGGCCCCTGTATGTGACCTGACGTGCAGAGAATGATAATGATACTGACCTTCGCAGTTATGAACCACCTTTTTCGCAGTTGCAAGGATGACCCGGAAAAATCCGGGTTTCAAAGGACAATCGAACTGGGCCATGACGTTCGCAATACCGGTTCTACATACTCAGTCACATAATCGTTTATCGAACATAAACAAAAATGTATAAATCATTTGCGCCATACTAAAGAGCATACTAAAACTAACACTGCACCTTTTAAAATGTCGGCCCCGTTTTACACTAGAACAAATATATTTATCCGCATTCGAGGAATTTGTTTGCGGATTCATGAAAGCGTTTACAATAGTGTGAATTCCGGTGTCATTTTTAGTGAACCCAGCGGAATCAAAAATGGAAACTTTAAATCCGGATGTGTAAACGGGGACTTGAAGTGCTGTTAGCGTTATATACACTCTTAAGTTACCGCAGTCTCGCTTTAGTGTTCCGCTTTAAATTGCACTCCAATATAGTCATCAGCTAACCCAAGTACAACTTTGAAACTGTACATTTGGATAGGATCTTTCCGATATAACAACGTCAGCGAACTGGGCCTACGACGTTTAATGTCCGTAACCAAGGTCTCTCTTCCCATGAGCCTTTGGACGCAGCGCACATGAACCAATTCACCAACGAGTAGACTCTCGCGCCTGACCTCCAACACATCTTGGGAAAACACAAGGAACGCTAAAGCAACCAGGATGTTGGCAAGTAACCGCACAAACACACCCTACAGCGAGACAGCCAAAGGCGGCCGCACTCCACTCTCCCATTCACCGATGACGCAAGAAACACACCTGCGCGAGACTGGATCCTACATCCTACATCCTGGAGTGGTACGCCAACTATGCGACCTATCAGATTCCCGCAACAGGGCAAGAGGCCATTTCTTCGCCCTAAACATGAGCACGGCCATAGCTTGCGGGTCCCGCGAGCAACGGTCACTGACAAAGAAACGACAAAGAAACTCAACCATAACCACGTTCGCATGTGTACTTGGCAAAAGGCAATGTTCTGACCTCGCACTCGGCAAAACCCAAAGGTGACCTTGTTTGCCTCCGCCACGACAACTCTGTGGATTTAAATTGACTCTAATATATATCTGTGAAATAGTAAAAAAAGTAACTTCAAAAGAAACTCACTGAAAAACACATTTTTTGATCGCTTCACACGCCAGAAACTTTCGCACAAAGTGCTACCCAAATTTGGACGAAATTGGCTTGGATATACTTACTAATAAGAATTCCATGCGCAACAAATTTAAACTCACTTCAAATCAAAGTTAGTGGCGAATTGGCGCCCACGTAGGCTATTTGATAATTCATCCACATTTAGGGAAAATTGTTCTCCACTTTGTCTGTAATATTCTCGGTATCCATTCAAAAGAACAATTCCAATGTGTCTGTAAGACAACTTTCCTGCGTAAGGCTCTTTTTCCGAAGCTTCTTTCACACTGGAGAAAAGTTCGCTCATTAGACCCTCAACAACATTGCCTTTACTGAGCTGAATCTTCAGATGCCAGTAAAGGATTCGTGGCTCGAGATAGACCCGATTACTTTGTAACCGTTCCGCCATGTGTCGGGTCACAAAGTCAAGAGGGAAATCGACTTCAGTGTGGAATTTAGTGAAAGTGATACCGAATCCATCTTTTGCCGAAAGATGTGCTGTCATCTTGTCCAAAGTAGGCTGCACGCTTGAAAATTTCTTTTCGAGGTAAGAAACAAACGCTTTGTGGGCAAGTGTACTAAGCTTATCTGCACTACACATCTCGAGGGGCTCTGGGCTGTACGTCACGCTCTTCCGATTCCAGGAATCTCCGAAGGAGCAGGTGATCACTCTCAGCATGGGGAGAAGCCGTTGGATATTTGCATCGCTTTGGTACTTTGTGAGCAGGTGATCCAGTCTGTCCAGCGGTCTCTGGATGGAGCCTTCTGAGACTTTACTGTCCAGCAAACAGTACCAACAGACACTCAAAAGCCTGGTCAGGTAACCGGACACGTAACTCGGTCGTACCCCTCCCATGGATATCTGCTGTGCTTTTTGTAAAGCTTGAATCGTCCAAGACTCAGTCCCAAGCTTGCCCCCCACGACTTGGAGATCATGACAGATAACTGATTGAATTTCGGCAGTGATTCGAGACGAACTCTGCCGAACAATTTCTTTGTACTCTTTCTTCTTCTTGGCGTTGCATTTATGCCGAGGAAAGATGTTACAATCTCGAACAAAAAAGTGAGGAATTGCTTCCCTCTCGACTGCACCATAAATCTCATCCACAAATTCCTTTACGAAGTCCATGGGACCAACGTTTAACCAATACTCAGTGGGAAGAGTGTCCAGCTTCCACATCATCAGCGTTTTCACGTGGTAGCTACTCAGCAGATCTACGTCACTGAAAAGCTTCTTGAACACGCTTTTTACCAGCCCGTAGTACTGTCGCTGTTTTGGCAGCATTCGGTTAAAAACATCGATTTCTACAAACGAGAAGGAAAGGCGCCACTCATCCTGGGATGTTTGAGACGAGGGGTTTCCAGTTGGGACAATAAATACTGGCGTGTTCCTTGTGATCGACATCCGGGACAGCTTGTCGATCGAGTGCGACGGCCTGATGGTCCATCCATCTGCAACACCCGGCCAACCAGCAACCTTCAAACATGGTACAATGTCGTACTCGTTTAATGCACCCAAGCCACTAACCGATGGACTTAGATGCGGAGACTGGTCCCGACTGGTCTGGCTACGCTGCATGCCAAAATTACAGTAATCAGTCACATTTTCTTTGAATGCGTTTGGTTTTAACAGGTAATATCCACTGTCATCACAAATTTCGAATGTGCCTTCGAAAACTTTTTCTGTGACGCTATCGTTGTGGATACTCCTCACGAAATCTTCCGTAGCAAAGACTCGACCATAAGCATTATGATTTGGACTGTTTTTGTAATAAAGTTGTTGGCCTGCCTCTAGATTCACCACTGCTCCTTCCACCTGCGTTTTCGATGAGATAAACCTTCTTTACATTACTTATGTGTGACAAAACACGTACAATTTCTCAGCAACTGTCAAATAATAATGTTATAAAGGCAAAACACTATTATTGGTAAAATTGATTCTACGTCAGGTAAATAGTTGACTAATAGAATATTTCTTGGTTTGATTGTTGCACATAGGATCGTGGCCAAAAGAACGCACGAGCGACCATGAGTGACCACGAATGATCACAAGTTGACCACGAGTCGAAATAAATCCCTCATGTGACTCTGACGTCTATTTAATATATGCACTGTAATATCACCCGCATATCGGGTGACCATGAGTCTAAAAATTTCACTTCGATAATCACGGAACAGAGGACGGCTGGGAGAGCGCAGATTGTGACTTTCTCAGAAACTAACTAGTTACTTCCAAGAACTGAAAACCCAAAATAAATGTAACGAATTAACTTTGAACACAGACTGTGACTCTCTATAGGCGTTTTCGGTGTCATTTTGAACCGGTTGTCAAATCACACTTAGCCTCCTCCAGTGATGAAACAGGACCATTTTCTTTTTTATCACGCGAAATTAATTGCAAGGTGTAGCACTCCGTTCTACTAAAGACACCTACCGAAATGCACAAGCAAGAATATGTATTCTTTGTTGTTACTACTAAAGCACCGTGCGAAATGCACAAAACAAGAATTTGTATTCCTCGTTCTACTAAAAACACAATGTAAAATGCACAGGCAAGAATGCAGTGTATTCTCTGTTCTATAAAGACAGCTAGAGAAATGCACAAGCCCGAATTTCCAGCACATTATTCATGTACATAATTTAACTCAACGGCCCAAGATCTACATGCACTACAGTACCTCAAACATGTAGTCCACATCGGCTTTGCCTCCTACAGAAATGATTCGTGTTTGTCTTTCTACTCTACTTCCCGCTCTGCGCTCGATAATCCCTTTGATTGGTGTCATTTCTTGCCAAACATCATGGTGCATGATCCGAATGTTATAAACATTCATTTGCCAACTGTCTAGGCATTCTAGATACGTCTCACACAGTTCATCAAATGTTTCTATCACGGGTATTCCCGACATAGCAGATCCGGACGTACCCTGCGAGCACAACCTTCTTTACTCTCTCTACGAGCTCCATTTTCTCCGTTGAGCATGCGCGAGCCCTATGCGACCAAGCCTGTCGAAGCCTCGTTTCAAAGAACACCGTGGGCACAAAAACAGTCAGCAGTTTACCGAACTGCACATGCGGGGTAGCCCCGACTCGTATGACCGGTTTATTGAGACAAAGAAACTGGTTTGACTCATCCAAAAGTTTGGATAAACGGCTCACGCATGCTCAAAAAAGAAAGTCGAGGACGTTGGCAGAGTCTCCGACGTTTACCCGGAGGCTCTGCTAGCAGGGTAATCCGGACGTCTACATGTACGAGAAGCGAATTCCCACATAAGAACAGTGACCCCCTCGCACAGTTTGATTTTACTATGTCAGCGGTCGTCCCTCAAAACTGACAGAAGCCTCAAACGGTAAATAAACGTCACATCGGTGTGAAATAGCGTGTACAAAGAAAGGCGTAAAGTAGAAATATCTAAGTTCCTAAAGCGTTCTATTTGGAACGTGCATATAATACCTTTTTATAGGAAATTAACGCTTCGTGCTAAAATTGCGATTTAAATTAACGTGAATTGGAGGAAAAATTCCGGGGGAAGGGGTACTCTCGTACATAAGCCATATACTTATGTGCCGCCTCAAAGGCAACATCGTTTTCAAGCATTTCAGTCTGTAGTAGGGGATTGATTTTGTAATAATGAGGCAAACACAGACTCAGTATAAAGTATTTCACAATATTTCATCTGCACTGTAATAACCGATCGGTTCCCAAGCAGCAGAACGTTTAAAACAGCGGTCTCCATATTTTTGAATGCGCAAGATGTCCCCACTTCTCTTGTAATGTCCAGAGTGGTTAGTAAACGCTGTCCTTGCTTTATCCGCAAAAAGTCAGAAATTTTATTTTTTCGTTTTATTTTGATTTTCCTTTTAATTTATCAGTCCGCCCAAACAATGTATCTTATCCAGATAGGACGACCACGTACGCCCTCCTAGACTAAAAGTCTCGGATGTAAGAATAAAAACCATTTTCAATTAGTGTGCTGTGTCTATAAAGCTCGACTGAAACTACAATAAACATTTAACATATTACTAAAACTTTATCGGCCTTATTTGAGAAGTTTTTCGATTCTTAGCCTAAGAATTAGTGACAAGTCGGGTGTTGTTTTTTTAACTGGATATAAGGTCATTGAATTGACGGCTTGGTACTGACGATGTTCGTTATGCAGACTGCTACTATTAGATGTTTCGAGCTCTGGTATAAGTATAGTGTATTATCGCTGTAGTGTCTTGAAATTTAGAATTAAAAAATTGAAGCAATACAAAATTACTATTGGTGAAGAACCACACCGAACCCACGCACGGGCCAAAAATGTGTTTCTCGAGGCTGAAGACGGAAGTTTGAAAGGGAGCACAATTCGCGGCCATTTGGCGCCAAGAACATCTTTGCAAATCAATAAAATGGTATTACTAAAAAAGCAATTAAAACGGGTAATGAATAGTAAAGATGGCGTCACTGATAGGCACGCGCATGATATATTACAAAACGAACCTTTGAAGCGGAAAAATACGAAGAAAAAGTTTTCCTTTTCCACAACTGGAATTCCTATGTCATTTCCGACAAGTCCGTGAACAATTTTTTTCCCGGTTTCAAGTCTTTCAGGGCAGTTGAATTGTGCAATAAAAGATACTTGGACTCGCAGGACCGCTGACGCTATCGACTGCGTTTAATAAAGCCACGCCGCCACTAAACACAATGAACTCAACTAAGAATAGCTGACTGCCTCGGGCGAAATAGGCCTTGATATTTAATCAGATGATTCCACAGTTTTGGAGGTTAGATGACCTTGTACTTGCCAACCAAACAACTATAAGACTTCTTTCAGATCCAAGATTCGTTCGCCAGCCTTCAGGTAAGCCATTCCAGAAACTGGTCACCGAGGGTGGTGAAGGGCAATTTTGTGCTTTTGGTACCCGTTAAGTGCCAAACTGAATTTCAGTACGAAACGAATGTGCTTTGCTGTATGCTAGACTTTATGAGTTGCGTCAACGTCCGAACGTGTTTGACGCCAGTAACAAAAAACATGCCAACCCCCCGTCATCATGTTTGATTTTGATTGAATTTTCAGTCAGTTACGCAGCAACGTTTGGACTGTAACCGTTAAATCTATATTTACCATTATAAGTATTCAGTATTTCCTATGATTTCACTCTGTTGGTTTCAATTCTTTTGATACTTTTAATTGGGTTTCACATTTTAGCGCATGTGAGTCCGTCCCGGTGTAACTACCGCATGTACTACAACCAAAGGTCACTCAAGTTTGTTTCAAGCGAGCACTAAGAAGCCAATAAGGATCGCTTACACGAGCCTATTTCCACACTTGTATAAATTAAAGAACCCCTTTCCTAAGTATGTCGTTTTTTAAAGCGCTTTATAGGGAAGAAGCTCCATAAGCTCGTGTTTTGTTGATTTCGTTCTGCATCCACGGCATGCACCAGTAATTGAACAAGACACTTTATGATACTCGAGCCGTTTAGTCCATCACGACAACTTTGCCTAAACGTATTTGAAAAACTAGTTATAACAATGTCTTAAGAATGCTGGAACGTACCGGAAAAAGGGGTTCTCTCTGGGCAAATCTGACTAAAACGTCATAACGCGTCGTGTCAGAGTTTCATGACTAGTTTTACATGTTTTATTTTTGTCGCACGTAAATAGTACAGAGCGTGCTTTCAGGCTTATGAGTCGTCCCGAAACGTCGGTGGTTCTTTCAGTAAGCGAGCATGTACAGATCCGACAAGATGTTCAATGGATAATATTTTTTCCGTGTTGCTATCACCCATTCAACTTGCAAGACCGACATCGGTAAATGCACACCTCGGTCACCGTTGTAAGTGGTTTTCTGTGATAAATCAGTTAATTGTTCAACAGTAGCGCTCGAAACGTTAGCCAACAAGGTTTCTTCTTTTCAGCGTTCGGGATATCCAAATAATTGACGTGATCAAGTATTACATGGTATAAGATCAGTATGCACACAATAGTTGCATTGTTCTTCTGGCTGTATTATTAAACGGTAATAGCTAACCCTGCTTTTACACACTCAAATTTACACTGTTAATCAAAATGCATTCATCGAAAATGTTTTCACCGGACAGTAGGAGTTGGACGAGTCAATTTCTGTGCTGAGTCAAATTTGCCTTTGACAGTGAAACGTGTGTTAAGAAAGTCGACGTCTAGTTATGTCTGGGAGACTGATTGTTTTTTCTTAAACTTGGTCAGAAACTTTGCCAGTAACATTGTCAAAGTGCGATATTTTTCAGAACGATTTTCTGAAAGACGCCAGCGGGCTGTTATCGACGTCATCGACTGAAGTAATAACAATCAAATAATTAACCACCCATGGCTTGACTATTATGTAGAGCCAAAAGAAAGTGTGATGAAAGCATGTATCACTCATCAGTTGAATACATGCAAGCTAGTTTAACAATTGAGTAATAACTGTAGTTAACAACTTATTTACCTGAAGACAAGCAATCACCCGCTGGGGGTCCTTGAGAAAGGCGACTCAGTCTCAAGTGCCGGAAACCATAAAGAGACTCTGGGGAACCACTGAACTCCACGGTTTACGACCATGCGTTTTTCATCACGCGCGGTTTGCGGCAGCACTGCCACAAGAAACAAAATAGCCAAAGAAAACTTACTGTGCAACGCCTTAACTTACATCCAGAAATGGAACAGGTGGAACGGTCGATGGCAGAACTTGAGCTGGTTGTCATGAAGTAGTTTAAATGCAATAGGAAGAAAGCACTATTGTTTATGGATTACGTTGTGAACCGTGAAACAACACTGCTTCACTTGGACCGCAAAGCAACCGACTTGAAAGTGGTGTCACGTAATGTTGTATAGCCCTGTTTTTGTTTAATTTATTTGTGATCCTTTTTTTAAAGATTATTTGCTGTTTTCATTTGAATGGTCACACCTTTAGATTCATTTGACGCTTCAGGAGATGGGTGTGAACACTGCTATCAGAATGTACTCATCTAGAACTTTCGCTTTAGTGGGCACAATTCATGTTTTATTTTAGGAGTTGGAAGTGAAACACTAATACGTGTGCGCGTTGAGAGCTTTCATTTGAGTGGTCACACCTTGGTTGAATCAAATTCGCATTTGCCGGTGACAGGGTAAAAATGCAAATATTGAACATGAATTCCTTTCCGAATTTATCAACAGCTCAATGACGCCCACGACTACACGTTGGTTTTTCCTTCTGGTAACAACACTGACCTTGTATTGGCCCCAAGCTCTCGCGAAAAACAAATCAACGTCCAACCCACAGGGCATTGTCATCATGGACGAGTCCGAGATGCAACGCGGATGGTGCAGAACCCGACCGATGATGCAAACTGTTCGAGTGGAAGGTTGTCTCCCTTTGAAAGTTCTTAATAATTACTGCTATGGTCAATGCAACTCTCTCTACATACCCAACTCAAACAATGGGAAACCGCTGTTTGACATGTGTGCGGGCTGCCGACCCGCCAAAGTGCACTGGAAACGAGTGACCCTTAGATGCCCAGGCTCTCCGGTAAAGTTCAGGAAGCACAAATATGTTCATGCCAAGCGATGCCGCTGTACAACTGTGAGGCTCCTCTAGCAATCTGTGTTTTCTGTTCCCGGTTGTTCAAAGCTCAATGTTACGACACCAATTCTTTCTCTCGTAGTAGTGCAGAGTTTTGTTCAGTAACCAACCTAAAAACATGGCTGCCTAGAGCTCAAAGTTTATCAGGAAGTTGTACTCTAAGCGAGACCTTGCCATTCCTAGGCTTAAAGATACGTGACGACATAGTCTAGACCTAAACCAGCATTACGTGCTTTGAACATTACGGCCCACATCAATTTGACTTGGACTGTTTACGCGAGGTTCTATTAACCTGTATTCGTAGGTCGGGGAGAGTCAGGTACATGCATAAGAAGAGTGGCGAAACGAAGCTGCAAATTGACTCACAAGTTAATTTTCGAATGATGTTCGTGTTGGGGGTCTTGGATATCCTTCAACATCAGTTTTCTCTTCATGCCAAGTTCAGTCATCAGAGATATGTAACTGTTATATTTGCGTTATCTTGGGAGTGAAAGGGTTTATCCCGGATGATTATATACTTTTTAGTCATTTCTGAACAACGTGTTGCGTGTATTTGAACAACAACGACAACAAACAGCAGAATAAAGCGCCGTATAGCTGGGCCACCAGAAAGAACTCAGACAAAGAGTTCTTCCTACTTGTACATAAAAAAATATATATTTATTTTATGCCCAAAAAACGTGGAATAAACGCTGTCGAAAATGATACAAAGATGTGTAATAAGTTGTTACCGCGTGAGTCCTCTTTATTATACTGTAGTTAACACAAAAGTATCAACAAGAAGAGCTATCGACGCCTGTTTTCTGTTACGCGCTAATAATACGGCTGTATAGTAAAAGGAGTAATGTTTTCTCTACATTTTTATAACCCTCGATCACAATAAAATGCTTATATTATATAACACACCGGTTTGAACTGGTGACACACAGTACTCGTCACTAAAAAATAACGACATATGTAACTGCAATCGACGCAACGGCATCGAATTATTCGAGTCGCCGAGTTTTCACATATGTGTTTCTGATTAAATCCCATCTCAAAAGCTGTAAATACAAAATGCCGCAAATAGACTGAGATCAGCCATAACATGAGCATCACAATGATCATTCTGTAGCTGTGAGCTGTGAGCTGTGAGCTGTAGGCTGCAGGTGATCTAACTCAAACGTGTCTTCATGTAAACTGAGAAGTCTGGGCTAGATACTCTTGGGACAATTTGAACCCGCATCCGGGACATCTTCGTCCACAACCGCTGTGACGTCAGGGGTGAGGAACGCTCTTCTTGGTTTTGCACCTCTTCTGCTCACATCCTGCAAGAGAAGGACCACATTTAAACACGGACCGGACGTTTTGGCAATGACATTAGGAGGTTACTTACACGAGCAGGTGGACCGATGTACCCTCCTGAATATGAGCGCGTCATT
Organism: Plumapathes pennacea; assembly: GCA_964036295.1. NCBI lineage: Eukaryota > Metazoa > Cnidaria > Anthozoa > Antipatharia > Myriopathidae > Plumapathes > Plumapathes pennacea. The sequence goes on from OZ038470.1 coordinate 2,291,262, forward strand.
CCATAGTTCAGGGGGTCCCTATCAACATATCTGTCGTAACGGGACGGAAGGCCATAGTAAGGGTCAGGTCGAGCAAGTCCTTGGTCATAGGGCCTTGAAGTGTACCGTCCGGAGGACACCTAAAGGAAAGGGATCCTTGAGATTTTTTATTGTCCCGGGTTATTCGTGTGACGGTGTTATTGGGACAAAGTAATATTTTAAAACCAAATACACTAAAATACTTTCCTTTCGTTTGTTAAACGCAAAATTAATCTTTTTCGTATCAAATCAACGCTAATCTAGTTGAAAATACTTTAGAGTGGTTGTGTATTATAGAGCTTGTAGCTGGCGTATGCGTTTCCTAATAACCAAATTATAATGAAACAGAAATGGACTAAATAAAATCGATACACATATTCAATCGAATTTCTCTCCACAGCACCTTGGAACCAACACGGCATGTATGGCTCTTTACGGGAAACTGAATAAAGCCGGGTTAATCAAAGTTTTTCGATGAATCAGTTTAGCAGATGAATGGTTAACAGATTATTGGCGTGGTGTGTGTTTGTCCAGTTCTTACCTCCCTCAGCTGTTCTTGATAGCCTCTGATAGCAGCTTTCGCCTCAGATAGCTCTTGCTTCAATCGCTCTTTCAGCGCATGCGTCGCCTCTCTCTCGCTTCTTTCTACATTGAAGTCTTCTTCATAAGTACGCAACTGTGTTGGAAAATTAAGACCAAACCACTAAGCGCGTAAACATACACTTACAGAGTCAGCAATTGATCAAAAGCAATTTATTAATCGCTGACACAGACCTGAGAAGTCATAATAGTGTGATCACATGTCCGTATCACGTGTTCCTTACCTGAGCCCTGAGAAGTTGCACTTCTTCTGGAGGGACCGCTGACTCGGCGCTGTGCTGAGCTGTGTGCTGCTGGCTGACGACGAGCGCGAGACGCTGGTTTTCTGCATCAAGACTACAAATAAAAGAGAGAAAAAATGAAAAAATGTTAGTTAAAATAGGCCCAGCTTACTAAGGAGATTTTCCCTCCTTTCTCCTCTCTCTCCTCCTTTTGAATTTGGCCACGAACTTACGCGCGTGGGTGTGCGTGTGCGTGGGTGTGCGGGTTCGTGTACGGTACACGTGTCCGGCGACGCAGATGTAATGAGCACTACCATCAACATTGGTGTTCTCACCGGCCTAATAAGCTGTTCAGTCCTTCATATTTGTTTCCCAGAGAGGCCAACTCTTGAACCAGACTCTGTACTTTTTGCTCGAGCTTTCTGTTCTCCTTTACCAACTTTTCGTTTTCCACTCGCAAGGCACTCGCCTCGGTCTTTGACGCCATCTCAGCCCCAAGCTCTCTCTCTTTTGAATTCGGGTTGTCAAGATTTACGCGGAGTGGTCGCTTGACTGGCGGATCCCATTCGAGTTCGCTTTCAGAACTCTCTTGTCCCTGGAGGAAAATGAAAGTATCATTAACCAGGGATCAAGTCACGAACATAAAGCGGATGATCTAGGAAAAAGAATACTTCTCGTTCCTTATTGCCCACACAATCACAAGAAGAAAAGTACTGACCTCGCAAAACCGCGATTACTAAGCAAAAGGCGTTAAACAACTGAATATTCAGAATTTTTCTTCAAACTGATAGGGCTGAGTTTGTCTTTATATCACCAAGGTGGTCGTGCCGCACAACGTTTGTGTAGCTGACTTGCAATTCCAATTTGTCAACTCGATTCTCATCCGAAATACCCACATGTGAAGAACACAGCTGGTTTACAGAAACATGCCGTCTCTCACGTGGGTTTGACCCGGAAATTCCGTAATCAACAAACACGTCCCACAAGACTGAAGAGGGTCGAACTGCATGTTTCTTATTTTCGCTTTTTTAACTCGGAAATTTCACTGGAGTACATCGCCTAAATTACTACGTTTTTAAAAGTGCTTCAAGGTTTGTTCACATAGCTTTTGTACCAGCACTTTTCAGGTGCGAGCATCACGAGTTAGACAATATTGGATTACGTCAGCTGTGCGTTTAGATTACGGAGCATCCTCGTTCTCAGGCTCTGGTAGGGAAAAGAGCTTGGGAACGAGGATGATTACGGAGTTACTAGAACTAAAGTTCTATTAAATAAAGTTCATTTTTATCGAGAGTAGTGTATCCACACGAACGTTTAGTTAATGACGTTGAGTCGCGCTGGGATATACAGAAGGTGTCCTGTTCAACAGAACTTCCGCATAGCAATGTGTGTAAATAACGCAAAGCTTTATAACGCGTCAAAAAGCTTCCAAGTCGAATGCTTTTTAAAAAAATTTTCGTTTTGAGAAAATCGGGTCTATATAGACACTTGGTCATACAGATAAGACGCAGAGTGGACGTGACAAAATCGAGCAATGTGACTGAAAAGGTAAAGGTCAGAGAGCTTCAGCGTGATCCTGCTAAAGCGAGCTCCCTTGTTCTGAAACAAACATGACGAAATGATCGAAAACGCTTCACTGACTTGCTATTCAACTCGCATCTATTTATGGCCGTGACTTTTAACTTTTCTCCAGTTTGAACGCCTTTCTTGCTCAGAGAAAAAGCCTTGCCTATACTAAATCAATATTTAACCTTATATAGACCTGCTACACCCATTATTCTCCAATCAACAGCTTCACCATATATAGAAACGTGTGTTTGGCGGGAGTCTATTTTGATTGTGAGTTGGTTGTGCTTATTTACGGATATTGTATTCTCAGCGAGAAATGAAACCAGAAAGTGCTGTTGGCCCGAAAGAAGTCTAACGTCAAGTTAGAATGGCTGGAGCCCTGTCCAAAACGACAAGATCTATTACCCTATTTCTGACTAAAATGCTCCAAAACGAACCATTTGTATGTATGTATGTATATGTTGATGTACGGGTACATGCCGTTTTGCACAACACATCGTCATAGTGACTCTGCAGTTAGAACTCTCTGAACCGCTGGGGTTTGTTTGGTGGAGGAAGTTGATCATGCCCCGGTGATCATGTTGTCTTGTCCTTGCCTGTTGAAGATAATGTTCCCGCTTTTACTTTGCAAGTCAGCGGTCCCGGTCTCCGCGATCGTTCAGCTGTTCTGGGCTCCGGGCCCCGGGCAATTGAAAGTTTGAATTTCCGGTGATCAAATTCTCCGTAATTTCTCCGTTCCCTGGGGAAAATGCTGGTTGGACGGATTGGTCGATCAGCAAAACGTCGTCAGCGTTGCACTAAAACACGTGATCCTTCGTTCAGTTGCACCGGAAGGTGTATCACATTTAAAAATATTACTTACCTTCCTGCATAAATACCAAGCCCAAAATACATAAATAAGCAAAACAATAGAAGAATCTTCTCCCCTAGATATTTTTTTTTGACGGAAAGAGCCACCGTGAACAAACTACTTCGAAGGCCGACTGATGAATATGCACAGAGAATTATTTAAACATTTTAATCCGGTCACAGTTCAGTTGCGAATGTCGTGGCGCCATTTTCTTGTAAACAGTCACAAACGCACTAGCTGAGCACGCATGCCTATATCACTTACGTACCTCATGAGACAGCCCTGCATGGTGTATTCTTTGCTTTGAGTCAACCAAAGTCCGCAGTCTATCGCGTTCGCTTGTTAGGCCCTTCGATCCACGTCGTGTTTCTCGGAGGTCCAGTTTCAACCTCTCGCCATTCTCGACCTTTTGCAGTAACTTTTCTTTTTCTTCGACCAGTTTCTCGTACGCTTCCTTTAGTTGCGAGAGCCTTTGGACGTAACTTGAATCGTCGCCTGAATCGGACATAGCTTGCAACCAGTCAGTCAAATGGTTTGTTGTGCATTGATTCCCGCTTTTCGAAGGAGTCAAATTCTACGATATTGAAAGTGAAAGCATGGGAAAATTAGTAACGCCTATGGCAGGGATTCTCAGGAATACGAGCCTTTTGGTTTCTACGAAAAAGAAATACAAACAAAGAGCCTCTGGCAGTTTCGACATTAAATTAAACATCGATCGTCCTCGATGTAACGTTTTCTTATTGCTTCGAATGCAATTAACTCATAGAATATAGCAACATTGCTACAGAAACGGCAAGAAAAGGTCGTAACAGCTACTGTGAGAAACATACCTTGGGAGTACTGAGTATGCAACGCAGCAATCAAAGTAGATTTACATCTTTCGCAACGTTGGCAAAGACTAAAATAGCAATGACGTCCGGGGAATCCCCAACCACGAACGGATGCTTACACCAACACAGACCAATAAAACGGGACTGTCACTTCAAGAGACCATATGGAAACGGGAGTTACCAGGTTAATAGCCTGGAACTTGTGAAAATTTTCTTATAATTTGGAATATATAGCAATTGCATCGGGTTTCGTGTCCGTGGAATCTGGACTCGTGGATTTTGGACTCGTGGATTTTGGACCCTGTCCATTGGACCCATTCCAAACGAAAGCCTTGCCACCGGAAAGCAAGCAGAATATTTTGCATGCGGTTCGCCGGACAAAACATCCGAAAATATCTGCTGGCGGGGAAATTATAATTATTCAAATTTGTCTCCGGAAGCCACACAATTACACTAATTACTTCCACTTTCAATTAGTATTAATTACGTGACGGGATTCTCCCTTCTTGTTTCTTGTTTTGCTGTTTTTATGCTGTTTCCTGAGACCTATAGTAAGGACCAGCTGAAACTGCTGTGTCGAACAGGTGCAGCACCCTTACTCGTACTGGTCGATTTGTAACGACGATTTGCAACGCCGATTTGCTCCAAATTCACACAACGGTGTTGCAAGTTTTTGAATTGCTTTAAAAAGCTTGCAACGCGTTGCAGCACTGCAAACATCGTGAAAAATCGTTCGCAACATGCGGTGTTACACCTTAACGATTTTTAGCGCAACACTACCTTAAGAAACCAACGAAACAAAACCACAATCGGAACTGCAAGAATAGTGACTTTTGACCACAATTCTGAGAGCGGGGAAAAAAGCTTAAGTTTGGCCTGGGCCTGATCGACACCCTCAGCATGCACGCAACTTTGTTGTAAGTGTTCCAAAGTCCCCGCTACATCGTTTGCCTCGACATTAGTCTCAACGTTGTTTAAAGCCGATGTCGAGGCCGTTTGATAGCCCCTCTCAACATTGTTGAGACATGTTGAGACGAGTTTGAGTTAGTTTAAACTTTGTCTCAACATCGTCTTAACATTTCTTTTGTTCTCGAAATTTTGAGACCGTTTGACACGGCACGTTCTCAACATGTTGTTGAGACAAATGTTGAAACCGTTTGACAGAGGCTTAAAATAATCTAAAACACTTGCGGCACTCCTGCAAATATCGCAAGATGTTGCAAGTCAAACAAAATGTGGAAACACTGCACTATTGACAATTTCTAGTTGGGCTGTTGGGCTGTCGCATGAAAATAAATGCACTTGAAGATCTATAAAGTTGGTTACACTTACGCGAGGTTTTTAATAATAAAAGAAAGTTAACATCAGAACTTGAAAATGTTTTGCTACGTACCTGACCACTGCATCTATACTGTATTGAACCGAGACTTGCAACAACCGTACAAGCAAATACCGTTGGACACAAATTTGAAAGACTGGATACAAATTTGAAATAGAAGGCTTCCTCATGACGTAGTGGCCGTTAAATTCCGTTAAAAGTTTCTCAATTGCCTCTTTAAATCTATTGATGCTTCGAATAGATGTTTAAGATGTATATCTTTATCGGCTGACGATGACATTTGGAAAGTCCGTAAATTGTGCAGCAACACTGTTCAAATTTGACGGTCGTCGCTTTATTCAGCCAAAAAACGGAGAGCAATCGTTTGCATCAACAACCAACTGTCACTGCTCGCGCGGTCGCGTTCTTAAACACGAAGCAATTTTCGGTCACGCAACGCAACGCTATTGCGAGACAAGTTGCAAGATACAAAGTCCTCGTATGAAATTGTTCGTAGCAAGACAAGTTTCAAAGAAGGGGGCCATTACCCTCACGCGCAATTTCCTCTGAAACTTTTCTCGCCATGACTTGCGTTGCAAGTTGCAAGAAAAATTGCCCATTTCAATCCAGTGATAACAGTTTTCAAAACGTTACGGATGCAGTTCTGAAATGCAGAGAGGCAATCATAGTATTTGGCCATGTACTGGATAAAGCGTGTTCCAACTTGTAGAGAGAGTGGTCTAACGTGTAAAATACACTGACGGTGAATTGACCCAAGGAGTCGAGATTTCGATAAGTTTTGCGCGCGCTGTATTGTTCGCTTCATTTCGTCATTCTGACGCAATCAGTTGGTTTTGTGAGCAAACAGTTAACGGCCGTCCATGTAACGATGGCAGGTAAAATGGTATACATAGTGTCCGTATTCGTGGCATTTTGGCTCTGTCAAACTCCAGCACAAACGCACACACACTCACGACCAGAATACTCCAAATCGCTGTGTGTTGGAGCCATCGATTGCGCCGAATGCGTGAAGGAACCCACACCGTGCTTCTGGTGCGAAGACGACGAAACGTGTCGAGAATTACCTCGAAATGATTCCACGCAAAAAAGCTGTGTTAAACGGAACCGGAAGAGTTGCGATGCTCCAGGAAACAAAAGTATGCCAATCGTGACAATTGCAAGCGTTATCACAGTTTTGGTAATAATTGGAGGTGAGTTATTTTTCTTACTTCATCTTTTCTTTTTTATGTTCCAAGCCTGGTTTCGCGAGTGCCGTACGCACAAGCACAAGAGTTCTTATTACACGTTCAAGTTCTTATTACAGTTCTTAACACACGCTCGACACAAGCGCAAACACAAGGATCAGAATGTTTTCTTTTCCGTGTGTAGCCGCGCTTGTGCTTGTGTCGTTCGTTTTCGCGGACGCGTATCTCTTCTGCTTATGTGCTTGCATCGCTCGTGAAACATGAATCACATTTTAACGAGTCTCGTTTCTCGAGACTCGTTTCCCAGGAACAAGGAATGACCCGTTACGTCTGTGTTATCGGGCTTAAGTGCAAGCATAAGAGTTCTTTTCTCGTGTTGAAAGCAGGGCTCGACGTAAGCGCAAAGCACAGGAGTCACTTTTTTTTCTTTTTCCGTGTTCCTGTGCTTATTCTTGCGTCGCTCGTTTTCCGGGACGCTGATCTTTCGTCCGAGCAACACCCACGAAGTTTTAAAATTCTTAAAGGTGTTAGCATTTTTCTAAATTTAAACATATACTCACCCAGTGTGCCAAGAGTTACACAAGGATCGTCGCGGGAGTTAATACCTGAAGACTACAACCGAGTACCCTAATAATTTGCATACCGTATGAGCAAAACAGGAAGTTAAAAAGAAAGAGTGTTAGTACTTCATTGTATTGAAATTTATTTACATACACTTCAACCCTAATATATATATTGGAATACCTGGAATACCTAATAACCCCCCATCCCTTTCAATGTTATTGAACAGTTTTGTGGGCTTTAAAATATGTTTTACCAAATTTTAATCGCGGAGTAGGTCATATATACTCAGTTACTTCTTACCTTATGAGTGAAGCTTTGGTGGTATGTCATGCGCTGAATTCCAACCAACCGGATTTGGCGACCACATAATGGCCGTGGTTACACACGGCCCCTTTCCCGTGGGTTTTGGCACTTTTACCACGGGAAACATTTTTCGGTGTGTAACCGCAATTTCCCGAGCTAAATTTCCCGAGGGCATTCTCCATGGATACATCAGAAAGAACAAAAGGAAAGACCGTGACAGTTCCCGAGCAAGTTACCTAAGGTTTTCTGATTCCCACGGCAAATAGACCAATCCGCGAGCAGCGCGTGACAGTTCAGGAAATCGGTAAATCCTAAACAACTTCACGCCGGAGAGACATGCCTCAGTTTGCCACAAATTTAACTCTACAACTTATCCGAACTTACGGCTGGATTCCGCGCATCGCTGTGAATATCATTTCATAGATCTCATTGACCGTTTGGCTGGAATTTCTCCTCGCGAATTCTAAAACCGTGCTTGCTTTCTCAAGGAACTCAATCCCCGATCCCGGTGAAGCTCTGTACAACGGGTTCTTTTTTAACAGAGAAAGAAACGCCGGTGTTGAAGCAGTCGTGTTTTCTCGACTCTTTGTGGTTCGGATTTTGCCGTGGGAATTGTCGTTACAGTGTGACCGGCAGCATCTCGGGCACCGGAAATCCCAAGATAAAATTCCCGTGGTCAAATTACCCTCAGGATTTGCTAATACCACGGTGTGTGTAACCACAGTTAATGCCAACAAAATGTGCGTGACGTCACTCAATCGATGCGCGACCTATTCGCGCACACAATTTTTTGCAATGGCAAAAATGCTGATAAAAGGAAGTGGTCACAAGGTCAACTATGTGCTTTCCGCTATGCCGGCTATGAACATCTGGGTTTTGTTGAGTTTACAATGCTCTCTTACAGCCCAGGCCGAGAAAACCGCCAACTATATAATCCTGACAAAGATTTAACTATAACGACACCGGAAATCAGTCGGAAGCCTATCGCAAACCACCGTTTCATGTCGGGCAGTCGTGCAGTTGTCTCATTATCCATAACATTTGTCACCAGGCCTTGCACTATGCTGCTTGCACGGACAAATCTGGCAGCGATTTAAGAAGCCGGAGACGACAGCGGCGGACCGCGAGGCCTTGATGGAAGAACGGAGAATAAAATACCAAGCGGACAGGGCAGCGAGGGTTAACATATTCAACGAGAAATACGGGCTGGAGGAATAGATTTCTAAAATCAGTTCAGATATCTGATCAAGTTTATTTGGCACTTCGCGGTCGAGTTGTTTGGAATATTGCTAACTAAAAATAATCTTAAATTTTCAAGGTCGGTTTTTCCTAAAATAAGACGGGTATGTTATAAATTAACATGTTTGATTCAGATATCCCGAGGATTGGTCCGTGTTCTTCAAGTTATTCACGAATAACAAACTAGTGTAACTGCAAGTAAAACCTTAGCATGAGCATGTAAGCTTTTGGTATGTCGATCACACCTTTTGCCTACAGATAACCTCTAACTTTTTTTGATCCGCGCTGGCGAGATTTTGTTGACTTTGCTCTGGAATACTTGAATGTTGTCCACAAGGAGGCACTCAGCTTACACCATACTTTTACGCGCATAGAACAGATATATAATAAAGCTCAAGCAACTTTCCAACAAATAACACCAATCCATTGATTGAAACTTATCCTCGTCTCGTCGTCCTTTTCTTTATGCCAGTATAAGTGCATTGTTTGTGTGATTTGCTTACGTCTTTTAGATGTATCGCACATCAGTGGTATCTACCGCCTTGTCAGTATAAACTGATGGTGCATAATCCTGCGTATTCTCTACAAAGCTCATCGACAGCTCAATTCTTCGGCTCTTCACCTCCACCGTCAAATCGAACGTGACTCTGGCGCTTCGCCTGAACCGCGTCCGCTCTTTTTGTTACCTAGAAAAGCAAAAGAATCAAGATGGCGGCACTATAAACTCAGTCTGTAAACAGTTCGACACAACGCACACGCTTACAACAGAGTCAGAACAAAAAGAACAATACATGTGCTTTCAAGTTGTCCTGTATCTACGTGCCTTCACGTGTATTGGAGTTGTTTCGGTGCAAGCGGTTGTTAAAGTTGTTTCATTGTGAATCTAGTGGAGCACGCGCGCGTTTGTTGTCCTGTGTCTACGTGTATTGAAATTGTTTCATTGTGAATCTAGTGGAGCACGCGCGCGTTTGTTGTCCTATGGCTACGTGTATTGAAATTGTTTCATTGTGAATCTAGTAGAGCACGCGCGCGTCTGTTGTCCTGTGTCTACGTGCCTTCACGTACGAGCAGTTGTTAAAGTTGCTTCGTCGTGTCTCTAGTGGAGCGTGCGCGTTTTTTTGTCCTGTGTTTACCTTTACACGAAAAGCTATAAAGGCGACTGCACTCGTGCTCTTCGTACCTTTTCTGTTCCACGTTTCTTTTCTCTCTTCGCCTTGAACCGCGCCCCTCGGTCAGCGTTGATTTTCTTCCAGTAAATCTTCTCCTCGTCACCTGTGAGTTCACCACAGTGGAGGTTCAATGCAGGGCAAAAACCAGGATTCAAAGTTTTCAAAAATTAAAAATTGTAACTAAATGAGAACTCTCTAATACCTTGAAGTTGTTGGACTTCTAGACCGGCCTCGGGGGTTTTTCTAAAATTCTCTAAAACCGACGTACAATTCTCCGCTGTGTGAAAGCGGACAACTCCCTGCCAACGAACAGAAAAGAAAGTTATTGCAGCAAGCCAGCGGTTTTCGGCTTCGTAGTCATGCGCGAGAGAATAAAGTAAAGGAAAGGTAAAGAAGAGAATTTTACTTGAGGATTGTAAGACCAACACAAGTTGTGCACAAGAAAGACGGGGCTTGCACACGAGGCGAAATCTTTTCCTCTAGCTGATAGTAATGGTAACGAACGCTGAACAACGAAACTGAGATCGCAGAACGTATTTCCGCAGTGCCAAGGGAACTCTTCTACTAGAGTGCGCGCATACACGAAATCACACGAAATCCAAAAAGCCCCCACCTGATCAACAACAAGTTTAGTTTTTCAAGCACAATGCTACAAAGCTTTGTACACAAAAGCTGCTTGAAAACTAACACATGACAAACTCGTACGTACCTCAGCTGCGCCTTCTTCCATATCCACGTAGGCTACCGGAGCAAAGGAGGAGAATTTTTCCTGAGTGGGAGAGGGAGGGGAAAGACGAACAAAGTGAAACACTCCATCTTAGTTTGTACGACAACATTAAAAGGCCGATCCAGACCAACAACATACACCAGAAATCTGAGCTGTCAGCCTTTGAAAACCAACAGAAAGTCTACTGAAAAACTACTGAAAACCACTGAAAATCCACTGAAAAACCACTGAAAATCCACTGAAAATCCAATTAAAAACTACTGAAAATCCACTGAAAAACCACTGAAAAACCTTAGTAATCACCGGGAAAACCCCAGAAAAAAAAGCTGGAAAAAACCCAGAGAAAAACGGAAAAACCCTGGTAGGAGGAACGAAAAACGTCTGAAAAACCCGGGAAAAAACTTGAAAAGGAAAGTTGAAAAATAAATAGAAAAAAACAAACTGAAAAAACCTTGGAAAAACCCTGGAAAAAACTAAAAGGAGAAAAATTGCAGTTGGTCACTCTTGGGAGTGAAAGGGTTTTACAAAAGACAAGTTCTCTTTACTATATAAGATATATTTCTGGTGAGAAACTGAAGGAGAAAATCAAAGTTGGTCACTCTTGGGAGTGAAAGGGTTAATGTTGCTAGTGAAATCCTACCTTAAGTAAGAGCTATTGTACATTAGGTACATGAACTACTGTACATTACCCTGATATCTTTCTTGGTCAAGTTGGACGGTTGGTTCTCAAACTTAAGCAGTACTCCAGGTATAATAGCCAGCTCGCCCTTGGGCTTCACTTCACTTTTGATCTCCATCGTTTCACGCTCGGGCTTATTCTCGTCAGGTGCACGCAGCGGTTCCTTAGGTTGCGCTTCTTGCAGCTGTTTCTTCAGGTCCTGCATGGCTTGTCGCTGCAGCTTCTTGTATTCTTGCTTCAAATTCAACCATTCTAATCTGAGAAGTTCATGGCACAAACACAAGGTGTTGTGGTCAGTATTTTCGTTTGTCCTTGTGTAACATGTAGTAAAGCATTGGCGACCCCAAGCCAAGTTGAACCAAGTAGCCAAGCCAAGGTCAACAAAAGGTGCTTCATCAGCTTTTATTGAATGGTTTTCTTGGGACTTGGCTCGACTTGGGCCAGAGTACCGTTTGGCCACCCGCATACAAGTTGAGTGATTTTGCAAAATTGGCTGCCTTGAGTTGGTTTGACTTACAAGTTCAAGGAATTTACTAAACTAGTCAAACTCTTACTTACTTGGACATGACCCTGAGATAGGGCAAACGTGTTTCTTTCTTCTCCTTCTTCTTCCTCTTCCTCTTTTTGCTTTTCTTCTTGTTCTCCTCACCCTCCTTGCATTCAGTGTTCGATTCAGAGTCGGTTGCTCTGTGTTTTTTCCTCTGCATAGTTTCTTCCACTTTTTCATCGTTTTCAGGCTCTCTGGGCCTTTTCTTGCCATCCCCTTTACCTGCATCATGACTTCCGGCCTCATCATTAGGGTTTGCAACTGCTCCTTCCTTTGATTTCGGCCGCTTCTCACTTTCTTCCCAGTGCACAATTTTCTTTCTCTTTCTTGCTTCTGCTCCCTCATCTTGGTTGTCTTGTTTCTCTGTGTTTTCTCCTTTTATTTTAGCACAGTGTACAGTCCTTTGCCTGTCAATGCTGTCCACAGAATCTACAGATGACTCACTCGTTGTCTTTTTTCTTTTTCTCATTGTTTTGTGTTCGTTGTGTTTCGAGGAGTCCACTTCAGATTCACTGTGTGAATGTTTTCGTTTTCCTTTCTGTTTCTGCTCACAGCTCGCACTTGAGTTGTTCTCTGTATCCTGCTCAGCCTCTTTCTTGGACTTACTTCCTTTATCAAACATCTGACGAAGAGGAATGAGGGCAACTCAATGCAAAAACAACAACAACGAAACGGCTGACAGGCCGATTTGATTAATACACCAAAGCTGCTTTTATTGTTCTTCAGCTTTGTTTTTGGTTAATCTGTGGAAAACTTAATCATTATGTAACCCCTATGTACGTAGTGCACACGTATAAGTGAGTCGTATATGTATGTGGATAATTTCCTCTGGTGCGCTTGTAAGCCTTAAAAACTACAACTTTTTTCTTCTTTGATGCCGAAACATAAAACTTTGTGTACTTGTGTCTGTCATTGAAATTTATAAAATGCTTTGCTTTACTGCCAGCAAAGGTTTCATGCTAGTTGCTAGTTGCTAGTTGCTATTTGTGATAATAATAGTAACAATAATAATAATAATAATGATAATGATAATAATAATAATAATAATAATAATAATAATAATAATAATAATAATAATAATAATAATAATAAAAATAATAATAATAATAATAATAATAATAAATAATAATAATAATAATAATAATAATAATAATAAATAATAATAATAATAATAATAATAATAATAATAAATAATAATAATAATAATAATAATAATAATAATAATAATAATAATAAAGCGGTTTGTGGTTTGAAAGATTATGAGGTCAGCATCGGTCAGGTTCCTTCGTGTACCTGTCCCTTTAACTAAAGCCTGGTCTGGGTATACCTCAATGTATTAGATGTAGGCGAAGATAGCAACTTAATTCAGCAAGTTGGCTTCACGAAATCAGAAATATGCAAGATGTTCAAAAATTCCCCAGTATATATACCAACAAATGTATTGTTGCCAGAAGGGGTTGAAAATACTCACTCAAGGGCCTTTGCTCGACATTCACAAATAAATGGTGAACTACAAGAATGGATATAATCACAAGGAAGGACCATCCCAAAGTTGCACACTGTTCTGGGGTACCATGTTTCAACATGTTTCAATAGAAAAAGGAGACTTACATTTAGCAGTAAAGGGACTGTACTGCCCCCCAATCAATCAGGGGCAGTTTCCACCACCTTCAGATATTGTATCAACATAGCGTGTACAAAGCACAAAAGATCTAGATCTAACATTTTACTGCTGGAAAGCAATGTTGTGTATCTGGACCCCAGAGCAAATCCTACTGATGCTGAAATGCAACATATTACCGATAGAGGATTTAAAACTAGGCTAAAAATCAGAATAGCAGAGGCGACATAGCCAACTGAATAATTAATAAGTTATTAATAAATTATTTTAATTGATTAAAAAAATTAATGTGATTATCTATTTTTTATCAGTTGGCTATGTTGTCTGTTGTTAATTTGGTTGTATTTGATTAGTAAGAACTGAAAGTCTTTGCTTTTTGTACATCTCCATGGTAACCATTGTTCAAATACATCATGACATAAATAATTTCCATTTTGTGAGCTTTTGAGCGCTGTATCATCTTAGTTAAATCGCAAAAAGCAACTAGCAAATCGCAACTAGCAACTAGCAAATTGCAACTAGCAAATCGCAACTAGCACGTTAACTTCTCTCCTTTACTGCATTAGGTCCTTATCATGCTACAAAACATTTTAAACTACAATCTTGGACAAAGTTGTTGACCCTTTATCAGTTACACATACCTGTACAGCAGCTTTGGCTTGTCCCTCACTCTCAAACTCAATGAAAGCAAATCCCTTTGATTCACCTGTTTGTTTAAAGCGAGGTATGCTAGACAAGGAAGCAAGTCAACACAAGGATCAGTCACACTCACTGAGACAAAAAATAACTGGCACCCTCACCCATTCCTTCACTCACTCACACCAATCCACTCACCTCACATAGAGAATCTTGCCACATGGATTGAACACCTGCTTCAACCAATCATGATCAGCATATGGAGGCAACTTTTCCTGTGGATTTTAACACAACATCACATAATATGTTATCATTATCATGATATGTATAGTTGTGCAAGGAAAATATGTTAATTTGGTACTACTTCCATTGGTCAGCATCCCCTCTCTAATAATCAATTCCCCCTTTCACAAGATCAGTTCTTGAAAAGCCCCGTCTCTAATAACCAACCCCTCCCCCCTCCCCCTCCCTCTCGTTATTATAATTAAAAGTAGAGACATAAGAGAAAGGATATATGCTGTACATTATAGATGCTAGCTGATGTATTTTTTAAGTTTTTACATTATTTTTGTTGTCCTTTTTATAAGCCCCTGGGGGCTGCTTATCAATTTGAGCCTTTACAGTAGTGCTTGACATTAACAGTTCCCTGCTTTAACCAGCCAGGCAGCCCAAAAAATTCAAGGCCGGGCAACCAGAAATTATGAAACTAATTATTTTTTATTGCTTGAAGTCAATCTACAGTTCAAAGGGCAACCAAGCACTGATTTATGGTATCTAATTATGATGAATATTAATCACTGCACAAGTCTTGTTTTTCTTGTGCCCAGCTAACATGCTATACAAATTTACGCATTGAAATACAGTGTAATATTTACTTGAGAATAAGCCAGTTTTACAAAGGTTGCAAAAATTGCACTTGAAATGCAACATTAGATGTGCAGGTTTTCTGCATAAGTACCCTGTGTTCACAAGTTCCTTTATCCATACACCTTGGTGTTAATTAAAATAATGCATCGCATAGAGCTGTTTTTGCATAACTGTTGAAAGTAATCGTGTGATTGCTTTGGTTTTGCACTTGCTGCATTTTCCGATTGGTCTTAACATGTTTTGCAACATTCTTGACCAATCAAGAGCAAAACCAAAACCTTGATTGCAATATTCTCACGCAAAAAAGCAAGTGGCGATGGCGTGTTCTTGCACTACTGATTGGCTCGTAAAACTAATCGCAATTACTTGGTTTTGGTTTTGGTTTTGCTTGCACTTCTAATTGGTCAGATGTGTTTTTGCTGGCCTCATTGATTGGCTCTGTGATTGCTTTGGTTTTGGTTTTCGACAGTCATCCGAAAAGCGTTCTAACTTTGTATCAACCAATAATTACTTACCACATAAATAGTTTCTGCATCAACATTCTTGGGTTCTGGGAGAGATGCAGTACGCCTGACTTTCTTTTCATCTTTACTAACCTGGAAAAATAGAAAACCATACCAAGAAAAAGAAAGGAGGCGGAATCCCGTCAATCCCACCCGGAATCCCGACTTTATCCACCTGGGATCTCGGCTGGGATTATGGAACATCGGAATCCCACCCAGGATCTTATGCGGGATCCCGTCCCGCCATCCCACCCGGGGATCCCACCTGAGATCCTGTCCCACCATCCCACCTGGGATTCTGTCCCGCCATTAGATGATCTTGCCCCCAATTGTACCTGATGGAGCAATCTTCAGTGAAAAGAGGTGGACATATGCAATCAGTAAATTATTTAAAAACTTTTCTTGTGGCTAAATTTAGGCTGGTTTATTAAAACAGAATTGATCAATCAAAAAGCTTTAATTTATAATCTTCACATTGTTTCATAGTTGCATGTTCAGCAGCCATCTTGATTTCAATGCTACCTAATCTGTGAAAATCACTTGTGAAAGCTATTATCCTAAGTCAAACATACCAGAATGAGCTTGACATACAGTGTTTGAATAAATCACCTAATTGAGAAATAATTGTGCTAGGTTGTGGGGCCAGTCCTTTCCAGTGTAGATGAAAATTCAGTTGATTTATAAAGTGTACATGACATGTTCGAACATCAAAGCAGATCTTTCTACACTTACAGATATCAAAAGGCACAGCTTATTGGAGAAAAATAACTTTAAAACACCAGTGTTAAAAAAAATAATAAAACCTATGCACAGGAATGTAATGATTTGCTGGCCTTAACCATAATGTTTTGTGACAGCTGTACAACTTATGCAAAGAGGTGTATCGTAGGTTTTTTAGCACTGCTACATGTGGGAATGGAATAAGCAAATGAAATTATGTATAAAAAATTGTGATCTTCATAAATCTGAATTTTGTCAAGCTATTTCAATTTGAAGAGAATTTATATAAAGGAAAACAATCTACACCCCAGTAACCAGCCTTGTTTTCCTAACACTTTGAGTTAATAACTCTGCTTCAATTAAATAAAATTAACATTATTGAAATTGCACAAGAGTGCCATCTGAAACATGCCCTTTCTTGTAGTTAGTGGTAATTCTCTTTTGAAAGTAAAACTTTATGCTGTCAGCTCCAACTAATTTGTTAAAAATAAATAACAAAGTTACTGAAATGGAGGTTCGCATACATGTACTGTACCTCAAGCAAAGGAGATGTTTTCATGGCCTTCACCACAAGCTGAATATCTTCTGTCAACTGCTTCATTCGATTAAAGTTTGCAATGGTCTTTATTTCAACATCTGAGGAAATTAACCAAACACATAATAACAGTAACCTTGATCGCTGAATTTCTGTTGTGTAGATAAATGATTCCTGGCCAAGTAAATGGGCCATATTTGTAAGGTCTATTACCTCTGTTTCAAAATAAGGCTTAGTGCAAAATTTTTCTTACAGTTAATATCTATGAAAACTGCTTTTATTCACATGTTCATTTTCATGCCAAAAGAAATTCACACCAAAGAAAATGTTACAAGTTGTAAAGGTCACATTAAATAACATGTTTCTGCAGGAAATCCATTCTTTATGTCACATTAAAAAATACAATAATTGTAAATAAAAATTATTCTTATTACCAAATATTGTATTCAAATAACATAAAATAAAACAAAATGTGACATACATCCCTCACGGTCATCTAAGATTGTCTGCTTCATGAATCTGTCCTTCATCAAATTGGAGTCGCTGAAGTAGAACTCAATCTGTCAAGCATCAACATAACAGATCAGTTCTCAAAACTGCAAGAGTGATCAACTTCAATTTTCTCCTTCAGTTTCTCACTAGAAATACATTACACAGTAAGGAGAGCTTGGCTTTTGATAGATTGCTCAGATGGTAGATAATTAAACTATGAATTCTCACTATATCACTGATACATTTTCTTCTTAAAAGGTTGGGAGAATCTGCATTTTGAGCTTGGGAGTGAAAAAGTTAAGTGGACACCCTTTGGGATACTATAGCTGGTGTCAAATGTAACCCTACTGTAGCTACCTGTTCTTTGAGTAGAGCCACTATCCTCTTTGTCCGCTTCTTGTGCTTCTTGGTGTCTTGTGCACTTTTGTCCTTTTCTGTAAGGGCACCAGTACTGTGCTGGTCTTTAGATTCCTTGCTCATGGTGGAGACTAATTTAATGTTATGATCTCCCAGTACTGTCTGAAAAAACAATAAGGTGATGCTGTTAAGACCTAATACCAACTCCAGAACTCTCTCACAGTCTAGCTGCAGTATAGGCTCTGAAATCAAGAGCTCTATATAAAGGGTGTACTAATAACAGAATATACAGAACATCAATTCCCATTCATTGATTATCAATGTCAACAGACCAAAAGTCTGGGTGTGTGTTGCTGGGCATATGAGTGGACAATTTTCCAGCCATGTTACAGGCAAAAATTGCCAAAACAACAAAAAATTGTGTCCATTATAAACATGCAAACAAACTATTATTATATGTCATTTCTGCTATCAGTAGCTATCAGATGGGATTTGTAGCCTGCAAGCTTAAAAGTCTCCAGGGTTTGCCTGAGGTGGTATAGGGATGGGGGAGGGCAGGGAGGGTGGGGAATTTGTTGTCCATTAGTTTCCCATACTGCATATTTTTTGCACCATAAAATTACTTGGCTGTTGGACCTGGGGGTCCACTGGAGATGGGATATGCTTTGTTCTCTTTCTAACAAATGAGATAATGTATGTAATGTGAACATGACATGTGGAAGTCAACATGCAGACCCAGGGGGGAGGGGGAGAGAGGGTATTCAGGAATATTTGTCACAGGGAGATACCAATGAGGCCAAATTGCCAATTAGGCTAAAAACTAGACCCAGAACCAGCACGGGACGATATTAAACACAGTCGAAATATTAAGACAAATATAAAATCTGCTGCATAGTTGTACACGCAAATAAACTGGCTCGATCTGCGGCCTTAATGCGTTCTCTCTCTAAATCTAAGGTCTCATGCAGTGACTCAGTCTTCAACCTCAAACAACGTGCAAGCCCTAGAAAATAATCATGCGATAAAACAGCGCATCATTCAAACACTTCTGTACCTTTATGCAAGTCCCACACGTTATACAGGAAGCGAATTCCCACGTAAGGATGGTTACCCCCTCCCGCAGTCTGATTATATTATGTCAGCGGTCGCCCCACTGTATTAATAACTAAGCAAACGTGAAGCAGCCGTAATTTTTGCGTTGTTATGGTTTCTTTCTAGTTGCCGTTTTCTGTGTTCCTGTTAGGTAGAAGCGCTCCAAAATATAAATAAAAAAAGGATGATTTGTGAATGACTCGTCACCAGCTTCAGAGGTTCACCTTAGACCCTCGGGGGAATGGGGACCAGGAACCTCAGACCCTTGGGGGAATGGGAACCAGCAACCTCAGGCCCCTTGGGAGAATGGGGACCAGCAACATCAGACCCTTGGGGGAATGGGGACCAGCAACCTCAGGCACATTGGGAGAATGGGGACCAGCAACCTCAGGCACATTGGGAGAATGGGAACCAGCAACCTCTCAGACTCCTTGGGAGAATGGGGACCAGCAACTTCAGACCCTTGGGGGAATGGGGACGAGCAACCGAGTATTGATGGGACCCTCCCCTCCCCCGTCCGGGATATTTTTTCTCTGATTCACGTTGATTTTAGTTACATTTTATACTAAATTTACACGAAGCGCTACTTTTCGTGCTAATAGCTGTTTTATTTTGTCGGAAAATAACTATTTGGGAGTTGGCTATTAAACTTGTGTGGTATATACTAAAACAATTATTCGCCTCAGAGTCGGTGAATAGCGGTGGATATGTACCTCGCCGAAACGGCTCGGCAAATATCCACCGCTATTCACCTCCACTTCGGCGAATAATTCTTAACTGCACTTCTGTCAGTCAGTTATTACTGTTGAGGGGCGACCGCTGACATAACATAATCAGACTGCGGGAGGGGGTAACCATCCTTACGTGGGAATTCGCTTCCCACGTTATACACTGTTGCCTGCATCAATCTCGTACCCAGACTTTACCAAGGTTGGCCGGAAAACCGCGGAAAACGTACGCGCATGCGTTGGTTTTGAATTTCGTACGTAGCTTCAATATTGACATGAGGTTGAGCATGAGTTTTGTATGGTGGCTAAGGAAGGTCGGGATCCTACTAAGGAAGGTCGGGATCCTACTAAGGAAGGTCGGGATCCTGCTAAGGAAGGTCGGGATCCTACTAAGGATGGGATCCTACTAAGGCAGGTCGGGATCCTACTAAGGAAGGTCGGGATCCTACTAAGGAAGGTCGGGATCCTGCTAAGGAAGGTCGGGATCCTGCTAAGGAAGGTCGGGATCCTACTAAGGAAGGTCGGGATCCTACTAAGGATGGGATCCTGCTAAGGAAGGTCGGGATCCTGCTAAGGAAGGTCGGGATCCTGCTAAGGAAGGTCGGGATCCTGCTAAGGAAGGCCGGGATCCTACTAAGGAAGGTCAGGATCCTGCTAAGGATGGGATCCTACTAAGGAAGGTCGGGATCCTACTAAGGAGGGTCGGGATCCTGCTAAGGAAGGTCGGGATCCTGCTAAGGAAGGTTGGGATCCTACTAAGGAAGGTCGGGATCCTGCTAAGGATGGGATCCTACTAAGGCAGGTCGGGATCCTACTAAGGAAGGTCGGGATCCTACTAAGGAAGGTCAGGATCCTGCTAAGGAAGGTTGGGATCCTACTAAGGAAGGTCGGGATCCTGCTAAGGATGGGATCCTACTAAGGAAGGTCGGGATCCTACTAAGGAAGGTCGGGATCCTGCTAAGGAAGGTCGGGATCCTACTAAGGAAGGTCGGGATCCTGCTAAGGATGGGATCCTACTAAGGCAGGTCGGGATCCTACTAAGGAAGGTCGGGATCCTGCTAAGGAAGGTCGGGATCCTGCTAAGGAAGGTCGGGATCCTACTAAGGAAGGTCGGGATCCTGCTAAGGATGGGATCCTACTAAGGAAGGTCGGGATCCTACTAAGGAAGGTCGGGATCCTGCTAAGGAAGGTCGGGATCCTACTAAGGAAGGTCGGGATCCTACTAAGGATGGTCGGGATCCTGCTAAGGATGGGATCCTACTAAGGCAGGTCGGGATCCTACTAAGGAAGGTCGGGATCCTACTAAGGATGGGATCCTACTAAGGCAGGTCGGGATCCTACTAAGGAAGGTCGGGATCCTACTAAGGAAGGTCGGGATCCTGCTAAGGCAGGTCGGGATCCTACTAAGGAAGGTCGGGATCCTACTAAGGATGGGATCCTGCTAAGGCAGGTCGGGATCCTGCTAAGGAAGGTCGGGATCCTACTAAGGAAGGTCGGGATCCTACTAAGGAAGGTCGGGATCCTACTAAGGAAGGTCGGGATCCTGCTAAGGAAGGTCGGGATCCTACTAAGGATGGGATCCTGTTAAGGAAGGTCGGGATCCTGCTAAGGAAGGTCGGGATCCTACTAAGGAAGGTCGGGATCCTGCTAAGGAAGGTCGGGATCCTACTAAGGAAGGTCGGGATCCTGCTAAGGAAGGTCGGGATCCTGCTAAGGAAGGTCGGGATCCTGCTAAGGAAGGTCGGGATCCTACTAAGGAAGGTCGGGATCCTACTAAGGATGGGATCCTACTAAGGCAGGTCGGGATCCTACTAAGGAAGGTCGGGATCCTACTAAGGATGGGATCCTACTAAGGCAGGTCGGGATCCTACTAAGGAAGGTCGGGATCCTACTAAGGATGGGATCCTACTAAGGCAGGTCGGGATCCTACTAAGGAAGGTCGGGATCCTACTAAGGAAGGTCGGGATCCTGCTAAGGAAGGTCGGGATCCTGCTAAGGAAGGTCGGGATCCTACTAAGGATGGGATCCTGCTAAGGAAGGTCGGGATCCTACTAAGGAAGGTCGGGATCCTACTAAGGAAGGTCGGGATCCTGCTAAGGAAGGTCGGGATCCTGCTAAGGAAGGTTGGGATCCTACTAAGGATGGGGTCCTGCTAAGGAAGGTCGGGATCCTACTAAGGAAGGTCGGGATCCTACTAAGGAAGGTCGGGATCCTACTAAGGAAGGTCGGGATCCAGCTAAGGAAGGTCGGGATCCTACTAAGGATGGGATCCTGCTAAGGCAGGTCGGGATCCTGCTAAGGAAGGTCGGGATCCTACTAAGGATGGGATCCTACTAAGGAAGGTCAGGATCCTGCTAAGGAAGGTCGGGATCCTGCTAAGGATGGTCGGGATCCTGCTAAGGATGGTGAGGATCCTGCTAAGGAACAGTGCAATAAATTGTATCATTTATCGCATGATAAATAGGGGTCAAAAAATTGTGGTTTGTAAATGGCCCTTCGGAGCCACCGTAGTTTTGTCAACGGTTTTTGCAGAAGTAAAAATCTTATAAGCACTAAAATGCATAATTTCGGCTTACCTTGTTCAGCTACCAAACCACACCCTCCCCCCCCCCCCCCCCACCACCACATGGCCCAACGGGATTTGACCGAGTGGGTTCCAGACCATTTTCTCCGACGTTCTTGAACGCTGCTCGGGGGGCGGGGTGCTCCCATATATGAACTATGCTGTTTTCATGCAGGAGTAAGAATGGGGCAGGGAAAAAGCTGCAGAGGGGGAGTGGGTGCAGAAAAACATCCACGGGTGGGAGCGAAATTCCACACCTGACAAATAAATTGCGCAGCTGCACACAATCAGGTGTGAAGGGACATGGCCATGAATATTGCGGGATCAGTATAATGGCGGGAATAGTCATTTAAAGGACACCTTGGTTATAAAAGTTCTTTCCAGTCCCCTGCATAAAATGTACGAAAATGCAAGTCTAAAAATAGCCTGGCCTCTGAGTATGACTGTTATGAAATGCTGAACAGAAACCAGCATTGCAATTAGGCACCAGCCACCTGCATTCAATGCTTTATTCACTATCATCATTGGAGCATCTTTGATCACCATCATTTTTATTTTAGTATCATTTACCTTCATGCACTAAACATTTTATCATCTTTCACAATCGATCATTTTTACCTGGGCTAGGGGTTTACATCTGACAATAATATATATCTTTAAATATATACATGTAAACTGCCACTATTTGCAAGAATTTAGATACAGTATAACAGAATTAAGTCAATATTCCAATTTATATTATATCTAAAAGAAACCCTGAAGATAACATTTTTTCTGAAAACATGAAAAACGAAGCAACAAGAAATATTCATCTGGGTGATCATCACAGCTGTTTTCAGATAAAAATAGAAAGTAATCGTGTGATTGCTTACATTGGTTTTGCATTTGCTATGCTTTCTGACAATTTGGTCAAAAACAAGTTCACTGTGCAGCAGCATTCTTAGCCAATCAAGAGCAAAAACAAAACTTCTTTATGACATTCTCACATAAAAAAGAAAGTCACCATGACATGTTCTTACACTGCTGATTGTAATTTTCTTTAATGGAAAACTGAACACTATTACTTGGCTAATAACATGCATACAATAATTTCTGCATTCTGATTGGCTGAGCACACGTCAATTTATCCCAAACAGTGCAAAAATGTGAAATTAACAGTGCAGAAAATGTGAAATTTGAAATTAAAAATTGCCGAGAGCTGACACACGTAATTTTGAAGCCAAACAAAACAAAAGGGCATGTTTTCATTCCTCAGGACGTTTCCAATTCTGTTTGCGAGAAAACAAAGTTCTTGAGAGACACTTGTGAGTTGTAACAAAATTGAACAAAATTGTGCGACGTAAAATATTGTATGCATGTTATTAACAAGTAATCACATGATTTCTCATGCAATTTTGGAATAAATAACCACAAGTAAATTTTTCAAAGACCGCAAACTGCACTCGTGCAATTTTGTGGTCTTTAAAAAATTTACTCGTGTTAATTTATTCCAAATTGCACCCAAAATCATGCAATTACATACACTAATAAATTCTGATTGGTTGAAAAACATGCTTCAGCCTCTGTAATTGCTATGGCTTTTACTGTGATTCAAATACAACTCTATAATAATTTGCAATAATAAATCCTGGTTTATACATTTTATAAGTTTGCTGATAATGTATGACATCCATGAATATATTCTAACAGTTACTGCACACCTAGAGGATGTGCCTGGACAGTGTCTTTTTTATCTTCTGGCTGGCTGATTGACTGATGCACAGACACCACTGTATTTCCATTCTTGCATGTAGCTCCTTAAATAAAAGGGGGTCATTGCATCAAGGCACAACCATGAAACATCAAAACATACATTTTTAACAAACACAAAACTGACCCTAAATTTTCTCACTAGGTGTTGCTATTAGAACTACAGCAAACAGCTTTTGTACATGATACTAAAACTACATTGTTTATGTACAAATGTCATATCTGGTACAGATGCGGAGATGACCAATCACCGGCCTCAAGGATCTCCTAATAATAATCTTTATTGAAAAGATGTCATTCTGAAACAAGAAACAACACTCCAATCGTATTCAGGCTTCATACAATCTTTGAACAACGATGGAACTAAGAAGCCAAGTACTAAGTGAGAAGTGAACCGAACACAATCATGAAACAAACGAATATAAATCACTGGTACCTGAAGGGTGAATCCTTGCGTGGTAAAATCCTTAATTTCCTTGACAAGAACTAAATCCTGAACGATAAAACCTCACAAAGAAAAACGCTGCTCTCTCTGCAAAAAAGTGTAAACATAGGTGATGACAACAACATCCCGCGCGTGGGCAGTGGCGACAACAAAGAAAAACATGGCACTGAAACGAATGCAACGAGCATTCCGAAATATCTAGCAATGGTGAGCTTAGTTGATCTGGCCAATAGCAATACTGAACTGCAATAGACGAAGGAACCAAACTGAATTACCATGGACGAAGGTAATCAATTATTGCTCAATACTCGATCATTCAAAAACGTCAAAATGCAATGTCAGAATCTGTTCACAACACTATACAAGATTGGCCCTATAACAATGTCAAATTAAAAATTGATGCCCCACTTTGTAATATTGTTCCTTACCAGGAAGTATGGAGCCAGCTTTTTTCCAGCACACAAGCCTAGTGCAAATTCTGGGATCTGCCCATCTAGCCTTGACAAAAAATGAAGAATACATTATTAATTATCAGAAATAGAAATCTTAGGAACTAAATTTAACTTTGAAAAAATAGTAACTTGGGCAGCGACTGATCACACGAAGTGGATAACTTGGCAGGTCTGTCCTACATATCAGTGATTTAATTATTCTACTAACAATGTGATCTTGTAGTGATTTTTATTTTGTCTATACCATCATATATATCATCACCAACCTGATACAAAACTCCAGGAAAGTAGGAAGTCACTGCAGCCGTATGCTCAGGAAAGAACTGCTTGAAAAACTCTAAAATCTGTGGAATAAAATGATGCACTAGTCAAGTGGATTTTATGGGTACATTGGTATTCAACAAACTATGTGGGGTACTTGCAAAGACCTCAACAGAGATTTAAGAACCCATAGGTTACCACCCTTCTCAGCATGCATTAACAATCTATTAGAGCTCCATTAATCCTCAGCAAACAGGCCTGCTAACTCTGAAAGTAACTTAGTTCACAACTCAACCCCCCTTGGGCCATGCCCAATTCTGCCTGGCCCCAAAGCATGCTAAAGATGTAAATGATGGGTGTATGGCAGCTTAAAATTTGGACTTACTGTACCTTCTTTCCATCAGTTCCTTTCTTTTAACCATCATCTGAAGGGCAAGGCCAACACAGCTTTCAGCACCATCTCTGTTAAATAGAAATTCTCTCTTTTGGGAACTTGTCCCTTATTTATTTATTTATTTATTCCTTCAATTTGTTTAATTTATGCAATTTGTTTAATTTATGCAATTTGTTTAATTTATTCAATTTATTTTATTTATTAATAAATTCATTTATTCATTGTATGAATAAATGAATAATTAAATTAATGCATACATGAATGAATAAATCAATTCTGAATAAATCAATTTTGATTGGCCCCATGGAACTATGGGTGTATGGTATTTTAAATTTGGACTTAATTAGATCAATTCATTCACTTATACATTACTTAATCATTCATTTATTCATTATTTAATCATTCATTTATTCTTTTGTTCATTTCTTTACTTATTTTCTTTATTCCTTTATTTATACATAAAATAATAATAATAAATAAATAAATAAATAAACAAAATAAATAAATAAATAAAATAAATAAATAATAATTTTATTGTATTCATTATTATGGCGCCATGGTTAGGGTTAGTAGTGTTAGAGTCAGGGTTACGGTTAGTTAGGGTTACGGTTATGGGTTATGGGTTAGGAATGGGGCATCCTGTTGGGGAAGGGGGCCTGGGATGGTGGAAGTACACCAAGGGAGGTGACGGTTGCACAACCACGTTCACGGTCATCCCAGGCCCCCTCTCCCACCCCTCCCCTCAAATCCCATCCCCCCCAAATCCCCTGTACAACCCAGTCCCTATCCACCTACCCTCCAACCAACAGCCAGCCCCACTGAAGGAGGAAGAATGCAGATGAATATCAGCGAGGAGATAGACAGGAAGAGAGTCAAAACAGGGCCCTGAGGGGGCCGTGGGTGCATTGCCTCCCCTCTGATGAGTTGTAGGAGTAAGATGAGAGAGTTAGGGCTAGAATGGGGAGAATTGGCCAAAGCAGTGGTACGCATAACAACCCTCTCAATGAGTTAAATGGGTGGACCACCCCT
This sequence comes from Plumapathes pennacea, assembly GCA_964036295.1. Lineage (NCBI taxonomy): Eukaryota > Metazoa > Cnidaria > Anthozoa > Antipatharia > Myriopathidae > Plumapathes > Plumapathes pennacea. Next base: position 2,317,545 of record OZ038470.1, read on the forward strand.
CGGCGACGAGATCTGGAGCTGCAAGTAGTCCTTTGTAGAGGATGGCACCCTCCATCCGGAGTACATGCAAATGCGACTTGGCGGCAGAGACCCGCCCGTACAGAGGTGCCATCAATGTCGTTGAGGTCTATGTTGCCTGTAAGCCGACCAGTCTCGAGTCACCTGCCCATTCTTCTCATTTTGAGGATTGAAATGCGTACCATTGCTTTGGCCAATTCTCCCCATTCTAGTCCTAACTCTCTCACCTAACTCCTACAGCTCACCAGAGGGAAAACAATGTACCCATGGTCTCCTTAGAGTCCTGTTTCAAATCTCTTCCTGCCTACCCCTTCGCTAACATTCACCTGCACCCTTCCTCCTTCAGCAGAGTTGACTGATGGTCATCATCAGGTTGGTGGGAAGGCACACAATGATCATACAGGGGACGAGGGACTTGAGGGGACATAGAAGAACATATAGTTAGAAAGAGAACAATGGATGATGATATTGGAAGAGAGCCTGGAACAGTATGCTGGAGGAATGTCCACAACGGTCAGCCTGAAACAGTCTGCAGGAAGTCAGCCTAGAAGAGTCGGTCTGCAACAGTCTGGAGGAAGTCAGCCTGGAACAGTCTGCAGCAGCTGGAGGAGAACATCAGGCTATAGTTGGGAGAAAAGGAAACATAGGGTAAGACACAGCATAAAATAATATTGTTATGTATGAAAACTGAGCATTGGTACTTACAAAAATAGAATAAAATAGGGGAGAATTATATTATGTATTTTTATGCAGTGTTGTATCCAGAATTTCAAAATTTAGGGGTCCAAGTAGGACTGCGTAAATCGGGCTTTACCGAGGCGCCATCAGTGGTGAAGGATCAGCGTTGGTTTTCTGCTTAGCGGGTCGCATTCCGAAGAGTTGCTTGTCAATTACTTTTTCTTTACTTGCTGGAGTTTTTTGCGTCCAAATTGAGATTTGTGCATCCCAGGACGCAATGACGCGCTCTGGATACAACACTGTTTATGCTTTCCATGATAAAGCACAACAACATTGATAGAGAAAAAAAAACCTAAATTAGGTGACCTTAACTCCAGAAGATAAAATACATGTTATACACATCATGCTACAGTATACTTAGAACCTACACATGAACAAGTTTATCAAATAGTTCATCTGAATCGGAAAAGTTTCAATCACCAGAAAAAAATTACAAAATTATAAAAAACATTCAATTTTGAATTTCAAGGAGTTCAGACTTCCACGGCAGTGAATTGCAAGAAAACTGCTTGCCCGGTGTCGGGCATATTTATCAAAGACCATGATATTCCAGCCTGGGCTGCATCTAAACTAAATACGTGCATAAAGAAAACTATGCCATTCTTCTTTTGGTTGAGTTTCAATTTGAATAAATCTAAGTGAAATCTGATACACTTGTTGACATATACTTATGGTTATGGTCAATCGTATTCACTTTTGAATTATTCTTCTTCCAGTTGTGCACAGTTCTTTATTTATTTATTTATTTGTTTGCTTTTTTGTTTTTTGTTTTTTGTTTTTTTTTTTTGTTTTTTTTTTGTTTTTTTTTTTGCTGGCAAAAATTAAGCAAAGCAAAGCAAATATAATCAAATGATAGAAATGTATTTCAACAAGTTTGAGTCACTCCGGCTGTCACGGGTTTGTAAACTTTGACCTACGCTTCTCAAACAACCGAGAATTTACCAAAACCTCGGTACATTTTGCAACAACTTCGATGATTAGCTGTTTTTGAACTGCGTTATTACAACACACCCTGCTGTTACAGACCAGGAGCTAATTCAACAAAACTTTTACAAGTGTATTTTACAGTACAAGTTGGGTCAATTTCCCCACACGTTAAAACACACTTTAATTCGATACCATAACCAAGTCAGTTCCAGTTATACAATTGAGACCCGTATCTGTAATGTTTTGCAAATTTTTGTCCGATTGGAGTCCGTTTAGTGGTGTTTGAATAATGGTCCAGCTTGTAAAATACACGTGTAAAATGTTTATTGAATTGGCCCCAGAATATGAAAAACTCGAAAGACGCAGTAAGTATTAACTTGAGTGTACAAGGGAAAAACGAGTGACGGCCAAACAAACACGAGGTGTGATCAAAGTGACAAATGCGTTTTGCATAAATGACAACGGAAGGAAACTTGAGCGCGTACATGGTCTGAGAGAGAGTTAAGTTACGGGGAGAAGCGACAAACAAGGACGACAAAACCCAAAACTAAATTACCTGTAAGGAAGCTAGCTTCGTTTATGGAGGCGGACACTTTGGAGGCGAATTTCTTTCGAGGTGAATGCCCAAGCTGAGGGGAGTTCGGAGAGCAGAGTTATTTGGGATTGTGAATGTTTCTTTCTTGCTGGAGAGGGATCTTTGGAAGGCATCCCGAGCTTGAGGAATCGTGAAAATCTTGTGGGAGCAACAGCGAACACCCCGTTGCGAGCGAACTCTCCAAAACGAAATGACCACGAGGCTAGGTTGCTCAGCTTCGCGCCTTTTACCCATGATGCCATTTCTCGGTTCCCTTGACATGCGCAGACGTTCATCAGCTTTGTCGGGGTGAGGATGGAGGGGGGTGGGGGTGGGGATGGGGTTGGGAGTGGGGGTGGGATGGGGGTGTGAGAGTGGAGGCTTCAAATTAGTGCATTGTCCTGTTAATAATGTTGTACAATGTCTTTATTGATGGTCACGAACTTTGTGAATCGCGGAGCTAATCTTTAATGCTTCCGCGTTTCTTCTGCAAAAAAGAAAGGGATCATATTGCGAGAACAGTCACGTGGTTGCCGCCCGCATTGGAAGGTTAATAAATTGTGTCAGAACTTAACTTTTAATCGTGATGGCAAGCGGTAGGTACGACCACTACGACTACTTGTATAAAATAGTGTTGATTGGCGACTCTGGCGTCGGCAAGTCGTCGCTTCTGAGCCGTTTTACGAGGAATGAGTTCGACTTGGAATCAAAGTCCACCATCGGGGTGGAATTCGCGACTCGCAGCATAAAGGTCGATGGGAAGGTGATAAAGGCGCAGGTTTGTGATATTGTAGCGCATGTTTCATGTGGATATTGGTTCTTAGTGCGTTTACTTCGTCACTGCACTACAAAGTGCAATATATTATATAAACTCTCTTCTGCCAGCTGTACCAGCTGTCACTGAGGGATCGAGTTTCGTCATTGTTTCAGTTTCGCTTTTGGTCAGTGGGACAAAAAAGGAGAACATATATGATTGGGGTGTTATCATAGCAAATTGTAATTCAGCACTATGAGTGTCCCGCCATTCAGAAGAAAATTCTATCTATGTAACGGAATGTGCATTATTTACAAGACTCTAAATTTCACTTTGACATGCTAATTAAACTCCACCCCACCCCTGGAGAGTTCCACCACTCCCAAACCTCTCCCTTAAAAATTGTTGAGCCCCTCAAGACCCTGTAACAAAGTAAAAAAATTACCAACTATTCTCCAGCCAGTGTAGCAAGCATTTTCGTAGGTTTCTGAGTGCATACGAAGACTTCTCAATCTTTGACCACATGTTGGGACAAGTGCAAAAAAAAATTAAGACGTCTTTGTATGCACTCAAAAACCTTACAGAAATGCTTGCAATGCAGGCTAGGTATTTTTTCAGTCAAAGCTGCAACCAGGTTTATCTAGATTATATATAATAAAATATACTTTATACAGGTCTGGGACACAGCTGGTCAGGAGAGGTATCGTGCTATTACTAGTGCATATTACCGTGGTGCTGTTGGAGCAGTCCTTGTGTATGACATAACTAAACAGAAGACCTTCCAGAATGTTGAAAAATGGTTGCTGGAAGTGCGAGAACATGCCGACCCAACAATAGTCATCATGCTCATTGGTAACAAAACCGACTTGAGACATCTTCGAGCTGTCCCCAATGAGGAGGCCAAGAAATTTGCAGACAATCAGCAGCTGTCCTTTATAGAAGCTTCAGCACTGGAAGCTTACAATGTGGAAGAGGCATTTCATCAGACGATAATTAATGTGCACAATGTGCAGTTGGCAAAAATGAGGAAGGATCTAGATCACAAGGGCAAGGCAGATTCTAAAGGAAACCAAGAGCATGGGAATGCTGTGGAACTGAATAACACGGAAGGAGTGCAGAAGTCATGTTGTTAATTTTTATTGATTAGTATTATTTTTTTCAGATTTACATGGTATGTTCCAGGCATAAGTGAATTGACTTAATGATGCACTGTCACCAAAGTTAGGATTATGTCATGGCAAGGGCTTGGATTGTGAAGGTCAATGCCAAGTTTGTTCCAGTTGAAGGTGATCGAAACTTGTAAAAAGCAACTTGTCCATAGTTCACATTCTATATGAAGGACAATTAAGTTGAAATACAAGCATCAATAAGCCAATTTCACAATCATGCACATAGCAAATAGCACTTATTACTGCCCACATGAACAAGTGTTTGTCAAGTAAATCTCTCTGCTGAGCTTGGTTTTGTCTGTATAATAAAATTGCATTATAACCTTAGAATAAGTTATACACTCTTTCCGCCAAGTTTTTAGCCCACCAGAACACCACCTAGGCTTCACAAACTGCACATGACTGTGAAAGTGGCTTAAAAGTCACATAGTCAGCAAAAATTGTGACAGCCCAGAATTTTGCCCAAAGGCTTAATTAATCCACTCTAGCTAGACTTCTAATAGCTTTCTTCCAGCCATTCAAGAAGAAACTGTTGATTTAAAATTCAGTCGGCGCTCATCACCTTTACAAATTCTCCTACTGCGTGATGTATCTTTGGTGAAGAATGTAGAGACATTGAACTTGATTACTCAGGAGTTAACCTGTGATATTCTTGAAAATATAAATATGTCAGTTATATAGAATTTGGCTGTTTATGTACATCATGTAGAGATGGCTGGGGGTCTGGGGCCCACTTGGTCAAAGGGCGTGGCACTTTGGTGTGGTGTGTGGAGGGGGGGAGGTTGACAAATGAGCCAAGTCCCCTTCAGAGCCGGAGCACTTTAGCCAACATGGTGCACTGAAAGTATGTTGTTTTTTGTCGATCCAGACACAGGAAAAAACAAAAACAAAAAAACAGAAATCTCAATATTCATTGCTTCACACAAAAAATGATAAGTACCGGTATACCTTGTTCCACAAAGGGCACTACGAACTGCAAACTGTCCAAGTTAAATCTATTTTAACATTACTTCAGTGTACTTTTAGACCTTCAAAATATTTATTTTCCAGTATCAGTCTCCTATAATATAAATGTTACATTTTATTTATATTTATACTAAATATTGCATTAACCACTGTTAGGGGCTACTGTTTAGCTTTAAATTACAAGATAACTAGATGTTGAAAATCTTAACATGTTTTTCTCATCCTTTCAAGACAGACAGTATATTGTCTAAACTTTAAACCCCATTTACATCATGACAACCATCTTTAGAACACAAACTTGAAACAACTAAGCAATGGACTAAATGACTAAGAGAATGTTTAACTCAATGCTCATACATGCACAGCCAGTACATCTTGCAGAAAAACTTACAAACACTAACTTGTTCAAAGCATGAGTATGAATCCCATAGACATCCACAGATTTTTCCTAAACAAACTTAAGTTGGGTTTTGACCAAAACTCTGCCAAACCGTATCATCACCAGAGTGATGATGGTATAAAGAGCCCTTCACGGCACCCATCAAAGAACGTAAACTGTAGAAAGAAACCACGGAAATTTGTTTATCGGCCATGCAGTCACCTCACTAATGAGTCAGCGGTCACTGCACAAAAATGTGGATTCAAACATAGAATATTTGGAGACCAAGGACTACATACTCAACTGTAAGAAAGGTCAATTCACTTTCTACAATATAAGTTGTGCACAAGAAAAATGAGGCTTGCACACGATGTGAAATTTTACCTCAAGTGGTCTAACTTGGTCTAGAGTCACATAGTAATGGTAGTCTAGAGTCATGGTAATGGGAATGAACGCTGAACGAAGTGATGTAAAAAAACATTTTGGCTGTGTCCGGTGGAGAAGTTGGGACAAAAATGAATAAAAAAAACACACGCTGAGAACCTTAAATAAATACCTTAGTCACTTCTGTACCCCTAACAGTTATTTAACGTAGTATTCCAAAATTGCTGTTTCACAGAATTCTCTAGAACACTGTTTTTCTTAATGTTCGTTTCCATGGCAACTATTCTTCATAAAAAGTAAACACGTCTATAGTTAATGTTTGTACTTAAAAAATAAACAACCGGGTCATGTAAGTAGTGCTGAGGCTATGACATCTCAATTTGTCAAAGTATAATGCAAGAGATTACGGCACACTCCCTATGCTTGCTTGATTGCACAGCAGTTCTATCTGTCAGGGAGTCCTCGTGAAGCCCTGGTTGTGGTTGGTTCAACATCCTGCAGGGAAAGCTCAATCGCTCGCCTCAGGTCGTCATCTCCAGCTCCTGAATGGAGAAAAATACAAAGAGACAGATTACGCGAAAATGAGAACGACACGGTGAAATATCCTTAATTGATTGCATAGTCTTGATGTTAAAAACAAACTGCCGCCAAAACATTCATTCACCGTAACTTTCTCTCTTTTTCTAGAGGAAGTGTTGGCGTGCAGAATCCCTCTATCCACCCGAGCCGTTTTCGCGTGACTGTTGAAAGTAATGGTGTAATTGCTAATAGTTTTGCGTTTGCTATGCTTTCCGATTGGTCCTAACAAGTTTAGCAACATTCTTGGCCAATAAAGAGCAAAAGCACAACCTGGTTGCAATATTAGACTATCACTCAAAAAAACAAGTGGGGATGGCGTGTTCTAACACTAGTGATTGGTTAGTAAAACCAGTCGCAAATACTTGGTCTGCTCGTACTTGGATTGGTCAGACGTGGTTTCATTCGCCTCATTGATTAGCTCTGTGATTGCTTTGGTTTTGGTTTTCGACAGTCATCCGAAAAGCGCTCTAAGAAAACTTTACCTTGGCACAACTTTAACGTAAAAGTAAAGTAAAGTAAAGTATCGTTATCTATACACGGTAAGTAATTCAGCAGAGCTGGTGGGGCCGTGTATTAAACTCAACGTAAATCCGTTAAAAAAAACTCAACTGATCGAAGGCAAACCAGTTGGCTATTTACATGACGTGGCCGAGGACTTGAACGCGGGGCTACCGTGTTTCAAATTAAGTTAGTGTTCAGAGCGGGACTCATCCTCGGAGACCCAGGGGCAGATCGTGGGGCGGCGGTGAAAAGAACGGCGGGCAAAAAGCGGCGGAGGGGGAGGGGGAGGGGGGAGAAACGAAGAGGAGGAAAAGAGCCCCTGGGAACACAGTCTGTTCAGACCAGTATTGAAGGCGTGAGACAGGCGCGCCGCCGATTGGGCGAAAAAAATTTATCAATTGTATTTTTTCGCCCAATCAGCGATTGTCGTCAAATGCCGCCTGTCAAAAGTCCATCAAAAGATTAAAAGATTAAGCGCGTTTACGTTTCGTTCGGCAAGATGGGAGAAGCTATTAAATTTTCTGTGTGATTATTTCCAAATGTCAAGGAGTTGAAAGCCGAGCAGAAATTGATCGTGGAGAATGTTGTGAAGGGAAGAGATGTGTTTGGAAAGCTGCCAACGGGATTTGGTAAGAGTTTGACCTTTCAAGTTTTGCCAGTCGTTGCGAAAGCGATGAATGCTGCGGGCCAGAACTTCCCCGCTTCTCCGCTGGTCGTTGTTCTGTCTCCTCTGTCGTCGATCATACAAGACCAGGTCGCATACCTTTGATCAATTGGTTTCAAAGCTGCGTTTGTGGGGGAGAACGCAGACGAAGACCGACGTATCCTTGAAGGAAAAGGACGCTTCGACTTCTTGTACGGTCCTGAAACGTTTGTCGGCAACCAAAAGTACCGTGAAATTACGACCAGCGGAGAAGCGGGGAAGTTCTGGCCCGCAGCATTCATCGCTTTCGCAACGACTGGCAAAACTTGAAAGGTCAAACTCTTGCCAAATCCCGTTGGCAGCTTTCCAAACACATCTCTTCCCTTCACAACATTCTCCAATTTCTGCTCGATCGGCTTTCAACTCCTTGACATTTGAAAATAATCACACAGAAAATTTAATAGCTTCTTCCATCTTGCCGAACGAAATGTAAACGCGCTTAATCTTTTAATTTTTTGATGGACTTTTGACAGGCGGCATTTGACGACAATCGCTGATTGGGCGAAAAAATACAATTGATAAATTTTTTTCGCCCAATCGGCGGCGCGCCTGTCTCACGCCTTCAATACTGGTCTGAACAGACTGTGTTCCCAGGGGCTCTTTTCCTCCTCTTCGTTTCTCCCCCCTCCCCCTCCCCCTCCCCCTCCGCCGCTTTTTGCCCGCCGTTCTTTTCACCGCCGCCCCACGATCTGCCCCTGGGTCTCCGAGGATGAGCGGGACTTGAACCTGGGACCTCCGCATTTCAAGTCCGGCACCCTAACCACTCGGTCACGCCGCCTCCTGTACGTAACACAACGTAACGTACCCGCGTGCGAGTCGTCAGCTTGTAAAGACAACTCTATAGCTCTCTGCATGGATGACGTCTCTCCACCTGAAAACACGTGCTGCATCTCTTGAACGCGCTGAGCGGATTCTTCCGCAGAAGCAGCAGAACTGCTGGAAGAACTCGACCGTCGACTTGTCTGTGCGGGTGCAGGTGCACTTTGCAGGAGGGACATGTGGATTGCGCGCATTAGGTCCAGGTCCACTTCCTCCTCGGGCTGACGTACCGCGAGTGAAGAAGGTCCTTGCTCTGAAGAGTATGTAAATGGAGAAATTACGACATATGATAACAATGACAATAACAATAATGACAATGATGGTGATGCAATGATGATGACGTCGATGATATTAACGACTATGATGGAGATGACGATGTTTCTCACGACAACGATAGTGGTGACGGCGACGATGATAAAGATGATGATGACGACAACAATAACTGTCATAAATATTAGGTGATGACAATGATGATGATTATGATGCTGCTGCTGACTGTTATGATGACGATGAAAACTACCTTATTACTATTTTACGCCAACTACAGTGTCCTGACGTGCCAGAAGTCGCTACATGTAAGTGTTGAAGCTCCCTTAAGAGGACAGCCTTGGGAAGCAGAAAAAGTGTCCGCAACTGTTTTTCTGCTTAGGTGAACATGTGAATACAGAGTTTGAGTAAGCTAGAATATAAACGGAGTCTCATAAAGGCGTCCGTAATTAGAGCTGTCCGCTTACAAGAGTGTCCGCCCAGAGAGCTTTGACAGTATACGTAAGAAACCACGTAAGAAAAAACAGAAGAAAGTTTACTCACGTTGTGACGTTCCTTGCATCATCTCCGGTTCTACCTCGTGTTCCCTGCAACCATCGCAGAAATCAAAACGCATTCCTGTTTGTCTGTCCAAAACCGCACGTGGTCGGTCGCATCCTTCTCCCGCACACACACGGGGGCCTCGCGGTACCAGGCTGTCCCGCTCTGGTGCACCTCCAATATTACCCAAAAGTCTCTGGTCACAGATCATATCCAGCCTCATCAAACGTTGTCTGATTGTGTCCTCGATTGCTTTGCGGACCTCATCGAAGTTGTCTTCGTCTTCATCCGACTATTAAGGTTCAAGAAAAGGAAAGTTACATACAGAGTTACTTAACAACAATTCACTTCGTACTAGAAAAAGCAGTCTGTTGAAGGTAATAGCAGAAGAAGCAGTTTATCAAAGTGAGGTTACATGATTACTGATGAGGGATTCACTTGGTCATGTAAAACAACCACTCTATTAACCATACATAGATTCCTAACCCCACCATACTCAGGTTTGTTTCCACACACTCACCTCTTCCTCCTTGTCCCATTGCGGTGCCGCAGTGCCTGGTACCGAGTGCACGATCTGTGGCCTGGGTCGAGAAACAAAACCAAGAGCACACAATGAAAACACACGAGTATAAAAACCTTGCTAGATAATACTGCTATTACTGCTACTAATAATAATAACAATACATAACACAATAAAAATACTGATACTAATTATTATAACCTGATGTGATCGAGTTCATCATCTCAACTCATCAACTCAGAGAACAGTAATGAAAATTTACGACAGTTACGTTACATTAGAATGATTCAAAGCCAATCAGCACAACCTGGCCAACAGGTTGTCGCCTCGATTTCAAGTCATACGTCACACCCACCTTGAGAAATAATTATTGGCTGTTGTGTCATCGTCATCGTCGGGCAAAACGCCTCGTGTCAGCGCCAATAGAAAGGCTTGTCGTCTCCTGTGCAGGAGCTGAGTTGTTCGTATTATTTTTGCTCTAGGAGTGCGAAGATACGGCCGAGCCACCATCTGGGACAATGATTCTGTAGACTCTTCTACCCCCGTCTGGAAAATAAGATTCATAACTTAGAAAAGTGAAAGGAAGGAAGAATGGAAGAAAACGAAAAATGTGTTTGCAACACAAGTTCCTTGACAAAATGAAACAAGATTCTTGAGTAGCACTTGACCAAAACCTTGCAGTTGATTCCTTGAACGATCTGTCGTCGTTCGATTGCTTGACTGACTGATCGAGTAATGGACAATTGATTGGCTGATTGATTGATTGACTAATTGATTTTTGTTTGTTTGACAAGACTGATTGATTGATTGATTGATTGATTGATTGATTAATCAAAAAATTTTAAAAAAAGTTTTTTCTATAGATAAGTACGATACCTGCATCTGTTCAAATATGGTCTTCTTTTCTTTGTTGCCCTCAAGAAAGAAGCCATATCCATACGAGGTCTTCAGTATCCTCCTTGCCTTTAGCAGCTCTCTGACGGCATCTTCAATAAACCTGGTCCCAGCGCCTTCTGGTGATGCAGCTGTAATGAGATCAATCAGACTGATCAACTTAAAATTTCTCCTTCAATTCCTCACCAGCAATACATCATGCAGTAAGGAGAACTTGGCGGCTTTTGATACGTTTCTCAGATGAAAGCTGCTAACTAGAGGTTGGGAGAGAATTTTTGAGCTTAGGACTCCCACGTTTGCTGAAAATCAGACCTCTCTAAAAGCATTCACTGGCCAAAAGATCGCACATACCAACCTGACTCAACGGCAGCGACAGCTAGTGTAGTCATTTTGTCTTTGGCTGTTTCTAAAAGAGGTTCCTCTAACTTTGAGGGGGAAAGCAAGAACAAAGACAACGAGGGTTAAAACAGGGCCTAAACTTCTTGCTGGTACTGTAACGAAATCATGGCAGTTGTACAAGTGATGTGTATTTGTGGTACTCATATGAGTGTGCAATGTATACATACGTACCTTGTAACTGTTCTCGTGATTTTTAAACCGGGAGTAATAATGTAAGAAATAGTTTATATCGCGGACCCTAGAACTTGCAGCAGATGCCTACGGAGTGAAATAAAACAGCATGTCAACAAAAGTACATTAGTTAGCGGCCCCGCTGCATTAAACGGACACACTTTTTACTGCACTCCTTACCTCTTTCACCGATTTGGCCGACTCTGAATCAATTTTTGACACCACCTCGAAACGATTACACCTACCAACAGAAACAGGAAATAATTCTCCCTCATGTCTCAACTGTGCAGAAAAAGGCAGCAGTGACTTCATAATTTCTAATATTGTTAAATAGTGATGCAAGTGCAAGAAGCTTTGCACATGGCACAAACCTAAAGTATCCTCCAGTTGCTGAGCTGTGTTTCTTCCAGGGCTCTTGACAAACCCAGCAAAATTCGTGCTTGCACTAAAAAAACGGCGGTGAAAGAAAACCTTTCAGTAATGTCATATTATCAATAATGAAGGCAGGGAGCCTCATGGTCTGAGATGAGAAATGAAGTTCTCCATACTGTATGGTGAGAGCTTGAAAGAGAATGTTGAAGCTGGTCATCCTTGGGGGTGAAAGGGTTACTAAAAAGTGGCAAAAGAAAATACCTTGGTACACTTCATGTGATTGCAGCCTTCTGTCTTTTGAATTGGAGATCTGTTAAAAAAATACACAGAAAATGGCAATCGTTAGTGTTGAGTACAGGCTATTATCGCAATTCTCAGATTGAGAAGCTGAGCGAGAAATGCCTCAACCCGAGGTGCCCGGTGGGAGGTTCAAGCCATTGGTGTTTCGGCAAACTGGGGAGGATCACGAGTGCCAAAACACCAACGGTGGAGACTGGCCTACTCAGCTATTGGAATGAATGAAACTGGTCTAAGGTGATCTGATGTAAACAGAAACAAGGATTTGTATGGAAACCCATCTAAAGTCGTACTGGTCCCTGAAGTTGTTTTGCCATATTGGGTGATGACAGTGACAAGCTGAAGACGCGTGTCACGCACTTACTTGCAGTTGGGGCAAGGTTTTGAGTTCGTCACCAGCCAAAGGGTGTTGGCCACCAGTTCTGTTTCAGGACATTCAGAAATATCTAAACAAAAAAATAATAACAATAATAAATTAACTTAAAAAACACGATACAAAACTTGAAACCCAAACGTCATGGCTAAAACCAAGAAACAGTGTTATTCCTGGAGCCCAGACTTTAGTTACAGCGCTGTCCATAACGGAAAGGCTAAATGGGATGATTCAAAAGGAACTGAGACATGATATGGACATCTCCGAAGGGTTAGGGTTAGCCCTAACCCTAACCCTTCCCTAGCCCTGGCCAAATGGACGGCCAAGTCGAACCAAGTTGAAAAGCTGGTCCAACTTGCGTATCGTTTGGCCACCCACTTGGCTCAACTTGGCTTTACTTAGATCAAGCTCAAATTTTCCTCCAAGTGAAGCCAAGTTTTTAACCGTTAGCTCAACCTTGCTTGACTTGGCAGCACTGTTTGGTCACCCTCTTGCAAGTTTTGATTTTGTAACTTGGCTAGAGTTGGGAGTATCATTTGACCAGGGCTTAAGAGTTAGCTTTGGAACTTTGGAGATACAGTACATGTTGAAAAGGGTAACTCAAACGGACGTATGGTCCTTTTGAGTTACCCCTTTTAGCCTCCTCCTGTCAGTTTGACTTTTACACAAAATGCAAATCACATAGAAACTGAGAAAATGCATGTTGACATACTCTCTGTTGTTGGAATCTGAGGCACCATTGCAGCAATCTTGTTGAGCCATTTCTGCCATAAATCACAGGAACAAGGCTCATGTGCCTCTTGTAAACAATGCCTAATCAAACAAAGAAGAACAAGATCAAATTAAAACAAGTCACCAAGATAAGCCCAACATAATTTACAACTGGCAACGTGAACTAAATGCTGGTATGAAAATAGAATAAGCAAAGGACTGGGCTGCAGAAATACAATTACATACTGTCACAATGCTAGAATTTATTTTGCAAACAGATCGGTTGAAGCTTCCTCCACATAGCGGCTTCTTACCAGCAAAAAAAGTGTCCTTCTCCACAGTCCACTGTTTCAGAGGAAGTGGCGTCTGCAGCTGCACCGGGTACAGAGGGAAGACGCACGGCTCGACCACACCCAGCAACAGGACACCACTTCATGTTGCGATTGGATTCCACAAAGGCCTGGAGACAACAAAAAATAAACACGTCACATATTATGGTTCCGACAAGAAAAGAACTGACCTCGTCTTGAGTACAGTATGTACACAATACCTTGATGTCAAAATGCAGGTATCTAGAGGCCATCTCCCTGGACACGAGGCTTTCTATCGTTTCCTGCAAATACACCGCAGTAATATTACTATTAAAATACTAAAATCCAATGATCTAAAGATCCAACAATCCAACAATTTACAGATCAATCAATCTGGAGATCCAACAATCTAATGATCCATCGATTACTCAGTTTATATATTCTAAACTGTTTCTCGCGTGAGGTAGGAAGTGACTTCTAATAATTTAGGCCTGAAACCTACTATCAACAATATAACCTTTGCTGACGTCACTGGTGCATCTTACACCGTGCATAAGCCCTGTGTTTAATACTCACCAGGGGTACGAGAATGCTGCAATCAAATGCTGGACACTGGATGTCATGAGCATTTCCTTCCTTGATCTTGACATTTAGATAACTAATCAAGGAGAGTACCAGACAATCAAATATTAGAAGATACTGTTTTCGCTCAAAAATGAATACAGTTGAACCTTCACTAACAGCCACTTCCACACAACACCCAATACACTCTTCATGGTCACCTCTCGACAACAGCAGTGGTCAGCCAAATACCCTCTCCGCATAATCAACAATATAAGTTTCCCATGTGAAACTTTGGAGCTTGCTCTCACGTTTCAGAAAAGTTCACAAAATTCTACAAAAGGTTCAAACTTGTGTGGTGTCATATTACACCCCTGGTAGTAAACTCTGCCCCCAGTGTGGCACGTGTAGAGAGGTTCAAGTGTAGTAAAATGTTTGCTTGTTCTGAATTACGTTAAACTTAATTCACCAACCTTTCCCAGCAGGAGTGGCAAAACTCGTGACCACAGGACAAAGACAATGGCAACACGTTACTAACTATTTCCCCTTCGCAGATTGCACATGTTTCCTGTTTGTAGACAGAACAGGCAGAGATGACGATGAGAATGGTTTTGGTGTAAAAGAAATGGTTGAGTTGTACATATATCAAATTTGTCTTTGGCAGTCAAAATAACCAGAACTAACTCAATAGCCTCCACAAATCACAAACATTTTTGTTTGCCAGCAGTGCATTGCTGTCAACTTACCATGCTGGGCACATGACAATGCTCCTGTTTTTCCAGTTCAAGATTGTCTGCAACATGGCCTGCAGGATAAGGCAAGTTATGACATTTCAATAAACCACTTTTACAATCATGCACAGTTTGCAAGGCTGAGATGTTTTGGCGAGCTACCTGATGGTCAAATTTGGCAAGGAGAGTGGGGAACTGCTTCGTAACGCAGAAACAAAATCAAGCTCAGCAGATTAACTTCCTTTACTGACACTTGTTTGTTTATACAGGAAATAGAGATTACTTCATGGAAAGTGCGCGCGTACGGTTTTTATTCACGAGTTGTGAAGTATCATAAAACGAACGAGCGAGGCTTTGTGAGCGAGTGAGTTTTATGATACGAAACAACGAGTGAATAAAAACTGTACAAAGCACTTTCCATGATGTTTTCTGTTTATTATATACATACTGAGACATTTATCATGGGACCGGGAAACCCTTTAACAGTAGTGAAAAATCGTCGTTCGCAGCTTGTGATTGGACGAACAATTTTTTTCACGTGTGAAAAGTGTCGTTCGCGGCCTCTCATTGGCTAGAACTCATTTGCGTACGAAATTTTACGATATGGCTTTTTCGTGAGTATGTCTCAGTATGTATATAATAATATAGAATACTATTTGCTACCTTGGCATATGATTTTGAAAGTGGCTTTTTGACAATGAAAAAGGACAAACTCAAGACTCAACTGATTTGACAACTTGAATGCTTTTAATGTAACCTTCACACAAATAGGGACAATAATAAAGAAAAATGTATAAGACTCACTGTCAGGTACTTTGACTCCTGCCATTTCACAAGCTTCTTTTGGATCTGTCATCCAAGCCTCAATAAGAGCTTCTTTGGACCATTCTACACATAGAAACACACAGTAGTCTACTGAGTACACGGTAAAAACCTATTTTCACTCTGTTGCATGCACAGTACACAAATTTAGAGCCAGATTCCACCATCCCAGAAGTTCCATGCTCTAGTTTTGTGTAATTTTTATTACCGCTGTTGTTGTCTGACTAACAGCTATGAATAAGTTCATATGAACACATTATAGTTAGCTTCCTTCCTTTTCAAACTACATACAGTACAGTACTGCTAAGCCATGCAGAACACTAACACATTTATCTGAAGATCATTATTTTAGATTACCATGATTTCTAAGAAGTGCTTCTGCTGTGAACAATGGAACCTGGAAAGGAAGAGATGATACTGTGAATGTGACGAGTGCTGTCTGACGTGCATATTTCTGTGCAATGAATTACAGATTCTTTATTTGCTGTGAGGTACTTTTGTTGCCATGGAAACATGGATTAGACTTTTACTTGCAAACTTTAATCAAATACAAAATCCATAATTCATTGCACAGAACTATGCATGCTTATTGTGTGCAGAGTCAACATGCATAGTTCTATGCAACGAATTACAATTTTTTTATAGACAAAAACAGGTTTGGTCAGTCGATAACTATGCACGGCTATTCTAGATTTCAGAAAAGTTACAATTTCACAATGTTATGGTCATGTCACTATCTGTTTACAATCAAACAAACTTACCCTGAGCATATCTGCAGTCTCTACCAACATCAAGTCTTTAGCTTCTTGTAGATCTTGAGCACAAAGCCCTCTGTACTGGTGCTGCAACAAATTAAAAATGAAAAGTTGTTACAGTCTGCATTAAACTATGATGTTACACTGACAAATAACTGACACTACTCACACCATAAAATAATGATTTTTAGACCCATATTTTAAGCATTGGCCCCCTTAAACTTTCTGAATTTTAAATAATAAACACTCTGATTAAACTGGCATACTATTTTCACTGAATACAAAACTCTGTGGTATTTTTATTAATCCCATAAGGAAATTTTATGGTACTTTTGTCTATTTTAAAGGTTTCAAAGGAATTAAATATCTTGACCCAAGAAGCTGTCAATTAATAGCTCAGCATTTTTGTAGTTTCCATACATTCTTGTCTATTTTCTGCTAGGAAATTACTGATCACTAACTGCAGAAATCAAAATTTAATGGAAGCATTTACTGACACATTGGAGAATATCAGTGGTTGTAGTATGGTAGTATTTATAAATTCTAGTGTACCTCATCTGGTTCCTGTATGAACACTGGCTCTTCCTCGGGAATACCACTTTCTGCAGGCTGTTGACAAAAAAAGACAAATAAATAGTAAAAATTTATAATTATTTCTATGTATTTACACACTAGAGAAAACTATCCAGATCTTGGTGCCAGTACCAGGGCAGCAACTTTTTTCCATTAGGGCATCTCCAGGGCAGTGGTAACCATGACAACCCTACCACAGTCCACCACCAGGCATCTGTCATACTGATAGTCACTTGTCTTGGAAAACCATGGGCATGTCCCCTCCCAAACCAATTTTACCATGTGTTTGTATATGGAAGAAAGTTGTCCCATGGCAATATCAACAGGGTGGCCATATATCAGGGTTTTCAGATAAAAAAGAACTGGGCCTTTGTTCGGCAGGACAAGAATAACAAGGTGGCCGTGAGGTGGGGGTCCACTGTAGATTGACAACACCAAAATAATATCATTACTTACAGAGAATACCATCTTTGATTCCAAGAAAGCAGCAATTTCTGTGAAGCCATTATTTACTGCACAATCACAAGCTGTCTGCTGTTCATTGTTCTCTTCATACAGAGGAAATCCATTAGCTACCAGCAGCTACAAAAAAAAAAAAAATAGAAAAAAAGACAGTTAAGTTCATTACAGGATTTGTACAGGGTGCCTACAAAAACATAAAATAGCACAGCTGTGTCAAAGGGAAAAGAGCGGGAGGTGCACTCATGAGGTTAAATGTCAGGGAGGGTCCCCTAAAAGGGTTCCCTTATACACCTCAAGTATAATCCCTGGAATTATAAGATACAGTAAAGGGTTATTTCAAAAACTGACCTTGTGGAGGGAGAGCTTATTCGAGAATTAGAGAGAGAGAGATGGGGGGGGGGGGGGGGGGGGGGGGGGGGGAGGGGGGCTTGTTAAGATATTGTTAAACAAATTAATAAATGGAACAAACCTGAACACACTGTAACAATCCAGAGGAAGCAGCAAAATGAAGTGCAGTGTTTCCATTCTAATATAATCATACACATACAAAAAAAAAGAGACTATGGTGAAACACAGGACTAATCACTGATGGTCTAATGATATAGTGTACACTGTAAATAAGACATCTGCCCATTGTGAAGTGGGCACACTTTTCTCCTTCAGACCCCCGAAATTGAGGAGCCAATCAGAATGCGTAAAAAGCACAATTCACTTGTGTGGTATATACTAGATAAAACCTGTTATTCATGTGATGTATTCAAGTATAATACAACACATTGTAATATTGTACACCCTGTTGTGCATATTTCTCTTTCTTTAATTTTTCTCTCTGCTGTAGTTCCTTATAAAACTGTACCGTCATGCAACCTTTGCTGATGAGCTTAGGAAAATTCATTCAAGGATTAGTTGACTTAGGACTCAAGAAATAAGTTAATTTTACACCGGAAATAGCTAAATAAAGAATCCTCAACTTCTGAGGAAAGATACTTATAATATTGGATGTACCACTGGTGTCATAGGTACAGTGCATGAATATTGTAAATACCGATCTGCTGTTCAAGACATTCTGCTTGTACATACTCAGTTTGTTTACCCAAAACAGCGACATATTTATATGCCATCGTGACGTTTCGATCCTTTTTCGTATGTTTTTGTTTTGAGTTCTTACCTTCTCACGCGCATCCAATTCGACGCCTTCACCACCTTCCGTACTCGTCCAAAATATTAAATGAGACAAACACTCCGCCCTATGTTTATCAACAGAGTATTCCCCTCCACGGCTCGTAATGCAAGCGCAGTGCACAGCGGTCAAACCATCGTTTGTTTTTTTGTTTGGATTCGCTCCTTCCGCGATAAATTCTCGAATAAAAGGTTTCATGGCATGCAATGCCGCATAATGTAACGGAGTTTTGTGTCCGTGGTTCTCTCCGAAGCTGTTGTTTGGGTTAATGTTTCTCTTGATTTCTGGGTGCTTGAGGTAAAGATTCATCGCCTCTACCTGTTCTCCTTTTTGTAAGGCCTTTCGAAATTTCGATGACGAACTGCCCATGATCCCGGGTTATGCACCAAATAATAATTCCAAGTGATCAGGAAAAATCCAACACAGAACGAATGGACAACAAAAGAACGCTTGGATACAGTGAGACGACGAACGATTCACAGACGTTGATGATTTCGCGGCTGTGGTCAAACAAACAGTTCAAGACCATGCACTGCAGCATTGACGAATTAATGAATGTGATGACTTCTTTCAGACGGGAAGCGAAATATATACACAAACACTCCTCTAGTGAGTCGATAATCGATCCATATCATAGCACCATTCGTCTCGGGTGTCTCGAAGACTGGATACCGTATGGATATGGTAAAAAGCGTCGACGACGATCAAAACAATATCCTGCTTCACGAAAATTAAGTTTTTCATTTTTTCTTTGAGTGAGTGTCCGCTGGTCAGCGCGCCTGCTGTCAGCCTCGACCTCGTACCATATTCAAGATGGCGGCTGGCTTCACTCGTTTACCAGGAGAAACGTTTTTGCTGCTTCGGTCATTAGTCGCACAGTCGCGAGTTAGATTTCACTCAGTTTACTTCCGCAGTAACTATTCACTTGGAGGTGCAAAGGAAAATCGGGTCACAGGTATAAAAACGCATTTTTATCCAACTAAATTCACACAGCTATGAAATATGGCCACCGGAAAATATTTTATTTTCCATACCTGCTCCCCCAAATTCATAGCTTATATTTATCATGATCTCTTATCATATATCCCAAAACCTACCGTATACCCTTTCAGACTAAAAATACAAAATATACGTAAACCTATTCCGGGATCAAAATGATACTATTGCACATGCCTATATGGCTTATTGGTAACCGGTGGTAGTGCCCACGTGTCCCAGTGCCCACGGCCACACGGCCCACGTCCCAGGTTGCACAGCCCACGTCTCCAAATCATACAGCCCACGACTCTTTGTCACACAGCCCACATGTGTATGTGTATGTTTTATGAAAATGTGTATGTGTATGTGTGTATGTTTTATGATGTGAAGTAAATTCAGCAGAGCGGCCGTCAACAGTCGAGTGTGAGGTTGACAAGCAAACAAAACTCGGCTCTTATGTTGTATTTGCTTTCGCAAGAATAAAAGATCTAATCCTTATTTGTTTGTAAATGTATTTATCTGAAGTGAACAGGTTCAAAAGGAAAAATCTGTAGCTTCGACTCCTGGTCGACAATGACGTCAAACTTCACATGGAGAACTCAATGCAAATAAAAAAATACCGCCAGCTCCAGGGAAAGCTCTTCGAGCAGTGGTCCCTGTACGCAAACCGGGAAAAGTCGGCAGCCCAACTACTGAAAGTCAACTATGAATTACACATCAAATACAAAATACGAGCCGAGTTTTGTTTGCTTGTTGACTGTTGACGGCCGCTCTGCTGAATTTACTTCACATCATAAAACATACACACATACACATACACATTTTCATAAAACATACACATACGCACGTGGGCTGTGTGACAACAAGTCGTGGGCTGTATGATTTGGAGACGTGGGCTGTGCAACCTGGAACGCGGGTCGTGTGGCCGTGGGCACTGGGACACGTGGGCACTAGCACCGTAAACCGGCTTATTTATGTGAGTAAACCCTTCCCTGGGACATTTTCTTTGGCCTTCTTTGTAGAGAGTTTGGCAATACCTAAAAACTGTTGTTCCAGTTTCAGGGATTGCAGCACCCCACTGGGTTCAAGCAAGGTCCTTAACAATGTCATCACCATTGAACAAGTACTATGTCAAACCAAACTACCTCAAGAAATGGGGCAGGAGAGACATGAAAAGAAGGGCATTATTTCAAGAGCACGAGATGGAACGATCCAACTTGAGACTGATTAAGAAAAGTGACATTCTCCCTTCTGCCATACGCAAGAAAGCAGCAGAAGATATGGATCAGCTGCCTTTAAACAGTTCTATTACACGTGTTCGCAATAGGTGTGTCTTGACAGACAGGGCCCGCGGCATTGTCGGCAGATACAGAGTATCAAGGATGATGTTCCGTTACTTCGCAGAGAAAGGTTCCATGGCAGGCATGCAGAAGTCCCAGTGGTGATGCCTGTAGTTATGATTCGTGCTTTTTTATTTTATTTTTGTCTGAGAATAAACAATGAAAAGAAACTGGTGTGTGCTATCTTCATTCTTTGTTCTGTTTCACACAATTATATTTTGTCTGGCTGAGTTTGGAGTTTCAAAAAAAAAAAAAAGTGTAGGGCGCAAAAAAGGAATTTTGAATTCACTGAGTTGTGAATGTAGCCTGTAATCTGTAGCTTCCATAAACAACCCTGTAATGTAGCCTGTAATGTGTAGCTTCCATAAACAACCCCTCCCCCAACCCACATATAAACCCATATGTGGGGGGGGGGGGGGGGGGGAGAGCCAAATGGAGTAGAAACTGTAAAATGGTCCTTTTTGGAAATTCAAAATTTCTTCTAATAATAAGCCCCCTTCCCAAACATTAGCCCAGGGCTTTAAATAGTTACAAAATTTTATGGCAGCTCACTAAGTTACAGGATGCTTTTTCAAGATTTTGGAATGATAGTATTTCAGTCTCAGTAAAGTGTATTTCAGTATTGGTCTACTGTATGTATCACACACCAAGTTACAGAATCCTGTCCCGGCAAAGAAAGAAACCTTTAGTGTTAATCAGTCAATACAGGAAGCATAAACTCCTCATGGCTTGTGTTTTATTTTTAGTTATGACCCTTGGACTGATTTCAAGCCACAAGTCAACCACTTCATTATATTAGACAACTTTTTGATGCAAGATTAGAAATTAAATATACTAGTAACTTATTTTTGCTGAGAAGACTGAACTAATAAATAGCTTTTTTAGTATGCTGATTATATGAATATTATATAAATACAGTATACCCTAGTTTCTGGTGTCATGGAAATTATCCCATCTTCTACTGTACAAACTCTGATCAAAAATATATTACAAGCCTTATCACTCGGCCTATAAAAATGTGCTGAAGACTTACAAAGGTGTGAAAGTTCAAAAAGTATTAGTTTCTTTCTGCAGTTATTAATAACTGTTTATGAATAGACAAAGAAACTCGTGGTAGAACCAAAAGAACAAGAGTCGTAATATCCCTTGACTTCTGAGCTCATTGCTCTGGGCTTGTG
This sequence comes from Plumapathes pennacea, assembly GCA_964036295.1. Lineage (NCBI taxonomy): Eukaryota > Metazoa > Cnidaria > Anthozoa > Antipatharia > Myriopathidae > Plumapathes > Plumapathes pennacea. The sequence continues at coordinate 2,339,491 of OZ038470.1, forward strand.
TGTCGTTTTCTTCATGCTGTACAAATATTTTTTACTGATCGTCGCCCACCAGTCTGTCTCTTGACCGGAAGTTTGTAAAGTGCTGACATCAAAGGGCAGTTTCCAAGGTCTCTTTTGAAAGCGGTGTTTTCTCGCTGTCTTCAGAGGTTCGCTGTAAGTCTGAAACTTGCCATGGCAGATTGATCGCTTGTTCATAAGTTGGGGGTGGTGTTAACTCCCCGTCTATCTCGCGATAGTCGATTAATTCATGTCGAGTCAATAACAATGGCGCATTCGGATGCCTATGAGGGACAAAATAATTGCTGTTCAATGTTGACGCTGGGGTTTTCTCTAAGCTCGCGTCCGGGATCTCTGAAACAACGGTAGGCAAACTGCCTCTTCCACTGTGGCGACAACACAGAGACAATACGATCGACAATACTCCAACGAGAAACAGGCCGGTAGCCAAGATCCGAAAGCTTTTCACCATGATACTCTTTGAGGAACCAAATTCACAGTCCTGGCAATCGTTGAAGAAAGCGTAAGTTAAAGCGGCCAAAATAAAACAGGAGACAATGCAGAGAAATCCAACGAAGATCGCAACGTAGTAAGCTGTACGTTTGCATCTGCTGGTTAAAATCCTTTCCCTCAGAGTCGATTCCTCCATGTTTAATGGTCAAGTAGTTTCTAACTTTACTTTGATTCAGAGTTATCGTGCCTCATCCACGTCGCGTCACAGTTTGCGATCACTTCCGTTTCAATGACGTCAGTTCCTCGTACCATATTAGGTTTGACGGCTTGCCGCTTTTTGTTTCATTTTCCGGTTTCGTGCCTTTCAGACGACAGCTGTCAGTTTTTCACAGAAACCACGGAAGACCAAATGCTTCAGTTTTCACTCCGCATCACGTCTTATACTTTTAGTTCTAATTGTATAAGGAACCAGCAGTAAATAAACTTCAATCTTCGATCCGTTTTTTCATGGTCTAGCCAGGGGCACTGGCCATTCCGAACGTTTTGAAAGGGAGCCGAGGGAACGGTGAAACAGAAACAGATGTCATGTAATCAGATCTTGAAAACATTTTGAACCGATCCCCAGTCTTCTTTTCTGATCATCCCTGACCATCCATTTTATTGAATAATCAACAGAAATTCCAGTGAAAATTCGGACGTGAGAGCTGTTCACTGCTGAACTGTATCATGTTACTGTGGTTTAACAAACAGGAAGACTATAAATTAACCCCGCCAGTGGATTAGCCCGAAAAAATTAAGACCCGCCCCAAACCGTACACACGATACTCAGAAACATGACAAAACACACAAACTGGCATTTTACATAAACCGCGCGCGTACACACAAACATACACACCAAACAAAGATCACATGATCGCACGAACGCGCCTGCCACAAACGCACACGTACGCATGCGCGTCCTCACAGACACACGCTACGCGCATGCTCTGAAGTTTGAAGTCAATACGCGGCACGTGGGGTAGCGCTGGCTTCAGTCTAATCCTGTGGTGAAAATAGCCAGTGAAAGCGGACACTTCCAGCAGATTATAGTGCGAACACAGGCAGCCCAATCTTGCTGTAAGATTCAGTTAGATATATTTCTTCGAAAACACTGAACTCATTTTGTTCCTCGTGTCGGGTTTGCTGATGTTGCTCGAATTGCTCAGATTGTTCCGAAAACAGCACATAAGAATAAAGTATCACAAGGAACAATATGAGTTCCGTATTTTTAAATTTTGGCGAAACAAGATATCTAACTGAATCTCACAACCAGATTGGGCTGCCAGTGATACAAATATAAACTCCATCATCCCACGTAATGCCTCATTTGTCACCAACGTACTGGTAAACAAAATCCAGTTATTTTTAAACGAAACTGATATCGCCAGGATAATAATGCTAATCTAAATTCCTTGCACTTATGTTCCAAGTGTGATGACGATTATTACAAAGCAGGGCTGTCTCAGTGGCTGCAAAAACAATCGCATTCCCCAAGTTGTTAACCAGCCGCGGTTTGGTTTACTTCATTGAAGACTAAACAGCTATCCAGGCCTCATTGTCGTACTGGGGCGAGGCAGGAAGGACAGATATTTAAAGACTATTAATCCCGATAACAGCTAAAAAAAAAAACACAATACGAGAAGGATATGCAGAAATTTGAAATTCATTCCCACACTCCTCAAGCGACTGACGTGGACCAAATGGCCGAAGCAGCGACAGTGTCGTCGAACGCTGAGCCGAGTTGCAACGATCAAGAATCAGTAGACCCCACGAAGGAGTTCATCTGTGAAATCGAATTCATCAAGTCGCGCGTCATCACTCTGTCTTCTTGCGATGAAATGTATAAAGAGCGAACCAGGGATATCCAGTACAAAAGCTGTGGCCATGTAGATCCTTGTAACTATTATGGTGGGGAGCTAACAAACGGTGGTAGCGAAGCTATAAAGAAAACCGCAGCAGTGAGCAATGAACAGGTTGGGCCGCCTAAAACGAGAAGATTTAGGAGAATATCACTCCCTCACTGGCTCCACAAGTCGAGCAAAAAGTTCTCCCGTGACGAACTGCGTGGTCGCTGGACCACTGGTTCAAGGAAGAGGACTAGAATGATGCGCACGAACTCGGCGCCGGCGAAAACACTTGGGACGGACGCTAGAAATGGAGATAAAAAGCTAACAAGTGAAGAATTTCGACTGGCAACGGAAACACTGGATGAAACGAAGCTGCAAGTGAAAGGAGAGCGAAATACAGGAAAGACGCGCGCAGCCAGGCGGATATCTTTGCCCGTTCATGTGTCGCTAAACACTAGAGTTCCACTGGAAAATGAGGAACGCCTTGTATCTGCAGACAAACCGACAAGGAAGTATACCATGTCATCACTGCAAATGACTGAAAACGGAGACTTGGAAAACCTAAGGATATCTCTTCTACAGGGTAAGGTAACTGCAGCCTTGGATACGCCCGGTGCGATCAGACAAACGGCGGAGGAGGGATTAGTCGAGAAGCAAGAACAAAACGAGAGACTGCCAAACAGAGCAGACTCTTTTTCTGCCGTTCAAGAAATCATCTCTGAGTCACGCAATATCAACTCCCACCTCGAAAATACCAAGCAAAAGCGTCTCATAGTTTCTCCAAAACTACGCCGTTTTAAAAAGCCGGACATGTTTTACATCCCTCTTCTAGACGATGGCGACGATGATAATGGCACTGATAAAATCGCCAACGTGATGTGCCGCGCGCGTAGGGTCGAACCGTCGGCGAATCAGCATCAGGAAGCCATTCACGAGATCATCGAATATCAGTTACAATCGTACCTCAAACAGCGTGTCTTCGCGGCTCGGTGTAGCCAACAGTGGTGCTTAGATCTGAGTCAAGCTATCAAAGTTCGGGTACAGAACTTGAGGGAGGATTACAAGGTCGCGTGCGTTGTGTACATCGCGGCTGTGAGAGGGCAGGGCTTACATGCGGCAGTCGAATGCACCTGGTCCCCAAAGGATGACAATTTCGTTGTCGCTAGTTATAAGAATCGGTCCCTGTTTGCTATTGCTTCTGTGCTGGTTTTAAAGTATAACTAAATAGAGAGGCTGATCAGTTACTGAAGTTACTGACTTGGAGTGTATCCCGGGCTACAAACACACAGGAGGGACTCAGAGAGCGCGCGACAGAAGCGGCGCGAATTCGCAGGCAAAAGACAAAAGCTAGGGACATTGGAACTGATTGACTGCCGTGTCCTTATTGTCTGGGGCTCTCGGCCTCCCAGAGCGTGGAATTGAATGGTTTCTGTTTCCGAATCTCAGGCTAGTTCTGTTTCCGTTCACTTTGTCTTCGCCGGATTTAGTGTCATATATATATACCTCATCATTATAGAAAGTTATAGCGGCCTGTTCTCTATATTTTGACTGAGTGGGAGGTAATGATAATATGACGGATATGATGGCTGAGTGACTGTGGACAAAAACTCAAAAGAATTGTTTTCCTCTGAAAACAAGAACATAAAGAGTTTGGCAATTTTAGTATCTCAGCTGTAAGTCTAATCTAAAATTGTTAAACTAGAAAAAGTTCCCTTGCGTACATGAGAACCTCACTGAAGTTCAGGCCTGCAACAGAATTAAAACAAATTCTTTCCCTGGATTTTCTAGGGGTCCTGCTAGTCTTAAAATTATATCGTCGTGTTGGCCCAACGTCGAATTTGTTTTGACCAAATAGGGTGCGTTTCTGTGGAAGGGTTATTTCCGGAACGGGTAATACATCTGAAACGGTCCACACCTAATTTCAGCAACCATCTTCGTACTTTAAGTTCATAATGAAAAATAAATGGTGGAAGCATCTCTATAGGGAAATTATTTTTTGAGTGGCAAAAAGTGCCACTCATGCGCGCTTTTATATGGCAGTGCGGTGAAAGATAACTAACGTTTTACGGAAATCGTTCTTCAAAAGGGATGATGATGAAAATGACCAGGCCCTTTTACACGAACTTATAATGAAATTAAATCCAAAGTCTGGGTTCTCTCCCCGACACAAGGAAACACTCCCAACGGATATGCGCTGGGTACAAATAAGAACTGCGCCTCTAAAAAAGCTATTTTTGGATTCGCGTAGTTCCCCCCTCCACACCCAGCCAATGAATCAGCTGTTTTCTATGGAGGAGTTATACGGAGAGGCTCCGCCCGAAAGGGGTCCCTTTCATGCTTCAGATACAAAAAGAGGTACAGACGAAGCGTTTTGGTATTTTAAGGGTCAGTAAAAACTGATAACCAAGGGAGAATCGTAATGGCATGTCATAGGAGTTATAAAACTCGTCCCTCTAAACAGAAACATACTGAAACGTTAGTTTTATGCCCTTCCATTCGATATAAATTATCATCTCCGCGTTTTGAATGTACTACCCACTTACTAACTGACCTAATTGAGCAAAAGCCTGACTGTTACCCATAAAATTCACGCCGATAATTCAGTATGTAATTCAGTATGGAGAAATTAAAGGCAGGCGATCTACTGCTTGGGCTACTCAATACGGCTATAATAAATCAACCAAATCTCGATGTTGGAAAGCTAAATTTAATATGAACGGACTAGAAATTCTCTCAACACGACTCGCGTGCATTTTACTCAGGAAAGACTGAGCGATTAGGGTGTGAATAATTGGGCGTTTAAGAAGAGAACGCCGCCGCACATTTTAGATTCCCGGCCGCGTAAGAGTCTTAAATGCCCCCTGGGCAGAAATGCCTCCTCGGGCATTTTTGCCCCACTACACCGGCATGAACCCACTGTACTTACATACTTTACGCAATGCGAGTCTATAATGTGAGATCGATTCAGTCGGCCAAATGCAAGTCGAGTGTGAACAACGGACTTGTTCCTACGAAGGGCTAACGCTCGAAATGTCAGCTGAATCATCCCTTGTGCGGCGTTAAGATTATCCTGGCATCAACTTTAGGTTTATACAAAATGCTACTTTTTCTTAGATCGATCTAAATTTTTTGTTCCTTGTTTCGCCGACTGAAACGCGCGCAAACTTTGATCTCGGTTTCGACCTTGATTATCTCACTGTGAACAAGCCGAAAGATCGCACGTATAAGACAAAGGGATAGTACTGTCGGCGAATAAGATTAATCGACTTTTAATAATTAATCTACAAAAATCGACGTGCTCCTGATTAGACGACCCGAGTGTCTTCAAGGAAGCAAATGTAAATATTCCTGTGAAACGTTTATCACCCCTGTGCGCTTCTACGTCACGTAAAAATATTACTATATATAGCTCTTCAGCACAACTTTTTCTCCTCGTAAACAGGGTCTTAGTGTCCGTATTCCTACTTCAGTGCATAAGCATTTTAGTATTCAGAATTAAAAAATAACCTATTCGGCCTCAGAGGTTATCGGACGTACTGCCGAATCTCTTCCTTAAAAGGGACCTCTTTTTGGTCGTCGGGGCCAGCGGCGCGTCAGGCGTGTCTGAATAAGATAGCATGACCTGCACGCGACCCACGGGCATACCATCTGTAAACAAACAAACAAATTTGCTATTTGTCGATCGTGCTGAAGCACTACCAGCAGAGCCCGCCGTGTCTTTGATCAGCGGTTAAATACAACAGGATAGGTACAATAGTCGTTCTTGTTTCTTGGTTTTGCATTGCATTTTTCTTTATGTTTTTGGATCGCACTGTTGTCTGTTTGATTTGTTCTCAAATGAAGCTTTTCACTTACCGTGCTCGAGGTTCAACCACTTTGTCTCCGATAATTTTTCTGTGGAAAATAAAGTATTTTAAAAACCTTAAAATCTGTTCTTGTAAATATTTTTATTGAATTGGCCCATCCCCTTTCAAATATGAGTCAGCTGGGAACGGGTGTATCACAACCATCAACTGACAAACAACTTTGTAAACGACTACTAACTGAGAAACCAAACAAACTTTTATATACAATTCTGTTTTACTCTGACATTGCCAGGTGTTTACTAAAGTATTTTCCTTATTTGGACAAGTGCAGATTCGTCCCATATGGCCTCACCTTCTGCGCGACTCCCGGTCGTATTCGCTCTAGGACGTTTCATAAAGATTCCTATAGGAGACAAAAAAAATTTTTTTTTTAGAGTCACATTCACGCAACTACATTAGCTATAGTATACAAGCATAGCATTCTATTTCGACCGGCACGATAAGCCAAAAATAGTGGAAATATAACTATGAAAAGACACAAATTTACAATGAGCCAAAAATATGGTTTGCTATTATTGTTGAGGTGACGTGACGCCAAGCACCCCACCCACCCCTCCCCACCCCACAATTACTTACCCTTGAAAAAATCCTTGATGTCGATCTTGCTAATACCAACGTTCTTTTTCTTCTCATCTCGCAGCTCAAATATCAAACTGGCTTGGTTGGAGACGGCTTTGCCTCCACTTGTCTGAAAAGCGCGTACAGCAACAACCAACATCAGCAAAGTTGTCAATGCATTATCTGGTGGGGGGGGGGGGGGGGCAGGGACAAGGGTGGGGGGGATGGGGTGTGGAGCACCTCACGCATTCGCTCACACAAACACACACTTGTCCGTAAAACAATATATCACATCACGCATCGTATCGAGGCGTTTCATATCATATCGTATCGTATCGCGTCGTTTCATATGTCTGATATCATGTTATATCAATCATTTATCGTATCGTATCGTATCCATCGTGTCGTGTAGTGTCGTCTTTATCATCATATCCATAATACCCTATTCTCTAAAGTGTCCCTACTTATTCCTATTTACCTGGAAGATGTAGTTCCACTTGACCATGCCGCTCTCCGGGTACATGAGGGGCGTACTGCACATGTTGATATGCTCGTACTTCACACTGCCTTTCCTCCCCTTCCTGGGACTATAACACAGTCAGCAACATCAACAAGGACACTATGATCATGGCATTCGTCAAGAACAATAATACGACAAGACCAACTGCATCGTAGCAACAGTAATAGCAACTGAGTTTCAACATCATTTTTTTTCGAAGATAAAAACCTGACAACTTCGACAACACTCGGCTGTGCACAACTAGACGTACATTGCAATGCGTCCCTTGATCATAACACTTCCCCAGCCTGAAAAAGAAAGAAAGAAAGAAAGAAAGAACGCATTGTCATGAGATAAAATAATTTTGCTCAATGAATCCTCTCTTTACGTACCTCCAATGTCGGAAGCTTGAATGACCTCACCGGATAAGCTGTGAAACACGGCAGGAATCTGACTCTCGATATAATCTGAAAGAAGAAAACCAAACTGGGTCACGCTTAATTTTGATTATATTTTATTTATTATTTTTAGTTATTTCCTAAATATTTTTGATATTTATTATTTATTGATTAATTATGTTAGAGCTTTGAACATCCGGGACCTGATCTGTTCGCCTCACCTTCCAGTTTCTCCACGGTCTGTTCGAACATTCCCAGGCCCAGGCCTCCATCCGCCTGCTCGGGATTGTCGCCGATACCAGAGTCTGCTCCACTTTCTCCGAAAGCCACGTGCGTTGAGGTTCTGTCTGCCACTTCCTCAGAGGTCTGAGCTTCACTCTAAATTGCAGAAACATCTCGTAAATATGATATCAAACAAACTTAATTACTAGCACCCAAAGAGTGACCCTGAAGATGGCTACCGCTCAGGTCGTCGAAATGTCAGCCACCATTAACAGCCGGATGATCACAACCAGCCTACTGTTCAAACTCCTGGATTCAAACCATTTGATACATCTCTATCGAAACTCGTACACACAACCATTGCTGTTTCACAATGAAATATAAGTGGCCGCGCAATGGATCATGGACTCTCTTCATCTTGATCACCCACAAGTCAACAGGGTTCGATTTTCGATCACGTGGGCTAACGGACTGACAACCGGTTGATTAAGATAAAAGCTTTTAACAAGAGTATTAAAGGGATAAATACCTCATCTCCAGTATTGGCAAGTTTCAGTTCGACTTGTATCTCTCCAGACTCGACATCTGTGAGCTTCATCCACTGGGGGCCTTTCTGTTGAACGTTCAAATATGAAAGAACAAACTTAAACCTGAGTATCAGGTCCAGAAGAAAAATCCCAAAACCCCCCTCCCCCCCCCCCCCCCCCCCAAAAAAAAAAAAAAAGAAAGAAAGCCTGATACTCAGGTTAGAACAGACTCAGAAGTAAGGCAGAACATAAAATTACAGAACAAGACAAAGAAGCGTCACAAAAAAAAAAACTTTCAGGACGTCACAGAGCAGTACAAAATAAGTAAGATAGAATGTATAGGTGGACATGCAGGAAGGACTGGCGCCCTTTGCGCGCGCTGGAAATCCTCAATCCAGAGCCCGTTTAACGACGGCAACATTGCACAAACCTTGCACACATCTTGGATGTCACTGACTGTCATGGAAACAGTGCCCATGAAGTCGTTTTGGAACACGTCTTTGTCGAATACGTCCTGTCAATTTAACGAAAGGCTTCAATTTAGTGACACATTTAAGTGTATTTTAGAAGTTGGACTAGAATTTTTGCCACACGTTCGAACATAAATTAACCCAGTACCAAATTGCTGCAACTAGGTTGCAACAGTAGAATGTGAGACTTTTACCAGACTAAAGGCAGGTTCATACGGTAAAGATCTTACGCTTGCTTCATGCATTTTACCGTATGAATTGGTTCCTTGCGCTAACGCTTGTTTTACTCGTATGAACCGGCTTTAAAGTCCACTTTGTCCGTTGTGCGAATAATAGCTCAGCTTATAATACACGGCACGTGTGAAGGACGATTGTGTTAGGCCCTGACGGCAGCTACTATCCACGTAAACCCGCTGCCTTGTGTATGTTTTTATACTTTAGTCCGGAGACTTGCTTCAGTGACCCGAAAGTGTTTTATGTAAGGGTTTTCAAGGTGAATGTGACTAAACTGCTAGTAACGTAAACGGTTCAATTTTGAAGATTTGTAGAGAAATGGAAAAAGAAACACCAAAAGAGATATTCATCAAATAAGCGACTTACAAAATGGAGTTTGTCTTCCCCCTGTAGCATAGCCACGGACACAGACTCGTTCCAGACGGGGGTGAGAGTCTCGTAGGACACGTTGGTTTTGAACTTCTTCTCGCTGTTAACCCTCACTACACAGAACGGGTCGCTGAGACCTGACAAAAAGAACAATCCAGCAAGAAAAAGAGGATGTCAGATCCGCTGGTCAGAGTTGATTGTTTACTTGACCTGGTGGCGTTTCAACATTTTCTGGGGTATAACGAAATTTCGAACCAGGTTTTAAATGTCCGAAAAGTAAGAGTATTCTATACACAGGGACCCGGCGTATTAGACTAGCACCTTACTGGGATCACACTGAAACAAACGTAAGGCGTAATCTGGGATCAGCCTGATGAAAATTATTCTCTTAGTAACCCTACCGTTGCTATCCATGGCCACCATATTCTTTCCTTGGAGAAGTGTGATGATCAAAACCCCGCGCTCTACAGGCAAAATAAGGAGATTTACAGTTGTTTTAGGACACCAGATACGCATTTACGATACAGCATAATGACAGACGGAGTTTCCTAATAATACTGTGGAACGAACATAATTTTCTGACCTTTTATGAGGATCATCTCATCTACATGTCGCTTTGTCTTCATGCTGCTCTTCATCGTGTGTTTCTTCGCATGTTCCTGTAACGAAAATTCAAGGAGTGACTAGAAGTGATGCATCAAACTGAACATACTCCAAGATAAGGTCGTTTTGGTGCATCCCTTGTAGTGACTAGAATGGATACATCAAACTGACCATATTCTAAGATAAATCATTTTGATGCATCCCTTGTAGTGACTAGAAGGGATGCATCAAACTGACCGTACTCTGAGATAAGGTCCATCCCTTCGAGTACTTACAGATATCGTGGTATGCACTAGAAGGGATGCACCAAAACGACCTCATATCAAGACTCAAACGACCAAGCCATTTCAACTCATAAACAACTTTCGAACAATGAAAACTGTGTATGAGTGACGGAGGAACAATTTAATTGATAATTAATGAATGTTTTTTAATTTTCTGCCGCGATCGAACCATTGTTTACGACTGATTGACAGGAGGGTCGTTTTGGTGCATCCCTCGAGTACTTACAGATATCCTGGTATGCACTAGAAGGGATGCACCAAAACGACCTCATATCAAGACTCACACGACCAAGCCGTAACTGTGTATGAGTGACGGAGGAACAATTTTATCGATAATTAATGAATATATTCTGTTTTTCTGCCGAGATCGAACAATAGTTTACGACTGATTGAAAGGAGGGTCGTTTTACTGCATCCCTTCGAGTACTTACAGATATCGTGGTACGTACTAGAAGGGTGCACTAAAACGACCTCAAATCAAGACTCACACGACCAAGCCATTTCAACTCATAAACAACTTCCGAACAATGAAAACTGTGTATGAGTGACGCAGGAACAATTTATCGATAATTAATGAATGTAATGATTAGAAGGGATGCATCAAACTGACCATATTCCAAGATAGGTCATTTGGTGCATCCCTTGTAGTGACTAGAAGGGATGCATCAAACTGACCATATTCTAAGATAGGTCATTTTGATGCATCCCTTGTAGTGACTAGAAGGGATGCATCAAACTGACCATATTCCAAGATAGGTCATTTTGGTGCATCCCTTGTAGTGACTAGAAGGGATGCATCAAACTGACCATATTCTAAGATAGGTTATTTTGATGCATCCCTTGTAGTGACTAAAAGGGACGCATCAAACTGACCAAACTCCGAGATAGGTCATTTTGATGCATCCCTTGTAGTGACTAGAAGGGATGCATCAAACTGACCATAATCCAAGATAGGTCATTTTGGTGCATCCCTCGTAGTGACTAGAAGGGATGCATCAAACTGACCATATTCTAAGATAGGTCATTTTGATGCATCCCTTGTAGTGACTAGAAGGGATGCATCAAACTGACCATATTCTAAGATAGGTCATTTTGATGCATCCCTTGTAGTGACTAAAAGGGATGCATCAAACTGATCATATTCCAAGATAGGTCATTTTGGTGCATCCCTTGTAGTGACTAGAAGGGATACATCAAACTGACCAAACTCCAAGATAGGTCATTTTGGTGCATCCCTTGTAGTGACTAGAAGGGATGCATCAAACTGACCATATTCTAAGATAGGTCATTTTGATGCATTCCTTGTAGTGACTAGAAGGGATACATCAAACTGACCAAACTCCGAGATAGGTCATTTTGGTGCATCCCTTGTAGTGACTAGGAGGGATGCATCAAACTGACCATATTCTAAGATAGGTTATTTTGATGCATCCCTTGGAGTGACTAGAAGGGATGCATCAAACTGACCATATTCTAAGATTGGTCATTTTGATGCATCCCTTGTAGTGATTAGAAGGGATGCATCAAACTGACCATATTCTAAGATAGGTCATTTTGGTGCATCCCTTGTAGTGACTAGGAGGGATGCATCAAACTGACCATATTCTATGATAGGTCATTTTGATGCATCCCTTGTAGTGACTAGAAGGGATGCATCAAACTGACCATATTCCAAGATAGGTCATTTTGATGCATCCCTTGTAGTGACTAGAAGGGATGCATCAAACTGACCATATTCTAAGATAGGTTATTTTGATGCATCCCTTGTAGTGACTAAAAGGGACGCATCAAACTGACCAAACTCCGAGATAGGTCATTTTGATGCATCCCTTGTAGTGACTAGAAGGGATGCATCAAACTGACAGTAATCCAAGATAGGTCATTTTGGTGCATCCCTCGTAGTGACTAGAAGGGATGCATCAAACTGACCATATTCTAAGATAGGTCATTTTGATGCATCCCTTGTAGTGACTAGAAGGGATGCATCAAACTGACCATATTCTAAGATAGGTCATTTTGATGCATCCCTTGTAGTGACTAGAAGGGATGCATCAAACTGATCATATTCCAAGATAGGTCATTTTGGTGCATCCCTTGTAGTGACTAGAAGGGATACATCAAACTGACCAAACTCCAAGATAGGTCATTTTGGTGCATCCCTTGTAGTGACTAGAAGGGATGCATCAAACTGACCATATTCTCAGATAGGTCATTTTGATGCATTCCTTGTAGTGACTAGAAGGGATACATCAAACTGACCAAACTCCGAGATAGGTCATTTTGGTACATCCCTTGTAGTGACTAGGAGGGATGCATCAAACTGACCATATTCTAAGATAGGTCATTTTGATGCATCCCTTGTAGTGACTAGAAAGGATGCATCAAACTGACCATATTCTAAGATAGGTCATTTTGATGCATCCCTTGTAGTGATTAGAAGGGATGCATCAAACTGACCATATTCTAAGATAGGTCATTTTGGTGCATCCCTTGTAGTGACTAGGAGGGATGCATCAAACTGACCATATTCTAAGATAGGTCATTTTGATGCATCCCTTGTAGTGACTAGAAGGGATACATCAAACTGACCATATTCTAAGATAGGTCATTTTGATGCATCCCTTGTAGTGATTAGAAGGGATGCATCAAACTGACCGTACTCTGAGATAAGGTCCATCCCTTCGAGTACTTACAGATATCGTGGTATGCACTAGAAGGGATGCACCAAAACGACCTCATATCAAGACTCACACGACCAAGCCATTTCAACTCATAAACAACTTTCGAACAATGAAAACTGTGTATAAGTGACGGAGGAACAATTTAATTGATAATTAATGAATGTTTTTTAATTTTCTGCCGCGATCGAACCATTGTTTACGACTGATTGACAGGAGGGTCGTTTTGGTGCATCCCTCGAGTACTTACAGATATCCTGGTATGCACTAGAAGGGATGCACCAAAACGACCTCATATCAAGACTCACACGACCAAGCCATTTCAACTCATAAACAACTTTCGAACAATAAAAACTGTCTATGAATGACGGAGGAACAATTTAATTGATAATTAATGAATGTTTTTTAATTTTCTGCCGCGATCGAACCATTGTTTACGACTGATTGACAGGAGGGTCCTTTTGGTGCATCCCTCGAGTACTTACAGATATCCTGGTATGCACTAGAAGGGATGCACCAAAACGACCTCATATCAAGACTCACACGACCAAGCCGTAACTGTGTATGAGTGACGGAGGAACAATTTTATCGATAATTAATGAATGTATTCTGTTTTTCTGCCGAGATCGAACAATAGTTTACGACTGATTGACAGGAGGGTCGCTTTACTGCATCCCTTCGAGTACTTACAGATATCGTGGTACGTACTAGAAGGGTGCACTAAAACGACCTCAAATCAAGACTCACACGACCAAGCCATTTCAACTCATAAACAACTTCCGAACAATGAAAACTGTGTATGAGTGACGCAGGAACAATTTATCGATAATTAATGAATGTAATGATTAGAAGGGATGCATCAAACTGACACTATTCCGAGATAAGGTCATTTTGGTGCATCCCTTGTAGTGACTAGAAGGGATGCATCAAACTGACCATATTCCAAGATAGGTCATTTTGGTGCATCCCTTGTAGTGACTAGAAGGGATGCATCAAACTGACCATATTTTAAGATAGGTCATTTTGATGCATCCCTTGTAGTGACTAGAAGGGATGCATCAAACTGACCATATTCCAAGATAGGTCATTTTGGTGCATCCCTTGTAGTGACTAGAAGGGATGCATCAAACTTACCATAATCTAAGATAGGTCATTTTGATGCATCCCTTGTAGTGACTAGAAGGGATGCATCAAACTGACCATATTCCAAGATAGGTCATTTTGGTGCATCCCTTGTAGTGACTAGAAGGGATGCATCAAACTGACCATATTCTAAGATAGGTTATTTTGATGCATCCCTTGTAGTGACTAGAAGGGATGCATCAAACTGACCAAACTCCGAGATAGGTCATTTTGATGCATCCCTTGTAGTGACTAGAAGGGATGCATCAAACTGACCATATTCTAAGTAAGGTCATTTTGGTGCATCCCTCGTAGTGACTAGAAGGGATGCATCAAACTGACCATATTCTAAGATAGGTCATTTTGATGCATCCCTTGTAGTGACTAGAAGGGATGCATCAAACTGACCATATTCTAAAATAGGTCATTTTGATGCATCCCTTGTAGTGATTAGAAGGGATGCATCAAACTGACCATATTCTAAGATAGGTCATTTTGGTGCATCCCTTGTAGTGACTAGGAGGGATGCATCAAACTGACCATATTCTAAGATAGGTCATTTTGATGCATCCCTTGTAGTGACTAGAAGGGATACATCAAACTGACCTTATTCTAAGATAGGTCATTTTGATGCATCCCTTGTAGTGATTAGAAGGGATGCATCAAACTGACCGTACTCTGAGATAAGGTCCATCCCTTCGAGTACTTACAGATATCGTGGTATGCACTAGAAAGGATGCACCAAAACGACCTCATATCAAGACTCACACGACCAAGCCATTTCAACTCATAAACAACTTTCGAACAATGAAAACTGTGTATGAGTGACGGAGGAACAATTTAATTGATAATTAATGAATGTTTTTTAATTTTCTGCCGCGATCGAACCATTGTTTACGACTGATTGACAAGAGGGTCGTTTTGGTGCATCCCTCGAGTACTTACAGATATCGTGGTATGCACTAGAAGGGATGCACCAAAACGACCTCATATCAAGACTCACACGACCAAGCCATTTCAACTCATAAACAACTTTCGAACAATGAAAACTGTGTATGAGTGACGGAGGAACAATTTAATTGATAATTAATGAATGTTTTTTAATTTTCTGCCGCGATCGAACCATTGTTTACGACTGATTGACAGGAGGATCGTTTTGGTGCATCCCTCGAGTACTTACAGATATCCTGGTATGCACTAGAAGGGATGCACCAAAACGACCTCATATCAAGACTCACACGACCAAGCCATTTCAACTCATAAACAACTTTCGAACAATGAAAACTGTGTATGAATGACGGAGGAACAATTTAATTGATAATTAATGAATGTTTTTTAATTTTCTGCCGCGATCGAACCATTGTTTACGACTGATTGACAGGAGGGTCCTTTTGGTGCATCCCTCGAGTACTTACAGATATCCTGGTATGCACTAGAAGGGATGCACCAAAACGACCTCATATCAAGACTCACACGACCAAGCCGTAACTGTGTATGAATGACGGAGGAACAATTTTATCGATAATTAATCAATGTATTCTGTTTTTCTGCCGAGATCGAACAATAGTTTACGACTGATTGACAGGAGGGTCGTTTTACTGCATCCCTTCGAGTACTTACAGATATCGTGGTACGTACTAGAAGGGTGCACTAAAACGACCTCAAATCAAGACTCACACGACCAAGCCATTTCAACTCATAAACAACTTCCGAACAATGAAAACTGTGTATGAGTGACGCAGGAACAATTTATCGATAATTAATGAATGTAATGATTAGAAGGGATGCATCAAACTGACACTATTCCGAGATAAGGTCATTTTGGTGCATCCCTTGTAGTGACTAGAAGGGATGCATCAAACTGACCATATTCCAAGATAGGTCATTTTGATGCATCCCTTGTAGTGACTAGAAGGGATGCATCAAACTGATCATATTCTAAGATAGGTCATTTTGATGCATCCCTTGTAGTGACTAGAAGGGATGCATCAAACTGACCATATTCTAAGATAGGTCATTTTGATGCATCCCTTGTAGTGACTTGAAGGGATGCATCAAACTGACCATATTCCAAGATAGGTCATTTTGGTTCATCCCTTGTAGTGACTAGAAGGGATGCATCAAACTGACCATATTCTAAGATAGGTCATTTTGATGCATCCCTTGTAGTGACTAGAAGGGATGCATCAAACTGATCAAACTCCGAGATAGGTCATTTTGATGCATCCCTTGTAGTGATTAGAAGGGATGCATCAAACTGACCGTACTCTGAGATAAGGTCCATCCCTTCGAGTACTTACAGATATCGTGGTATGCACTAGAAGGGATGCACCAAAACGACCTCATATCAAGACTCACACGACCAAGCCATTTCAACTCATAAACAACTTTCGAACAATGAAAACTGTGTATGAGTGACGGAGGAACAATTTAATTGATAATTAATGAATGTTTTTTAATTTTCTGCCGCGATCGAACCATTGTTTACGACTGATTGACAGGAGGGTCGTTTTGGTGCATCCCTAGAGTACTTACAGATATCCTGGTATGCACTAGAAGGGATGCACCAAAACGACCTCATATCAAGACTCACACGACCAAGCCATTTCAACTCATAAACAACTTTCGAACAATGAAAACTGTGTATGAGTGACGGAGGAACAATTTAATTGATAATTAATGAATGTTTTTTAAATTTCTGCCGCGATCGAACCATTGTTTACGACTGATTGACAGGAGGGTCGTTTTGGTGCATCCCTCGAGTACTTACAGATATCCTGGTATGCACTAGAAGGGATGCACCAAAACGACCTCATATCAAGACTCACACGACCAAGCCGTAACTGTGTATGAATGACGGAGGAACAATTTTATCGATAATTAATGAATGTATTCTGTTTTTCTGCCGAGATCGAACAATAGTTTACGACTGATTGACAGGAGGGTCCTTTTACTGCATCCCTTCGAGTACTTAAATATATCGTGGTACGTACTAGAAGGGTGCACTAAAACGACCTCAAATCAAAACTCACACGACCAAGCAATTTCAACTCATAAACAACTTCCGAACAATGAAAACTGTGTATGAGTGACGCAGGAACAATTTATCGATAATTAATGAATGTAATGATTAGAAGGGATGCATCAAACTGACACTATTCCGAGATAAGGTCATTTTGGTGCATCCCTTGTAGTGACTAGAAGGGATGCATCAAACTGACCATATTCCAAGATAGGTCATTTTGGTGCATCCCTTGTAGTGACTAGAAGGGATGCATCAAACTGACCATATTCTAAGATAGGTCATTTTGATGCATCCCTTGTAGTGACTAGAAGGGATGCATCAAACTGACCATATTCTAAGATAGGTCATTTTGATGCATCCCTTGTAGTGACTAGAAGGGATGCATCAAACTGACCATATTCCAAGATAGGTCATTTTGGTGCATCCCTTGTAGTGACTAGAAGGGATGCATCAAACTGACCATATTCTAAGATAGGTCATTTTGATGCATCCCTTGTAGTGACTAGAAGGGATGCATCAAATTGATCAAACTCCGAGATAGGTCACTTTGATGCATCCCTTGTAGTGACTAGAAGGGATGCATCAAACTGACCATATTCCAAGATAGGTCATTTTGGTGCATCCCTCCTAGTGACTAGAAGGGATGCATCAAACTGACCATATTCTAAGATAGGTCATTTTGATGCATCCCTTGTAGTGACTAGAAGGGATGCATCAAACTGACCAAACTCCAAGAAAGGTCATTTTGGTGCATCCCTTGTAGTGACTAGAAGGGATGCATCAAACTGACCATATTCTAAGATAGGTCATTTTGGTGCATCCCTTGTAGTGACTAGAAGGGTTGCATCAAACTGACCATATTCCAAGATAGGTCATTTTGATGCATCCCTTGTAGTGACTAGAAGGGATACATCAAACTGACCATATTCTAAGATAGGTCATTTTGATGCATCCCTTGTAGTGACTAGAAGGGAAGCATCAAACTGACCAAATTCCAAGATAGGTCATTTTGATGCATCCCTTGTAGTGACTAGAAGGGATGCATCAAACTGACCAAACTTCGAGATAGGTCATTTTGGTGCATCTCTTGTAGTGACTAGAAGGGATGCATGAAACTCACCATATTCCAAGATAGGTAATTTTGGTGCATCCCTTGTAGTGACTAGAAGGGATGCATCAAACTGACCATATTCCAAGATAGGTCATTTTGATGCATCCCTTGTAGTGACTAGAAGGGATACATCAAACTGACCATATTCTAAGATAGGTCATTTTGATGCATCCCTTGTAGTGACTAGAAGGGATACATCAAACTGACCAAACTCCAAAATAGGTCATTTTGGTGCATCCCTTGTAGTGACTAGAAGGGATGCATCAAACTGACCATATTCAAAGATAGGTCATTTTGATGCATTCCTTGTAGTGACTAGAAGGGATACATCAAACTGACCAAACTCCGAGATAGGTCATTTTGGTGCATCCCTTGTAGTGACTAGGAGGGATGCATCAAACTGACCATATTCTAAGATAGGTCATTTTGATGCATCCCTTGTAGTGACTAGAAGGGATACATCAAACTGACCATATTCTAAGATAGGTCATTTTGATGCATCCCTTGTAGTGATTAGAAGGGATGCATCAAACTGACCATATTCTAAGATAGGTCATTTTGGTGCATCCCTTGTAGTGACTAAGAGGGATGCATCAAACTGACCATATTCTAAGATAGGTCATTTTGATGCAGCCCTTGTAGTGACTAGAAGGGATACTTCAAACTGACCATATTCTAAGATAGGTCATTTTGATGCATCCCTTGTAGTGATTAGAAGGGATGCATCAAACTGACCGTACTCTGAGATAAGGTCCATCCCTTCGAGTACTTACAGATATCGTGGTATGCACTAGAAGGGATGCACCAAAACGACCTCATATCAAGACTCACACGACCAAGCCATTTCAACTCATAAACAACTTTCGAACAAAAAAAACTGTGTATGAGTGACGGAGGAACAATTTAATTGATAATTAATGAATGTTTTTTAATTTTCTGCCGCGATCGAACCATTGTTTACGACTGATTGACAGGAGGGTCGTTTTGGTGTATCCCTCGAGTACTTACAGATATCGTGGTATGCACTAGAAGGGATGCACCAAAACGACCTCATATCAAGACTCACACGACCAAGCCATTTCAACTCATAAACAACTTTCGAACAATGAAAACTGTGTATGAGTGACGGAGGAACAATTTAATTGATAATTAATGAATGTTTTTTAATTTTCTGCCGCGATCGAACCATTGTTTACGACTGATTGACAGGAGGGTCGTTTTGGTGCATCCCTCGAGTACTTACAGATATCCTGGTATGCACTAGAAGGGATGCACCAAAACGACCTCATATCAAGACTCACACGACCAAGCCGTAACTGTGTATGAGTGACGGAGGAACAATTTTATCGATAAATAATGAATGTATTCTGTTTTTCTGCCGAGATCGAACAATAGTTTACGACTGATTGACAGGAGGGTCGTTTTACTCATCCCTTCGAGTACTTACAGATAACGTGGTACGTACTAGAAGGGTGCACTAAAACGACCTCAAATCAAGACTCACACGACCAAGCCATTTCAACTCATAAACAACTTCCGAACAATGAAAACTGTGTATGAGTGACGCAGGAACAATTTATCGATAATTAATGAATGTAATGATTAGAAGGGATGCATCAAACTGACACTATTCCGAGATAAGGTCATTTTGGTGCATCCCTTGTAGTGACTAGAAGGGATGCATCAAACTGACCATATTCCAAGATAGGTCATTTTGGTGCATCCCTTGTAGTGACTAGAAGGGATGCATCAAACTGACCATATTCTAAGATAGGTCATTTTGATGCATCCCTTGTAGTGACTAGACGGGATGCATCAAACTGACCATATTCCAAGATAGGTCATTTTGGTGCATCCCTTGTAGTGACTAGAAGGGATGCATCAAACTGACCATATTCTAAGATAGGTTATTTTGATGCATCCCTTGTAGTGACTAGAAGGGATGCATCAAACTGACCAAACTCCGAGATAGGTCATTTTGATGCATCCCTTGTAGTGACTAGAAGGGATGCATCAAACTGACCATATTCTAAGATAGGTCATTTTGGTGCATCCCTCGTAGTGACTAGAAGGGATGCGTCAAACTGACCATATTCTAAGATAGGTCATTTTGATGCATCCCTTGTAGTGACTAGAAGGGATGCATCAAACTGACCATATTCTAAGATAGGTCATTTTGATGCATCCCTTGTAGTGATTAGAAGGGATGCATCAAACTGACCATATTCTAAGATAGGTCATTTTGGTGCATCCCTTGTAGTGACTAGGAGGGATGCATCAAACTGACCATATTCTAAGATAGGTCATTTTGATGCATCCCTTGTAGTGACTAGAAGGGATACATCAAACTGACCATATTCTAAGATAGGTCATTTTGATGCATCCCTTGTAGTGATTAGAAGGGATGCATCAAACTGACCGTACTCTGAGATAAGGTCCATCCCTTCGAGTACTTACAGATATCGTGGTATGCACTAGAAGGGATGCACCAAAACGACCTCATATCAAGACTCACACGACCAAGCCATTTTAACTCATAAGCAACTTCCGAACAATGAAAACTGTGTATGAGTGACGGAGGAACAATTTAATTGATAATTAATGAATGTTTTTTAATTTTCTGCCGCGATCGAACCATTGTTTACGACTGATTGACAGGAAAGTCGTTTTGGTGCATCCCTCGAGTACTTACAGATATCGTGGTATGCACTAGAAGGGATGCACCAAAACGACCTCATATCAAGACTCACACGACCAAGCCATTTCAACTCATAAACAACTTTCGAACAATGAAAACTGTGTATGAATGACGGAGGAACAATTTAATTGATAATTAATGAATGTTTTTTAATTTTCTGCCGCGATCGAACCATTGTTTACGACTGATTGACAGGAGGGTCGTTTTGGTGCATCCCTCGAGTACTTACAGATATCCTGGTATGCACTAGAAGGGATGCACCAAAACGACCTCATATCAAGACTCACACGACCAAGCCGTAACTGTGTATGAGTGACGGAGGAACAATTTTATCGATAATTAATGAATGTATTCTGTTTTTCTGCCGAGATCGAACAATAGTTTACGACTGATTGACAGGAGGGTCGTTTTACTGCATCCCTTCGAGTACTTACAGATATCGTGGTACGTACTAGAAGGGTGCACTAAAACGACCTCAAATCAAGACTCACACGACCAAGCCATTTCAACTCATAAACAACTTCCGAACAATGAAAACTGTGTATGAGTGACGCAGGAACAATTTATCGATAATTAATGAATGTAATGATTAGAAGGGATGCATCAAACTGACACTATTCCGAGATAAGGTCATTTTGGTGCATCCCTTGTAGTGACTAGAAGGGATGCATCAAACTGACCATATTCCAAGATAGGTCATTTTGGTGCATCCCTTGTAGTGACTAGAAGGGATGCATCAAACTGACCATATTCTAAGATAGGTCATTTTGGTGCATCCCTTGTAGTGACTAGAAAGGATGCATCAAACTGACCAAACTCCGAGATAGGTCATTTTGGTGCATCCCTTGTAGTGACTAGAAGGGATACATCAAACTGACCATATTCTAAGATAGGTCATTTTGATGCATCCCTTGTAGTGATTAGAAGGGATGCATCAAACTGACCGTACTCTGAGATAAGGTCCATCCCTTCGAGTACTTACAGATATCGTGGTATGCACTAGAAGGGATACACCAAAAGGACCTCATATCAAGACTCACACGACCAAGCCATTTCAACTCATAAACAACTTTCGAACAACGAAAACTGTGTATGAGTGACGGAGGAACAATTTAATTGATAATTAAGGAATGTTTTTTAATTTTCTGCCGCGATCGAACCATTGTTTACGACTGATTGACAGGAGGGTCGTTTTGGTGCATCCCTCGAGTACTTACAGATATCCTGGTATGCACTAGAAGGGATGCACCAAAACGACCTCATATCAAGACTCACACGACCAAGCCGTAACTGTGTATGAGTGACGGAGGAACAATTTTATCGATAATTAATCAATGTATTCTGTTTTTCTGTCGAGATCGAACAATAGTTTACGACTGATTGACAGGAGGGTCGTTTTACTGCATCCCTTCGAGTACTTACAGATACCGTGGTACGTACTAGAAGGGTGCACTAAAACGACCTCAAATCAAGACTCACACCACCAAGCCATTTCAACTCATAAACAACTTCCGAACAATGAAAACTGTGTATGAGTGACGCAGGAACAATTTATCGATAATTAATGAATGTAATGATTAGAAGGGATGCATCAAACTGACACTATTCCGAGATAAGGTCATTTTGGTGCATCCCTTGTAGTGACTAGAAGGGATGCATCAAACTGACCATATTCCAAGATAGGTCATTTTGGTGCATCCCTTGTAGTGACTAGAAGGGATGCATCAAACTGACCATATTCCAAGATAGGTCATTTTGATGCATCCCTTGTAGTGACTAGAAGAGATACATCAAACTGACCATATAATAAGATAGGTCATTTTGATGCATCCCTTGTAGTGACTAGAAGGGATGCATCAAACTGACCAAATTCCAAGATAGGTCATTTTGATGCATCCCTTGTAGTGACCAGAAGGGATGCATCAAACTGACCAAACTTCGAGATAGGTCATTTTGGTGCATCCCTTGTAGTGACTAGAAGGGATGCATCAAACTGACCATAATCCAAGATAGGTCATTTTGGTTCATCCCTTGTAGTGACTAGAAGGGATGCATCAAACTGACCAAACTCCGAGATAGGTCATTTTGGTGCATCCCTTGTAGTGACTAGAAGGGATACATCAAACTGACCATATTCTAAGATAGGTCATTTTGATGCATCCCTTGTAGTGATTAGAAGGGATGCATCAAACTGACCGTACTCTGAGATAAGGTCCATCCCTTCGAGTACTTACAGATATCGTGGTATGCACTAGAAGAGATGCACCAAAACGACCTCATATCAAGACTCACACGACCAAGCCATTTCAACTCATAAACAACTTTCGAACAATGAAAACTGTGTATGAGTGACGGAGGAACAATTTAATTGATAATTAATGAATGTTTTTTAATTTTCTGCCGCGATCGAACCATTGTTTACGACTGATTGACAGGAGGGTCGTTTTGGTGCATCCCTCGAGTACTTACAGATATCCTGGTATGCACTAGAAGGGATGCACCAAAACGACCTCATATCAAGACTCACACGACCAAGCCATTTCAACTCATAAACAACTTTCGAACAATGAAAACTGTGTATGAATGACGGAGGAACAATTTAATTGATAATTAATGAATGTTTTTTAATTTTCTGCCGCGATCGAACCATTGTTTACGACTGATTGACAGGAGGGTCGTTTTGGTGCATCCCTCGAGTACTTACAGATATCCTGGTATGCACTAGAAGGGATGCACCAAAACGACCTCATATCAAGACTCACACGACCAAGCCGTAACTGTGTATGAGTGACGGAGGAACAATTTTATCGATAATTAATGAATGTATTCTGTTTTTCTGTCGAGATCGAACAATAGTTTACGACTGATTGACAGGAGGGTCGTTTTACTGCATCCCTTCGAGTACTTACAGATATCGTGGTACGTACTAGAAGGGATGCACTAAAACGACCTCAAATCAAAACTTACACGACCAAGCCATTTCAACTCATAAACAACTTCCGAACAATGAAAACTGTGTATGAGTGACGCAGGAACAATTTATCGATAATTAATGAATGTAATGATTAGAAGGGATGCATCAAACTGACACTATTCCGAGATAAGGTCATTTTGGTGCATCCCTTGTAGTGACTAGAAGGGATGCATCAAACTGACCATATTCTAAAATAGGTCATTTTGATGCATCCCTTGTATTGACTAGAAGGGATGCATCAAACTGACCATATTCTAAGTTAGGTCATTTTGGTGCATCCCTTGTAGTGACTAGAAGGGATGCATCAAACTGACCATATTCCAAGATAATTCATTTTGGTGCATCCCTTGTAGTGACTAGAAAGGATGCATGAAACTGACCAAACTCCGAGATAGGTCATTTTGATGCATCCCTTGTAGTGACTAGAAGGGATACATCAAACTGACCATATTCTAAGATAGGTCATTTTGATGCATCCCTTGTAGTGATTAGAAGGGATGCATCAAACTGACCGTACTCTGAGATAAGGTCCATCCCTTCGAGTACTTACAGATATCGTGGTATGCACTAGAAGCGATGCACCAAAACGACCTCATATCAAGACTCACACGACCAAGCCATTTCAACTCATAAACAACTTTCAAACAACGAAAACTGTGTATGAGTGACGGAGGAACAATTTAATTGATAATTAATGAATGTTTTTTAATTTTCTGCCGCGATCGAACCATTGTTTACGACTGATTGACAGGAGGGTCGTTTTGGTGCATCCCTCGAGTACTTACAGATATCCTGGTATGCACTAGAAGGGATGCACCAAAACGACCTCATATCAAGACTCACACGACCAAGCCGTAACTGTGTATGAGTGACGGAGGAACAATTTTATCGATAATTAATGAATGTATTCTGTTTTTCTGCCGAGATCGAACAATAGTTTACGACTGATTGACAGGAGGGTCGTTTTACTGCATCCCTTCGAGTACTTACAGATATCGTGGTACGTACTAAAAGGGTGCACTAAAACGACCTCAAATCAAGACTCACACGACCAAGCCATTTCAACTCATAAACAACTTCCGAACAATGAAAACTGTGTATGAGTGACGCAGGAACAATTTATCGATAATTAATGAATGTAATGATTAGAAGGGATACATCAAACTGACATTATTCCGAGATAAGGTCATTTTGGTGCATCCCTTGTAGTGACTAGAAGGGATGCATCAAACTGACCATATTCAAAGATAGGTCATTTTGGTGCATCCCTTGTAGTGACTAGAAGGGATGCATCAAACTGACCATATTCTAAGATAGGTCATTTTGATGCATCCCTTGTAGTGACTAGAAGGGATGCATCAAACTGACCATATTCCAAGATAGGTCATTTTGGTGCATCCCTTGTAGTGACTAGAAGGGATGCATCAAACTGACCATATTCTAAGATAGGTTATTTTGATGCATCCCTTGTAGTGACTAGAAGGGATGCATCAAACTGACCAAACTCCGAGATAGGTCATTTTGATGCATCCCTTGTAGTGACTAGAAGGGATGCATCAAACTGACCATATTCTAAGATAGGTCATTTTGATGCATCCCTTGTAGTGACTAGAAGGGATGCATCAAACTGACCATATTCTAAGATAGGTCATTTTGATGCATCCCTTGTAGTGACTAGAAGGGATGCATCAAACTGACCATATTCCAAGATAGGTCATTTTGGTGCATCCCTTGTAATGACTAGAAGGGATGCGTCAAACTGACCATATTCTAAGATAGGTCATTTTGATGCATCCCTTGTAGTGACTAGAAGGGATGCATCAAACTGATCAAACTCCGAGATAGGTCATTTTGATGCATCCCTTGTAGTGACTAGAAGGGATGCATCAAACTGACCATATTCCAAGATAGGTCATTTTGGTGCATCCCTTGTAGTGACTAGAAGGGATGCATCAAACTGACCATATTCTAAGATAGGTTATTTTGATGCATCCCTTGTAGTGACTAAAAGGGACGCATCAAACTGACCAAACTCCGAGATAGGTCATTTTGATGCATCCCTTGTAGTGACTAGAAGGGATGCATCAAACTGACCATATTCTAAGATAGGTCATTTTGATGCATCCCTTGTAGTGACTAGAAGGGATGCATCAAACTGACCATATTCTAAGATAGGTCATTTTGATGCATCCCTTGTAGTGACTAGAAGGGATGCATCAAACTGACCATATTCCAAGATAGGTCATTTTGGTGCATCCCTTGTAATGACTAGAAGGGATGCGTCAAACTGACCATATTCTAAGATAGGTCATTTTGATGCATCCCTTGTAGTGACTAGAAGGGATGCATCAAACTGATCAAACTCCGAGATAGGTCATTTTGATGCATCCCTTGTAGTGACTAGAAGGGATGCATCAAACTGACCATATTCCAAGATAGGTCATTTTGGTGCATCCCTCCTAGTGACTAGAAGGGATGCATCAAACTGACCATATTCTAAGATAGGTCATTTTGATGCATCCCTTGTAGTGACTAGAAGGGATGCATCAAACTGACCAAACTCCGAGATAGGTCATTTTGGTGCATCCCTTGTAGTGACTAGAAAGGATGCATCAAACTGACCATATTCTAAGATAGATTATTTTGGTGCATCCCTTGTAGTGACTAAAAGGGATGCATTAAACTGACCATATTCCAAGATAGGTCATTTTGATGCATCCCTTGTAGTGACTAGAAGGGATACATCAAACTGACCATTTTCTAAGATAGGTCATTTTGATGCATCCCTTGTAGTGACTAGAAGGGATGCATCAAACTGACCAAATTCCAAGATAGGTCATTTTGATGCATCCCTTGTAGTGACCAGAAGGGATGCATGAAACTGACCAAACTTCGAGATAGGTCATTTTGGTGCATCCCTTGTAGTGACTAGAAGGGATGCATCAAACTGACCAAATTCCAAGATAAGTCATTTTGATGCATCCCTTGTAGTGACCAGAAGGGATGCATCAAACTGACCAAACTTCGAGATAGGTCATTTTGGTGCATCCCTTGTAGTGACTAGAAGGGATGCATCAAACTGACCATATTCCAAGATAGGTCATTTTGGTTCATCCCTTGTAGTGACTAGAAGGGATGCATCAAACTGACCAAACTCCGAGATAGGTCATTTTGGTGCATCCCTTGTAGTGACTAGAAGGGATACATCAAACTGACCATATTCTAAGATAGGTCATTTTGATGCATCCCTTGTAGTGATTAGAAGGGATGCATCAAACTGACCGTACTCTGAGATAAGGTCCATCCCTTCGAGTACTTACAGATATCGTGGTATGCACTAGAAGGGATGCACCAAAACGACCTCATATCAAGACTCACACGACCAAGCCATTTCAACTCATAAACAACTTTCGAACAATGAAAACTGTGTATGAGTGACGGAGGAACAATTTAATTGATAATTAATGAATGTTTTTTAATTTTCTGCCGCGATCGAACCATTGTTTACGACTGATTGACAGGAGGGTCGTTTTGGTGCACCCCTCGAGTACTTACAGATATCCTGGTATGCACTAGAAGGGATGCACCAAAACGATCTCATATCAAGACTCACACGACCAAGCCGTAAGTGTGTATGAGTGACGGAGGAACAATTTTATCGATAATTAATGAATGTATTCTGTTTTTCTGCCGAGATCGAACAATAGTTTACGACTGATTGACAGGAGGGTCGTTTTGGTGCATCCCTCGAGTACTTACAGATATCCTGGTATGCACTAGAAGGGATGCACCAAAACGACCTCATATCAAGACTCACACGACCAAGCCATTTCAACTCATAAACAACTTTCGAACAATGAAAACTGTGTATGAGTGACGGAGGAACAATTTAATTGATAATTAATGAATGTTTTTTAATATTCTGCCGCGATCGAACCATTGTTTACGACTGATTGACAGGAGGGTCGTTTTGGTGCATCCCTCGAGTACTTACAGATATCCTGGTATGCACTAGAAGGGATGCACCAAAACGATCTCATATCAAGACTCACACGACCAAGCCGTAACTGTGTATGAGTGACGGAGGAACAATTTTATCGATAATTAATGAATGTATTCTGTTTTTCTGCCGAGATCGAACAATAGTTTACGACTGATTGACAGGAGGGTCGTTTTACTGCATCCCTTCGAGTACTTACAGATATCGTGGTACGTACTAGAAGGGATGCACTAAAACGACCTCAAATCAAGACTCACACGACCAAGCCATTTCAACTCATAGAAAACTTCCGAACAATGAAAACTGTGTATGAGTGACGCAGGAACAATTTATCGATAATTAATGAATGTAATGATTAGAAGGGATGCATCAAACTGACACTATTCCGAGATAAGGTCATTTTGGTGCATCCCTTGTAGTGACTAGAAGGGATGCATCAAACTGACCATATTCTAAGATAGGTCATTTTGATGCATCCCTTGTATTGACTAGAAGGGATGCATCAAACTGACCATATTCTAAGATAGGTCATTTTGGTGCATCCCTTGTAGTGACTAGAAGGGATGCATCAAACTGACCATATTCCAAGATAAGTCATTTTGGTGCATCCCTTGTAGTGACTAGAAGGGATGCATCAAACTGACCAAACTCCGAGATAGGTCATTTTGGTGCATCCCTTGTAGTGACTAGAAGGGATACATCAAACTGACCATATTCTAAGATAGGTCATTTTGATGCATCCCTTGTAGTGATTAGAAGGGATGCATCAAACTGACCGTACTCTGAGATAAGGTCCATCCCTTCGAGTACTTACAGATATCGTGGTATGCACTAAAAGGGATGCACCAAAACGACCTCATATCAAGACTCACACGACCAAGCCATTTCAACTCATAAACAACTTTCGAACAACGAAAACTGTGTATGAGTGACGGAGGAACAATTTAATTGATAATTAATGAATGTTTTTTAATTTTCTGCCGCGATCGAACCATTGTTTACGACTGATTGACAGGAGGGTCGTTTTGGTGCATCCCTCGAGTACTTACAGATATCCTGGTATGCACTAGAAGGGATGCACCAAAACGACCTCATATCAAGACTCACACGACCAAGCCGTAACTGTGTATGAGTGACGGAGGAACAATTTTATCGATAATTAATGAATGTATTCTCTTTTTCTGCCGAGATCGAACAATAGTTTACGACTGATTGACAGGAGGGTCGTTTTACTGCATCCCTTCGAGTACTTACAGATATCGTGGTACGTACTAGAAGGGATGCACTAAAACGACCTCAAATCAAGACTCACACGACCAAGCCATTTCAACTCATAAACAACTTCCGAACGATGAAAACTGTGTATGAGTGACGCAGGAACAATTTATCGATAATTAATGAATGTAATGATTAGAAGGGATGCATCAAACTGACACTATTCCGAGATAAGGTCATTTTGGTGCATCCCTTGTAGTGACTAGAAGGGATGCATCAAACTGACCATATTCTAAGATAGGTCATTTTGATGCATCCCTTGTAGTGACTAGAAGGGATGCATCAAACTGACCATATTCTAAGATAGGTTATTTTGATGCATCCCTTGTAGTGACTAGAAGGGATGCATCAAACTGACCATATTCTAAGATAGGTCATTTTGATGCATCCCTTGTAGTGACTAGAAGGGATGCATCAAACTGACCAAACTCCGAGATAGGTCATTTTGATGCATCCCTTGTAGTGACTAGAAGGGATGCATCAAACTGACCATATTCTAAGATAGGTCATTTTGATGCATCCCTTGTAGTGACTAGAAGGGATGCATCAAACTGACCAAACTCCGAGATAAGTCATTTTGATGCATCCCTTGTAGTGATTAGGAGGGATGCATCAAACTGACCATATTCTAAGATAGGTCATTTTGATGCATCCCTTGTAGTGACTAGAAGGGATGCATCAAACTGACCAATCTCCGAGATAGGTCATTTTGGTGCATCCCTTGTAGTGACTAGGAGGGATGCATCAAACTGACCATATTCTAAGATAGGTCATTTTGATGCATCCCTTGTAGTGACTAGAAAGGATGCATCAAACTGACCAAACTCCGAGATAGGTCATTTTGATGCATCCCTTGTAGTGACTAGAAGGGATGCATCAAACTGACCATATTCTAAAATAGGTCATTTTGATGCATCCCTTGTAGTGACTAGAAGGGATGCATCAAACTGGCCAAACTCCGAGATAGGTCATTTTGGTGTATCCCTTGTAGTGATTAGAAGGGAAGCATCAAACTGACCAAACTCCGAGATAGGTCATTTTGGTGCATCCCTTGTAGTGACTAGAAGGGATGCATCAAACTGACCATATTCCAAGATAGGTCATTTTGGTGCATCCCTTGTAGTGACTAGAAGGGATGCATCAAACTGACCAAAGGCCGAGATAGGTCATTTTGGTGTATCCCTTGTAGTGACTAGAAGGGATGCATCAAACTGACCAAACTCCGAGATAGGTCATTTTGGTGCATCCCTTGTAGTGACTAGAAGGGATGCATCAAACTGACCATATTCTAAGATAGGTCATTTTGTTACATCCCTTGTAGTTACTAGAAGGGATGCATCAAACTGACCATACTCCGAGATAGGTCATTTTGGTGCATCCCTTGTAGTTACTAGGAGGGATGCATCAAACTGACCAAACTCCGAGATAGGTCATTTTGGTGCATCCCTTGTAGTGACTAGAAGGGATGCATCAAACTGACCAAACTCCGAGATAGGTCATTTTGGTGCATCCCTTGTAGTGACTAGAAGGGATGCATCAAACTGACCAAACTCCGAGATAGGTCTTTTTGGTGCATCCCTTGTAGTGACTAGAAGGGATGCATCAAACTGACCATATTCTAAGATAGGTCATTTTGGTGCATCCCTTGTAGTGACTAGAAGGGATGCATCAAACTGACCATATTCTAAGATAGGTCATTTTGATACATCCCTTGTAGTTACTAGAAGAGATGCATCAAACTGACCAAACTCCGAGATAGGTCATTTTGGTGCATCCCTTGTAGTGACTAGAAGGGATGCATCAAACTGACCAAACTCCGAGATAGGTCATTTTGGTGCATCCCTTGTAGTGACTAGAAGGGATGCATCAAACTGACCGTACTCCAAGCTAGGTCATTTTGGTTCCATCCTTGTAGTGACTAGAAGGGATGCCTCAAACTGAACGTACTCTGAGATAAGGTCCATCCCTTCAAGTACTTACAGATATCGTGGTATGCACTAGAAGGGATGCACCAAAACGACCTCATATCAAGACCACACGACCAAGCCATTTTAACTCATAAGCAACTTCCGAACAATGAAAACTGTGTATGAGTGACGGAGGAACAATTTAATTGATAATTAATGAATGTTTTTTAATTTTCTGCCGCGATCGAACCATTGTTTACGACTGATTGATAGGAGGGTCGTTTTACTGCATCCCTTCGAGTACTTACAGATATCGTGGTACGCACTAGAAGGGATGCACCAAAACGACCTCATATCAAGACTCACACGACCAAGCCATTTCAACTCATAAACAACTTCCGAACAATGAAAACTGTGTATGAGTGATGCAGGAACAATTTATCGATAATTAATGAATGTAATGATTAGAAGGGATGCATCAAACTGACACTATTCCGAGATAAGGTCATTTTTGTGCATCCCTTGTAGTGACTAGAAGGGATGCATCAAACTGACCATATTCCAAGATAGGTCATTTTGATGCATCCCTTGTAGTGACTAGGAGGGATGCATCAAACTGACCAAACTCCGAGATAGGTCATTTTGGTGCATCCCTTGTAGTGACTAGAAGGGATGCATCAAACTGACCAAACTCCGAGATAGGTCATTTTGGTGCATCCCTTGTAGTGACTAGAAGGGATGCATCAAACTGACACTATTCCGAGATAGGTCATTTTGATGCATCCCTTGTAGTGACTAGAAGGGATGCATCAAACTGACCAAACTCCGAGATAGGTCATTTTGGTGCATCCCTAGTAGTGACTAGAAGGGATGCATCAAACTGACCATATTCCAAGATAGGTCGTTTTGATGCATCCCTTGTATTGACTAGAAGGGATGCATCAAACTGACCATATTCTAAGATAGGTCATTTTGATGCATCCCTTGTAGTGACTAGAAGGGATGCATCAAACTGACCATATTCTAAGATAGGTCATTTTGATGCATCCCTTGTAGTGACTAGAAGGGATGCATCAAACTGACCATATTCTAAGATAGGTCATTTTGGTGCATCCCTTGTAGTGACTAGGAGGGATGCATCAAACTGAGCATATTCCAAGATAGGTCATTTTGATGCATCCCTTGTAGTGACTAGAAGGGATGCACCAAACTGACCATATTCTAAGATAGGTCATTTTTGTGCATCCCTTGTAGTGACTAGGAGGGATGCACCAAACTGACCATATTCCAAGATAGGTCATTTTGATGCATCCCTTGTAGTGACTAGAAGGGATGCATCAAACTGACCATATTCCAAGATAGGTCATTTTGATGCATCCCTTGTAGTGACCAGAAGGGATGCATCAAACTGACCAAACTCCGAGATAGGTCATTTTGGTGCATCCCTTGTAGTGACTAGAAGGGATGCATCAAACTGACCATATTCCAAGATAGGTCATTTTGATGCATCCCTTGTAGTGACTAGAAGTTACAAGCTACTCAAACCATTGTTTACGACTGATTGACAGGAGGGTCGTTTTACTGAATCCCTTCGAGTACTTACAGATATCGTGGTACGCACTAGAAGGGATGCACCAAAACGACCTCAAATCAAGACTCACACGACCAAGCCATTTCAACTCATAAACAACTGCCGAACAACGAAAACTGTGTATGAGTGACGGAGGAACAATTTTATCGATAATTAATGAATGTATTCTGTTTTTCTGCCGAGATCGAACAATAGTTTACGACCGATTGACAGGAGGGTCGTTTTGGTGCATCCCTCGAGTACTTACAGATATCGTGGTACGTACTAGAAGGGATGCACTAAAACGACCTCAAATCAAGACTCACACGACCAAGCCATTTCAACTCATAAACAACTTCCGAACAATGAAAACTGTGTATGAGTGACGCAGGAACAATTTTATCGATAATTAATGAATGTAATGACCAGAAGGGATGCATCAAACTGACACTATTCCGAGATAAGGTCATTTTGGTGCATCCCTTGTAGTGACTAGAAGGGATGCATCAAACTGACCGTACTTTGAGATAAGGTCATTTCATCCCTTGTAGTGACTAGAAGGGATGTATCAAACTGACTATTACTCCGATCCGAGATAATGTCATTTTGGTGCATCCCTTGTAGTGACTAGAAGGGATGCATCAAACTGACCGTGCTCTGAGATAAGGTCATTTTGGTCCATCCCTTGTATCCCCTCAGGGCAAAGGAAAACGTTACTATGGCAACCTAGTGGGAACTTATGTAATCGAAATTGAGCACATGACGTAATGCATGCTATTGTTTCATTGGGTAAGATTTTAAGACTCTATTTACGTTTATATCCTCAATGTCGTTGCCCTCATCCACTCCAGCGCAATCTCGATCTTTCACTGCCAAGAACAAAGGAAATACGTTCAGAGAGGCATCACAAAACAAGGAGAGGGACACGGGGATCCACTAAATGCATCCCTTCGAGTACTTACAGAGATCGTGGTCAGGGATGCACCAAAACGACACCATTACAAAGGACTCGCATGGCTAAGGCATTTGAACTTATAAGAAGTCCGGATGATTGACAACTGTATATGAGTGACGGAGGGTCAAATTATCGATAATAAAGGAGTTTATTTTAATTCTTACAATAAGATCCCTAAGGACAATGACAGGATTACGTGATTCACTCCTTACCAGACTTCGCTACGAACTCCACTGGCCTGAATACTGCTGACACAGTGATTGAGCCCGCGTTCATTATCGTGTCGTCCGACTTCTTTTTTCCAAAAACTTTATAATTCACGTCCAACTTTTTCTTGATGATTGCTGTCTCCTAAATATTTAAACGGAAATTGATATTCAGTATTAAGTTTTGACTGTGAAGCATCGAACTAAAAGAGCTAAACACATTGGACTAACAGTTTTTGTTGTTTCTGGGGAACTACCTATGTACGGAGAACTCGGAGCGCAGCGAGAATTTGCTCTCCGATTCCGGAACCCAGATTCCACAACCCAGTTCAGATGGCGCCGAGAATTTCATGAACTCAGCGCAAATTAGAAAAGGCAAAGACAAAGCCAACCCCCTTCCAGAATTGAAAGGCTGGGATACGGAATACAGGATGTTAACGTGTTCTCCTACAAGAGGCAATATGTAGCAAAGCTCAAAAGTATTTCTACGGCGTAAGGCTGAAGTGCAGTTCTACTCACTTTTGACATCTGAAGATTACACGAGCCCATAAAGTCGTCAGACTGACTTTGCCAGTTGACATCGCGATCATACAGCAAGAAGGAAAGCGTGGTCTGTAAACAGAAGATGCGAGTAAGGACATGTACGACGTTACTGTCAATTCAATTCGGTAGTTTATTTTAGACTTTTGTGTATAAACAGAGTTGCATCACTCTTCTTCTAAAACTCTCCACAGTTTATGACGACGCACTGGTATTTTCAGAGTGCACATGTTAGACCAAAATTTAGAGTCACAACAAATATTTAGTCTTGACAACTTCCAAGTTGTGACCCTCTCACCGTAGATGCTTTGCGCGCCCATGTTTATATTTACATCCGGAGCTCGACTTTCCTGAGGCGCCCACGTTATGACTGATCGACGGATCTGACTGTCGCTGCTTGCCGTATTCAATACACTTTCTAAGTTGGAGCTGATTTATTTCGCAATAAAGCGTAGAAAAACATGAGAATCCGCGATTTTCGTATGATACGAAAATGGCCGCCGTCAGTCACTGCATCTACGATGAGAGGGTCTTTTTAAGAGTGAGACTGAAAGAAGCAGCAACAAAAATTGTCCAGTACCTTCGTGAAATCTTTCACTGGAAACTCCACGATCGATTCCCATACAGGGTTGACAGTACGCGGCACTGGGGCAGTTGTCTTGACCTATAATAACAACAAGAATGAAAACCGACCATGCCAATCCAATATTTACAATAATCTTTTTTTTTGTTTGTTTGTTTTCCTGTCTTCCCACCTTTTCTCTGTTGGCAGTCACGATGCAGTAAGGGTCACTGAAGCCGTCTTGGTCCATAGACAGCAGTTTAGAACCACTGTGAACTGCAACAAGCAGAAGACCAGCACCTGGAGAAGGAATCGCGGAATGTGAGTAGAAGTAGCTTCGCTCCGATGTTACACGGACAGGTGTTAGAATCAAGTACAGGACACGAACAGGTGTTAGAATCAAGTACAGGGACACGGACAGGTGTTATAATCAAGGACAAGCAAAGGGACAAGAATAAAGACAGTGACTAGATACGAGGCAAGTAAAGGGAAGGATGGCTATTTAACATAGCGACAAGGACAGGAAGACGGACAAGACGAAGGACAGGGAATAGGACTGGAAAGACAAGAAGGATGTGGACCAGATACAAGAAGTGGGACAGGAACCTATAAATACACGGGAAAAAAGAGACAGGCACAAAATAAAGGGTATGAATACAAGGACAGGGAGAGAAAATGGATAAGAACTACAAGAATAGAGAACATTTATCGTGGGCGCGTCATAAAAAGAGAAATGTGGAATAACGAGCTCAGACAGAATATCGAAACAATGTGTCTAGCTGCCCTGGGCAGTCCGGCCCATTTCCCTTACATCCGTCCTCGGGATTGGGTATGCCGTATTTCTCGGTGAATTCCTGCTCGTCTGTGCGACTGCTGACCTCTAAGGACTCCAGAGCCGCATATTCCAGAGTAACTTCCAACTTGGAGCCTTTGATGCCTTCTTTCTCCAGCTTTGTGTCACTGATCAAATAAGAGCAATACAAACTCAAAAGTAGGCTTCCGTTGGCTGGAAGACGCACAAAACAAGTGGCTGACAGTTTATTTCAAATAATCTTTCCTGAATCTTTCCCACTTTGGCTTCTGATTGGTTAAACGTGTATCTTACAGCCTCTCTGATCGGCGGTCGAAAAAGTACCCGAGTTCTTATAGTTGGGTTCATCTTTGTGCTCCCTGAGCAGCTTTTAGTCAGAGGTTTGTACTTACACTCTCTTCTTCTTCAGCAGATTCAGTGCATTGAGGAAGATCTTGTATTTTGCCAAGGTGTACTTTGTACCGAACGAGCGTTTGCCGCGAACTTCCACAACAAGCTGCAAAAAGAAAATAAGAAGAGACAGTGGTTGTCTATTTCATTTTACTTTAGGAAAGTTTCAAGAAGTACGTGTTACCGTGAAACGCGTAGTGTCCGATTACGGGAGCTTCAAATGTCAAAACGATAGTAGTTTTGAACAAAAGCTTCTCTAATTCTACTTTTCACCTTTAATGGAATTACATGTAAATCCTGCTGTACCTTTTCTGTAGAGAGATCGTACACAAGGAAAGTGAAAGACTCCTCGAAAGACGTGCCACCCGGAATCTTCTCAGAACTTTTCTCGTCCTGGTCGGCGAGTTTCAGGTCCACGAAGATACTGTCGTCTGTTTCAGAAAATATACGCAAAAAAGCATTGACGAGCAAGAATCGAAAGTCACTTTGTTTGAGAATTTAGCCAATTTTAACTATCAACATGTGCACAGTAATAAAAAAATAAGCCAGAAATGTGCGTATGCCTGCGTGTGTGTTTGCGTGCACCAGGCACGCGAGTTCAAGTGCGCGTGCGTGTATGATAAGCTGTTTCACAGCGAAAAGGGCTAGCAGAAAGGTGGTGATTAAGACGTTCACGTGACAACAAATCAGCCATCGTGTTGCAAACCTTATTTAGACAGTAATATAGTCTCACTTCAATATTTACCAGTAAATTTCTGAGGAAGTCCTCCTCTAATTGTCACGGTCAACACTCCATCCGCTGGTGAGAGAACAATGGTAGGCAAGTTATTGATCATCATAATTAAGACCTATTTCAGACGTAGCAACGTTCAGTTGTGATTTCACTTCTGTGGGTACCGTCTTAATTCAGGCTGTGCTTGATTGTAATCTCACACACCCGCTCACGCGCAGTCTTCCGCGTGATTGCTGCTTAAGCTCGCGTGCGCGCGCGTGTGAACCCGCCAGGAGACACCAAGAACACGCGAGGTTCTCCATGTTGTGACTTCAGGATGAGCTAGAACTCACCGTAGGTTGACTTCTTGGGCGCTTTCAACTTCTCTTCTGTATCAACACTGTGTAAAGGAATCTCGATTCTACCCGGGTCCACCATTGCTGAGGGAAATAAACAAAAGCATGGAGTGATGAATCGTTTCACTGCAAAACATCTTCATGTTGTGAAAAGGAGGGAAATTGAGGGGTCGATTTGCGTACCAATGGCGTGAATTTACCAACGTTGGACATGCTTCATGGAAATCATGGACACCAACCGTGCACTTGGGTGCAACCTGACACTAATATCCATAAGAGAGGTGGGGTAGGACAGTAACCCCCTCCCCTTCCCTCGATTGATTCGTCTCTAGTCACCTGCTTTTAAATCGGTAAAACGATTACCCGGTGGAATAAGAAGAAACTGGACTTATGTATAGGGAAGGATTATTAGGAGCTGTCGCGCAAAGCGTCCGATGTGTTTTGGGTTTGTGGGTTCAGATGTGCATAACACTTACCGTACGTCAAACTGTCCATCACCAAGGCGTTAATGAAATCCTTCAACATCGGGATGTCCATCACCTGGACCGCACGGAGCATGCGCACCTCAAAACCAACTTCCGGTCTGTTGACATTACGATAACGAAACTTAAACAACCTTAGATGTTCTAGTTAAGAGGCAAAGGACGAAGCAATCATGAAAAATACATGCCACAATCCGGAAACAAATGTCAGTTACCTCTCAATTTTCCAGCCCCAAAACGGTAACCCCCCTACCCCCTACCATGTCCATTAATTCGATGTTTCAAATGTGAAGTTAAATGTCTGGATGCCAATCAAAATTAAGGGGGGAGGGGGAGGAAGAGGAAAAAGCCGTAATGCGTCATCTGCTCTTCTTTATGTCTCAAGGACTTTTGTCTTTGTCCCCAGTTGTAGCCGTTAGCTCTGGTGTGCAATAAACTACTATATCACCTACTTTTCAAGGAAAGTCACAGAAACTGCCTTCATGTGTGGAAACGGCACAATGTGATCCAAGTCCAACACGATCTGCGCCCGACCGTTCAACGACACATCCTCGAGCATGACGTCAACATCGGCTCCGACCCTAAAACGGTGATAACACGTTTGAGCACATAACCGATTCATCCATTCATAATCTTGCTGTTAACACTGTTGTACTACTGCCAATACTAATACTACTGGCTGCCACTTCCCAGCTACAACCAGCACTACTGCAACACTACTAGAGTGATTTCAATAAACCCGTGAAACAGATACTAGACTATTAGAGACTATTAGAGACACGTACACACTCCAAGTAGATGCCAGACTATACGGCAATGGACTATGTTTATTTGCCACCGAAAATTCTTCTCAAAAACCCTTACACAAAACACAGTAAACTAGGCTCTTGCCCATCTAATGTTAGGAAACAATGTGGGCACTTGATTGGCGTGTTGAGCTGTGCGAAAGGAGCCTAGAATTGTCATTTTCCACGGAATTTGCAAAACTAATGAGCCTGCATGCACTACTGGCATTTGGTCGGTGAAAGGAAAAGAAATTGCCTTGAGTTGACGTCGACTCGCATGTTTTTAGTGACGTTCCATAGATATGCTTTCAATATATTTGTATCGACGCGGACATTAACACTTGCTAGCGGTCGGATCGCGGCCACTTCGGATATTCAATTTCCCAATATCGCGACATTTTGTTTCGAATCAAAGATATAGACAAATACTCTCTACTAGATACTAGTACACCCTCACTAATAAAAACTGGTTCACGGGTTTATTGAAATCACTCCATCAATGGCTACCAGCAACCACTGCTACTGCAACTACAAGTACTACTCACAATTACCTTTCCTACTGCCACAACTAAGATTTATTACTTTACCACCTGCCGCAACAACTACTACTTCACTTAATCGTACTCACATTTTTCCCCCGAGCCTCGTTCTAATGCAGACCTTGGTGTTCGGAGCGTGAAGACACAGCTCTAGGTTCAATACGATCTGGTGCCTCTTGCGTTTTGCCATCTCTTCAAAGGGCGGGTTGAATACATTGCCCTCCGTGGCGGGCGTGTTGGGGGAGTCGCCTTCGTCGATGTTTTCGAACACCTTGACGTATTTTACGAACGGCGTGTTCTTCCCGAAAGAAAAGTCAACCAACTCCATGCTCTCTGAGAATGAAACCGACATTGTCGTTTTTCTGTTACATTTGCTTGTTCTATCTGCTTCAGTTCCTCTCTGTAATATTACTGTAACTGATAGCAACCGACGCCTTAGAGCACGTCTCTTTCTTTCTCTTCCTCTGCCTAGTGCTCCTTGTAGCCTGTCACGCAACTACGTTAACTACTGAAATCTCTTAAACAACTAACTTCGACCTGTCACCCAACTGAAGTAACTACAGAGTACCTACATGAAAGGCTTTCAGTGGCCTGTCACGCAACTGCAGTACGTAGTGTGACCTATCATACAGCTACGTTACTTGGATTTCCACCACACAACTAAGTTACCTATGAAGGAAGGCTTGCTGTAATCAAGCACCGGGTTGAGACTTGAACGGACCAAGTTGCACAGTGATGCATCGCTAAAGGTCCACCTAGGAAACGGGGGAAAACAAATTCTCAAAGGTGTGTTCAATTCAACAACAGATCACGCTAAAGGAGTCCGTGGTAACAAGACTGTCCGACTACAGGTTTTAAGGTATGGCCGTCGCAACATTACACGCATTTTGGCCGAGTTGCACCGTTTGTCCAACTTTAAAAATGTGACGCGCAATATTTCACCCAACGATTACACTGTGTGTCTATTCAGTTGCATGCAATGTTAAGCTGTGTGTCCAAAACCTTCCCAACTGATTGGTCCAATCATTGTGGCTGTTCGAGAACTAACTTCGCTCTGTCTTGGTGATCGTGTTCTGGGGCAGAGAGGTGACTTCGTTTCCGACGACTTCTAACCCACTATCAGGGCGGTAAAAGAACCCCAGGGGACTTGATCCGGTCGGCCTCTCTTTCATTTCTTCTATTTCACGCCAAGTTTTGAATATAGGCCATATGAAAGTCGCACTTTATAAATTAATTATAGTCATCATCATTAAAATTCTCCAAAAAATAATTCAGTCGTTATGGCAACCAGGCCAAGATTATTACTATTATTTGTAAAAGCATTTTTAGTTAGTACACTTTTACATCATCACCTGATACCGAGTATAATTTAACTGTTTTGACCCAGAGAATTATTATTATTGTTACTATTATTATTTTTTTGCCGTTCAACTTTGTTTTGATGTCGTGTGCAACCGCAGCAGCATACTGCGACTCAGATAAAAGTTTTTTTTCGTGCAGAAATGGTGCTGAACCACTGCGGAATACCCACTTAAAAAGGGCTTCTCCGAGTAAAAGTTATCACTTGAGGAGTATCTTGGGCGAAGTTTTAAATAAAAAGTGCAAAATAAATAAAAGAGAAGTGGCTACAAAATGAGCATAACATGATTACCAAAGACATCTATTTTTCAAACGCATGTTCACTTATCTGTTTAGCGTTTTTGATAAAAAAGTTCGACCAATTCCATAAGTATAAGTCGAGAAAAAAAGGGCGCGCAATATTTACCACTGAAACTATCTGATGAAATCGCAAATTGAGACTAAAAAACGGGGGAACACTGACATGTAAACAGATATCGATTAACAATTAACGGGTTGTGAAGTTTACCAGCGATTCAGCACGAAGTTAAGCCATTCCGCCGTTTCCTCGTCCCGCAGGGCTTTTCTTCGATGGACCTTCATCTCCGCTTCGCGTACTCTATCATCAATAATGCGGACGTTTTTCCGGTACCAAACGGTGAAAATCAAAGGAACGATGAACAAGCACCACATGTACGAGAAGCCATAAGCTCCAAGGAACCACGTCAGACTGACTGTGGACACGACGAAAACAGACAACCGTAGTTGTGTATCCTCGCGCGCTCGACGTGCTTTTGCCTGGAGATCTGCATCAGTTTTCGCCGCCTCAGCTGACATCCCTCTTCTTTTTGGTTCAAATTAAACTGTGGAACTCTGTTCAAACGCTGCAGGGACGCTGCATAGCTATGTTGGACTGCGCACTTGTGTTTATCATCAATTATTTAACTGTACCTGTGAATTACTGCCGCCCAAACAACAGTATGGTAATGACCGAAGAAGCGAGAATCTCCTCTGCACGTTAGATCTAATAGTTTCGGATTTTACTCAGACAACCCGATTTTCTGAGTTAAACACATTATTTATGTTTCAAACAGTTGTTTAGACACAACTTTGTGCGTTCTTATGTTCATAAACGTGGATAAAAAGGTACAGATGTGCAACTTATATTTTATCATAACCACTAACTCAATGGCCGTCTGGATAATACCAGTTTTTGGGACACTGTTTCTTGAACGAACGCAGAAATAAGGTTTTGTAAATTTTGTAGGAATGAGATGAAAGCATCTTTTATCCCTCACCAAGATGCCCCATGAAAACCTACAATCTCAATCGCACAGACTAAATTGCATAAATTCAGGCAGTTGTAGTTGAAGGAGTGATCTGTTTACGTTAAACGATAGTTTTCACGTCGTGAAAAAAAGGGTACAATTATTTAATATCAGCACGCGTTTTGAGTGGCGTTATTATGCTTGTTTGCAAGTTTTAGTTGCGGTAAAACTCAGCAAATTTACTACCACTTTATAAAAGTTTATCAAGTCAAGAATTAATCGCTTCTCTTCAAGTAACAGTAAAACATCTCATTTCACTCCGATCACGTGATCAACAAACTTGTAATGCACTGTAGCTTGTATTCCCGGCATAAATTTGTACTGAAGGTATAACGCATGCGCTAAACCAGCGCGGGACCGCGGGGACTGCAAACTCTAGAGCCCAGGTTCCATTCTTCAGTCACAACGTGGACCCATGCCCCTCGCATCTTCACACAAGTCGCTTGAGAACGAACTGCTGTGTTGGCTGCAGGTCAAACAACTGCAAATTGCACCAACATGGTTAGCGTAGACCGGGAAATGGACGAACTCAGGGACTGTTTCAGTCTGTACGACACGGTTGGTGATGGAAAGATAGAGTCGTCTTGCTTCGGAGATGTGCTTCGCGCTGTTGGCGAGAACCCAACAGAAGCGGAGGTTCGCAAAGCTGTACAAGAAGTCGACCCACAAGGAAACAAGAGAATCACATTTGAAGAGTTCGTGCCTGTTCTTATGTCCTTTCGCTCTCGACGCGGGAAGACCACTACCGATGATTTCGTCGACAGCCTCAGAGTCTTCGACAAGGACGGTTCTGGGCTGATTAGTTCTGGCGAACTAAGGCATGTTCTCACGAGCCTGGGAGAGAAGATGACGGACGAAGAATTGGACGTGCTTCTGCAAGGGCTGGAGGACAATCAAGGCCAAGTAAATTATGAAGAATTCGTAAAGACTGTTATGTCTAACTAGAAAACAGGTATCCATCAAAAGGTCTTTTAATTAACTTTCACCCCAGTTTTTTTACACGCTCCGCCTTGGACAATAAGTTTCTCGCTTCGGCAACTTGCTAATCGTGTTTTCGCTTTCTTGTTTAAACATCAGTGCCTAGTTGAGACAGTGTGCAAAGTAGAGCTGAACTTATTGCGATGAACATATGTCAAAGAAACTTCAGAAAAATGTTCACGTTATCTTCACTTAAGAATCATAATTGACACTGGTGCAATCTCATGCAGTCTAATTTCATGCATCGTTTGATAAAATAGAAACAATAAGTTCTGTCTGTACTCCAGAACATCGGTATACGAGGCTTAGGATAGTCAACGCCATGTTTATCAGACATTATTAAAACTAACTTGTGTGCATACACATGTAAGTTTCAGAAGTGTATGAACGTTTGGAAACTGCACTCTTAGATACGAACTGAACTGCTATACGCCAAAGTTATTGTATTCAGTGTGTTATCAGGCAGAGATTAAAAGTTCAGGTTCGAGTTCATCTATGAGTTCTGTTGGTAAATAAATGTTTTAGGAAGTTATGCTGAAGCTGACGATGGTGTAAGCCGCTTATTTCGATTCCCTGCCGTTACAACAAAATGCAAATATCGCATCAGTACCTCTTGCAAATTAGTTATTCTTCTTGACAATAACACGGGGCTCCTAATTGTGTTGGGATTTGCATAAATGATGACTCTTGGAATATGAAATTACTTATGACATACTTTGGTAAATAAAACGTATCCAAAACAAACAACCACAAGACAACTTAAACTAACACAGCAAGAACATGAAATAATAAGATAAAACTCAAGAATCGAGGAAACATTTTTCTAAATGTTTAGTCTTACCAAGGTTTTATACAGCCAGGTTTC
Organism: Plumapathes pennacea; assembly: GCA_964036295.1. Classification (NCBI taxonomy): domain Eukaryota; kingdom Metazoa; phylum Cnidaria; class Anthozoa; order Antipatharia; family Myriopathidae; genus Plumapathes; species Plumapathes pennacea. The sequence continues at coordinate 2,383,064 of OZ038470.1, forward strand.
GCATGCATCTTGGTTTGAAGGACAATTACGTTCTTGACGTCACTTCCGTTGGTCAGCGTTCATCCCCATTACTATGTCCGTCTTTTCTTCTTCTTTTATACATATTTCGTGCACAGCTTATGTTATAAAAACTGCATTGAACTAACTTATAGTTGAATATCGAGTCCTAGTATTAAGTTTCCTGTCTTGAGTTACACTGAACCACAGAATCTCAACTAAAGAAAACAGATTAAGGCGGCCGCAAAAAGGAAACTTCGTTGGCTGGACTGATCGCAGGATAGTGGATTTGCGTTGCTTTACGTTCATTTTTTTTGATGAGATTCTGTTATTCATCTTGTCACGGTTGTTCAAAGAGTGGATAGCGCTATCCACAGGATAAATCCTTATTCAGTTGACTAAAGTAGGCTTAATGGTTAAAACTATTCACTGGATAGCGATTTATCCGGCGAATAGCGCTATCCACTCTTTGAACAACCGGGCCCTGATGATCTCGCGTACCGGAGTGGCCCGCGGACCGCTCTGAGCGCCGGACACTTCTAACGAGAAAACGATCGAACTATCCGCAATTCTCACTACATACCTCATGCAGCTTCTTTCTTGAATGGTTGGGAGAATTTATACTTTGAGTTCACGAGTGAAATGGATAAGAAATTCTTCAATATATACAAGGAAATGATCCTCGAAATCAATACGACCAAACTGACGTAAATTTTGTCCTCATCGTACACTCGTACACGCAGCTTGGAGTGGCATTTAAAATTACAAAGGACACAAAATACTGGAGACGTAGTTCCATTATCCGAGATCGCTATTTTTGTTCCCAGTGAAAGACGTGTTCTAAGTTGAATAGCGTGACTGTATCTACTCAATAGGGATTAAATGGCACCAGCTTCAGCAATACAGGAAGTATATATTCTTAACTGCTACAGATCGGATCAACTGAAACCGTGTAGTTATCACGCAACAGTTGCCACGGTTACGGTTTGCGTTCAGTGTGACTGGTCCCTTAAGCTGTTCTGCTCGATAAGAACTCGTACTTCGTAAACCGATGAAGTATTCACAGGGAATTACTCAGTAAATTACTCAACAAAGTTTTTACTATACCTGAAATTATGTCCAATTGAGGCTTGATTGGTGTAGGTTTACGTCCTTCTGTCAGTAACATAGTTGCAGGAAATTACTTTACCCCAAATATTTGGAAGCCGAAGGTCAGTTAGTGTTTTATTTCAGTCTGTATCACATTGCGCGGTTTAAAACTTCCTTCAGCAAGGCAGGAAGTGTCAGTTTTAACGTGTTAAAACACGTCTTCGAGGTCATCAAAGTGTTTCTATAAGACATTGCGTTACGTTGACAAAACATTAGTGGGTGCACTGCATCAAGAGCGTTACAACCAAACCAAGAACTGAACGTCTGACTCAAAGTATGGCGGGCACGGTAAAGACTCGTGAGAGGTCCACGGATACAGTGGCTGTATTTGCCCTCATTCTCTCGATCCTCTGCTCGGCTGGACTTGTTCACGTGGAGTTCAGACTTTACTGTGACAAGCAGCTCATGAACACAGGAGACGTTGTGTTGTCCAGAGAAGAACGACTGACGACGGTCAACCCCTTGATGAATCAACAAGGAAGTCACGACGAGCAAACCAACGTGAACCTCGTGTACAACGCGATGGAAAACAACAAAGAACACAAGAACGTACCAGGTATGAAATGGAGTCATGTATACTGGAATGTGATTAAGTATAGTTAAACTAATGGCAATGTCGGGCCAATGTACGGTCTGAACTCTTGGTCAGTGGTGTAAGTAAGCTTCTCCAAAACAAGAAATGTTAAGAAATGGAGTAATATCATATTGGAGTGTGATTAAGCATAGTTTAACTATTTTCATGTTTATTCTGGACACGAAAGGGCAAACATACCTCAGCCTGTGCCGTCTAAATATAAATTAGAAATTGCATCTCTCGGTACTTAGTCTTGGAACCGAACGGAACGATATTGTCCAAAGGTAAAACTGATATGATAGCTTTATCAGAAACCCTTTCTCCTTTGTTCCACCGTTAGTCATATTAAAGACATCAATTTACCTCCTTTCCTTGGGCCAAGAGTTCGAAAGCAATACAGTTTGTCTGTTCATCTGTATGTTCAGTTGAAAAACATCCATCACCGGCTAACACTGAAAGTAGATTAAATTTTCACATTTTAGTAGTTGTTCCCCTGTTCCTGTTTTACAAAATATGCACAAGACTTTGTGTATTGCAGCTCACTTCTCGTGCATCAGTGGTCTCTGCTAATTCAAAGATACATCAGATACGAAACATATGCCCTTCCCATTACCCGCCAGCCTGATTTTATTACTCAATCTCAAAAAGACTGTTTCATTAACGGTGTTAGTCAGTGTTCTGAACACAGTTTTCATTTCTCTATAGCTGCTCACACCAGACTGAAAAGAGCTGCGGTGCAACAAGCAAATACTACACAACATGACGTCATCCGTCGAACCATCCAGCACGAACTACAGGGCCTGGTCACTAAATGTGTTTTCAATCAAAAGCTGTGCGTCAGAGGAGACAAGGGAAGCAGAGGAAAGCGAGGCAGACAAGGAGTCCGCGGTAAACACGGGCCAGCGGGGCCACAGGGAAACAAAGGCGACCAAGGAGACAAAGGACATCCGGGACCTCAAGGACCCCCAGGACCCAAAGGAAATAAGGGCGATGTGGGGCCTAAGGGACAACCCGGTGAATCGATCTCAGCACCTACCATTGTGGACCCGCCCAGGGCCCAAGTGGTGAATGAAACCAACCCAGTGTCCTTTGCGTGTGACGTACAAGGAAATCCAAAGCCTCAAGTCACGTGGTCCAAGCTCAACTCCACGCTTCCTGTCGGGCGTCACGTGATGGAGTCAGGCGGCGGTCTGTTGATAAAGAGGGCGAGGTCACGTGATGAAGGCGTGTACAGGTGCACAGGGAGAAGTGTGTTGGGTTCAGCGACAGCCTCGGCCAACCTGACGGTACAAGGTGAGAAGAGCTATCACCGCCGTCTTTATAAAAAAACAAAATGATTCTGCTTGGACTTTACACCCTATTTTTTGCGTCAGCAAAACTAAGAGATAAAAGTTCGTAGCTGCCAGTAATTGCTGCTCGATCACAGCTGTTAGAACTCTCTCATTTAACCGCTTTATAGCTTATTGCCTAGAACCCCGCTTGTTGCCTCAGAACTGCATTCACTATCCAGTGATTCTTGATTCTTCATAACTGCAATAAGTCACTACTATTAATCAAATGCTCTTCGGACTTTTCGTTATCTATTTGCGGAACTTGTCTACAAAAGATAGAACCGTCATTGTCAGTCAAACTGTGTGCTTCCTAAACATCAGAGTCAAACGAACTGTACATAAATGTATCTTATCACAAAGACAACATTTTATACGGCGCAACAGATAATCTGAAGAATCATACTGATGTTGTATTATATTCCTTTTATGTCTGAAGTTGGTGCCAGAATATCTCACTCATTTTCTCCGGCCATACTGGAAGAGCAGCAAAACGCGACCTTTATCTGCAATGCAACTGGTAAACCAAAGCCGGTGATCACGTGGTCCAGAGCTTTCAAACGTCTCCCGAAAAATCACAGAGTCGTGGGTGAAATTTTGACGATTTGGAACCTGACTCTGGAGGATAGCGGAACTTATGTTTGTGACGTCAAAAACATATTGAACTCAGCGACATCCAACCTACATCTAACGATAGTGCCACTTCTCAAGTTTACTGTTGTACCGCATCCTGTTCAAAAGGCTATATATCAACAAAACGTTCTGTTTCACTGTCAAGCAAAAGGGGCAACTCTGGTGTCATGGCAACGAGCATCAGGGCAACCCCTGTCCGCAAGTCACGTGGTCTATTCTAACGGAACTCTCTTACTCAAGAAGGTAACACATTTGAATGAGGGAAGGTACATCTGCACAGCAACAAGCAAGTTTGGCCGAATCATCCAAGCGAGCACGATAATTCAGAAGATTCGCGACTTCTTCGCATCATGCAGTACGATCAAGTCAGCGAACCCATCTGCGTCGTCAGGTAGTTACGTCATCGATCCTGACGGGCCTGGGGGCGTGGCTTCCTTGACAGTTTACTGTGACATGACTGACAAGGGAGGACTGGGCGTGACCGTCATCAGTCATGACGCTGAGACCAGGACGCATGTCGGCAAGGGCAAATCTGCGTATGAAGCCCGAGGAAGTTACAGAAAAGACGTGCACTACACCGGCGCCAGCACCGCGCAGCTGACCAGTCTGACAGCAGTCTCAGCCAACTGTGAGCAGTTCATCAAATTTGAATGCAATAATGACGTAGCTTTTGTGGAGATGTCTTACGCTTGGTGGGTGTCACGTGATGGTACCAAGATGGACTACTGGGGAGGAGCGACTCCTGGCAGCAATAAGTGCGCATGCGGCATGACAAACTCGTGCAGGGGAGGGAAGGGGTGCAACTGTTACTATAACAGCAATGGCTGGAATGAAGACAGCGGTCTCTTGACCGACAAGTCCACGCTGCCCGTGTCTCAGATCAGACTCGGGGATCTGGGTGACTCACAAGAAGAAGGTTATCACACGTTAGGAAAGTTCAAGTGTTATGGACAGTGACACGAGCCGCCATCACTACACTGAGAAATAAGATGCTGGGAAGTTCTTGTGACACACAATACATGAATCATGTTTTAAAATAAGAACTATGCAAATATTTTTGGTCTAGTTATATTATGTTTGCAAAGCTACAGCTATTATCAGTTGATAGAAACAAACGAAAACACGACCGCTTTTTGGCACTATTTCGTCATTTCATAAAGACGCGATAATTCATAAGCAACCACTTCATGTGTGCAATTAGTTATAGTCATTGTTTTCTGTTTTTACTGACATCTCCCATGTGTTGCTTTCTCGACGTTTGATTAAACCTGAATAAAAAAAACTCAACAATTATCGCAAAGCATTTCACGTAAGTGCTTTGCTGTTTCTGTGGTCGCTTATTCTACATTTGTTCGCCGAACAAGAGGGATTAATTAACAAGTCTTGTCCAATAACAGAAAGCTCCTTAGTGACGATCGTTGAATTTGCATTGAACCGTTCTTGCTGAAACAAAACCATTGAATTAATCAAAGCTTCAGTGTTGTGTGTGCAGTGGGAATAACAAACTAAAGATAAAGCAGTGAATAGATGCGGGTATAGGGGCTGCCCAGACAAAATGCCCGCGAAAACCATGACAGCCGAAAATGCCCCAGGCAAAGAGAATGTATCCGAGACATCGCAAACTGCATCAAACTGGACTTCTTATAGAATACAACAGCATCGTAGAGTTGTTTTTATTCTGAGCATATTTGTCACGTTGGGTTGGGTGCTTGGGAAGTTAGACTTCGGTATTTACTGCTTGCTCGGGTTGGTTGTTTCATCTGTCGTTTGGTGGCGAAGGAAGAACGCTTCACTTCAAGAGCTCGTCTTCAAGGAGGCTGAACTGCAAGGACACAGATCAAGAGCCTTTCAAAGCGAGGAAACGGTGGAGTGGCTTAATTTTCTCATAAATCGATGGTAGGTGCAGTTTGGGTGCTATTTAGACTCTTAGGATTTCCTCTACAATTTGATCTTTAATGTCTAAAGCCCCATGAATGCTATATCAGTTAATCCCGTTATAGTTTGGTCGAGGTTTTGAAACATCTCTTTACAACAACGCAAGCAATATATTCGAGGCAGGGTAAATCAAATTCGAGCCAAGGTGGGGCAAGCGCCTGAGCAATAACTTGAAATCAAATTTAATAAGACACCGGCTGCAACGTTTTGTTTCTATTGCAATGTTTACTTTCATGCTCAATATTGACGGATAGACAAAAGGTTTTAATTATTAACACAAAGAGAAGACCACAGTACACAGCGGTGGTTCAGCTAACTCAGACAGAGAAAGCACTAATAGCACTAAAAAATCCAGTGATGATGATAAGACCATACACTTGACTAAAGCATTGCAAATAAACTACCATGCTGATGTGAAAACAAACTCTGTAGAAGCGCTCGGCAAGTCTGAAACTTCTGGCGAAGTAAAGAACCAACGTTTTATTAATCACACTCAAAGTTTGTGAACATAAATTCTCTAACTTAATGACAGGCGAACTAAAATTGCGGCTTTCAGGCGCCGTTCGGTTTAGTTTCCTCGATTTTGACAAAGATTGCTTCTGCCCATTAACAGCCGTACACCAGCTTTAATGTTGCCATGTGAATTTTCCAATTTATCTGCCTGACCCACATACGATATTTTCACCGAGAAATAAATTAAGAGTCCATGCAATGCTCAGGCAGGTGTAGAAAAAATTAAAGCACCATTATATGATAGCCGAGTTCCAGACCGTTCTACATATACAGGTGTTTTTTTGCAGTTGTGTGGGCAATTCCTCTAAAAGCGTCATCCAAAAAAAGTGATAGTACGATAGATCTTTCTAAACAAGATAATTTCAGCCTTGAACTGAAGCAGTTGTGAGTTTGCCGTAGTTTAAAATTTAATGATGCTCAGAGGGGGATTTCAACTTTCCTAATCAAAACAGTAGGAAGTGAATTAAAGCCTCGGCAAGGCAACCAATTAGTGTTTAGCGAAACATTAATCGAACAGAATTGCGAACAGAGTGTGCGCTAATTGAATTCTAAATAAAATATGACAGACAGCAGCTGATCAGAGCTAGTGCCCGTTTGAATGTCGATAATCATTGATTGTAGCAAATGAAAACGTAGAAAATGTACAGGAAGCCAGCAGGACTTGATAGAAGGAAAGAGATCGGGATTAGAACCTAACCGCTGCCCTTCCATCCTCTGCCCCACCCCCACCCCACCCCCATCTGCATATATCTACTTTCTCTCCCCCCTCCCCCTCTTTCTCTCAAAACTTTAGTCAGACACACTAGTTGTCAGATGATTGAGCCGAACAAGTATCTTCCGTATGTTTCTAGGATGGTGTTCAGTGACCGTTCACTGCTTCATATTATAAAGAGCAACTTGGACCCTCTGCTTGAAGCCTCTAAACCAAACTTTGTGGGTAAGAGACAGAACAGACATACATAACGCGCGCGTTTTAACGAGATTCTTGTACTTCTAACTGTTACGTGGATTAATAAAAGATGTGTGATATGTAAGATACAAACATACATATACATGATTGTTACAATCCCCATTCGCCGGTTCGTACATCTATACTTTACGTGTGTTTTGGTGGTTTGTGGGCACTTGATGTTTGTCTCCACAAATATTTCTTTCGGGTCTCCATTACATTGTCCAAACTACAATAAAACTAACCCTAACCTTAATTTGTCCCGATTATCAATCAAACGCTTTAACTGGTGATCAACTTCAATTTTCTCCTTCAGTTTCTCACCAGAGATACATCATACAGTATGGAGAACGTGGCTTTTAATACCTTGCTTTGATGAAAGTTGATTAAACTATCAATTCTCACTACATCACTCATAGATTTTCTTCTTAAAATGTTGGGAGAGTCTGCATTCTGAGTTTGGGAGACATGCAGTTCGATGTGGATTGTAATCAGGCTCGCACTTATTCAAAATTCCATAATCAATCCGCCACGCAGTTCGGGACATCGCGTCTTTTCGGTTTCAGGATCCATAGAAGTGCAGGATTTTACTTTGGGAGTACGAACCCCGTTCATTAAATATGCCAGTGTATACGACGGCTTGGATGACCTCAAGAAACTCCGTGCCACCGAGCTGAATGTGAATAACCCTCCTGAGGACTTGATGACACGATCAAGATATCAAGCCATCGTACAGCTCGACATTGGACTCGTGTCTCCCGAATCGCTGTTCGTTATTCGCGCAAGGCTCGGTAACAAAGGGTGAGCTATGTTTGTGCGCGTCATCTCGTTATGCCAACTCAATAATATTAGCCTAACACGGTGTTTAGACAGAGTGACAGGCAATTAAAGTGCGCGCGGATCCACTTTAGAATATGAATTGCTGGTCTAAAATAACGAGGACTTTATCTTAGTTTTCACTGCCAAGTCTTCCTCTCTCAAACTTAGAAACTCCGCTCAACGAAACGTGAACGTACTCATTGAGAGCTTCAAGTGAGTGGTCACACTTTCAGGTTTCATTTGACGCTGACATTGCGACCAGAACGATTCGATAAATAGGGCGTTATAACGAAAACACAGGTACCAAAAATTAGGAAAGTCAAGGGCGAATGTAGCCATAGAAAAAAAGTAGACGACTGACGCAACTATACAGACGATAGTTAAATGAACTCACGCCAGTACGAAGACGAAATGGTCAGATACTTATGTCCAGGTCGAAATTTTTCGGGCCCGAAATAATAGAAAAAACGTTAACCGGCAGTAAAAAGTAATTTCATTACGTATAGACTCGGAAAAAAGCATAAAATATGAGTTGTGTGCCTTCTTTTTTCAGACTTCTGGGAGCGGACTCTGACATAGCCGTAGAAGATTTTCAAATTTCTGGCAAAGCTGAAATAGTTCTGATTTTTAACAAGAATATTCCTTTCCCTCATCTGGCTGCTATCACGTTTTGTTTCATCCAAGAGTGAGTATCCAACTAGTCTACTGAATATATAAATTTTTTTTAATTAGCGCTTTCTGTTTTCTTGCATGTTCTGGTGACGTGTGGAAAGGTGGAAACTGGTTTCGCTTCCTAATGAAGAAAAAAAACCTACAATAAATCAGTGGCATTTTTTTTTAGGAAGAAAGAACTAATTTTCTAGGGGCTAAAACTGTTGGATCAAGGATTTCTTACGGCAGCAGAATTTTCTCACTCCTCGTTTAATTCTCCCATTCTGTCTTTCTTTGCACCAGACCTGAAGTGTCATTCAACATCCGCCTTCTGAAAGCAGTTCAAGTAATGGAGTTTCCCCTCATCAGGCAGTGGATAAGCCAGATGGTCAATGACTGCCTCAAGCTTGGTCAGCATCAAATTCCCCCCCCCCCCCCCCCCCCAGACACACACACGCATACTCCCCTTGCTCCCAATATCACAACAAACCCATTAATGCTTTAAAAGTTGTGACCGTTAGTTCTATGATGGAAGGAACTCTTTGTTTCAGACTTAGAGTTCTAAGTTTCAGAGTGGAATCAAGTCTACAAATTGTGGGGCAAACATCTCATAGACACTTATAACAAACGGAGCAGATTATGCACATAAGATACTGTATGGACATAATACACCACTAACTTGTAAATTAGTTACCAAATGAGTACACAAATAAGTAGGTTTACCAGTAACAAATCTTTACTTGATTTTCTTGTAGCTCTTGTGGATCCTGGCAAGATTGCGATTCCACTGTGTGATAATCCAGATCTTCAGAGCCGAGGTGCTGCATATGGTGAGAGGAAATTATATTAGATGCTGATTGGCTGGTTCAAGTGTGGCATGCAAGAGCGAAAAGAATGCTGAAAATGTGTGTTCTGAAGGTGTTGGGACTGATAAACATTTTTTATTCTAACTGAAAATAAAATTTTACATACACAAACTGTCAGTTTGTAACACTTAATCTCATATTTTCTTTCTGAATATTACAGTACTAGAAACATCAAGCATATTATGAAAATTAAAAGCAGTTTTAACTTGTACTATCATGCATGGATGAGACAACTAATGGGCAGTCACAAAATTTATTGATAAATTGCTTCATAAGTGCAAAAATGAAGTTTAGCATTCCTTACCCACAGTTCATAATGAGCTTTATCATAAATCATTTTGATGTAGATACCATAAATACCGATACCTACAATGTGCCCTGAATGTTTGACCAGGATGAGCTGAGACATTTCTGTTCATGTCATGTCATGATGTAATATTTTTTTATTCCCACAAGCCTGTGGAGTTCTAACACTGACTATTGATGGAGGAACAATGGGTAAACTAACAGGTAAACTTTATGTGCTGACAAGGTAAACATTTCAGCCCCACTTTGACCCTTTCCTTGAAGACTTCCAACCACTGAGTAGTGAAAGCTTTAACCCTTTCACTCCCAAGTTCAAAATGCAGATTCTCCCAACCTTTTAAGAGGAAAATGTATAAATGATGTAGTGAGAATTGATAGTTCAATCTGCTGTAGTATGAGCAAGGTATCAAAAGCAAAGTTCTCCTTACTGTATGATATATTTGTGGTGCAAAACTGGAAGAGAAAATTGAAGTTGATCACTCTTCACTGATTTACAGATGATCCATACTGGTGTTCAATAAAACTGAGAGGGCAAAAACGACTTACCAGGGAAGTCATAGGGGACATTGCATGGAGAGACTATGTATCTGTCCTGGTCTACAGCCTTCACTCCGATAAGGTGCATTTTACAGTTCCTGTTTCAAAGTAAAGGAAAATATTTAAAAATGTATAGGCACTAGAGCATTTTAATATATTGACAACCAAAGCAATATTATAACACCATGCAATGGCTGTATATGAATAATATTACTTTTGATCAAACAAAATAGAAATGGCCTTTATCAGGAAATTGTCAGCCAAATTTCAGCTGGCAGGCAGCGCTTAGCAACATCCCTGTTATTGTCATTGTAATAAGGTTTTCCTTTGCTCTTGATTGGCAAGAATGCTGCTATACTCATTTGGGCCAATCCAAAAGCATAAAAAGCCAAATAAAAACAGTCACATCACTGATTAAGTCTCTTGACTATTTCCAGCTTACTATTAAGCTGAAGGGCAGGAGAAAGTTTGGTAACAAATACACCATCACAGAGTATGTCCTACCACTTGCAAGGCTTAGTTTGGATAGCAATCCCCAACAGTAAGTACTGCATCTCAATTTTAATCCTAATATTAGGTCCCCCTGCCCTTCCCCTACATACTAGGTACTTAAAGAATTTTGTACGGCGAGGCTCCACCCAGGCTTCCAGCCCCACCCTGGGGTCAAAATGTAGTGACCCTTTAAAGAGTTGTCCCCTTTATATTTTTGAACAGGAAGACAAAGGAAACTTGGAAACTTATTAACACAATTTTTGCGAAGGTCTCAATCAAGGGACAAGTTTTGGAGTCCCTATGAAATGCCAATACAGTTTGTATTTGTCTGTGTATGTAAATGTATGTAATTTTTCATTTTCAAAACATCATTTTTTATTTGTTAATTTTGAGAAAAGGCAAGAGACAATAATTCTAAACAAAATTAAAGTATGCATGCACAGTGTATGGCCATTCTGAATATAATTATTTTAGCAACTGGAAATAAAACAAAATTTCAACCCAAATTATTTTCTAACAGCGTGAATTTTAGCCGAGAGTAACAGTTTGAGATAAATGCACGAGTTTGTACGTAATATTTCGATGCCCAACAAGTTTTCCTCGTTTCTTAGTCTTTTTAGCGCTGGGATGAATTAGTAGTAGAATAAAAGAAAGCCTGACTACGCTTACCTGCTCCATCTGAGACTCTGACGGCTCTGGGTAGCTGCATTTTAAGTAATTCTAGTCATGCAATTTTTGGGCGAAAGAGTCTCGCGTTTCGGCCATCTTGCTTAGCTTAGCTGCCGCGCCAGATGGGCAGCGGGGTATCTCGGACGGGACCTGGTAGACAGGGTAACTGACCAATGGTGTGGCAATGAAACTGACTGTGTATTCATGCCTGTTGAGCCCTGCAAGAGAACGTGTTGATTGACGTTTCGAATGACGTTCCTCTTTGTTATGTTTCCAGAGAATTTACTTTTGAAAAGAGTAACTTGAAGAGTGGAACTCTGATTACCCACATGGAATACACACCGTTGCCAGTGATTGAAGTGAACAACTCTGTTGACCGCGAGGAATTCAACAGAAAGTACAGGAGCACACTATCGGCTTGTCCTGACACAGGTTAATTCAGACGTAAAGACCGAACCCAGGATTAGCCTAATCGTGTTTCGAACACGACTGACCCAAATGTGCTTATCTGTCGTATTTCTGTCTTTATCTGTTAGAAAGGAGTGAACCGCAGAGGAAACTGATCAAAGATTCACATATGAGTTATCTATCAACGTTTCCCTAACAGTTTCAGGAGTTCTTCTGGTATGCGTTCACAACGGTCAAAATTTGATTCCCATGGACAAGAACGGCCTTAGCCAGCCTTCCTGTGCCATTTATGAGAATATGAACTTGGTTAGTGTATAACTGTTTTATCGTCCTATGTGAAATACTCAATCATCTAATAATCAGACTATTTTAACTTAATTCACTAGTTTACTGAAAATGAACTCAAATGCAAAAGCCTTTTCAAGTGTACGTAATTCCCAAATCAGTGTTTTTATTCCGCTTGTTACAAGGGCGAGGCATGCAAATGAATAAAACTTGAAACTCAGAGACTGTGAGAGACACCGGAGCAGTTGACATTTAAGCGACATGCATGCCCTTTACACTTATTCTAACTGGTTCTGTCGTGTCAATCATAATAAGGTGAAGAAGGGTGAAACAGCGAAGGATACTCTGGATCCTGAGTGGGACACAATGGTTGAATTTCTCGTTGCCGACTACACACAGGTAATTTAACTGAATATATCAGCCAAACTCGATCTGATATTACAACTAACACGTCTAATATTAGTGCTCTCTTTTAGACTACACTGTCGTATGTGGTGTTAGACCGCAGTGCACAACTCGTCAAAGTGAAACAAGACGACAAGGACAGCTTCATGGGATCCTGTATCTTGCAGTTGAACCAGGTAAACTAGTACTGTAAACCAGTTAAACGATAAGCAAGCTAAACTAGTATAAACCAGTTGAACGATAAGCCAGGTATACTAGTATAAACCAGTTAAACTAGTATAAACCAGTTAAACGAAAAACCAGGTAAACTAGTATAAACCAGTTAAACTAGCTAAACTAGAAATACGATAATTGTAGATACCCCCTCGCCTTGGCATAGTTGGCCTGTTACTAATATAGCTCAAGAACAGCAGCCTTTGTTTTACCAAAGTTTTGACGCAAACATGAAAATCAAGTGTACCTCAGTATCAAGATTTAGGAACGCGCATGTTTGGTCTTGACTGTCCGTTTTCCTTGTGATTTCTAGGACTGTCCTGTGATGTTCAAGAAAAACCTGGACCTTCACTACAAAGTGCGTCAGTCGGGGATGATGAAAGCGGGCAGACTTTGTGTGTCCGTCATCTTTAGGCCTGTGCTGTCTGTGGCCAAGTCAGGTAAGGCACTTGATTTCTCCGGTGCTCGGAAATCATTTCCACTCGGTGGCCAAAATGTACAATCAAGGATTAAAAGCCCATAAATTATTGCGCGCCTCCTGACTTGTTCATTCAAGATGTGTCGGCCATGTGGTCCCTTTTACGTCCCCAACGATCGCTGTTTCACTGAACAAAGCTCGCGCAAAGAACCATACATGGGCTCAGTTTAATATTGGCTACCCACACGCCAACTGGATTAAAATTTCCTTGTGTCTGTTGTTTGAAATCTCACGTTTACGTCACTAGAGACCAGACAGAGGCGCCGTGGACTGTCCATTGGGGAGCTGCCTGGCCAGGTACGTTATATTCTGCATCCTTTTATCGTTTCTCGATAGACGGCTCATTTATAGTTTATAGCCGTTTTTCTTGTCTTTGTCAAAATCAGAAAGAAGTGAAGACGGACGCTCAAGCGTTGGAGGCTCTTCTTAAGGCGGGTAGGAGAAAACGCTCAAAACGTTTAAGCGTTACCGTGATACAAAAATTACGAATGCTTTCCGTAAGGCAGGTATAAGCTCTTTTCAAAAGTTGATCCGGCATCGCTTCTGTTATCCACATACGACTCTCGTTTATATAAAAGCGTGTTAGAGAGTAGGCGTGCAAGAGACTGATATCGACAAAGGACTGGTTAACCAATCTCTCGACCACATACTTGTAAAACCGCTTGTCTTATTGACGTGTGTCTATTCTACTTTCAGCCCGAGGTTCTATTGAACTGACTGTGTACAAAGGCCGGGATCTCGTTGCTAAAGATGTCAACGGTTAGGCTTACATAAATATTAATATAAAATGGACATTCTATGGTGCATGAACAACTTTGATAGGTAGAAAGAAAAGAAAGGTTTTGGCTAGACAAGAGAGGAAAACATACACACAGACGGAAACGGAAGACGAGAAATAAATAGGTAAATAGTTACAAAGAGTTTTAAACTTAAATTCCCTGCCAGATTTTGGCGTCCAAAAAAGATTTCACAGTAGTCCTACTCATCATTACACTGCAAGGAGAGAGCAGTTTGATTTATTGCTTTCATGCTATTGTGTTATACTTTGACAGGTAAAAGCGATCCATTCGTAATAATCAAAGTCGGAAGAGATGGCCGGGAGAAGTTCAAAAGTCGTGTTCAGTTCAAAACGTTGAATCCAGTGTGGAGCGAGAAGGCATCGGTCGCCATGCCAGACAAGGCTCAAATGATGTTTGTGGTAAATATAGCAAATACTATAATCCTGGTAAAAATGCAATATATTCGGCGCAGCTATCTAGCAGCTAAGTATTTTGTGTGGACATATTTTATAGGAAGTGTGGGATAAAGATCCACTGTCTCAAGAAAGGATGGGACAAGTCGTGTTCACAGCAGAGGAACTCATGGAACTGAGCAAGGTACCAGTTGATTTCCAATCTCGTTACAAGCTGTTTCATTGTGCTTGACTGTGATATGACATGATATGCAGATAAGATACAATATCACGTTATGTGATATATGGTACGATACGATATGTGATGTGACGTGACGTGACGTGACGTGACGTGATGTGCGATTTGACTAAACGATGCGATATGTGATGTGATATGCGATATGCGATATGTGATATTTCTATTTCAATTTAGCAACCCTCTGCAAAGCGTTGGTTTAAACTCCAGCAAGTGAAGTCCGGAGAAATTCAGTTGGGATTTCAACACATACCACCTCAGGTAACCTGACACAAAGGCGAACGAATGTACTGAATGCAAGTTGCATGTATAAATGAACATCGCGTGCAGCCAGTGTATATGAATAAGCTGCGCGTCTATAAGTACATCCTCTTGGCGCTATCAAGTACTTTCTTTTATCCCCTTTGCAGAGGGCAGTGGCCGATGAAACGAATAACAACGAGAACAATTCAGATGCGACACTCAAAGGAAAACAGGGTAAGTTCCGACACGAGCTAATGTTGGCAAAAAAACGTAATCGACCCATGCGTGAGCGCATGACCACGAGAATATAAGTTCTTGACGTCATTTATGTTGGTGCCCGAAATAGTTTACGCTGCCTTTTATTTGTCACTCTACAGACAGCCGCATGGTGCGTTTCAGTGTGTCTGGAGATGAAGATGATAGTGAACCAGATGCTGTTACAGAGGAACAAGGTAATGAGAACAAAGAAGAAAGAAAGAGGTAAAAACAAACAGGAACTGAAACAGATATAGTGACACGGAATAACAAGGACAGAGACAAACACAAACACAGGGAATAGTGAAAGCTAAACAACAACAAAAACAACAACCAGAACAAAAGTAAGATGGGCATCTAAGCTAAACATTAGCAGCTTACAACTATATTCTTCTAGGACATACACACCACCTCAAAACTAAGAACCTCAAAAGGAGAACCCGAAAGAAACCTAAGTCTAAAATTCATACGTACATCGACGGAAATTAAACCTACGATCAACCGGCTTATTAACGTATGTGTTTCGTTACAGTCCCATTGCTGACGAGAACATGGTCACAAGGAAGCGCGGGCTCATCTTCGTCCAGCAGTACGACCGTTCCCTCGCCGAGAATTTCCGGCAAGATTCTCGGTGATTTGCGCGGGAAATGGCGAACGCGCAGGCAGGAATGGCTACAGAGCTCGCCCCGATCTCCTGCGAAGTCTCCGAGGAAACGCATACCGACCGAGGAGGCCAGATTACCGAAACCGTTACCTTCTCCGTCGCCTAGAAATCCTCCAATTATTTCTGACCGCGATACTCCAATTTCTGAAAACAGAGCAACAGCTGGAAAACTAAAGGCGGGAAAACTGCGAGCTGTTGTAGACTCAGTTCGCCTCTTAAGCTGCAGTTCGGCGACCGCCAATTTCCCAAGCTCCGATTTTCGTCCGTATGGAGTTAGCCAAGACCGGGACGGTCCCGTTGATCTGGAGAGAGGAAAGTCCAGTGCCAACTCCGGTAAAAAGGGCGACACGAGGACTTCGCCAGAGATGTCCAAATACCGAACCGCGAAGAAGAGACTGGGAATGTGGAGAGGCCCGAGGCAACGTCGAAGCAACAGTGAAAGCCAGTTGAGTGAGTTAATGTCACACGAACACTTCATGCAGTCTCACGAGCTAGTGCCTCTCGACAACATCAAAATATCAAGTGATAATGGGCAGTGCACTCACAGTGTCTTCATGGCCAAATCTCACGGGAAGCCTCTGACGTTGGTTGTCATGGATACGAGCAGGGAAGCCAATCAGAACGCACAGTCGGAGCCACGTAATTCGGATACAAGGAGTCGGGACGTTGACAAAGAGTAAGGTTGAGAGGATGCCTGAGAACTAGTTCGTGTCAGAATGAGACTGGAAGTCTGTTCATGGATCAGTCGGGCATGCACGAAGCCGATGAATCTTCAAAATTTGATGTAAAGGTCTACGAAAATGTGCTATCGAAAATGGTCCGAAAAATTGTATTTATTAAATGGATGACTGTTCGCGCAAAATATCATAAATTGGCGAGATTCTCCTGAATTAAAAGACCTATTTGTCCCAATTAACTAACCCGCATCCGTCACAAGGACGACCACCAAAGATTTCAGTAGTTTCTTTATTGATTTCTTCGTAATAAATACTGTGTTCTTGACAATTTCTCATGCAGAGTACGTCAAGTTAGGCTCATGATCAAACTGAGGCACTACTCTATTCAGTTCTACTCGTAGATGACCGTAAAGTTGCCTCACTTTCATCATGAGACCCACCCTGGTTACCAGAGGCTCTCTCGTCGAATTCTCGAACCACTGAGCACCGAAGACACGAGCGAGACTGAAAAGGGATTGAAAAACCTCTGGGAGCAAACGGTGGAAAAAAGTCTGAATCACTTTCACGGCTCGGCCTCAAACCTGTAAGACTGGTTTGCAATTGGACTCAAGTGACGTAATTCGACCAATCGTGTACGACAGCCACAAATCTAGGAATAGAGAACCAATCAGGTTCAAGGTGCACATTTTTGTACCTGATCCGAGACACAGAAGTGAGATTTTCAACCGTTTGCTCCCCTCGCTCGCCGTTGTCCGAGAGATCGATGAATAGAAACCTGGTACCGAGGTACACCAGGCCAGACTTATCGCTTCATTAAATAAATAATAGTTTTTCGTTCCATTTTACTTTGTATTCTATCGACACAAACAACAGAATTCAGTGAGCTTGCGAAGAGTCCAGTTCTTGTACGCGCGTATCATTCTCACCGTAACCAGGCCTTCCGTTGCGCCCACGGACGGCCCTAGATAAGGACCAGCAGTTCTCACCGACTAATTTGCACTGCACACCGCTGGAGCCAGCACCGCAGTCGCAAACGAACCTGGGCACAGGGAAAAGGTTGAAAAAAGAAACATGAAAACTGAGAGAAAAAAACATAGAAGCACTTCAATTTGGTTTCGAATTTGTAAATACGTACACGTTCCCTCTTAACGGACACTCCTCTAAAACGGAAACTTAGCAGAAGCAGTCCCGGCCATTTCTTCAGTCATTTACTATAACTAACTCTCTTTAAGACGGACACCCAGTAAAACGGACAGTTGGAGCTGGTCCCGAGGGTGTCTGTCTTAGGGGGAGTTGACTGTACGCCCATCCAAACCACGCTCACTCAGTCTCAGATCCTTACCGGTCACGTCTAAGGAACTCCACTTCATGTCCCACGTGACATCGCCCGACACAGCTGAGGCAGACGGCGTATTCTTCAGCGGTCCTACACGTGACGCATCTGCGAAGAGACGAGGAAGACTGGAGATGAGGGTTTTGCCATGCAGTCACTCGCACACAGTCATCAGCTCCGGTATTCACTCACTCGTTTATGCAGTTCAGTTAACCAGTTACTCACTCACTCACTCACTCTCTCCTCCAGTCAGTAACTCACTGACATAGACCCACCCTCCCTCCGTTAGTCATCGTTCGTTCACACCATAAATTTATATCTAAATCTAAATTATTAATCTGCAAAGGGATCAGCCCACCCACCCTCCCTCCCTCCCTCAGCCAGTCAGTCATTCACTCACACCCACCCTCCCTCAGTCATTCACTCACATTCTCCCTCCGTCAGTCACCATTTAGCTTCTACCTGCCTCGTTCAATCAATTAACCAATCATTTACTCTCGCACCAACCGCTCAATTGCTGTCTGCCTGACTGACTCTTCGACCCGAGTGAATGTCAGGCTGAGTGACAGCGTCATCGAACCAATGTTATGACAGACCCTTGTTATTATGACAAGTCGACTCGGTAGCTCACCTGTACAAGTCGTGAAGGGGAAGACAGGAACTTCTGGAGACCTTGAAGAGGCACTGCTCGTTTTCAACAGCTCGTTCAATCTCGCATTTGTTGCCATATACTTTGTTGTCTGTGAAGTAAAACTTGCAATCAATAGCAGATCTACCGTGCAGTTTGGCCCAACTTGTACATGTTTATGAACAAAGCCAAAACTCCACTCAAAAACATCACTCAAAATCCTTGAAAACTGCATGCAAAATCCAAAGATCTTTTCAAATACACCGTTCGAGAACCCACTCAAAACGTCATATACTCAGTCACTCACCGATCAGTTTGGGTTGGACGTCACTAGCGAGGCAGATCCCATCAAACCTGTTGTTAAAAACTTCGTTCCCTTCTAAAACTCCACCTAAAATGGAAAAATGACGCCGACATTAACCTTACTAAACACGCACGTTTGTTAT
The DNA here is from genome assembly GCA_964036295.1 of Plumapathes pennacea. Taxonomy (NCBI): domain Eukaryota; kingdom Metazoa; phylum Cnidaria; class Anthozoa; order Antipatharia; family Myriopathidae; genus Plumapathes; species Plumapathes pennacea. Next base: position 2,401,944 of record OZ038470.1, read on the forward strand.
TTCCAGTGGTGCATGTGTTTCATTTGTTTTTGTGTTTAATCAGTCATAGAAGAGCAGTTGTACCGTAATAAAGGTCTATACGGCCAACTTCGTCTCAGTGAATATCAACACTACACTTACCGGCGTTGTTGGTTATTTCAATACCCGCTGCGCCGCCATCAAACACTCGGTTACCCTTTAACACAGGATAGCTCGCTGTACTGATAAGAACACCTGATAGGGGAGGGGAGGGGAGAGGAAAGGAAAGACTGAGTGATAAACATAACTTAGCAATTTGAAGACAAAAAAATAAGGAGACTTTTAAATTAACAAAACAAGTGTTTAGGCGTGGCACGAAACTACCATGATCAACCTTGACGAATTGCCAGTAAATGTGCTCTTGGAAAAAGACTAAGTCACTGTTAAATGTCGACCTACAATAGCTCTGGAGGTCAAACTAGCGTTAAACTAAACCAACTATTCAGCAGACTTACCCGTTGCGGAATTCCTGAATATATCGTTTTCTTCTAGCACGCCTAGAAAAAGAAAAACGGACTAGGTTGATGATTATTGATACAACTGGCCTGTTGGACACATACACATAACTCAAAACTATTCATGAATAAAGCCATTTTCGGATGACTGTCGAAAAATGTAATCGTGCGATTGCTTTGGTTTTGCATTTGATACGATTTTTGGTTTGGTCCAAATAAGTGTGGTAGCATTCTTGGCAAACCAGTAACAAAACCAAAGCTCGATTGCAATCTGCTAAGGCAAGCAAGCAAGTCGCGATGGTGTTTTATTGCACTGCTGATTGAACTCTTCTCCAAAGTAAAACCAATTGCACTGGTTGGTTGAAAGTGTTTCTTACAGCCTTCCGAAAACCGCTCTATCCACACCAAATTCCTCCGCGCCGTCAAAATACACGCACACGCACACGCAAACGCATACGCGCGCGCACGCAAACACTAGCTCCCACCACACTGACCTTTGCCTTTGTTGAATATACACACTCCTCCCTCTCGGCCGTCATGAATCTTGTTCCTTCGCAGCACTGGATTACTTTCGGTTTTAATCCACACTCCGGCCATTGCGTTGTCGAAGATCTCGTTCTCTTCGAGTAATCCAAGGCCTGAAATGTAAAGACAAGATGGAAGAAAACAATTACGAAAGGAAGACAGAAAGAAATAGAAAGCGAGACAATATTGTCGTGGAATTCACGCTTCCCAGGGCCAATTTACACAGAACGATTCAGCGTACGACCGTCATTCATTTATCCATCTCCCGACTCGTTTCAGGCCGCGATATTGCCAAATTGTTGTAAAACATATTTCAAAACCAGCAGCTCATACACTGTTAAACAGCAACAACTAAAGAACACAATACCAATCAACGTCGATAGCTACCTTGGTTGTAGACGAGCACTCCACCGTTCTGGCCACCCCAGATTTTATTTCTTCTGATCACTGGGTTGCTGCCTGATCTGAAAACGGTTCACATCGAAAATTACGCAAGGTGACGTAGCATGACGTGTAACGTGATGACGTAAGATGCCAAAACAGAAATGTACAAAAAGTAAACCCGGAAGCAGCACAACGAAGCAGCAAATCAGAAAAAGCTATATGTAGCCCACAGAAAATCACAATACAGTACAGCAGCACCACAACACAAAGTAGCACACTTCCATACAACAGAACAACACAGCACAGCAAAGTTCCCATACCAGTGCCAACACACAACACAGCACATGTACATACCTTATCTGAATGCCAGAGTACTTGTGATGAAAAATTTCGTTTTCTTCGAGCGTGCCACAGCCTCCATCATAAAAGTAAACTCCGACCTACAGAAATAAAATATACTCCTTTGTCTTTTTTGACACAAATCGCAACTTTTGAGACTGCGCAGTACAAGCTTCATGCTGATTGGATCGTGCCGCTCGTGTGATGTGCTGGTCACGTGCTTTCGCTGAACGCAAAATCAAAGCAAATGTACATCGAGTACCATGATTTATTGTTAGTATCATTTATCAATTTTCGTTAACATTTAAATTTTAATGAACGTTCTGAATTTAAGTTATAACCAATGAAACTTCAATATTAGTCCAAATATGATTTCTCACAACGTACGCGAGTTATAGTTATTAGATATTATTCTATATATCACTTATAGCGCAAGTTAACTCTCAAATTTAGCGTTTTTCGGTCGGACATTTGAAACGCGAGCCTCTGGCTCGGGAGAATGGGCAACCACTCCCTAATGCTTCGACTTTAAATAAACGACAGTTATTATTTATTATTATTTTATTATTAATTTATTGCTTCCTTTTTGCATGCTCCTTATATTTGTGATGGAGGTGAACATACTGTTTAAGAAGGGCAAATAGAGTCAGTCTGTAGTTGCTCTTTGGGATTATACTTGATGCGTGTCTGAAAAAATAAGGTCGATCAATGTTTAGTGAGTTTAGTCAAAGTCAGGTTGAATTTATCGCTCTATTTAGTTTAGGTCTAGACAAACCACGTCGTTATTTAATAGTATACACATATCCTTTTACATATCCTTTTTAAATTTACACAAGCTTAAGAACTAATGCGAAAAAAAATTAGCAAGGAAGAAGTTGTGTGAGGAAAGAGGCAAAAACAGAAAAATATCGCACCTGTTTCCCACTGTGAATTCGATTGTGCCGTAGAGTTGGAGCGCTTTCTACAAAGAGAAAAATCGATAGCATCAACGTTCTCACCATCTTTCCCACTAACTTGCCTTTTGTCTCAGACCGGTGTCGTCTTAAATTTAGGAAACAAGCCACACATCAAAGTATTTTCCTTACCCGTGGTAACCCACACACCAGCAAGAGTGTTGCAGAAAATCTCGTTTTCCTCTATCAATCCTAAACCACTCTCGTGCTGAAAAACAAGCAGCAAACATTAAGGAAGAAATGCTTTGCTCAGTCAGTCTGGTAAGACAGAATACTTACAACATACAATCCTCCATGAAGGCCGCTGTGAATTTTATTGCATCGAACAATTGGATTGCTCTTTGTTCGGATCTGGATCCCAGCCAAAGCATTGTCTGCGTGAATAAAAAATAATAATAAAAAAAAGACAAAAACAAAAACACAAAACATGTAGGGACGAAAGGAAAGACGTGCCGCTAACCAGTTACCAGCTACCAGTTATCGGTTACTGATTACTGATTATCATTATCATTACCATTACCATTACCATTATGGTGATGATGATGATGATGATGATGGTGATGATGATGATGATGATGATGATGATGGTGATGATGATGATGATGATGATGATGATGATGATGATGATGATGATGATGATGATAATGATAATGATGATGATTATTAATGTTTATTATTATTATTATTATTATTATTATTATTATTATTATTATTATTATTATTAGTAGTAGTAGTAGTAGTAGTAGTAGTAGTAGTAGTAGTAGTAGTGGTACTCACCGTGAATATTGTTGCCTTCTATTAAGCCTCGTCCCTCTCCAAAAATGTAAACACCTGGAGTGAAAAAGACGAACAAACTAAATTAAGGAGGCGACGAGGAAACTTGTTACTTGTGTTCCAGACCAGGAACGAAAGAAAAGAAGACAAACACAAACACAATTAACCGGACTATACCTCCTTGCCTTCCATCGTAAATTTCGTTATTTCTAGCAGGGGAGTACAAAACAAAACGGAAAATCAACAAGGAATTAATTGAAACGTTGTAACTATACTATCTCGATAATCGCATTTGTGCCTAAACCCATCAGAATCACTGTTTTGTGCCTAAACGTCTCTGGCCTCGAATACTTTCAAACTTGAGGTAAAGTGAAGATTGTGACAATGGTTCCTTTCGATCGCAGTACTTACTTGATAGTAGGGTTGCTATGTGAAGTAATCCACACACCAGCGTACGTGTTGGAGTAGATTTGGTTCTCGAGAAACTCCCCTCTTGCCTGAAAAACAAAACGAGTACCCGATCAACATCCTGACCGCCTCCTCATGACAGTAACATCCACACCCACATCCTCCTTCTCCTCCTCCTCTCACCATCGTGACAGTAAGATCACCATCATCTCGGTACGGGGTCGGTACAGTTGGTAGTTGGTACGTGGTCGGTACATAGTCGGTACATAGTCGGTACGTGGTCGGTACATAGTTGGTACATACTCGGTACAGTTGGTAGTTGGTACGTGGTCGGTACAGAGTCGATACATGGTTGGAACGGGGTCGGTACAGTTGGCAGTCGGTACGTGGTCGGTACATAGTCGATACGTGGTCGGCACATAGTCGATAAATAGTTGGTACGGGGTCGGTACGTTTACACGAGGCCACTCCTCCCCCTCCTCCTCTCACTATCATGACAGTGAGATCATCATCACCATTATTATCCGAAGAAAGTCCTGACCTATCCATACTCACATCATCATGACAATAAATCCCGCCCGTCATGCCGTGATGAATCTTGCACCCAACTACAGTCGGGTTTGCTCCGCTTCGAATTTCAAAGCCGGCAATTCTATTGCTGTGTACGTCATTTGCTTCATAGTATCCCTAAAAATGTGAAGCACATGTGACATTTTTTTTACAACCCTCAATATATGATGGCACGTTGAAACTGTTATTACCAAAGTACAACTGTTATAACTGTGTTATTGTTACTACTCTTAGAGTGATTTCAATAAACCCGTGAAACAGTTTTTTATTAGTGAGGGTGTACTAGTATCTAGTAGAGAGTATTTGTCTATATCTTTGATTCGAAACAAAATGTCGCCACATTGGGAAATGGCCGCGATCCAACAGCTAGCAAGTGTTAATGTCCGCGTCGATACAAATATATTGAAGGCATATCTACGGAACGTCACTAAAAACATGCGAGTCGACGTCAACTCAAGGCAAATTCTTGTCCTTTCACCGACCAAATGCCAGTAGTGCATGCACGCTACTACTACTGCTGCTGTTGCTGTTGCTACTTTTATTTTGATGAAGGAGCCAATTTTTTTCTGCTGTTCCTGTTGTAGTTTTCCGAGAAATTTCTTTGGATGAATTCCAGAAAAGCTTAATGTGAAACAAATAAAAACATAACAAACACGTACTAGTCCTGAATCAAAGATGAACAACCCAACGTCACGGCTGTGATGAATGGAGTTCCTTCTCATGATAGGACTGGCATGATTTCGAACCCAAACGCCCGCCAGTTTCGTATTTGTAATCTCACACCCTTCAAACGTGCCCTGCCAAATACAAAAACAAAAAACATATTAACTACTAGCGGGACGGTTTTTACTATTGCACATTCACTGTCGATGAATAGCAGCCTTGAAAACCTACGGTAGAATTCCAGAGACTCACGCAAGATTTCAATTACCTGTGCATCATCCGTAATAAAAATTCCCACATTTTCTGAGTCAGCTATGGTGCACTTCGTCACTGCGGGACGTGAGCCTTTCCCGTGGACATAGATGGTGGCCCCTGCTATAAAGGAGCATTAAAGGGTATTTATTGCGGACAATGTCCTGGCGCTACGCATGTACAACAGATGAATTATTTTTCAAACGTTTACCAGTAAAAAAAAAACAAAAAAAACACAAAAAAACGTATAATATCATATTCACACCAATTAGACTTGTTTAATTAAAACAAGTTTAACTACATTGCATTTTGTGAGCCTGTTTAAAGTTTGCGTTAGTTACACAATATTTTAAACAGGTTGTCTAGTTTAGTTTTACCGCGCGGGCGTTGATAGATAAGCAAGTTTTATGAAACACTGTCATTTTAAGTAAAGCCCTGATTTCACGAGCGACGCAACCACAAATGTAAGCAGCTGGAGATAAGCATCAAGTGGAAACATGAAAAGGTATAACGCAAATGCAGGTAAAAGCAAGAGAAATATTCCTGTTCTTACGCTTGTGTTGAGCCTGTTTTCACTGTGAAACAAGGACTCTTGCGCTTATGGCTGCGTCGTTCCCTTTCACTGACGCAGATATCTTATGCTTGCGCTAGTGTTTGCGTCGCGTGAAAAGCAGTGCGCAACTTACCAGACGACTGACTATAAAGCTTGCAGTTGAAAAGGATTGGGGCACAGTCCTCCTTCACTTCAATGCAGCCATGCCTGGTCTGGTAACTGGTCTCTGATGATGCAGCATCGATATTCTGAACAAGATAATTTAATGAGACAGTTTTCAAAAGATTGACAAGTACATTGAGGGTGGAGCACATAGTGTGAAGGATGTACCAACTAGGAATGACAGCCCTGCAAAATGCAACTCAAAACTGCACGCATAAGTGCAAGTGTACAAGAGACCTTTAGTTTCACAGTGAAAACAAGTTCGACGCAAGCGCAAGTACAGGGATCAAAATATGTTTTTTTCCTTGTGCTTGCGTCGCTCGTTGTCACTGGACGCATAAATCTTTTGTGCTTGAGCTTATGCTTGCGTCGCTCGTTTTCACTTGGCTTGAGCTTATGCTTGCGTCGCTTGTTTTCACTTGACGCATATCTTTTGTGCCTGCGCTTATTTGCTTGCACTGGTGCTTGCGCCGCTTGTGAAAACCACGTTTTAGGCTATACAGGAGATGCGTGGAATTGATACGGATTCTTTTTTCTTTTTCTTTTTCTTTTTTCATGGAAACAAAGACTGGAGCGCCTTGAGTGTGGGGTAAGCTGAGATCCACATCGTGCTGCTTACTGTGAATTTGCGTACGCCCACGTGGAGTATTCCCAAAAATGCGTAAAAAGGGACAAAAAATCCGCGCTCAGCGATTATCTTGGAGTGGAAGTTAGCGTGCGTTGTCGACGATTTCTCACGAGTAACTTCGTGTAATAATGTATGGAACTTATGAAAGTGGTTCAAAATTCATCAGTGCCCAAGTTCGCACATTACCTTGACAGTCAAGTGGCCAAGGAAAGCCCCAGTAGATCCTTGTCCAAAGGTAATGACAGGAGATGACTTGGACTGGATAACAACTGTCTCTCTATCACCAAAAGCTAGATTCACAACAAAAAGAAAACATCACAGTATAAGTTTCCCCTGCTGGGAAGAATAATTAGCGTTAATAATAATAATAATAATAACTATATTTCAGGCTCTGTGTAAAATTATAGCAGTTTAACACAACTAAATGGGGACACGAAGTTGGAAAGTTTCTAATCTGGATTTTTAGTATACATACCTGCTCCTATAATGGTTACAGGCTTGTCAATCTCCAGACATTCCTCGTAAACACCACCATGAACCATAATAATCCCACCACTTGAGACAGCTGCGATGGCTGCATTGATGGTACTATGGTACTGAGATTTAAAAAAGCAAATGAATAAATAAATTCCTGAATCATAGAAGTCTAGAAATCAATGATATGTCCCATAAACTGCCCTGACCATTTTCAGCCTTCTTTGGATGACTCAAGGTAAAACCAAAAAAGAAAAAAAAAAGTACTTTATCTAGATGTGACATTCTAAACTTACAAAACACTACAACATCCCTTTCAAACTCAACACTGTCTAATCATTGCGACATGAAGCATTACATACATTGTTAGCCACCGACTCTGTAGTGCAGACGTGGTGTGCACAATGTAATGTTTGAAAGCACTTTTTCCAGCCATCATCATTTTGGGGCTCTTTCTCTTCATAATTGCCTGAGTTGGACTTAATCAGCAATTTATTTAGAGAAAATGATCGAATGTAGAGAGATCTCCTGCAAGAAACACAGAGATCAAGAGCATATATTATTAGATGCCAACTTCAACAAATTATCATTCCCAAGCTCAAAATTAAGAGTTGTTTGTTGCTTGGCTGAGGCCTGAAAGAAGCAGAAGGCCTATTTCTAACAGGAGCTGGGAGACTGAGTACCAGTTTGCAGGGGGTAAAAGGTCACGAGGTGTGGAGGTCGGCAGTTTTTCTTGTTGTCATCAGCGTGACCTGACCTTCCCACCCACCCTCCCATATATAAGATGTTAGGTGTGTCGGTCTTCACTAAGTTTTGGATGACCTGGCAAAATGAGGACACATTGTTGCCACCACAATGTGTCCTCGTTTTGCCAGGTCATAAGTCTGTTATACTGGTGAATACATGTAATACAGGTCAGCTGTGTGGTGTGGCTGACATGCTCCCAGTGGTGTGTGAGTAGTGTTTCTGCTGAACACAGCTCTCAGTGGTGTGTGAGAAGCCATTTCTTGGTTTGAACATTTTCTGGTGGATTTTTTTTAGAAAGATTTTCACAGGGCCCTTTTTTAGGGTTGGTAAAAAGAGTACCCTAGCGCTCTTGATTTTATGTCAAACAATATTGTATTAATTACATTTACAAACTTAAAGTACATTAAATGACAAGGTGGCTTCCTGTCTCACACTCTCCTGATGTTTTTATTTATTCTTAATGCTGTGGAAAAAATGGCCTAGTTATAGCCCAGTGGGCCTTTTTTGGTTCTAAAAATTTGGCTTTAAATATAATAAATAAATAAATAAATAAAAATAAATAAATAAATAAATAAATAAATAAATAAATATTGTTTATTTACAGTCTATTTACTTTATTTGCACCGAGTACCCCACTGGGCAAACAAAGAAACAAGCACTGTAAATAAAGCAATATACACAGTAGATTCTCAAACTTGGTTGTCCTGAACTTCCTGCTATCTTAAACAGAAACTGTTTTCCCTTGGAAGTGAACTTGGCGGAAATTTCCCCTAGTAGAACCATGCTATCTCGATCTCCCACTAACCTGAACTATTTCTTAATACCCTTGGAAGTTCGAGATGGTGGGGTTTTACTGTAGATAATGCAAACTAATACTCACCATAGTGAGCCATCCTGACATACTGTGGCAAATCTGGAGCAGACCTGTGCAAGCCTGCAGAGTTCTTTTTCTTTTACATAGGAAAATATCTCAAGCAACACCTCATCGGACAATGACTTCATGTGACATTTTTCTGAAAAAGTCAAACAGTTTTCACCTTTCAGTCAACTGGTATAAACAGGGACAAGAAGTCGAACTGTTGATGCAAATATTGGTACTGCAAGTTCTGCACTGTATACTTCTCCATACTGTAAAATGTGGGAACGAAAAGAGAAAATTGAGGTAGATAATTCAAGGACTTCAAACAGAGGTAAGCTTTGTTTGTATGCGTTATCGTAAATTGAGATAATGTTGCACTTGTTTTTGACTGTAAGTATATATCCGTCAAATAGAAAATTCACTCAAGTGGATTAAATAGTTTAATCACGATTTCAACTTGACGTTGTCATTCGACGATATGGAAAAGACGGCGATGGGCAACCTTCCAGAGGTTTTTTCTTTGCATGAGGGAATACACGTGTGGTCTAACAAAGCAATTTGTTCTCCTATCGTGACATGTGTGTGACTGAGACGGCACGTGGTCATTGATGTCTCAAACAAAAGAATACACCATCGCAGATCAAACGACTCGACAAAATTAAACTGAACTCAAAACGCATCCGTTTTACTCTTTTACCTGTATAAGCAGTCACTGCTATTCTCGATATCCTCGACTTTTGACAACGTTTGAGAATTTGCCGCTTTTTAACGTCGTGAGAACCTGGTGACTAAAATATGCCGGTCATTCATTAACTAAGATGGGCAAAGAGAAAAAGAAAAACGTGTAAAAGTGCCTATATTGATGTCATTTTTCAACAAGAACAAGAACCTCCAAGAAAACAGCATTAATCAACTCGGCTGATAAAAAAAGAGACTAAAATTCACGAAGTCTTTTCATTGCTTGCTTACGTACCGGGTTCTGTTCGCCTGATTTTGATTCAATTCCTTTTGATTTCACTGTTCTGCAGACTTTCAGGCAAATCGCCCTCTTTTTAGTAGCACAGCTAGCCATTACACTCGAAGTATCATATCGCCTTTGGCTTCCTAACAAGGAATCATAAAGAAAAGGTAAATAAAAAGAGCACACACCACAACCGTTAATATCTAGCCCGAATTTGACTACAAAGATCTCGAGATGTTGTTGAACCTACTGCTGCAGGGCTTGGATGGCTTTCGGGAATTGATTTCTGGGCGTTCGCTAAATGCTTGCAGCCGTAATTTTTGGGTGGCTGTCTGTGACATAGTAGTTTTCAACAAAGCCAAAAGCGCACAGCTGTTTGGTTGATTGTTTTCATGTTACCGGAACTAGCGAAGAGCAAGTCATTTAGATTGACCAATTGAAACACAGAATAAACAGTAGACCATTTTTGACCAATCAGTGTAAAGGTAACGTAAGCGTGACGTACCGGAAATATTCTTCCCCGCGCGCCACAATTTATTTGAAAATTATGCAATTTACTTTGTCGCTTTGAAATTTCCCACTTTTTTCCAAAGTAAAACTCCCGCATTTGAGCTTGGTACAGCACACTTGCAAATAAAGCAGCTGTGAACGTTTTCCACGATGCGACACCCGTTTAAAACAACAACCTTCCTAAAATCTTATTCATTTTACTCTCCCCTCCCCCACAGTTACCCTGCCCTCCCTTTAACACCGCAAAGTTCTAGATGTTTCGAGAACCTTCTCGGGCAGTCCTTTTATGGGAATGCAACGTCATTCTGTGGCAAACGTGTTTCCCAATAAACCAATCGAATTGCGCGATGCTGGTGGGTGACATTGCGTAATTGCCGGCTTTATATAACGCCGCGAACCGCGTGCTTCATCGAGACTCGCAAGAATTTGATAGAGGTTCTGTTTGTAGTAACAGTGTTTGTTTCATTGAGTCGAAAATGACAAGTAAATTGGCGATTGGAATCGATCTTGGTACTACGTACTCCTGTGTCGGAGTCTTCCAACATGGAAAAGTCGAAATTATTGCCAACGATCAAGGAAATCGTACCACGCCGAGTTATGTCGCTTTCACCGACACGGAAAGGCTCATTGGAGGTGCAGCGAAAAACCAAGTCGCCATGAACCCTACAAATACTGTTTTTGGTTGGTAATTTTGTACTCTATAATTTTCCCCTCATTTGAAGCATTTTAAAACAGCTTTTCTTGCTGTTTGTGAGCCCTTGAAATAATTTTCCGTCCTGCGCGCATTTCTCAAATCTGAACGTGTTTCTTTGCCTGCAGATGCCAAACGACTCATTGGAAGAAAATTTAAAGATACCTCGGTCCAGTCAGACTTAAAACACTGGCCTTTTAAGGTGAGCCTGGCAGAAAGAAATGTTTGACACGTGGTCCAAAATTGTGCATTGCGAAATCCGAAACAAAAGTTAAAAATGATGAACACAAAAAGTTAAAGAGGAAGAAAATATGCTTGTATTGCCTAACGCTTGTCCAAGAATCTTTTTGGCGGTGGCTCATGCATTGTTTCGCCAACAGGTAATCGAGGAAGGCGGAAGGCCGAAAGTTCAAGTTGAGTACAAAGGAGAGACCAAGACGTTCTACGCAGAAGAGGTGCGTAATGGTCATTGTGAAACTTGGCCAATATTTTCTCACTGAACATTTGTGACGACTGGCTGGTCAATCGTCTCTCTACGCACAGTAAAACTTCAGTTTTTCCAGCATCCGCTCATCCGCGTTTTGTCTTGGCTTGTACCGAGGATGGAAGTTGCCAGTATCTTCTTTCCAGGAGGAATCATACTTGCCTCAAATATGTGATTGCTACAAAGAAAAAAAAAAAAGCCAAATTAAATATTAACCACACACCATATTTGTAAATCAGGCAGTTAGCTTAGCCAATCATAAGCATGAATAATTTTTGTGTCAATCATAAGCTTATCACAGTCACCATTAGAAATCTATTTTTAGTTAGGTTTAAACTGACAGTTTTTCCGATTTCTTTAGGAGCACGGTCAGTAATTTTGTAATAGCTTGTACAATTACAGACTGATTGTCCTCTTACCATTTTGACATCCACAACACCCTTAGAAATCACTTGTTTGTAAGCTTTTAGCCATGGCATTACAGAATGCAACATAACATACTTTTGTGTTTCTTTTAGATTTCATCCATGGTGCTCACAAAAATGAAGGAAACTGCAGAGGCCTATCTTGGAGAAAAAGTTGCCAATGCTGTAGTTACTGTTCCAGCTTACTTCAATGATTCTCAACGACAGGCCACGAAAGATGCTGGTAAGACCCCTTGAGAGAGAAAATTGTGCCTTCGTGAATAGTGCCTTGACCAGTGATATTTTTCCAGTCTGTTAGAGAATAGTGACTTCAGGCATTCAATGACTATGTCAGTTGCTGACTGGAGTCATTTTTCTTACTGGCCTTCTTAAATGCTGCAAAAATCTATTTCAACCAACAAAAACTTCAATTAATTTCTGTTTGTGTTTATTGTAAAAAAAAAACAAAAAAAAAAAACAAGTCAGCAGTGCAAGGGCACATTCTTGTGTCCAGCAGTGTAAATTTGGTTTCTTTTATATCAATTCATTCTTGCATGAAATAGCAGCTTTGTTCTGCTCTGTTAGCCTTTCCTGAGCCTAATTCTTGTAGTTTATTTTGTACTATCAGTAAACTACTCGTTCTTGCTTCCATATAGTAAAAGTTTAATATCTTTTTCAGGTGTCATTGCTGGATTAAATGTCATGCGCATCATCAATGAACCCACTGCTGCAGCTATTGCTTATGGTTTGGACAAGAAAGTTGGGGCTGAGCGGAATGTCTTGATCTTTGATCTTGGTGGTGGTACCTTTGATGTGTCCATTTTGGCCATTGAAGAAGGTATCTTTGAAGTGAAGTCCACTGCTGGAGATACCCACTTGGGAGGAGAAGATTTTGACAGCCGCTTGGTAAACCATTTTGTCCAAGAGTTCAAGAGGAAGAACAAGAAAGATATCACAAATAACAAGCGTGCTCTACGCCGTCTGAGGACAACTTGTGAGCGAGCCAAGAGAACCCTGTCCTCCAGTTCTCAAGCCACCATTGAGATTGACTCTCTGTTTGAGGGCATTGATTTCTACACTTCCATCACCAGAGCTCGCTTTGAGGAGCTGTGTGCAGACCTTTTCCGCAGCACTCTGGAACCTGTTGAGAAAGCTATCCGTGACATCAAAGACTTTCAGAAATCTGATGTCCACGAAATTGTTCTGGTTGGTGGGTCCACACGTATCCCCAAGGTCCAGAAGCTTTTGCAAGATTTCTTCAGTGGCAAGGAGCTGAACAAGTCTATCAACCCTGATGAAGCTGTGGCCTATGGTGCTGCTGTGCAGGGCGCGATCCTTTCTGGTGACAAGAGTGATACGGTTAAGGATCTGCTTCTGCTTGATGTGACCCCACTATCCCTTGGACTGGAGACTGCTGGAGGTGTGATGACTTCTCTCATCAAGCGTAACACCACCATTCCCAAGAAAGAGTCTCAAACATTTACCACCTACTCTGACAACCAACCTGGAGTGCTGATCCAAGTGTTTGAGGGTGAGCGAGCCATGACCAAAGACAACAATCTGCTGGGCAAGTTTGAACTGTCTGGAATTCCCCCTGCACCTCGAGGAGTTCCTCAGATCGAGGTCACCTTTGATCTGGATGCAAACGGCATCCTGAATGTGTCTGCTGTTGACAAGAGCACAGGCAAAGAGAACAAGATCACCATTACCAATGACAAGGGCCGCCTGTCCAAGGAAGAAATTGAACGCATGGTGCAAGAGGCTGAGAAGTACAAGGATGATGATGATGCTCAGCGTGATCGGATTGGAGCCAAGAATGCCCTTGAGAGCTACGCTTATCAGATGAAGAGTACTGTGGAAGATGACAAAGTAAAGGATAAAATTTCCGAAGAAGACAAGGAAACAATCGCAACGAAGTGCAAAGAAGTAATTGACTGGTTGGATCATAACCAGACAGCAGAGAAGGCAGAGTTTGAACATCAGCAAAAGGAACTGGAGCAGGTATGTACTCCCATCATCACCAAGTTGTACCAAGCTGCTGGTGGTGCTCCAGGGGGTGCCGGTGGAATGCCCGGAGGAATGCCTGGAGGAATGCCTGGTGGCTTCCCTGGAGCTGGAGATGCACAGCCTTCAAATGAGTCATCAGGTCCCACAATTGAAGAGGTCGACTAAGAACTTGAGAAACCAGTACTGAACACCATAAGAGATATGTGTGTTAGTATGTTATGTGATATTACATGACTTAACAGAGACCCTAGTGAATAGTACTGCAAGAGTGTATTTCTGTTTTGAGTTAGTTTTTGTTAGGTTCTGAGGTAAAAGCTTAGTGTACATGGTATACTGTGGCATTGAATGTTATGTTTAGCACAATCAATCAAAATACTGATACTAAGAATTGGACTTTGTGCGCAAGGTTGAGTTTTCTGATCCATTTTTAGCAATATCAATTTTGTTTAGCACAAATCCTTCTATATTGACTTGAGATGTATGAAAAGAAGTCTTGTGTAATTTCTATTTATTTTTTCTAATAATTTAAGGAAAACAAAATAATATTACATTAAAGTCTGTTTCCACTGCACTTTTGTATGACATTTTTTTGATCGACGAGGGGAAGGGGGCAAGCAGCACTGGATATGATGTACAATAGTGTACTACTGCATCTACAGATATGCACTGCATTTACAGAAGTTTGATGAATCCACTGATTTTTTTCATCTATCACTCACCCAAGTGACAAAGAACCAAAGATGGTGGCCCAACTTAAAAATATCTATTTTAGGGGCAGTAGAAGATAATACCCAGCTGTTTGCGGTTTAACCCTTTCTTTCCCGAGATTGATTAGCTTCCATTTTCTCCTTCAGTCTCGCCAGTTATGTATCGTACTGTGCTCCCAGGGTTTGTGCTTGAGGAGGTGGCGTGGCCAAGTGGTCAGGGCGTTGGACTTGAAATCCGGAGGTCCCAGGTTCAAGTCCCGCTCTGAACACTAACTGAATTTGTAACACGATAGCCCTGCATTCAAATCCTCGGCCACGTTATGTAAATAGCAACTGGTTTACCTTCGACCAGTTGGGATTTTTAACAGATTTACGTTGAGTTTGAAAAACATGGCCCCACCAGCTCTGCTGAATTACGTACTTACCGTGTATAAATAACGATGCTGTACTTTTACTTTTTTGCTCAGACAAAAGCTGACTAAATTATCAACTCTCACTACATCACTCCGACACTTTCTTAAATGTTGGAACAGCCTGCATTCTGATTTTTGGAAGTCTTCCAAAAATGTAGCCATAGGAGTATGTCAACATGGTTTGAACTGCCCAGTTGTACACAAGGCCAATGTGGATTGTAAAATTTGAATTCTTGGTGTGAGAAATGTTCTAAAAACCTACTGGTGCATTTTATTGTCTCGAATGTGTCAGCTGTAATAAATTCTGTCAAATTAAAAATTATGAAACTACTTTCTCACGAGGAACCTGGGGAAAAGGGTGTTTCCATAGCAAAATTAGGTAAAATTTTGCTTTTTACAAGACTTTCTGTTGCATTCAACTCTGTTGAATAAACTAGAAGAGTCATCAAAATATGTTCTTGATTGTAGGATATTTCAGATTCATGCAAGAAATCAACACAAGTTCAAAGGCAAGCAGGAGATGAAGGGCTCATGCAGGGCTCCTGTGTAAAGCACGAGAGTTGTTGGCAGTCTGATCAGTGTAGAAATTAAATCATGCCAGAGTGCAAGGCAAGACTCAAAATCCAACATTTGTGTGAAATACTGCAACCATCAAAATATTTTTTCCCAAGTATTTTTTTGCTCCAAATATTACTGGTATGTTGAGATGTGTAATTCTATCAGTTTTAAAAGAATGTTGAAGTTGATGGGACAATCAATCAATACCTAAAAAATCCACAAAACCTCCCACATGATTTTTCAAACTGAAATTCAAGTTTGAGACCTGCTTGTCCTCATATGCAACAGTGCACAGTATCTTGATCAGCAATGAAAAAGAGACAACAACACAACAACAAAGATCTTTGGTGCTTCTTTTTATTGAAAGAACAACGAAGAATAAACATGTTTTTTTAACCAAAATTGAACATGAACCACTACACACATTGTTCATAACCTTGTTGTCTAGCAAACACTATCACTAAAGTCTTCAGAATGTGGACCTTTTAAGTCTTGTTACTCTGCCAACCACTATTAAATTTTTCCAAGATAGGATCTAAATTTCTCATATGTTCTTTTATTTCTATATGTTACTTTATTTGCATTCTGCAAAATGTAAAATAAAGTTATTTTCTACAATAATATAGAATCTAAACTGCTATACATTACTTTTAGTGTTCCAATAGAAACAAGAAACTTAAACATCTGGACGCTGCATGAAAGTAGAAGAAAATCAGCTTAGAGCCTACTAATGATAGCTCAAGTTCTTAGTCAACCTCTTCAATGGTGGGACCAGCAGACTCGTTTGAAGGCTGTGCATCTCCAGCCCCTGGGAAGCCACCAGGCATTCCTCCGGGCATTCCACCGGCACCCCCTGGAGCACCACCAGCAGACTGGTACAACTTGGTAATGATGGGAGTACACACTTGTTCTAGCTCCTTCTGCTGATGCTCATACTCTGACTTCTCTGCTGTCTGGTTATGATCCAACCAGTCAATCACTTCTTTGCACTTGGTTGTGATTGTTTCCTTGTCTTCTTCGGAAATTTTATCCTTTACTTTGTCATCTTCCACAGTACTCTTCATCTGAAAAGCGTAGCTCTCGAGGGAGTTCTTGGCTCCAATCCGATCACGCTGAGCATTATCTTCATCCTTGTACTTCTCAGCCTCTTGCACCATGCGTTCAATTTCTTCCTTGGACAGGCGGCCCTTGTCATTGGTGATGGTGATCTTGTTCTCTTTGCCTGTGCTCTTGTCAACAGCAGACACATTCAGGATGCCGTTTGCATCCAGATCAAAGGTGACCTCAACCTGAGGAACACCTCGAGGTGCAGGGGGAATTCCAGACAGTTCAAACTTGCCCAGCAGATTGTTATCTCTGGTCATGGCTCGCTCACCCTCAAACACTTGGATCAGCACTCCAGGTTGGTTGTCAGAGTAGGTGGTAAATGTTTGAGACTCTTTCTTGGGAATGGTGGTGTTACGCTTGATGAGAGAAGTCATCACACCTCCAGCAGTCTCCAGGCCAAGGGATAGTGGTGTCACATCAAGCAGAAGCAGATCCTTAACTGTCTCACTCTTGTCACCAGAAAGGATCGCACCCTGCACAGCAGCACCATACGCCACAGCTTCATCAGGGTTGATGGACTTGTTCAGCTCCTTGCCACTGAAGAAATCTTGTAAAAGCTTCTGGATCTTGGGGATACGTGTGGACCCACCAACCAGAACAATTTCGTGGACATCAGATTTTGAAAAGTCTTTGATGTCACGGATAGCTTTCTCAACGGGTTCCAGAGTGCTGCGGAAAAGATCTGCACACAGCTCCTCAAAGCGAGCTCTGGTGATGGAAGTGTAGAAATCAATGCCCTCAAACAGAGAGTCAATCTCGATGGTGGCTTGAGTACTGGAGGACAGGGTTCTCTTGGCTCGCTCACAAGTTGTCCTCAGACGGCGCAGGGCACGTTTGTTAGTTGTGATATCTTTCTTGTACTTCCTCTTGAACTCTTGGACAAAGTGGTTTACCATGCGGTTGTCGAAATCTTCTCCTCCCAAGTGGGTATCTCCAGCAGTGGACTTCACCTCGAAGATACCATCTTCAATGGCCAAAATGGACACATCAAAGGTACCGCCACCAAGATCAAAGATCAAGACATTCCGTTCAGCACCAACTTTCTTGTCCAAACCATAAGCAATAGCTGCAGCAGTGGGTTCATTGATGATGCGCATGACATTTAATCCAGCGATGACACCTGAAAAATGCATAGCAGATGTGTTATGTCATTTCACCAAAGTTCAGGTACTTGAGACTACAAAGTTATAGGAAGGCAAATCAGCAATTTCCTTTAGAGTCCATTCCTTGACTGCCCTGGGCACCCAAGGTTCTTTTTCGTCTTTCACATACTGGTAATTATCATTGAGAACTGAAGGTACAAGCAACAGAAATAACCTCTGCATGTACAGGTTGAGTATCTCACTTGCATGTCAATTATTTATGTACCAGTACCTGATTTGTTGAATGGTTATTACGCTTAATAAATATGCAGTTAACGAGTTTTAACCCTGGTATAGTTTTCATGGACAAGAAAAGAGTATTATCTTACCGGCATCTTTCGTGGCCTGTCGCTGAGAATCGTTGAAGTAAGCTGGAACAGTAACAACAGCATTGGAGACTTTGTGTCCCAGATAGGCCTCGGCAGTTTCTTTCATCTTTGTAAGCACCATGGAGGAAATCTAAAAGAAAGAAATTGAATAATGTGCATAAACATAACAATAATTATAATATCAGCTTTTATAAAATTATTATTTTCTTGTGCACTGTTGTCAACAGATTCTGAGGGGTCTATCTGTGAATATCATATTTCTAGTATTAAATATTTTATGTGAAAAGGGTTTAACGGCTGTTTAAATTTAGAAATAATGGGTATATGTCTTTGGGAATGAGAATACATGCAATACACAGCAATACTATTCTGAATGAATGGAATGGTATTCTGTCAACATTATGCTAATAAAAGAAAGCAGAAGAGACAGAATGACAGTTTGCTGGGGATAGGCAGTAATTGGTTCTATTGGCAACTTTCATGTGCACTCTGGCATTAAAACTGCATGCTCCACCTACACAGGTCTCGCACGCAGACAACTCCAAGGCCTCATCGTTTCAATCTTTGTCCTATCAACTAGGGTATTGTTCTCAGATAGCACAAAGTCTATTCCTTTGGGAATTGATATTCTGCATATTGGAACGTCATGACCGCCATATTGGAGGTTTCCACATGATCACACACAATCGCTTCAGAGTTTTTTTAGTTATTTTTAAAATTTTTAAGATCAGTCAAAAGACATACCTCTTCCGCGTAGAACGTCTTAGTCTCTGCTTTGTATTCAACTTGCACTTTCGGCCTTCCGCCTTCCTCGATTACCTGGTTAGAAGAAGAACAGGTGTCACTTCTGAACAACAAAGACAAAAGGCTGCCCCTGGATTCCAGAGGTTTTCTTTATCGTTTCGCGACGACAGTTCCTCGTTCTCTGACAGAAAACATCTGGGACCAGTGTAGCAAAACTCACAAAGAAGTTCCTTTCGTGTGAATCAATGTTAAAAGACTTTAACTTACTTTGAAAGGCCAGTGTTTGATGTCGGACTGAACCCCTTGGTCGTTGAACTTTCGTCCGATGAGCCGCTTCGCATCTGGAAAACGAAAGTACGGTTCGAGTTAATTAAGCACAAAACCGCAAGAAGGGAAGAACTCGCTATATAATCTCTTCAACTCGTAAAAGTTACCTACCAAAAACAGTGTTTGTAGGGTTCATGGCGACTTGGTTTTTCGCTGCATCTCCAATGAGCCTTTCCGTGTCGGTGAAGGCGACATAACTCGGCGTGGTACGATTTCCTTGATCGTTGGCAATAATTTCGACTTTTCCATGTTGAAAGACTCCGACACAGGAGTACGTGGTTCCAAGATCGATACCAACAGCGACATTAGAGGCCATTTTTAGACTTCTATTTGCCAAAAACTACTTTTTGATAACTGTTAACAGCCGTTCAAACTTTATCTTCGTTGAAAGCGTTGCATGCGAAAGTACTCCTTAAAAGGGATAGGTCGGGTTATTTGATTGGTCGCTGATGACGTGTTCCCCCCAAAAAGAAAATGCAACGTAAGCATGAGGAAAGTCAAGGAAGCTTCTAGAAAGATCTGGAACAATTCCAGGCTTTTTTAGTTCGAGAAACTTCGAGAGGTTTCTATAAAAACATAGAGTGCCGCCCGAGTAAGTTTGAAAGCTATCCTCCAAGTTTCAATTCTATTGAAGCTACGGTCAGTTCGTTTTGCTTTCGCTAAACAGTCATTCTCTAATTTTAATTTAACTTCCTGTGTGGGCTGTCGCACGGTGGAAATAGGGTGGGGTGGGGTTACGAAAAAGCTGTAAAAGGGTATGATGTTTTTTTCTCTACACTAAAAGGGAAGAAAGGAGAAGTGAACAGTACTCTGAGGGCGCTTTCCATTTGACCATCGGTCATTCCGGAATTTTCGAAAAAAGAGGACAACCTCAAGAGGTTGTCCACAATTTCCGAGAATTTCTTACCGAAAACGTGCGGTTCCATTTGATTTTCCCGGAATTTTGGTCAAATGGAAAGCGCCCATCATTGCTTAACAAAAACATCACGAAAGTCGTGTTGACGTGAGCGCAAACACGCCCATTTTCTTCAATGTCTTTAGCCTGATGGCAGGTATCCAGGAAATTCTGGGAAATTTAATTAGCCTCAAAGCAATGTCGGAGTCACGTGTCAACAGGATTGGTGACCTCAAATCCTACGAAAATAGCTTAGTGTTCACAGTTAAGATGAACACTTTCTGTCTGAAAATACATCACAACCTATTTTGGCGGGTTATGTCCTGTGCAATGTGCTGAGTCATGCAGAAATCTCTAGAATTGAACTCTTGGTACGGAGTGGACTGGATTTAGCCAGAAGCTGCTAGAATACTGCATTCATGTTTGCTATTTAGAAATTTCTCGAAAGTACGAGTCAGAATTGGACTAAAATTTGTAATGATTCACCAGATAAAATTATTATAAACATATTTCGCAGTGTATTTACTCATCGTTCTTACTGGTCTTGACTGCCTGCTTTTTAGGGTTTGGTCTTGGTTTAGGTTTTAGGGTTAGGTTTGGGTCTTAGGCTACTCGCATGAGTTCTGCTCCAAAGGAGACAAGGATTTTTTGTCAAACCTCCTGCTAACTCTCCACTGCACGCAAGATTGATAAACGAGGGCCCTCTTATACGGAAACAAGCTGGTACTGTACAACGGTTTTCTACGTCGGAAGTAAACGCTCGGTAAAGTTGGCTCGCGGAGTAGAATGACCCCGGGTCACAGCTGGCTCTCTAGGTTTAGAGACTGGGAAGAGCTTAAAAAAAATCAATATATAAAACGTCGTATCTGCATTGATCTCTGTACTGATATGTTTTCGATTTCGTTGGGGGCGGGGCGAAACAAGCTGGCGTATAAGCCGAGTCCTCCCCCCCCCCCCCCCCCCCCTGTTTTGTTTGCCAAGTGTTCTTGCCCACACTTTAATTGATGAGTAGGTGGCACGCTCGGGGTGAGTCTGGGAGGAGGGTGTGTCTCAGGTCCCCGGGATAACTTTTCTTCACATAAACAGGGCCTCAGTGGCGTAATGCGTTGAACCAGGAGCAGAAACAGAAGCAGATCCTTAACCTGCTCACTCTTGTCACCAGAAAGAATAGCACCATGCACGGCAGCAGTGCCATAGGCTATAGCTTCATCAGGGCTGATGGACTTAATCAGCTCCTGTGGATTCGGCCTTTGTCAAACTCGCTATCACTCAGAGTTTTCTCGACAGGCTCCAGAGTGCTGTGAAAAAAGTCTCCACACATCTTTACAAAGTGGATTCTGATGAAAGTTGGTGATTGTAGCGTACGGAAGCCAGTGCCCTCAAACAGATATTTTACACCCTCAAACAGAGAGTCGCTCTCGATGGTGGGTTGAGTACTGGAGGACAGGGTTCTCTTGGCTCGCTCACAAGTTGTTACTTATGATGTCTTTCTTGTTTTTCCTCTTGAACTCTTGGACAAAATGGTTTACCATGCGGTTGTCAAAATCTTCTCCTCCCGTATGGTTGTCTCCACCCATGAGTCGCCTTCACTTCAAAGAGACAACGTCTTCAATGTGCCAGAGTGGTACCCACTTAGAGGTACCCTCAAAGGTACCGCCATCAAGATCAAAGATCAAGACACTACATTCGGCACAAAATTTCGTGCCGAAGATACGGGGCAAGTCGCTCCAGTAGAACGAAGCTATACGTTCTGGAAGCCTTCCACTGTCCCAAAGACCTTGTCAGACAGAACTTCTTGGATCTGATGGTACATCTGCTTGAGCTGGACTTCCAACGTTTGATCAACCAGGCCAGAGAATGACTTATCTTCCATAAGTTCACAAAAACGCTCGCTAATTCTGCGAAGATCAAACCTGCAGTAGTCTACAAATGAATGCTGCTGCCTGTCCTCGATATCAATGGAGGTTCTAATCCATTCCATAAAAGACCGAGGGGGACTTTCTTTAGTTTCGTGTGTTCCAGATTTCATAAAACACTTAGGGAGATGTTTCTTACACTCTTCTGTTGCAGTAAAAACAGCAGCTTTATCAGCAACTGGAGAGTTGCTTGCTTGAGCTTCCCTTCCATCTAGTGTATTAGTTACCTTTGATGAATCATCTTGAAGTATCGACTGTTCTTTTTTCGACATTTTCCCAAGCAAACATTCTATTCTAGGCGTTGCCACGGTGCACAGAAACCTAAGGAACTCGGCATAATTCATGCCACTGCTGGCCTTCAAAATAACCTGAGAACAAGATACAAAGTTCAACTATATTAGACTAGTTTTTGGATGACGACCAACGTACAATCACAAGGCCAATCACAAAGGCTTGGCTCACACGGCCACTCCTGTGATAGCTCAGTTCTGGTTGGTTGAAAGTGTTTTCTTGCGGCCACTGTGATTGGCTCTGTAATTACTTTGACTGCTGATTGGTTAAAAGTATTTTCTTGCGGGCTCTGTAATTGGTGATGTAAATAATTTCATTTCTCGTTGGTTGAAAGTGTTTTTTCGCGGCCTTTGTGATTGGCAATGTACTTTATGCTTTGGTTTCATGAGTCAATCAAAAACTTGCTCTTTGAGTGATTTGCGCTGACGAATTTGTCAGTGAAAAATTTGGAGAAACTTGGCATTATGAACCTACTAATGTACCTGGCAGTGTTCATCCCAGCCATCCATATCTTTGCAGTCTTCTATGCTCAACTGGACCTAAAAAGAATCAATTACAGTCAAAGCTCTCCTGATGGACATTTCTATATTACGAAAAGACGTTTCCTTAGTCACTTTCTATTTAAAAATCCAAAAAATCCTCTATAAAACCTTGTGGTTTTATAGAGGATTTTTTATAGAGGATTTTATAGAGGATTTCAAAGACCATTTGAATTGCTATATTATGTTAAAACTGTGAAACAAACCTTTTTTAATTCGCTTTTCATGTGATTCCACATTCTTTCAATCCCACAGCCATTGATCCAGTTGTGATTAATGGAAATTGTATCTTCCTGGAAAATGAATTATCTGTCACTAATACTAAAATGGACACTAAAAGTATCAACAACTTTATCACGCATCATGTAAAACAGTTGTGAAACTGAATGGTATTTCTTACCTGTGTTTAAAAAGAATTACATAGAACATAAAAAATGTTTATGAATGATGAAAAATTTTACTTCAAAACCTACCAGATTAACAACTTGGTGATGCCACCCACTAAATGAAAGAACAGCAAAGAGAAAAGGAGTCTAAGAAAAAGGAGTAAAGAAAACACAAAGATCTCTGTTTTTGTGCACCTATTGAGTGCGATTGCCTGAATCATGATAGTATTCTGTTTCTGATGGTACTCGAAGAGTTTTTCTGGTTAGTAAGTTTTTGAATATTGTCACTTTTGTTCCATTTGTTGTTTGCCGGAACTCATTGACATGAAACAGTTGATTGTAAGGTGGAGCGTGGTTTCCGCATCTGTTTGGAGGTTCTTGTTCCAAATTTGCATGTGTATCAACTTCCTAGTGTCAGCTATTGTTAATAGTTTTTTTCTGCAACTGATGTAATTCTGAGTTTTTGTTTCCTGGTGTTTAAAGCACACATTAAAATTTCATCCTTACCTTGGCATAAACATAACCTCTCCCTCCTCCTGTATAATGACAATAGGTTCTGAGGCCTTGCTAAATTCTGGATACCTTGCCTGGTCATTCACTTCACCAGATGTGATGTCATATGGAAGGTTTCCCAGTCTGTCCCGAAGGAATCTCTCTTGTCCTGGTGGAAATATAACCCACTTCTTACGGCCACAGATGTTTGCAGACCAGCTGTATGAGCTAAAAAAATGTAACAAACAGTATGCAAACATTATTTTACATGCACACATTTGTTTGTTTGCATGCAGTCTGAGTCAATATGGTAAAATGTGTGTGGCAAAAAGTTCAAATTACATACTGTTCTGTAAACAGTTGTGAAAGCTGGTATGATAAGCCTCATTATGTGAACTGCAAGTATCACTTATAAAAGTGAAAGTGAAAGTGAAATAAAGGAATTGCACTAACCAGAAAACATCTGCATGGAAAGGAGTCCTGAAGGAAGTTTTAAAAACAAAATTAATTATTAAATATGCAGAATGTTCACTGAGCAGCAAAATCTCATGTCCTGCAGATCATGTTGTACAATTTATATTATAATAACTGCATAAATTGTACAGCATGTAAAAATGGTAATGCAAAAAAAAAAAAAAAAAAATGATTATATAAAAATCAAATCACCAACTTCCTTTGGGTCCCATGTACACAAACCGATAGTCATCGGACACATCAGCACGTTGATCCCAGAATTCATTCAGCCAGTCAGAAGTGAAATATATTGGTGTTTCGTAAGCCTTATACTCAGGGAAGGCCCTAGAATGCAGTTAAAAAGAAATAACAGTAGATCACACAGAAAAAAAAACTTCACAAAAATCAAGTGATAGATTGAAGTTACTTACTTACAGAAGTGCCAGTCTTTCAAATATAAACACCGCAAATCATTACTGTTGGGTGAACCTGTTAAACACAACAAGCAGGGCGTCTTATTTGAATGAACACTATTTACGACTTTACTAATGTCAGTACAGCATCTAGATCTAAACCTCATTACAGAAAATATGGCATCACCTTTTTTCTGCCAATACTCTATAAAGTCATTCAATTTCATGTTGTTTTTACAGTGGCTGTTAAAATGCTCATGGCCACAATCTGCTACAGGCACTGTAGCTTCACCTAAAAAAAAAAAAAAGTTACAAGCTTTATATCTGAATTCTCAGACATTCTCCAGTTCATCTCTTGGCCCCTGCGGAGTGACTGAATTCAGGCTAAATCCCACTCCCACCCCAACAAATATGTACATCAGAGGTCTGGGCCCCACTTGCTTGAGAGGTTGAATTACTATCTGGGGTGGGGTGGGGTCTGATTGATTAGCTGAAATTCAGAGATGCGGGAATGTCCAGGTTGAGAAATTTCATTACTGCAGTAGACCTGAGCTCTTTATGACCCTGTTATGAAGGCTGGACTGAAATGCAACTCTAGCAGCCTCCTCGCTAGCCTCCTACCCCCTGATCAAATGGAAATCCCATCTATAACTTCTAACAGCAGTGTTGAATTCATCTTGGCACAAATTTTAGTATACAAACATACTGACCGAAATGCTCGGCCAGGAAACCGAAGTTTGGTTGACCTCGTGAAGTGACCCATTCCTCTCGACTCTTCCAGGTTTTTGTGACCTCACTCGAAAAGACGCAAAGCCGGTTTTTTGACAAGTAGCTGTCAAAAAAATCATCATAACCAATAAGATCGATTCTTTCATACTTGCAGGGATTCGATGCGTCCGCCATTTTGTATTTGAGTGTGATAGCCGCTGCCTGCTTGGCGGCTCATAACTTTATGAAGCATTCCGCTGATACGGGGTAACCGCGCATACACGATCAAATGGGGAGTTACACGGCATTGTAAAATGGTTCAATGAGAGCTTCTGTATGCCGTGTGGTGTATGGGCCGCTTCAGAGTGGAACAGGATTCGTTTATGGCTTCATAGTCGCCCAGAGGAGACTTGGGTTTGTTCGTAAATTTTGCAATGCAGCAGCTCTGCACAACTCGAACTCAAGCTCTCATGCCCAAAACAGGAAAGCACCTTCTAACGTGGAGGCCACTCTTTATGTACATGTAAGCAACAAGACCATATTTCCTCTCCCCTCCTTTACCTCTTCTATTCCTAATCCAACTCCATCAACTTTAAATATAGCCTGCATACAGTTTTTGGGGTGTTCTTCGGCGCGGAAAACCTGGGGCGAGTGAAAAGAAAATGAAAGCGGAGAGCCTGTATGCAGGCGCAGGCTGTATACTAACTTCAATACTGAGTGACCTGTTGTATCTCAGTTAAGAGATAGACAGACATAGAGATGACCACACCACTACCCCATCCACCCCCCTCCAAGGGGGGGTTCATTGCCCTTCAGTAATGTTTTTTTATTTTCCTTTTTTAGTGGCCTTACTGCAAGCAACTGTGTACATTCTGTAACTTTAACAAATATGTAAGGTGAGATACATGGGTTATTATAATATAACAATGTATAATTTATATTCCCTATGAATGATCAGTAGCTTCCCTGTCTGTTTCATTACTTCAGGAATGATGTTGATCATGACAGAATGAAGTCTTGCCTTGTAGCAGAGACTGCAACACTCTTGGAGTTGTCTGCTGTGGGAAAAATAAAATCAGTGTACTTTGGTGGAGGTGAGTTGAGCAAGTAAAATGCAATATTACTGTTAGAACCTCGATATCTCGAACTTGATTGCTGCAAGCTGCTATCTTGAACAGAATCTAATTTTCTTGGAAATGAACTTGGTAGAAATTTCTCTTTTTAGAACCCCGCTATCTCAATTCCCTCACTGTCTTGACTTATAGTTGCTTCCCTTGAGAGTTTGAGATAATGGGTTTCTACTGTTAGTATGTATCACTGAGCCACACTCAAAAGCCCTAGGACAATGCACCCTGATCATATGGTAAACACTACAAGTTTGCTAAATCTTGTTGAGGAACTCGTGCTAATCTCCTTTTTTGCTCAAGATCATGTTTTGCATGAGAACACTAAATCACCTCAATGCAAAATTGGCTTCAGTTATGAAATTTAGTTCATCCCCTGAGAGTTCCTCCCTTGACTGAGTGAAGCCCAGATCTCCAATCTGAATCTCCTGTCTGAAAATTAGCTGAGGTTAGCATAATCTCTGTTGCTAACACTGACAGGTACACCAAGCTTATCACAGCCGGCCACAATATCTGCCGTACTGGAAACTGTGTCAAGACAATGCCAACTGGAGGGTGATGCTGAGGTTACTCTTGAGGCAAATCCTACATCCGTAGAAACTCAATCACTGAGGTACAGAGTGGGTTCACAAAACCTTGCTAAAAATATAATTTTTGTTATATTTAAGAAATATATAATGCTTTTCCATGTAATAGAGCCTCATCTAAACATGTGGGAAGTTGGAAGAACACGAGAGTAGCATAGGGAAACCATGAGGGATTTTCCAACAGTAAATGTCCAAGAATCAAATAGAAAATTATGTTTTATATTAAGCCCCCCTCTCTAGATGAGGTCAATTTTTGAACTGGTGAGAATTATTAAAGAAACAGGACAAATAATGCCACTGACATTAGATACTTGGTGATGATTGAAATTTAAATTTGTTGATCTGAAAATTTTCAGGGATTTTAAACTGGCTGGAGTTAACCGACTCTCTCTTGGAATCCAGGTAAATATTAAGTTGCATTTTTAAATTCCTTTGGTCCCAAGATCTGTAAGTCCAAAATTCTCCCAACCTGACCTGGATGAAACTTAGTTTAAAAAAAATATTTTTATAGTCTGATCACCTTGAATGTTCGAAATTGAAAACAAATTCATGCTTTGGAGTGTGCTCAATAGTACAAAGCAGGACTGTCTATGTACATTTTATTACATTATTGTATACTGAAAAGAGTAAACCATCTTTAATCAAAAATAGGGGCTGAATGACCAAGATCTACGTCTTTTGGGCAGGGACAACACTACAGAGGACTCTTTGAAGTAAGTGCCTTTTGTTATCAGGGGCTATATTCTATTCCATTTTTAAAAATACGATTCTAATTTTGGGAGGCATTTTTAAAGCTGTAACCACCATCCCAACACCTGGTAACCACACCATCAACACCTGACCAACTCTATCCTGGTATGCCCCCATGCCCCTCCCTTAGACCCTTACAGGATGGGTCAGGTTCTGCCAGTAATGAACAAACCAGCCTGACATTATACTCTTTGTTGACAATATGGTGGAGCAACCTTGGGAAAGTTAAAGAGAAACACATATAAGAATTAGGTGAATTCAAATTCAGTATAAAGATTATTCCATCATCTTCATCATTGTCATCATCATCGTCATCATTGTCATCATCATCATGATCATCATGATTATCATGATCATCTTCATGATCATCATTATCATCATCATCATCATCATCATCATCATCATCATCATCATCATCATCATCATCATCATTATCATCACCATCATCATCATCATCATCATCATCATCATCCATCATCATCATCATCATTATCATTATTATCATCATCATTGTCATCATTATCATCTTCATCATCATCATCATCATCATCATCATCATCATCATCATCATCATCATCATCATCATCATCATCATCATCATCATCATCATCATCATCATCATCATCATCATCATCATCATCATCATCATCATCATCATCATCATCATCATCATCATCATATCATCATCATCATCATCATCATCATCATCATCATCATCATCATCATCATCATCATCATCATCATCATCATCATCATCATCATCATCATCATCATCATCATCATCATCAGCAGCAGCAGCAGCAGCAGCATCATCAACATCATCATCATCCATCATCATCAACATCATCATTATAATTATTGTCATTTGCACTATTTCAACTATATTATCAGTTATTATTTATGTACCCCTCTTTTTCAGAGCTTTAGATGAGGCCAAACAGCTTTTTCCTGGCAGGGTATCAATTGATCTGTTGTTTGGCAGACCCAACCAATCTGTACAAGACTGGGAGAAGGAATTACTGAAGGTGCTGTGGGCCCTGTGCTCTTAGGAATGACATTATTTGAGACTATTTTCAACAACCATTAATTTGCTTTATAAATTTATAGGCAATCTCACTCTGTGACAACCATGTTTCCTTGTATGAGCTGACACTAGAGAGAGGAACACCGCTCTACACAGATGTCAAAAGTGGCAGACTGGTATGTTGAGATAGAAATAAAATCAAGAATTCTGAGGTCAGTCACATGTTTTCTGACATGCAAGCATTACAGGAATAATCTTGATTGATAAACCTACTGAGAAATGATTGAGCTGCCTTATTCATTTATTTCAATTTTCTTCTAGGGGAAAGATATGCAGTCAAAACCAAACCATTGCATGCTCAAGCATAAAGAAAACAGACAAAGGGATGCAAAAATTCGTAGCAAATAACATTAGGCAGTAGTGTTTCCTTGTTTGACCACAGGCATTTGTTACAATAAGTGTAACAACTATTGTTAAGATTTTGTTACACAGTTACATTTTTTTCCATTTATTTTTAGTCACTACCCATGCCTGACTCAGTAGCTGAAATGTACCAAATTGCAGTTAAGGTAATAGTTCTACAGTATCTCTGTTACGGCTTTCAGCTGAGTGTCAAAAATAATCATGGGTGTGATATTACTTTAATAATCTTAATTTTGCATTTGCTGGGCTTTTTGGATTGATCCAAAAAAGATTGTTTGGGGTCTTACTCTTCTTTTCGGAAGCTTTCTTTTCTAAGTTGTTGACTGAGCTAGTTAACAGTTTCATAACAGCTGATTCTTTTTCTTTCTCACATTATTCTTAGGTTTTGGAAAATGCAGGATTCTTTAGGTATGAGGTGGCAAACTTTGCTAAACCGGTGAGTTATAATGAAGTTAACATTATTGAAGAAGTTCAACAGTGACATTATGTGTGCTGTTTGACTTCATCATGACTTACAGGACTACTGCACACTCAGAAAAGGCAATATTATTATTATTATTATTATTATTATTATTATTATTATTATTATTATTATTATTATTATTATTATTATTATTATTATTATTATTATTATTATTATTATTATTATTATTATTATCTTTTGTGATATTTGCTTTATTTATTTATTTTTTGCATAGCCATGTCAAGGAGTAGTTGAAGGAATTTGATTTCATATTTTTCAACTCCTGATTTTTTTGCGAAACAGGGAGCACAGAGTCAACACAATCTTTCCTACTGGTCAGGAACACCGTACATTGGAGTTGGTCCAGGAGCGCATGGGAGGTTGGTTGTGCACAACACTTTTTTGGCACCATGAAAATCAAGGGACGCCCAATTTTTACCTGAGTACATTATACGGGCATGTGCTGTGTCTTGCACTTCCCTCACTCTAATCTTCATCTCTGCCAGTCTCTGTCTAACTGGTTGATTCTTTCTCAGCCTCATTTTCTGTCTCTGTGATGTCCATCTGTTTTGATGTCACTAATTGATCCTAATAATATTCTTTGTCATGTCTGTCTCTCTCAGCTTGACTTCTTTTCACTTCATTAGATTCTGCCCTGTTGGAGAGGAACATTTTGTGAGACAAGCAAGAGTGCAAACTTTACATCCAGAGGCCTGGATGAAGGAGGTGAGATGATCAATGATACACAGCCCACTCACCCACCCATCTATCCATCCACCCATCAATGCACCCACCCACTGACCCATTCGTCGACCCATTTGTTGACCCATTCGTCCCCCCATTGTTGCATCGATGATCCAAACATCCTGTATCCATGCCTTTACTTGTAGGTTGAACTGCTTGGCCATGCGACAAGAAAGCAGTCACCCCAAACACACAGGGACTGGTACGTACTGAGTATCTTCCAACTCACGAGAGCACTTTTCAGCCTGCTATGTCATGTGACAGAAGCACGCTGGGACATTTCTCAGGGCATGAGAGCTCCAAGTTCTTGTGTGCTTCTCCATACTTCTTGAGTGTCTTCACAAATTCTAAAGTGCGCATAGACTCAC
Source organism: Plumapathes pennacea (assembly GCA_964036295.1). Lineage (NCBI taxonomy): Eukaryota > Metazoa > Cnidaria > Anthozoa > Antipatharia > Myriopathidae > Plumapathes > Plumapathes pennacea. The sequence goes on from OZ038470.1 coordinate 2,432,668, forward strand.
AATAGGAGGAAGTGTTACTGATACCATCAAAAAACGTTTTTGATGTCACTTCCCTTGGTCAGCATTTGTCACCATGGTTATCTAACATTTTCTATATCAAAGTAAAATTTCACATTGTGTGCAAGCCTTGTTTTTCTTGTGCACAACTTATGTTATAGATTTACGAGCTCTACACTATGCATTTGAATGTACGGTGTTGTGCAGCTGCTGACTCGCAAGGTGACCGCACGGCAAAAAATTATATTTCTGGGGTTGGTGTTACTTAGTATAGTGCATGGTTTTCTGAGCGCAAGCTCATAATCCTTGTGAAATGTTCGGGATTTCGTTTTGTGATGCTTGTGGTTATCATTGGTTTCATCAGATAAACCTAACAATCTGTTCATTTCAGCTTGGAGGAGATTCTGATGCTCGGGTTAAGGACGACTGAGGGCCTCACAACTCAGGTGCGAATGGAAAGCTAAATGGTAGATTCTAGGGAAGAACATTTAGCGGTTACTGGTATATTAATCAACATTCGTTTCGGTCAATAATTTAGCATCATCATCATCATCATCATCATCTTCATCATCACCATCACCATCACTATTGCCTTTGCTACAATACACATTATACACATGCCAACACACACACACTGAAAGATGTAAATTGTCTCTTATCAGATATGGCAACAGTTCTGTCTTGATGACCTGACCATACTGGATATCTTCCACTGCTCTCACGCCACTCAAGACTTCATTGCTGCTGGTTTGCTGTGCTTGGACAAGAGGCAAGAATGGCATCTGCCTTAGTTTTTGTCGAAGTTTGTGTAGATTTGCTGTGTACAGTGTGTGCGTGTGCGTGTATATGCATTCAGTGCATGTTTTTCTCAGTTCAACTTTATACAGAGTTGGCCGTTATTACCATCTTGTTCTGCATTTGCTACTCTTTTGGTTAGTTGGAGCAGTTTCTTAAGCGTTGTGATTTCTCAGCCAGTCATAAGCAGAAGGTAAATTGTCTGTAATTTGGTCTTGCTGGCCACTCACCTACAGAAACAAGCTAGTGAAAATGACAATATTATTTTGTTTGCACCGGTGTTTTGGTTGCTTGAAATTCTGTTGTTTTTGTTTTTGTTGTTTTTTTTGTTTATTTATTTATTTATTTATTTTTGGCATCTTTTATTGGTGCAGATTTTGGCCAATCATGGAATCTGTTCTGATTTGTATTTATTGTCTTCTTCAGTGGTATGAGGGCAACTTCCAGAGGGCTGTGTGTCATTGATAGCATTCTACCAGCATTGTTACTACATCTGGAACAATTCCTCTCCAAAGGCAATGGATCTTGTGATCAAAAGCAGGAGAAGTGTCTGAAACAACCAAGTGGGAAAAATAATCTGCCCAGGAATTGCTGATTTCATTGATTTGCCAAATTATTCACTCTGTGTGATCGGTCAGTGCTCTTAGGTTACTGTTTTTTGAAAGATAAATTTAGTTCTCAAGGGTTCTATTTCTGATAATAATTATCATATCACATTATAATTATTAATTATTAATAATGCATTTTTCATTTTTTGTCAAGGCTAGGTGGGCAGATCCCAGAATTTGCACTGGGCTTGTGTGCTAAAATGCATCATTTTACATTTCATGTTTGTGCCTTAATGCAATGTCCATCATCCCCCTTTTAGCTAGAGAGCTTTGTGCAAGAATGGAAAGACAATGCATTTACACTCAAACAGCCAGAAGAACTACTTCTGATCACCAATTGAAGTGTTTAGTTAAATTACCAACGCTGTCTAGGCACTTAGGAACTGTCAGTGATATATATTTATGGATGTCATACAGTATCAGAAATAGGAAGGTTTATTTATTTATTGCAATTTGTTATGGAGTAGTTTATGAACTTTTTGATGACTGTCAAAAAACCAAATCCAAAGCAAGTACCTTACCAATCACAGAGGCATAACCATGTTTTTCAACCAATTAGAATTAGCCAAGGTAAAGCTGTATTGTTTTATGTTGAAGAAGAAACCAATCAGCAATGTTAAGACAATATTGCTTTCTTGTATGAAGAATACTGCAATCAATGTTTTTGCTCTTGATTGACCAAGATTGCAGCTGTTTAGTGAACTTGGTTTTGACCAATTTTTCAGAAAGTGTAGCAAATGCAAAGCCAATGTAAGTGATCACTTGATTACTTGTGCTGTCATCCGAAAACAGCTCTATGCTGATGATCATTTAGATGAATAATTCTTGTTCCTTTGTTCTATGATTTTAGAAAATTTTGCATTCAGAGATTTTTGAGAATTCACCTAAATTGACCTAGATTTTGTGAAATTGACAACAACATTGTTATATTGTATCTAAATTCCTGCAAATGTTGGCAATTTACATGTATATAAGAAGAAGTCTTGTACCAGGATATAAAATATACAAAAATTAAATTATTATTATTATTTTATTATATACCAATGATGGTGAACAATAAAGCAGTAAATGCATGTGGCTCAGGTGAATGATGCCTTATTGTGATGCTACTTTCTGTTTAACATTTCAAAACACTCGTACTCTGAGAATATTGAGTGACATCCCCTTTCTGTTTTCTCGGTCGGGGCAGAAAATTCCTTCCTTTCTTTGTGGCTGCGAAGTGCGTTCGTCCGTTCTGGAATTTTCCCCTCCCCCTCCGCAGCTTTTTCCTCGCCCGGGAAAATCCACCGGAGCTAAAAACACCAATGCATGCGCAGACGTTTTGCCGCGGTGTTACCCCTCCCTCTAAACATTTAAAACATTTTAAAACCATTAAACATATGACCCACCCTTCCCCTGGGACAACATGTGGTTCGCACGTACTGGTACGTACTGGAAGATCGCGGGCAGCAACACAAATGACGTCATCAAGATGGAGGGCTGTCCGAGATCGCTGATGCTTACTGTAGACGTGAAAGAATCTTTTCCCACAGAATTTACAGCGTCTCTAAAGAAGGTAACTGACAGGAGAAGTGGTTTTTGAAGGTTACGTCTATATAGTTGCTCTAAAATTGTTGTATATACAATTTGCAGTATATTCGGGAGCACTACAATGAAGACGAAGACTCTTACTCGAATGAATGTTCGACGCTGGAACAGCTTAGAACGGTAAGACCGAGCGGTTACCTTTATTACTTTTTTGATAAGATGTGTTTTCCTGGGGGTTCGTTTTTGTAATAGTGACAAGGCCGGTTAATTCCCACAAGTGTAAGACATATTGCGGTTGTGAGAAACTCAAATTACAAATTTTTTGAATGACATGACTTGGGTGCGATTTTAGTTTGAACTACGGTGTTACATGTCAAGATTCACTTGTCCAGTACATGCATCAATCGTGTGAGATAGCAATCACAATTTATCCTTTCAGCAATACGGAACTTTCATATTGCTCCCGCATACAGGCATTGTCAAAAAAAAAAAAAAAGGAAACTGTTTACAGATGGATAGATTTGTTTCCATCGGATAAACAGCTGCAGTCGCTGGTGCAATTTATAACTTATCCTCCCTCGGTTATGTGCCTCAAATTTCAAGTTCTGGGTTTAAGCCATGAGTCTCTGTCTCGTTAAAACTGCATTCCATTCATCCTTGTTTGTTTTTGGTTTTTCCCTAGTCTCTGTGTATTATCCAGTATGTAACCTCAGCACTTGCCTAATCTTCACTTATATTTTAGCCTAAATGCATACAAAAACACTCCTTACACATTAATGTTATTTAACTGAAAAATTAATGTACAATAATCTATTTACACAACGTTTTCCATGGTTAGCCAGTAGCAAATACAGTTTTACAATACACACCTACCATACAATACACACCACCTTTTTTTTTGCTTGAACTAAATAGGATTCTGAGCAACTGCCTATTTGTGATCAATACACATATTTTTCTTCTGTTCAAATTCAGAGCTTAGTTTATAATAATATTAATTTTTATACTTTACAAATTCTGCATCAACACATATTGCTTATAAAGAAGAGATTAGCACTAGATCATGTCACGTACACATTGTAAATCATTTCATTCTCATAGAGCAGTTTTTAGGTGATTGGGTCAATGGTTAGAGTGTTGTGGTGGTATCACAATGGTCATGGGTTCGAATGCTGTTGAAGACCAGTATTTTCTGGACTGTCTTTGCATCTGCTTATGTTATATCAATGCTGTGTTCATACAGGCAGCACTCCATCCAACTAAGGACCATTCTGGATGCAGCACATTACGACGCTATTATGCTCAGCTCCATTTCTTGCAATCCAGATTTCCCATGGGAGAGGGAGCTACTATTTTGGTGCAGTTCACATGGTAAGAACAACTGATTGGTGAATAACATTGTTCCCAGTTGTTTTGTAAAGATTTGAGGTCACTTTCTTGAAGTCATCTGTAATGGTTTCTTGCCAGATTTAGCCCATTGTCAAATGGTCCATTTTTAAGGGGCTGGATTTAGGCTTTTAAAAACACTGTAAATTACCAATTGAAAGATCATGCGAAAATCATCTCAACCCCTTAATTAGTGAAGCCCAGACAAGCAGAGTAATAGCTGCTATAGATGTACATGGTTTGAAACCCTATTTTAATTGTGTTAAGTTTTAGCAATGTATCCCCTTTGCTTTCCATTGCAATTTATCTGAGAAAATCAAAGTATATTATAATTTCCAGACAGAATTTCATTTAGCACAATCCATTCAATATAAAAATCATTAAATTGTTTTTCTAATCTGATATCATTCTAACAAAAATGTTTGTCGACTTGGTGCTTGATATGGGGAGCAGTAAATCTGTGTTCATCATAGAATTCTGGTCCCTATGAGATCCAGCTTTGGTCTACATCTGCACAGGAATAAACGATATAATTTGGTGATAAATAGATAATTTATGTTAACGTTATAATGATAGTAATAATGCTGAAATTATGAACTTTATCCCCACTTGCTCCAATAATAAAAATAATTCTTGAACTGTCAGCTTGAAGTATCTTCACAACATTTAGTTTGTGATATTTGTGGTCTGTATTTGTTCCGGTTAGGACTGACCTCTACTCAGAAGAGCCAATCGCCTTGTTCGACATTAGATATGAACAATCAGCCATCCTTCACAATCTTGGTAAGTTTGCTTAAGTCTTCATATCAGCATGACGTTTCCTGACTGAGAAAAGCCAGAATAAAGTAGAAATTGCAAAATCACTTCCCCATATTTCACAGGGGTCTCGCTAGTTAGTTATATTATTTTTTGGTACCTTGCCCTAAGCAGTAGCAATGACTCGCTAGTCCAGATGTTCAACCAAACAACCTGGTGGTTATTTTTTGGTGGTCAGTACCAGTTTAACCCTTTCACTCCCAAGCTCAAAATACAAATTCTCCCAACCATAAAATAAGAAAATATATGAGAGATGAAATGAGAATTGATGTTTTAATCAGCTGTTATTTGAGCAAGGTATCAAATGCCAAATTCTCTATACTGTATGATATATCTCTGGTGGAAAACTAAAAAGAGAAAATTGAAGTTGATCACTCTTATTATATTTATATACAGCATATGTTTAAGTACATAATTATATAAAGGCCATAGAGGTATAGAAAAAGTCTGGTAACTCGGCCTTCGCAGTCACAGCTTTTGTCATTCCCTGACACTGCATCAAAAGAGTGTGCCATGGATTACTTGCAGTGTGTCAATAATTGTTTTTGTTTATGTTTGTTTGTTTGTTTGTTTGTTTGTCTGTTTGTTTTTGTCAATAGCGGCTCTTCATTCCCAGTTGGGCTCCATAGAAGATAGAACTGGAGAAGAAGTAAGTACTACTAACTGGGTAACCAGATTCTGTAATATTATATAAAAAGGTTTAAGTTTTGTTTGTCTATTTCTTGTTTGTGTAGGGAATGAAGGTGGCCTGTACCCATTTTCAGGCTGCGGCTGGAGTTTATCAATATCTGAAGGTTTGAGACAAGTTGTTATTATATGATTACTGTGTACTGTAGGGCGTATTGAAATATAATATTACAATATGTCACAAGTCTCAAAGTATTGTACAAATTACACTATTCTATTTTGAAAAAAATTAACAGACAGCATCTCTCCTATCAAACCTGTGAACATTTTATATTATGAAAGAAACTATAAAACTTGAATTAAGAATGCTTCATTAAATTTGTAAAAGTTGTATCCCTTGACATTGTGAATCTTTACATTGGATGATCCTATTACAGGTGATAAAAATATTATTTGACGTCTAATAAATTATTAGATGATTTATCTTCGGCTGAGTGGAGCGAAGCATAACGAAACAGATGATAAATAGTTTCTCGAATTCCCAAACAAGAGGGTGGAATGTGTGCAAATATTTAGTGCAGAAATGTGTTGAAGCTTGTGTAAATATTTGCGTTATGCATAGGCGTGCATATGCAAAGGATGCTAGTATATTAGAGATGATTAAGGTTAAGAGAGTCATTGTGGTCTACTTACTCGAAGCAGACAGGTTCAAGTTAATTGAGCTTAGCCCATACGATTGCGAACTTCGATTATGGCTCGCGGCCGAACGGCAGTTTCAAGGGGCCGGAGATCGTCTCACGAAAAGAGTCAACGACCAGCATCTGTCAATACGCGGCCAACCAGGCGGAGTCAACGGCTGGAACAGCGATCGCGAATATCTAGGAATGAGATGAACGAGCGAAATGAGCGACGTGCAACTAGGGAGACCGAGCGGTCTGAATCCAGCAGGAACGAGCGGCGCTCTACCAGAGGTAGCGATCGTGGATCTCTGTCCGGCGACCGGCGCGTTTATGAGCACTTTAGGAGTACATTTTTTCGGGCTCCGCCACACCGTTCAAGGGAAAGTCGCCGAAATCCTTCACCACGTGACGGTCGGAGCGACAACAACAATAGCCCAGTTCAACGCCAAAGCCGCCAATCTGGTAGAAAACGCCAACGGTCCTTATCTGCCGAAAGCCGAAGAACAAGACGGAGGAACCGTAGCCGGTCACCTGGCCAAGTCTCTGAACGGTCTAATGCAAGCACTGGTTCAGCCTCGCCACCAGCCTCGAGGTCACGTAGTGCCACACCCTCTGATCCACCAGAGTGGGCAAAAGTTATTCTGGATGCAGTCCAGTCAAAGTCCAAAGAGATTGAGGAGGTGAAGGAACGCATGGAAGCCCTCAAACGCACAACAATCGAGGACCAACCGCAATTTCGCTTCCAAGGGAACAAGAAGCAGTATAAATTTAACCTGGAAGTTATCGAGAAATTTGCGAGGATAGTGGGCACCACGGGAGCTGGTGAGGAGGTCCAACAAATTGCCACAGAAGGTATGTCGTTTGTTAAGAAACGTAATAAGCTAATCCTAATAGCTGATCGAGATGGTTGGGATGTAGTCGAATGCTTTGAAGCGGATCCGTTGACCAAAAACGAGGAGGAAGAAAAGAAATTGAAAGCCGCACGGAAAGAGGCCGAGAGAGCGCGAGACCAGAAATTTCGTGCCCGAAGAAGGAATTCAAAGCAAAAGACGGGAGCGCGTTACCAAAAATCCTTCGGAATGGGACAGAACGTTGGTACTACCACGGAACTAGGCCAAAGAGGGGTAGACTTTCACCCCGCAACCGGGCAATTATTGATTAACCCAGTTCCTGAAAAGAAACCCGCTGTTCGCCGCTGCTTCGGTTGCGGGAGGGCGGGGCATTTTGTGCGGGACTGTAAAGTAGCCCCCCCAACCAAATGACTAGAGAATAGTAGTCCAGTTAATAGTGATAGCTCAAATCTCGAGTTCGATAATGTTCATGATGCGCTATTTTCTGATCGCGATCAAGCGGAATTTGACGCTGACGTACGCGGCGATTCTCAGATAAGAGGGCGCTTACGCGAGCGACTTAGCATGTGGCGTTCGATTGGAGCATCAAATTTTGTACTTAGCGTTATTGAACATGGATACAAGCTCCCATTTATGTCTATTCCAACGAGGTGTTTTCTTACCAATCATAACAGCGCACTCAACCAAAGTGACTTTGTTCGCGAGGCGATCGATCAACTACTAATAGCCGGTAGTGCAAAAGAAGTGAACGTCGATCAAGTCCATGTTTGTAGCCCCCTGGGGGTAGTGCCTAAGAAAAATGGCAAATTGCGTTTAATCCTCGACTTGCGTTACGTAAACAATCATTTGGCAAAATTCAAGTTTAGATACGAGGACTTGCGTGTTGTGGCGGACATGTTGCAACAGGGAGATTGGTTTTTTACATTTGATTTACGGAATGGTTATCATCACGTGGATATATACCCTGAGCATTCGAAATACTTGGCTTTCTCGTTTGAGTTTAAAGGAAAAACACGTTATTTCGTCTTTTGCTCGCTACCATTTGGACTCAGTTCGTCACCGTACGCGTTTACAAAATTGCTTCGTCCAGTTGTGACACATTGGCGGTCAAGCGGTATCAGAATTTCTGTCTACTTAGACAATGGAATTGGTGCAGATTCAACCCAGTCAAAGGCTCGAACACAAGCGGATCGTGTACGTAAGGATCTCGATAGCCTGGGACTTCTAGTTAATGAGGAAAAGAGCGATTTTGAACCTCATCAGTTTGGCGAACATTTAGGGTTCACTCTGGATATGGTCAAGGGAAAGTTTAGTGTGTCATCGCAGAAAGTTGCTAATTTACAGCAGTTAATCAGTCAAATTTTGGATCACTCTAAGTTCACCACTGCGAAAAGTATCTCCCGACTGACCGGAACTTTAATCTCTATGGAACTTGCACTAGGTCCTGTGGCTCGTTTGCGCACACGCTGCCTGTATGCCGATTTGAATAACGCAGCTCAGTTAAGTGCCAAATTATCGTTATCACAAGAGGCAGTCGAAGAACTGAGGTTTTGGCGAGATAATTTTTCAAGCTTATGTGGAAATCCAATTTGGAGCCCCTCCCCTAAGATCGAGCTACTAACGTACTCGGATGCCAGCGGTACGGGGTGGGGTGGCTATGTTGTCAAGGCGGGCAATTGGATAGCCAGAGGAAACTGGTCTGGGTGTGAGGCCCTATGTAGTTCCTCATTTCGCGAGATTCGAGCAATTCGTCTAGTTCTACAATCATTTGCTAATATTTTGGCGGGAAAAGAATGCAAGCATAGGACGGACAACCAAAGCGTATGCAGTATTCTCTCGATCGGGAGTAGGAAACCCCATTTACAAAGGGAGGCAGTTGCCATTTATTCCACATGTCACCAGAGAGGGATTCGTTTTTCCGTGGAATGGATCCCTCGTCAACTGAATTCTAGAGCAGACTACTGGTCGAAAGTAGTAGACACGGACGACTGGAAGCTGAACCCAGTGCATTTCAGAGAATTAGACGCACTATGGGGGCCCCATTCTATTGATCGCTTCGCTAGCCACCGCTCCTCCCAGCTGCCCAGATTTTGCTCTAGGTGGTGGTGTCCCGGGACGGAAACAGTAGATGCCTTCACTACCAGTTGGGAGGGAGAGAACAATTGGCTCGTTCCCCCGGTATTCCTCATTCCCCGGGTGATTAGACATATGAGAGCAGGGAAAGAGTGGGGTACTTTAATAGCTCCATTTTGGCCTTCGGCGCCCTGGTGGCCAGTCCTTTGCAAGAGTCTTGAACTCTTCCACTCATTTGTTGTTAGCTGGAGGGAAATTCCCCTGCATGAGCAAACGTTTATTCGGGGATCCGCAGCCGCTGATCTGTTTGGAAACGGTGTACCATCTTCTAGGATTTTGGCCTTAAGAATAGTTTTTTGTTGAGTGAGTAGCTTGCCCCAAGCCGGGACAAATGCAATTATCTTGAGTGGTGCTGTAATGGGCGGTTTGAATTAACCTGTAGATTACCACCATTAGTCATTCTTCATTTTATTTTGTGTATGTGTGTGTGTGTGTGTGTTTTTTCGCCACGGTAATCGGGCCTTGACAAATATCAAAGTTGGAAGTAATTGTCGATTGACGGAGGTTGATCATGACCTGTGTGCCAATGTGCAAGCCGTGTGGAAATGTGCAAGCCGTATGGAAGTGTGCAAGCCGTATGGAAGTGTGCAAGCCGTGTGGGCATTCTCCCGAGTGGGAGTCATGAGATAACACAAGCCGAAGGGACAGTGTGTCAGTGCACAAGCTGTGTGGCAGTGTGCAGGTCGTGTGGCCAATGTTTTGTTGTGGAAATGCACAAGCTGTTATGGCAAAGTGCAAGCCTGGAGGTAATGCAGTATGTTATTGTACCTCTGCCTAGGCCTATCAGAAACGCAACGAGGAAACCCCGAACTACAGAGCCTATCCAAGCTACTGCAGTCTGTTATATTACATAACCGAGCCCCGGCAACAGTGTCCTCTTACATTAGAGCTGCAAACCGATGGATAACGTGGTGTAAGTCAGTGGGATTTACTCCCCTTCCAGCCAAACCGATTGCAGTGGCCTTGTATCTGGTAAAGCTCATGGAGAGGAACTTATCAAAATCGTCCGTCTGCAGTGCAGTGTACGGCATTAACTGGCTCCACTGTAAGTTTAATGTCCCAAATCCTACTTCAAGCTCTCTAGTCAGCCAAACCGTGGCCAGCCTTAATCGCCTGATGGCACGCCCCAGTAACAAGAAGCAGCCCCTGCTGTCCTGTCATGTCAAAAAACTGATCAAGACTCATGGCCATACCAGTGCAACCCTCCCCAAACTGCAGATGGTATCCCTCATTGCTCTCGGTTTCTCTGCATTCCTTCGCTGGAACGAACTGCACAATCTGCGAACCAAACATATTGAGTTTCACGCGTCACATATGACGGTATACCTGGAGAGCAGGAAGAATGACCAATTTCGGAAGGGTTCACTCATTACAGTGGCAAGGTCTTGGACCACTACTTGTCCAGTGCGTCTCCTGGAACATTTCCTGCGTTGCGGGGGCCACAAGGGTGCTCAGCCACTTTTCTGTCAAGTAAAGAAGGCTAAGCAGGGCTACGAACTGCGAGATACACCTCTCTCGTATTCTAAAGCTCGCGAGCTTTTCCTCGCCATGGTAAGTCAGCTCGGATTGGATCCAAGTCTTTACGGTCTACACAGCCTTCGCTCTGGCGGTGCAACTGAGGCAGCCAGGCATGGTATCAGAGGCAGAATTTGGCGCAGACATGGGGGATGGCGTGGCGTCAAGTCCGCAGATGGATATGTACAAGAGTCGCTGCGAGAGTCACTTGCAGTCTCAAAGAGCCTGGGACTTTGACCAAGTGGAATTACTATATAGTAGTGCGGACTGATATGAGTATCTAATGTATATAAGTGCCTGTGTTTGTAGTATAGCTTGTGTATATAGAGAATATAAGAGTAAGAGTGTGTTTGAGCTTTTTCTTTCCCTATGCTTTTGCAACTTATTGTGTTTGCGTCTGCTAGACCCGCACCGCAACCTTGTGTGTCAGTGTTTGGTGCGGGACATTCGAGAATAGATGATTTATCTTCGGCTGAGTGGAGCGAAGCATAACGAAACAGATGATAAATAGTTTCTCGAATTCCCAAACAAGAGGGTGGAATGTGTGCAAATATTTAGTGCAGAAATGTGTTGAAGCTTGTGTAAATATTTGCGTTATGCATAGGCGTGCATATGCAAAGGATGCTAGTATATTAGAGATGATTAAGGTTAAGAGAGTCATTGTGGTCTACTTACTCGAAGCAGACAGGTTCAAGTTAATTTTCTTGTTTGAGCGGAAAAAGTACATGTACAAAGAATAATGAATATGATTAAATGGGCTAAGCTTTGCGTCTGCTAGACCCGCACCGCAACCTTGTGTGTCAGTGTTTGGTGCGGGACATTCGAGAATACACTCTAATCTGTGATTTTATAAATATTATATTATCAATCAAATTTGCTCTTGTATGTTTCCCTTTTCCAGAATATAAGTGGCTTCTTAGCCAGGGAGACAATGTACATTCAGGTAATTTGTATAATAAACAACTAAAATGAAATGTGGTATAACTGATAACTCAAAGATGGCTTGTGGTTCTTGCCCTCAAATATGTAAAGAAACCACCAGACTTTACAAGAAAATAATTAAACAATCCATACTAATAATAACATACCAAACAAACTGACTCTTTACATTTTAACTGAAAAAAAAAATTATATAGTTGGTTATAGCTGTTGGTAAAACATATACCAATACTAGCCTATTAATTTCCTGCTGCTATAACATTGCTGGAGTCACCATGTTAAATAGCTGATGGAGAATATTGTATAGTTAGGTCCGTCCTAATGCCTTATCATAAATATGTAACATACAAAGGCAAACTATTTGAACTTCATCATCTTTGTGTGAAGTATAATTGTGTTAAAATAAAAGTTTGCCACAATATTACTGTCAATAAATGGCTTTGCACATCACCTTTAGCCTGTGCTGCATTCAAACTAAATTCAAATATGCTGACTGGCTTGTCTTATTCTTTTAGGACCACTTTACAACAGATGCCTTCTTTGACATGGCCAATGGACTGCTACAGGCATATGTAAGCCTGATGCTGGTAAGTCACTGACTGTATCTGACCATGTGTTACATAAAAAAGGAGCTGGATGATACTCAGCTGTGCAATAATCTACTTATTTAGTCCATTACAATAACATAATTTGTGCCCAAACTCATCTTATTTTTTATTTCTATTTTTGGCATAAATCAGTGTGATGTATTTGATGTGTGTAACATATATCAAAACCAACTTTTGCTAAAACTTCTTAGAACCAAAAATTGACCTAAAAAGTCACTTGCTGCATTTCAACACTCGATGCTTCAATTATATATTTTACCACAACACACTAGTTTCTCGCTCTCTGATTGGTCGATTAACCGTGGTAAATAAGAGTCCAGACAACGATGTGATGCCAGTGTGTCACACTTTGCACCAAAATACAATGAAACTTTCTTGTCTATTTCTAAATTGTGATAAAAAACAAATTTCCACTGGTTTGCCGTGGTGTGGACTCTTATTTACCACAATTTACGTCATCACATGGTCAAAATTAGTTGTGGACTCAACATTTTGACCATGTGATGACGTAAATCATTGTAAATAAAAGTCCACACCATGGCAAACCAGTGGAAATTTATTAATTTCTCACTTCAGGGTCAGGCACAAGAATGTCTTTTAGAGAAGTCTATCTTGGATGGAAGAAAAGACTCTCTCATTGCCAGGATCAGTGTGCAGGTAATGCAATTTTGTGTGCATTCCCAACCACCTCAGTTGTGCTTCCTGATGGCTGTTACTTTCTAAGTTCTCAAGTGATGGTGATTGAATCCTGCTATTGTTGGGCAATAGGTACAAGAGTACTATCTGCAAGCTTTGAGCTTTTTAGAGACACAAGGATCAGGATACATGGGCTCCAGGAAGGCCAAGGTATTAGAGTATAAGCTTGATAATAAACCCTATTGTTAGTAATATTTAGTCAGTCAGTCAATCAGTTAATCATTTAATTGATTGGTTGATCATGCCATCATTCAACCAATCAACTAAATCAATCTGTCATTCAACCAAACAATCAGTCCGTCAATCATCCAATTAGTCAGCCATTGATAAAATTAATTACTCAGTTTATCAATCATTTTATCAGTTAATCTTATTCATTCAATCAATCATTCAGCCAATTGATCAGTACATTTAGTTTTTAAATGAGTTGATGAAGTGCTCTGAATGCCATTTGATTGTCAAATCAGCCAATGTATGTATTAGATTGACAAATAATCTGTTAATTGTTCATTAAGTTGTACTGTATCACAGAATCAGGATTTCGGAAAGTTTGCAAATCTGTGAACTAGTTTACCCAATAATCTCGTATTAAAAGCACAGTATCCTAATTTGAGTGTCATTTGAACTTACACAGAACTGGACAAAAATTCTAAAGATAAAGTGTTGCTATCATCTTGCTGTTGCATATGTAAGTACTTCATGCAAAACTCTGTTACACTGTAAATTTAATAAATTTCCACTGGTTTGCTGTGGTGTGGACCCTTGTTTACCACAATTTACTTCATCACATGGTCAAAATGTTGTGGACTCGTGAGGCGCTTCGCCGAGTGAGTCCACAACTAATTTTGACCATGTGATGACGTAAATCGTGGTAAATAAGAGTCCACACCACGGCAAACCAGTGGAAATTTGTTTTTTACCACAATATTTAGAAATATACAGGAAAGTTTTGTTGTATTTCTCTGCAAAGTGTGACATGCTGGTGTCAGCATCATTGTCTGGACTTTTATTTACCATGGTAAATCGACCAATCTGAGAGCAAGAAACTAGTGTGTCGTGGTAAATAGCCCACTTTTAGAGCTGCCTTACATATATTATTTGAATATTTGAATATTCCTACACATTTTGAAATGTCTAACACAACCTCTGTACAAGATATACTTCTGCAGTACTCACCTATCTGTGTTCATCTCTTGCTTCCAGATCTCAATGTCTAACAATGCCCATGACAACCAAAAGTTTGGGGAGAAGGTACATTTCTTGCATCATGTACATGCATGTAGTATTCCTTATGTACACTGAATAAATGTTTTAACCCTTTCACTCCCAAGAGTGATCAACTTCAATTTTCTCCTTCAATTTCTCACCAAAGATATGTAATTACAGTATGGAGAAGTTGACTTTTGATAGCTTGCTAAGATGACAGCTGATTGAAGTATTAATTCTCCCCTCATCTCTTACACATTTTCTTTTTGAATGGTTGGGAGAATCTGCACTTTGAACTTGAACTGAGTGAAAGGGTTAATGCATACAGTAGAACCCCGCTGTTTTGAACTCTCAAGAGAAATGAGAAATAGTTCGAGGTAGCAGAGTTCTATCAAGGAAAATTTCATTTCCAAGGGAAATTGGATTCTGTTCTAGATAGTGGGGTATTCAAGATAACTGAGTTTGAGAGAGTGGGGTTTTATTGTATCTGTGAAGGTGAATAGGGCTTCAGTTTATTGGTGTCAAAGTCAGCTGGAAATTAATATCAAAGCATTGTCAGGCATTATAGGTCAAGCCCTGTTCGATCTAACAGAAAATATCCTTCCTGTTCAGGTGGCGTACCTCAAAGCAGCGTCCCAGAAGACGAGCGAAGCGCAAAAGTTATCCAAAGTAAGGAACATCTGCTCATATTGCATTTCTGCAGCTCTACACTTGAGAGTGTTAAAAAAGATGTGGAATTACGTTTGCATAGGAAATGGCAGGGACGGTCTGAAAAATTATCTTTCAAGAACATGCAAACAAAAACACAGTTATTTAGCCAATCAGAACGCGCACAGCGTCTCAGTTATTTTATAAACATTACAACACTTGTTGTTTGTCTTCCAGGGCCAGCCAGAAAGAACATTGGAAATTCTCCAATTTCTTACTGATGTTGTCGGCCAAAAGTAAGTGTTCATCTTGGTTGTCAGTGTCATAAATATATAGCCTTGAGAATTAGTGAAGTATCACATTATTTTAGTCCTTCTTGACCAATTGACTTTGTATTTCAGACTTGAGGGGGCTGTGAAAGATAATGATTTCATCTATCATGAAGCCATCCCTGAACTAAGCAGCCTGCCAGAGATAAAAGGTAAAGAGGTCAATTTTTAAATAACCCCTGGGGACTTCTTAGAGCGTTTACAGTACTTTTGATAGTCATCCGAAAGCCGTTTTAAAGAAACCGACGTTCTGTTTGTATTTACATGTGGTTTGTTGTGTTTGGGTTTGATCAGGTGCACAGTTGGTAAAGCCAATCCCGTTCCAGCCGTGTGACCCCAGCGTGTCCGGCTCTGACATCTTTCAAAGACTCATTCCTATAGAGGCACACACGGATTCTTCCTTGTACAGGTAAGAAAGGAACGCTGCACCGTCTGTCTTTCATTTTCGTCGAGCCACAGGCATCTCTCTTCAGTTAGGGTTCAGTTAAGAACGACCTAGACTTAATTAATTTTACTCCAGGTGTGCTTTTCCTTCTCTTATTCCTGTAAGAAGAGATAAATAGGGGGAGGACAAGAAGAGATAAAAAAGGGAGAAAAAAGAGACATAAAAGGGAGGAAAAAGAGACATAAAATGGAGGAAAAGGTGGGGAGAAGGGGAATTCAGTTTGACCATCAGTCCATCGACCTGGCACGACGTTTAGAATATCATATGTTGGTCTATCTGATATTGTCGGACCATCAGCCGTGTCCTGTGGACGTCAGTTCCTCAGTTAGATTTAGACTGTGTCTGTCTGGCATTTCCTGCGTCTGTACTACTAGGACACCGTCATCTTACTCCCTACTTGTTCATCAGACTCTTTCTTTGTTTATATTTATTTTTTTTGCCCTTCTCTCCTGTTATCCACCAACTCCCGAACTGTGTGGTTTAAATAAAAAGGTATTGACTGATTTGTTTGTGTCACCAGTGAAGAAAAGGCCAAGCTGTTGCGACGGCATGGAGCATCAATTGAGAAGAAGAACAAGCAATTGAGGTGAGCAATTCAACGAGGTATTGCCACTGAAGTCAGAGAGGAGTACAGTCAGTTGGCAGAACGAAAAGTTTCAGTTTAGGTTTATCCGAGTTTGTACACTAACGCTTCAAGATCCGGGGTTATGTATGGACGAAATTGTCAATGTTTATTGATTGGCACCCACTCTATCTCGTGTATAGGAAGTGCGTACGTAGCGGAATTGAACTTACAACTACTTACAAGTTTCATATTTGAAGTCTGATAAGCACATTGCTCTTGTTTGTCTGGTTGTAGTGAAGCTCTGGCAAGTCTGCATATCGATGATCTCCTTCAACCTGAAGAAACTGACTATCTACCAGGTAAAAGTGAACCTGGCCACCATGTCTGTTGACCTTGTGTTGTCGTAGTAATTTGTAGTAGTAACAGTAGCAGCATCAATAGTAGTATTAGTAAATAGAAGAAGCAGCAGCAGTAGTATTAGAGTGATTTCAATAAACCCGTGAAACAGATACTAGACTATTAGAGAGTATTAGAGACACGTACACACTCTGCCACCGAGAATTCTTCTCGCAAACCCCTACACAAAACTCACAGTAAACTAGACTCTTGCCCATCTAATGTTTGGAAACAATGTGGGCACTTGATTGGCGTGTTGAGCTGTGCGAGAGGAGCCTAAAATTGTCATTTTCCGCCTAATTTGCAAAACTAATGAGCCTGCATGCACTACTGGCATTTGGTCGATGAAAGGACAAGAAATTGCCTTGGGTTGACGTCGACTCGCGTGTTTTTAGTGATGTTCCGTAGATATGCCTTCAATATATTTGTATCGACGCAGACATTAACACTTGCTAGCGGTCGGATCGCGGCCACCTCGAATACTCAATTTCCCAATATCGCGACATTTTGTTTCGAATCAAAGATATTGACAAATACTCTCTACAGATACTAGTACACTCTCACTAATAAAAACTGTTTATTGACGGGTTTATTGAAATCACTCTAGCATGAGCAGCTAGTAGTAGCAGTAGTACTACAGTAGCAGTACCAGTTGTCGTCATAATTATAGTAAAGAGTAGCAGTAGTGATCGTGCCGTAATAATCTGATTTGTAAATCTAAGTAATAAGCAGTCTAAGTAGTATAGTATTGCTGTTCTGTGTTGTGTGCAGTGGCCCTGAAAGAAAAGAATGACGAGATGAGAAAGAAGGCCGCCAGTATCACAGACGCGGAAACTACCATTGCTGGTAAGGTGCAGTGAGGCTGTAGATCCAGACTGCAACGCAGTCCCATATTTCTCTTCCGACCAATGAGTGACAGAGACTGGAGCGAGATGCAGGGCCGCGTGGGGATTGGGGGAAATGGAGGGATGACAGCTTGACAGGGCAACAGCCAATGGGAATTTTCTGTCGCTGGGCTGACGGTGAATTCATTTGTAAGAGGAGAAGCGGCAGTCCCTTCTTTTTCGTCCCTCTCCTTTCATCACTCTGCCTCCCGCGTCCACGCTCCTCGCTCGCTCCAGTTCCCGGGCACTGGTCGGAAGAGAAAGAAGGGACTGTAGTGTCTATTGTAGACCCTGTTGTGAGTTGGATAATCGACCTTTAGTTTTGTGAGTTACTGATATCTCCTACATTACTCAACGCCAAGTCAATGTCCGATTTGTTGTCCATTGTTATGCATCTGTACTCTACACGGGTAACGTTTCATTTTTCCACACAGAACTGTTAAAAACAAACTCAAGAGTTGACCAGACTTTGAAGTCGATTGCTGATCTCCTGCACGAAGACGAGCAAAGAGAAAAGGACTTGCAGGTTAGTATATATGATAAAAGCACACGTTGCTCACTATTGTAAGCCAAGTTCAGGGGCCAATTCAATAAACATTTACACAAGTATTTTACAAGTTAGATCATTATTCTATAACACTTGAAACCGAGTCTAAACTCCATGAAAGTCTGTAAATGTTATACTACATGTCTCACATCCATAGTTGCAATAGTTTTTGTCCGTGGTTTTCAATTTTTGTTTTGACGTGGCGAGGGAATTTGGTCCAACTTGTAATTTACACTTGTAATGTTTTATTTTAATTGGGCCCAGTTTAGTAGTCAGGATGAAATTCGGACTCGAATTGATCAGCATACACGTGTTACATTTATGTGTTTTTCCTGTTCTGTCATGTTGCTTATTCTGGTTTCGATCAGGGTTGTTCTCCGTGTTTATCTGTCATGTTTTTGTTAACAAAATGCCCCTCCTTTTCTTTTAGGAAAAGTGTGGCCCCCGTTCTCCAAATGCACGGAGACCTGAGTTGTTGAAGGAACTCGAGCAGTGTCAGGACTCGCACAAAAAAGCGGTGAGACGTTTGTGTAAAACTAGGCGACCCCATGATTTCGCTCATAAGATCCCCACGCGTTCATTGATTCGTTATTTCTGCTCTCTGATACTTTGAACCAGGTAAAGCCTACAGTCATGGTCAAGAGTCGTTGGGGTGCTTTGTGTGGGGTATCAATATGCGCAGGCAGAGCACAATATCTATCCGTTCAAGTTCAACTTATAGGGGCGGGGCTTATAGGTTTTGGTTCAGATATCTCCCCCTTCCCTCCCCTCTCTTCAGCGTTGGCCCCTTGTGCAGACATAGACAAAGCAGTGAGTGCTAAACTACCCCACATTGAACCTGGGGGGGGGGGGGAGTATCGTGAATCGTTGTGGGCGTATCAAATCGTACCAACTATTTTAACCGTGATTGTAGGTGTTCCAAAAGTCTTGTCTCTTGTGTACCTCATCTCAACGCCTCGCGTTCATTTGTTGTTTATTTCTGCTCTCTATTTCTTTGAACCAGACCAAGACAAGTACTGACTTAGCGCAGGTGTTTAACGACCATAAACACGACGTGGAACTCCTGGCCGGTCCACCGGATGTGCTTCTCTCTGTGCTGCCTTCCCTCAACATCATTGACAGTAAGTGCCTTATACGGTTGCTGCCAGTGGCCCGGATGTTCAAGGCCCGGCTAATCTAATCCAGGGCGACATGTTTGTGTATAAAACGCCAATTTCTTCTCTGAACATTTTGGCGAATAAAATGCCAGGTCTTGGATCAAGTCCATTTTAGTGATCCAAGTGTGAACTGGTTCTAAGTTAATTAACAGAGGTTTTTGCTGTTATTAAACGTTTGTTACTTTTATTTGAAGCACCCGTTGATGATGGAGCAGTACAAACGCTGAGAGATTTGATTGTAAGTTGTAAAGGTTTCTCTGTATTATTTTGACAAGAAGAAAGAAAAGGAAGATAAAAAGACTTCGGCTGGCGTATAACTCGATCGCCTTGTCGCATGTCTGTGTTGTTTGCAGCCACATGTAGCGTCTCTTACTAAAGCTCATAAATGTAAAAACTACTCCCTGCTTTAATCCAAATGTCTACTCCATTGTCTTATCAGGCAGCGGTTGAGCACATGAAATCCCAACGGAAACAACTGGAGGCAAATCTGCGAAAAGAGGTATGCTTTGGGCGATTCATCTTTTCATCCTTTGTCCAATCCTTCTCCCTAGCATTATACAACCAATAACTTCTTTTACAGTACGTTGGGCTTTTGAAACAGTCCTCAGTCTTGATATTAAACGAACCTCTTTTTGGTTTGTTAATGAATGCGCCATGTCCTGCAGATTGCTGAAGACGATATCACACAGCTTCTCGTGACGAGAGATGATGGTAATAAGCAGGTATGGACCTATCATAGAGCCGTTTTTCGATGACTGTCGAAAGTAATCGCGTAATTGCCTTGGTTTTGCGTTAGCTACGCTTTCGGATTGGTCCAAACAAGTTTCAAAGTATTTTTCGTCGATCAGGAAAAAAGCAAAGCCCAACGGAAAAAAAAAAAAAGAATTAAAATTTAAGTTTAACCGATTGCGATGTTCTCACGCAAGCAAGCGAGTGTCGTTTCCTCACACATGACTGGCCTCTTCTTCGAAGTAAAACCAAACCCAACTCACTTTGGTTCCTGGGTTGGCTGGAGTGTTTTCCTACAGCATCTGTGATTGGCGGCCGTTGTAATTGCTTTGATTTTGGGTTTCGAAAGTCACCCGAAAAGCGCTCCTGAGCCGCCGACCGGCTAGTGTTGAGAAGGCCAGGTGGTGTTAACCCCTTCACCCCCAAGAGTGATCAACTTCAATTTTCTCTTATCAGTTTCCCATCATATACAGTATGGAGAATTTGGCATTTGATACCTTGCTTAAATGACACTGATTAAAACACAAATTCTCTTTTCATCACTCATACATAGAGGATATTACACGGCGGCGCGAAGATATGAATTTTATTTTCGAGTGGTAAAAACAATATTTTACGAATGAGCGCTTCGCGAGTGAGTAAAATATTGTTTTTACCACGAGAAAATAAAATCCATATCTTCAAGCCGCCGTGTAATTTTCTTTTTATTATATTAGACACGAGTGTTTTACGAGAAATTGCACAAACAACCGTGCAAAAGCGGGAAATGATGCCAACGATATCCTCACTAGTGAGGATATGGAAAATACGCCACTCGGGTCCCGGATGTAGTTTCGTATGGATTTTACGCACGGTATATTTTCCAGTAAGACACTCGTGCCTATATAATAAATTTTCTTATTTCATGGTTAAGAGAAATGATATTTGGAGCTCGGGAGTAAAAGTGTTAACCCGTCTCTTCTGCAGGCATTCTTTGACGAGCAACTGAAGAAACACGACAAATCGTGTTCCTTAGTCCAGGCCAATCTTGATGCACAAGATAATATAATTGAGTAAGCACGGCTTTTTGTATTGTGGTCGAGCAACGAAGGATTGTTTGCCTAAACAGCGTGTCGTTTTGGTGTTTCTTTGCAGGAGACTTACTGAGGCTAACGCCAAGTACGCGGCCACGAGACAGGCCGTGAAGGAGACGTCCCAAAAGTATGTTCAACTCTTAAGCTTTTTACTCCTAAGAGCGATCAATCTCAACATTCTCTTTCAGTATGGAAAACTACGAAGACCTTGCTCAGATGACGGCTGATTAAACTATCAATTCTCACTACATCAATCATACATGTTGTTCTTTAAAGGTGGATAGAATATACATTTTTAACTTTTACATTTTTTCTACTAAGAGATTATACGAACCGGTACTGTTTAAATTTATTTGAAAGACTTTCGTTCCCCGTACAGACGATTTTTACTAGTGGCCAAGCACATGAAACGCATGATTGTGTTGTGACTGTATAGCGTGAAATCTTCTCGGTCTTTTATCTTCTAGGCGCGATGAGGCGGCAAATGCTTTGGTTCTGTCTTTCGAACAGTTCAAGGAGATCCAAGAAAAGATAAGGTGTGTGGGTTGGACTTGGACAGTGACTAGATTCATTTGGGGGCAGATCAGGCTAAGCGAGGAAACAATGCAGGAGGAAAGGAAGCGAGAAGAAAGAATGAGAGGTGGAACGAGGGAAGGGAGGGAGAAAGGATAGGTGGATAGAAGAAAGGGAGTGAAAAGAAACAATGGGAGTAGGAACGAGGGGAGGAGAAGGGATGGATAGAAGGGTGGAAAGCGCATAAAGAAAGAGTAGATTGAGAGGGTGACGGGGTTGTCAGACGGACAAATTGAAGAAAAGAGGTTGAAAGGAGTCGAGAAAGGAAAGTTGGAAGGAACAGGTGAAACGTGAGATGAGGAGACAAGACGGGCTGTGGTGAATAGCCTGGGTTACTGATTCTTGCGTTGCTTTCCCTTTGCGCAGCCGCGGAGTACAGTTCTATGTGAACCTAGAGAAAAATGTAACGAAACTGGAAGAAAAATGCAAACAATTTTGCGACGAACATGGAAAGGAAATGGCCGTGCTGCTGGAAAAAGCTAAGAAACCGCCAGGTAAACAAAATGTGATGTCGTCTTTTGGAGGCAGTAGCCCCACCACTGGTGGCCAAAAATATGCAACCTAATTCCCTTTACACACATAAATGTAAGGATATCCGGCTTGGCTGTCAGCCACTAAATTGCAAATATCCGTGTTAGCTGAAACGGAGGAAATTGATCTATATATGCGGTTTACTATTGAGTTATTCCAGCTCCGTTCATGTCTCTTTGTTTGTTACTATTTATAGAGCAATCCAAACCGCCAGCCAGGCCCACAGCCACCAAGCCAGGACATCTTATTGGACCTGGACCAGACGTTATGGCAGGACTCCGACCTGATGTGCACATGCCGCCAGGCATGATCCGTCCCGAAGTTCTACCTCCTAATGCTGCAGGAATCAGACCTCACCTTCCTCCTCCCTCAGCTCTGACACAGCCGCCCTTCCACCCGAGGATTCCTCAAGGTGTACCAGCAGTCCGACCTCCAACTCAGATGCAGACCCCCCCAGGTCCACCAGGCGGTTTTCCCCACAGTGCTGCTTCTCAACCGTATGGACGACTTTCCGAGCAGCAGCAGCAGCCATGGAGACAGGCAGATGTAACACCAGGTTCTGTGCAAAACTATCAGCCTCTGCCGTCGCGTGGACAACCTCCGTTTTCACACCCAGGACCATTTTCCACCCCGCCAGAGCAGTTGGTTGATTCAGTCCCTCGGATGTCGTATCCTGTCCCCATCAAACCCAGCACTCTGTCATCAGAACAACCACCATCTTCACAAAGCCATGCTCCTGCAGACCTGCAAGGATTGGGGCCCAGAGGACCTACCAATCACCCACCATTTCCCCTCCACTACCAGGAACCAATCCAGTATCCACCGCAGGCATTCCCTGGTCCTGCCAGACCAAGATTTGTGGGTCCACCAGGAGGCCCAGGAATGGAGAAGCCCCCATCATCCATGTACCAAGCAGCTTCCCATCCTTCTGGAGTCGGTATTCGCCAACAGCCACCCACCTCTGCTGTCACTCCCCAGCGAGCACAGTACGGACAACCTTTGAATCAGCAGTGGCCTCAAGGACAGCAAGTTCACCAATTACCTCACACAGACAATTTGCCACCACATAAAGCTATGGGATCACAGGTATTACCACCAGTTCCTCCGTTTTCTCCTCAGCAGCCATTGCACACAACACAGTGGGCCGGTCAACAGCAGCCTCCACAGCAGACATTACAGCGTCAGCTGCCCAATCCTGGTCAGTTTCCACAAGCTATTCCTCAGATGCGTCCAGTGAGGCCCGAGCACCCTGTCAGGCCTCAACAGCAGTTCCAGCATCCCCTGCCACAGTCTCGACAAGTTATGCAACCTCAACAACAGAGACCCCAGTATGTTGTGCAGGCTCCTCAGTCACAGCTGCCTTATCAGCCCCTGCAGCATCAAAGGCAATTTGCTCCAGATAGGCAGTTGGGGGTACCACCATCTTCAGGACATGAACAACGATTACTTCAACAGCCACAGGGAGGTCAGTATCCTCTACAACCGTATCAGCAATCTCCACAGAGGACTTATTTGCCAAATCCACTGCAAACTCCGCCACCGTCACCCCTCCAGTCCAAGGACCAACCGTCTCAGCATCAATTTGGGGGCCAGCAGGCTTGGATGTCACAGCAACAGCCGTCTGTGTTACCCCAGCCAATCCAACCACAAGTGCACTCATCTCAGCAACCGCTTCAACTCCGTCAACAACCACAACCGCCGCAACCAACACTCCAACCCCACCAACAGCCACACGGGTCCCAACCAATAATCCAGCCCCAGCAACGACCACATCCATCTCAACAACCACTTAAACCCCAGCAACAACAACCTCCACCACATCAACAGCCACAACCATCCCAACCAATGATCCAACCTCAACAACAGCCGCATCTGTCCCAAACAATGATCCAGTCCCAGCAACCTCAGCGACCTCCTCAAACACATCGACAGCCACAACTGTCACAAGGACCACCACAATCCCAGCAGCAACAACAGTACCCGATTCAAAGTCAGCAGCAAACACCACATCTCCCGCAGCCACAATACTTTCAGCGACAACCCAATCAGGCTTTTCAGGCTCAACAGCCTGCTAAGCAATCACTGGAATCGCAAAAGGCACTGATACCAGAGCAGCAAGGCCAAGGGTCACTGAAGTCGGGGCAGCAACCAATACCTGCTGGAAGGTGGCAGTCTTCTGGGCAGAGTCAAAATCAACCAGCAAGGTTAACGTCACCTTCAGCACAGCCAGCTGGCCAACAGTCATCTTTCCAGAATTATCCCGATGGACAACAACAGACGTCTACGAGTCTTCCATTTGATACACAGTCCAGGCCCTCACAGGGAATGCAACCCCCACAATCCTTTCAGCAGCCGCTTCCACCAAAGCAATCTGTTTCTCAGGAGAAATCTCAGCAGCCCTTTCAGACTCCGCAGCCATTTCCATTAAAGCAATCAGTCGTCCAACAAGGGCAGCCCCAAGGAACGTTTCAGCTTCAGCGCCAGACATCAGAAACCCATCAGCCCTCAGAGCAGCCCCCTACAGTCAGACAACAGCCAGATGGAGTACCCGGTAACCCACAGTATGCCCCATCATCTAATCAGTATCCGGTAGTGTCACAAAGAGCAGTTCTTCCATCAAAGCCGGCAGCCTCGGCGCCTGCGATGCCAGTAGGACCCACTGGTCAAGCTCAGTACAGCAGGACGTTAAGCAGTTCTTCTCCTATGAAGTATGCAGGTACGGGAGCTTCTATAGCGACTCAAGCCCCTGTCATTCCACCTGGGGTCGCCTGGTCAAGCTCGGGAAGTCAACAGTTCCGCCCAAAGAGCACCGAGTCTCTGACAGGAGGCATTAAAAATGGCCAAGCGAGCAGTCCATCGTCCGCCTACATGAACAGCTACTCTGTGTCCCTCGCGTATGCACAGTTAAGCCAACAGCAACAGATGCAACAGATGCAGCAGCAGATGTTGTTGCAGCAACAGCAGCTCATCCTGCAGCAACAGGAGCTCATGCGACACCAAAACCTCCAGCAACAGCACGACAGCGACCAGGCGCAGATGGCATCGCTCGTCAAGCAGCTGCTACAACAGAAGAAACAACTGGCAGACCTCGAAGAACACATGAAAGACGACAAGGAGGGAGATGCGAGTGACGAGAAGCAGGGTGAAGACACAGCGGAAAAGTCTCCAGAAGGACCGAGTTTTGAGGCAAAAAAGGACCCGGCTGCACAGATGTTTGTTAAAGGGGACCAACACAAGCCCACTACCCAAGTCCCTAGCTCTTATGCTCCTCGGCATGAGCCCAAGGCACATCCCAAAGTAGACCTGGACCATCTGTTGGATGATTTTTCAAGCAGGCAACTGAGTGAGATTTCTGAATCACGCAAGCCCAGAAGTGAACAGAATCCGACTGTTGACTCAAAACTAAACATCAGTGAGAAGCCAAGAAAAGAAACTGGCAGCGACTCAGGGAAAACAGCGGACAGCAGCGCGGTCAAGGAAGAGAAGGAGGAATCCGACGAACAAAGTCAAGGGAAGGGACATGAGGATGGCGATGGAAAAGAAGATGGCGAGAAAGAGGAAGCAAATGCTGCTGAAAACCCAGAACCAGCTGCTAAAGAGGAACAAACAACAGACAAGAGTAGCAAGCTTGAGGAAAGTGCGGAGAAAGAGCTGCGAAGACGACACGAACGGGAAGCACAGATTGAGAAAATTAAAGAACTTCAGAAGCAGCGACAACAACAACAACAACAACAGCCGCAACAGCCCCAGACACAGTATCCTTATGAACCGCGTTGTTTTCCCACGCCAGAATTGGAAGCTAGCAAGAGAGACGTCTTGGAACCCGATGCACAAGCAGGAGTGAAAGCAGATGAGACGGTCCAGAGCGGGAGATTACAACCTGTGGATAAGACGGTCCACCCACCCTTCTGCCGACAGTTCGGCCATTACTGTGGCGACGAGCAGGGCGCCAACGACGAGACGCTATATGGAGAGCAGCTGGTGAACAAGATGAGCGAGTCCATTGAGGCGTTTCAGCGACTGATGCTGGATATGACGGAAATCAATCCAAGAACTGGGAATGACGGTTACACTTCTGAATGGAAGGTATAGGGCAGACATCTACCTTGCAAAATGGTTGAAAAACTCGTGCTTTTTTAGCTTTTTTTTTTTTTTTTTTTTGCGTCTGAGACCAGTGGAGATCAAACTTAAAATGTGTGTGAAAGTCAGTCGCCGTAAATGTGAAGATATAACAAGCAATATTTAGTTCATGCGAAGCTCTCTGGACGGACGCTCTCGTAAGTGCTGTTAGTGTGACTGCTATACTCATGCAACCCTGGTTTAAACTGTTGCTCAGTCAGACTCTGTATTTACACATTCTCGTAAGCGGACAGTTCCAGTTTATACGGGCACTTTTTCTGTTTCCCAAAAGTGTCCGAGTACGGGAGCTTCAACTGTAGTGGCTTGTGTTAGACTTTCCTGATTTGTATCACTTTGCCTTTGTCTTTTAGGCCCTGGAAACTCATCAGCAAAATGACTCGGTGTTATTTTCGTACCGAGCAGCCCGGTTGAACCCGGCCAAGAACCGCTACAGGGATATCCTGCCGTGTGAGTAGTAGACTGTCTGTCCTCGCCACTTTTTGTTTTTGTTTTCGCGCCTCCTTGCTGAAATTTTGTGTCTTACAAACGTTTGTTAGGTTTACTCGGATTTTGGCCTGAAATTTCAGTTGTTTCTCTGGGTCTTCAATTCAAGGTTGAAGGGGCGAGTAGACGACTGACATTTCAAGCTAATCGGTTTCCCCCCCTTTTTTTTTTTTTGTCTTTTTTGCTCACGCATGTTGGTGTGTGCGAATGCAAATCGATTCAGTGCTTGCGGGACTTGTTGATTTCTACAGTTCACCGCACTCCTAGTCGTAGCTTCACTCGTATTTCCTCAATTCCCAAATGCAAGCCTTTTTTCAGGTTAAAGATTTGCGAGAAAAAAGTCCTTATTGTTTTTTCACGAGTTCGGAAACTTGCATTTTGTTTATACTGTCTGTTTCTCGTTCTTGTCGTAGTTGACCACTCGAGAATAATACTGACAACGAAGGAAGGAGGAGATTACATCAACGCGAACTCCATCCCAAATCTGACGTCTCTGTCTCCCATCTATCTGGCAACGCAGGGCCCCATCGCTTCCACTCTCGCTGACTTCTGGTTGCTGGTGTGGGAACAGCAGTCGCCCATCATTGTAATGCTCACCAAGGAGGTGGAGGGAAGCCGGGTAAGTTTTGTTTCTTCCGCTTTTATATACGTTCTTGACGTCACTTTCGTTGGTCTGCGTTCGTCACCATTACTATCTAACTTGAGATAAATTTCACATCCTGTGCAAGGTTTGTTTGTTTGTTTGTTTGTCTGTCTGTCTTTTTGTTTGTTTGTTTGCTTTCTGGACAACTCATGTTCGTGAGAGTGTATTTAACTAACTTGTGATGTGTGTCGATTCTTCTGAGATGGAGGTTCGTGAATAAATGCGGTTTTTAGCACGAGGTTGAATTTAGAGAGTAAGGAAAATTACATCAAATAATTAAAAGTTGTATTTACACACAAAACAGAGCAGTATATTCAATCATACTCTTGCGTCACACCAGCTCATTGATCGTTTTCGTTACAGCTCAAGTGTCACCAGTACTGGCCAATCGACGAGGGTCACACAATGCTGTTTGGGCCGGTGAGAGTCACGCTCAAGAGTCTGGCTGTTCTGCCCTCGTGGGTCAAGCGTGTCATGCATGTTCAGCACAACGATGTAAGTTGGTTCCTTTTTTTCCCAATTTTCTTCTTGTTGTTGGGTTATCTTTTCCTCTCTGTTCTTCATTAGTATTTCACTTTCTTTGTGTCTCTGTCTCCCTTTACCTCCTTCCTGTCCCTCAGCCCCCTCTCTATCAACCTTTTATTTTTCTGAAGGTTTGAACTTTTTGTTTTTAACAGAGCCAAGAGACCCTGATACTGACGCAGCTTCAATTTACAGGCTGGCCTGACCAGTAAGTATAACAGAGTGTCTATGCGCCTGTTAAACCTTCAGTATGTATTGAAATAGAGACTCTCACTGTAATTCTATAACTCTAATTCTGTAACTCTAATTGTGTGCTTGATTTGGTTGGGTTGGTTCAAACACGAGTTGCAAGACTTTTGGCCAATCAGAAGAAAAGAAAATTGCTATATACACACCCAAGCAAGCACTGGTAATAGCGTTTTCTCACACTGCTAATTGATAAAATAAAACCACTCGCAAATTACTTTGGCCTCTGGTTGGTTGATTGGATTAGATTTAGAGATGTGATTCGTCAATCGTAACTCGTTCCAAGTGGATGTGCACTGATTGGGAGAGCTAAATCTCATCTCTAGAGTTCATAGTGTTACCATCACTTCTCTTGTAGCGGTGTGCCCCACAGCCCTTCCGATCTGTTGGCTTTCTTGAGTGAAGTGGAGAATCATCACAGGGAACTGGACCCTGAGGAAGAGAGGCCAATGCTCCTGCACTGCAGGTTTCTTAACGCCCCTCCCCACTCCCCACTCAAACCCTCTATCTCCTTCCCTCCCCCACCTTGTTGGGGTTTCTTCGTCACATTGAAGTTTGCAAACAATTATTATCATTTACTCTCAGCATGTTGCTGTTTATCGTTTTTCCTTTGTTTATTTGTTTGTTTTTTCTTCTTCTAATTTCCTGTGTTTCTCTTCAGTGCTGGTGTCGGGCGGACTGGGACTTTCGCTGTCATTTACTCCTCCATCAGACAATTCAGAATAAAAGGAACCATGTGTAAGTGAGGGTCCATGCTCTCTTCCCTGTTGTTTAACACTCGGAATAATCTTTTATACTAATTATTTTATATTTGAGAGTCGAGTTCGGCCTGTAAAAATGCAGTCATGTGAAATTGGACGAGCGCGAAGCATAAATCCCTGGCTAAGAGGATTTCCAAGTCGACCCAAGTCAAAGGGTGAAAGAACTATCGTTGTTTGGCCACCAATTTGGCTCGACTTGGGTTGACTTGGGATACTTGCAGTACGGACCAATACACTTTTTTCTCGGTGAATATGCCTCGAAGGTTGAGCCATGACAAATCTGGGCCTAACCTCGTTTTATTTTTAGTGAACATTCCTTGCTTAGTGAGGGCGTTGAGACAGCGACGCAGGTTGATGGTACAGAAGAGAGTAAGTCACGCGTATTGTTGTGTTACTTTATTGGTGTGATCATCGTGAGTGACTTTAAACTTACTAGAACAAAATCTGCACACATACTTAGGGCCTCTTCATATGAACCCGGTAACTGGGATGGCCCGGTTAGTGGGACGAGTCTTGTCTTCTGTTCATATAGGGACTTTCATCCTGGTTACTAAGATAAAAATAGGGCACGAGACGTAGGCTTTACCATCTCTCTTTCCCAGCTGAATCTCTTCGAATTCGTTAGGAAGAAGTCCTTGGTGTTCAGCTCCAAGAAAGGCTTGTAGATCATTCAAGTCTTCTTTTTCCGCATAGTTAAAGTAAGAGCTGTCAGACGCATTAAACTTCGGAAAGAACAGTTTCGGAGTAGTTCCCTCTACGAAGTTTAGTTGCTAAATTATAGTGATTCTTCCCCCTCAGGTTCAATATGAATTTTGCTACCGGGCGATCTTCTTTTACGCTGAGCAGTGTCTCTCGTTGGGTGAGTTAACTTTACTGTCTGCGGTGTATTGTATCATGGTTTTCCTAATTTCTGCTTTTCAACTGGGAAGAGTCAATCTAGTGTCCCAGCCCTCTCTTTTGTGGGCGAAGGTTGTCAAAGTTGAGGTATCTTTTGCAGACATTCTTCAGATTATAATCCGGTTTAGTGGTGTCATTGAACCATTATCTTATCGGATTCTTTTCCTATTCAGAGAAAGCTTCCCTTGAATTCAAAAAAGAGCACGAGTCTGCAGTTACACCCGGCTCGCCCACGACGCATGCGCATGGAGACCACAGACTAGGATCAACGAGGCGCAGCTATTCTGATGACGTGACGTTTATTGGAGAGCTAGCGAGCGACGAATCAGAAGACGAGGAGGCCGTTTTCACTGCACGAGCCGAGCAGGAGAAAAGTGAGAGAGACGAGGCAGAGTCTCCTCAACAAAATAAGAGCGCCGTAACTTGGAGTGGAGCCGAGGTGGATTCAGAATGGAAAGAAAAACAAGGTGAAAATGAAGACAGTGCAGACGAGATAGTAGTACTGGACGAGGAGTCTGTTTCATTTAGTGGACAACAGCAACAAGAACAGCGAAAAGAACAACAGGAACAACAACAACAACAACAACAACAACAACAACAACAACAACAACAGCAAGAGCAACAACAACAGCCACTGCAGGAACAGCAGGAAAAACAACAAGAGAAAGAACAAGGACAGCAACAAGAGCAGCGAAGACAAGAGCAACACCAACAACAACAGCAAGAGCAGCAGCAACAACAACAACAACAACAACAACAACAACAGCAGCAGCAGTTGCAACAACAACAACAACAACTACAACTGCAACAACACCAGGAACAGCAACAAGAGAAAGAACAGGACAAAGAACAAGAACAGGAACTGTGGCAACAACAACAACAACAACACCAACCGAAACAGGGACAGGGACAGGGACAAGGACATGTAAAAGAAGAAGAAGATGATGAACAACAACAACAACAACAACAACAACAACAACAACTGCAACAAGAACAACTGCAACAACACCAGGAACAGCAACAAGAGAAAGAACAGGACAAAGAACAAGAACATGAACTGCGGCAACAGCACCAACCGAAACAGGGACAGGGACAGAGACAGGAACAAGGACATGTAAAAGAAGAAGAAGATGATGAACAACAACAACATGAGGACCAAGGCAATAATGTACATGATGAAACGCGGGAACAGCAGAAAGAGCATGAATCGGCTGATGCAGATAAGCAAGAGCTGGAGCAACACTCTGGACCAGTTAAAGTGCAACCTGGGCATGAATCCGAACAAAAACAGCAACCACAGAGACTTGTGGATAACAACGACGAAGATGAACATCTTGAAGTAGAACCCAGCACAACATTAGCGCCGAACTCACTACAACAAAGCAGTGATCAGACGACACATGGACATCAAAGACAAGAAAACGAGACAGAACAGACAAACTTAACCGAACATCAGCCTCAAGATGAACAACAAGACCAACCGCAAGAATAACAAGAACAACATAAACCACAAAGAATCAGAACAGAAGAGCCAAGCAAACATGAGCCTCAAAACTAGCACAACATCAACAGCAGTATAGCAGCAGCAGCAGCAGCAGCAGTAACAACAACAACAACAACAACAACAACAACAACAACAACAACAACGACACGAAGCTCAATAATACACACATGGTGAACGGATGGAAAAGAAAGTAAATGTGATAGCGCAGCAGAAGCCAGAAACTTGTAATGATAAATAATGTAGCGTTCGCACTTCAGCGAACAATTCAATATTGTTAAAAGAAAATTGTGTGCGGATGAATTCTAGATTCACCGAGAATTTGTTTACAAATTATGTACACGGTCTGTCATTTGCAAAGACGCGACACTAAATTA
Source organism: Plumapathes pennacea (assembly GCA_964036295.1). Lineage (NCBI taxonomy): Eukaryota > Metazoa > Cnidaria > Anthozoa > Antipatharia > Myriopathidae > Plumapathes > Plumapathes pennacea. Next base: position 2,464,499 of record OZ038470.1, read on the forward strand.
GAGTTCAGGTCCCATCTTTAGTTAGACAAGAAAGGGCTTTTTTAATAAAATAGTGAGAACCAGATAAATTTTCGCCCGCAGGGGGAGTTTGGTTGGTACATTGCGGAGAAGCTAGCAATATATTCCTAACAAAGGGAACGCTTATTGTGATTTGGCGTCCCATCATGCACCATAACCGAGTTACCTCAGAGCTCGAGGCCTCGTTGTGAGGGTTTATCAAAATCAAGTAGTATTTCCGGGTATTTGTTAAGATATTTCCAATCGTTCATGTCAGAGAAAGTTCATGTTGTCGCGACTGGTTGGCCGCTTTGGCTGTAATGTGGGGATATTATCTTCTTTCGAACTAATGGGTCTACAATCCTGGTCACTAGGACAAAGGCCTCTAATTTTGAGTTTTTCGCCCCACTTCAATGTTGAATTGCGCGTCTTCCAGCCCTGAACCAATATTGATCGGGGGGAGGGGAGGGGTGGTACCAGCGAAATGGCACTGTGATCAAAGTGTCCCAAGGACTTTTGTTCAGGATTATAGTTTATAAACATCGCGGGAACGAAGTGTGTTGGTGCGAAATATGAACATAGTTTCACGGCCGCAGTGTGAGTAATTTCAGGACTGTTTTTTCTTTTTTTTTAGTAATTGAAGACTTGTGTCTGGAATGTGGCGAAATTGAGATTAGTAAAGTGAATTGAAGTTTAACTGTAAAGTTTGACTTTCCTCCAGTGTAATTGCATTTTGGGCATATTTTGGTATTATATTACCCAAATAAATTGTTTGCCTGCTTAGCAGACTAACGTTAAAGCTCAAAATATTATAAACATATGCAACTGTGGGTACGGGATGAAATTTAGTGGACACCAATAAACTTCTAGCCAGCCTGAAATAGGAAACTGAGTGTGAATTTAAAGTAAATGTACAGTTTTACCAAAAGAACTGGTTGTCTTTATGTTTCCACCACAGGCACAACGAAGTTCCTTCGTTTACCATTATGTAAAACCATACAGGACGGCTTTACCTCGGGCGCGTGACGGGCCATTCAGTTTCCCGTTGCGCGCAATCGAGTCAAACTTCAAATCAAATCCAGCAGGCCGGAAGTTCAAAAACCAACGCATGCGCAGACGTTTTGCCGCCATGTCATCACTATATATGATTTACACAAAGGCATTTTTTGTGAAGACCGCGAAAAATCGAAACAAAGAAAATGGCTGCAACTGTAGGTTTCTGGAAATAATAACGAAGGGCGTTCATTCAGATTCGAAGAACTAAGACAGCATGAGTGTGGCAGTCGCTGTATTCTACGGACTTACGTCCGGCTCGATGTCCTTTGTAAATAAGGTTGGGTTCTATAATTAAGGTTTTAACAGCCACAATACAACAGACGTCAGCTGTTTTGTGACACTATTGGTTGTGGTTTTCCAGGTTGTGTTAACAAGTTACGGATTTCCTTATCCTACTGTCCTTATCCTGGTGCAGCTTGGCTTTACAGTTTTAGCTTTGGAACTCGGCCGGTGGGGAGGATGGCTAGACATTCCTTCCTACACTTGGGAAAGGTCGGTTGCAGTAGTCACTCGGTTTATGCCGGGAAAATCTCCTTCTGGCTTGTATTTGCATAAAAGAAACCAGGATAACATTATCACGTAACAAATTTATGTCTTGGGAACCAGATTTTATCATGCAAGGATTCTTGCCAAAATAATTTCCGTTGCTATGGTGTTGAAGTTCTCTTTTTTTTTTTTTTTTTCAGGGGAAGCCTGCTTTTAATTCCATCTATGTGTTATGCATTGCACACATTCTTTGTGCTACTTGCATTGTCAGACCTTTCTATTCCAATGTAAGTTACGTACAGGATACAGTAGAAATATAGTAGTTCTAGTCTGCATGCATGTCAGATAAGAAAGAGTAGTCCATGGACAATATTGAATTCCAAAAGACACCAGGTTTATTGAAAGACATTTTATTGTGGTGTATGCATGCATGTGCTAGTGGTCATTGGTCTGCATCGACCATGTAATGTTCTCATAGAGCCTGGTAATATTTTGTAATATAAAGAACTAATGCTGGGTATTCATAACCAGGTATAACGTCTTGAGACGACTTGTCCCGCTGATAAATCTATTGCTGGCATATGTCATTCTAAAACAAAGACCCTCTTACCTGGTGGTGACATCAGTTCTGTTGATTGTTCTAGGCTGTGTAATTGCAGGTAGGTAAACATTGAAACAAAGATTGGTATGCCAGTCTCATATAATTATGTTGTGTGAGCTACATGTTGTCAGACTTCTCTTCCACATCTAAAATGAAATCTCCTGCATTCACACCTTATCTCTCACAAACTCTCATCTATATCCATGTTTGAGTAGCTGAAATGATTATTGAGCTAGAGAAAGGCATACCAATCTACCTCCAGCCCTACCCCGCACACCAAAGAGTTCTGCCTCTCCACCAAGTCTGGCCCTTGGGAATGGCAAGGTCAGAGAGATGTGATACAATGAAATTTAAGTGTAATTAAAAACATCTTAACCTTCTGTTGATACATGTATCCAGTGCATTAAATATTATGGTTTACTGTTATGCTGAGACAGACCCTGCAAAAGGTGTTTAGGTTTTTGCAACAAAATTTGGAGTGACCATGATATTAAATTTTTCTTATTGTTGATGAACTGAGATAGGAATAAATCACTTTGCTTTCTTTAGGGGCTGGAGATATGAAGTTCATACTATCCGCATACACTCATGCTTTGGTGAGCTGTGTTCTCCAGGCACTTTACATGACGTACATTCAGAAGACTGGTCTGGAGTCTGATCTGTCGGCATTGTCTATTGTTCATCTGAACAGCATCAACTGTCTCCCATGGCTTCTGGTCTACGCTCTCCTAACCTCAGAACTGGCAGGAGTGCTGAAATTCCAATACCTATATCAAGCTGACTTCTTAGTGAGTATTTTAGAGTAGGAAATGATCACAGAAGCTCATAAATTTAATTACTCTTTATAAAATAATAAACTCCAGGGTAAGGGGACATCTTTGAATATTGTACCAGTAAACCAAGTAGACTTGTTGTTGTCAATGATAATATTGTAATATTGCATTCATTTTGTCACTCACTATAAATATTATTAAAGATGGTTTGTTTTTGATCTTACCTTTTGCTATTTTGCTATTTTCTTCAGGCCGTCTTCTCTCTGACTGTGGTTTTGGGTTTTGTGTTAAACTACTCAACATTCTTGTGTGCAACTTATAATTCAGCATTAACTGTCAGGTAAGTGATGTAATAATATTACATAAATTATTAAATTGCATAATTATTATGCTTTGGGATTTATTTATGTTTCTTATTTTGTGGACTTGTATGGTATGTGTGTCATGTATATTATCTTGTGGGCAGTTTATATGAAAATGAAAATATTTAAAAAAAATTGTGCCATTACCCACTTGCAGTTTCAAATGCAGCTTACATACAGTTGTTATTGTCATCTCAAAGAAATCATTTGCAAATCAAATATATCATGTTAATGTTTAATACCTTGATGGAACAGCCTAAAGTATATTCTAAATCTTAACACCAGTGAAAAAAAAAAGATCTTTTTCCATAGCGCCAAACTGGAGTCAAACCAAAATGTTTTTGAAAAGTGGCACCTAAATTAAAGTCCCAAGAGTGATTGACTTCAATGTTCTCTTTCAGTTGCTAACCAGAAATATTACCTTGCTTTATAGATGAAAGCTGATTAAACTACCAAAATTCTTACTGCATTACCCATACAGTTTCTTCTTGAAAGGTTGAGAGAATCTGTATTTTGAGATTGAGAGTGAAAGGATTAATAGTATTGTCTTCTCTCTTGCAGCCTGGTGGGCATACTAAAGAGTGTAGTGACAACAGTAATTGGCTTCTTTACTTTTGGTGGAGTTGAGCCCACAGTTGTCACAGTTCTTGGAGTAACTGTAAACACTCTTGGTGGATTTCTATATACATTTGCCAAGTACAGGGAAAAGGGGAAGAAGAGAAAAGAACAGGATCTTCTAACAAAGACTGTGGAGACATGAATTAAATATCAAGTAGCTGGTAAGTCTATTTATTATGTACACTTATGAAATAACTATGACACTACACACATTCTGATTGACTAAATAACCGTGTAAGATGAGAATATATTACACACTGACATGACATGTGATGCATTTCATTGACTAATAATTCTATAAAGAAATATATAACGTGTTTCCTTGCAATATAGCCTCATCTAAACACACGGGAAGTTGGGAGAACAAGAGAGTAGCATAAGGAAACCATGAGGCCACCGAGTGGTTTCCTGCTACTCGAGTGTTCTCCCAACTTCCCATGTGTTTAGATGAGGCTATATTACACGGTGACACGTTATATATTTCTTAAATATTGAGCCTGAGTACCAGACGATCGTTCATACCACTGAACAACAAACTGAGGTCTTGATCTGCAGTACAAAGTGCATTACACTGATATGTTCAGATTAATAAATGTGTGTAATATTGTTATTAAATATAATTATTTATATAGTCTAATGTGGCCATACCCCTAATGTTACTATCAGACTTTGATTACTTAATTAATAGCTGTGACATATCATAAAGCCTGTTATATGTGACACTATAAACACAAAGGGATAAATTTCTGGACTTGGGCCATTTTCTACTTGTTTTCCTGCTTTGGTTGATAAAGAAATGCATTGTCTGTGGGAAGACCATTTTCTACCCAACAAGCATGGAAGGTCTTCTGGCCAAGCTCTTGTGAAGGATGAAAGAATGAGCTTGTTTGCCACCATCTATCCAAATCATACTTTTGCAAAGCTTGATACATCTTCTTCCAAAACAACATTGAAATATCCTGAATTGTGAGCAATGGCCTGTCGAATGCTTCTGCTTCTGCCCTGCTAGGTCGGCATGCACAGTCCCATGGCTTTGGCACTGGCCAAGAAAAGTGAAAAGCTTTCATTGGCTGGTAAATAATTTTCCTCACGTTATACGCATAAGGAAGAGGTAACCAGCGTTTTGTATCAGTGTAATGATGCCACAGTAACACTTGGTCATTGATGCAATGATCCTTGGATGTTTCCCACCAAAAGTTCATGATTTCTTCATGGTGTTTCTTGTCGGGTCTGAAGACCAATAGCCCTGCATTGAAACATGGGTCCATGATCCCAGGACGTGCACAGTATGCTGCCGCAAAGTCCCAAGGAAGCTCAAACAGTTCGTCCATGTGTGTAAGTGGCATGAAGTCAGGATCCATGTAGATGATCTTTGAATACTGTGTGTAATTCCAGGCATGGAATCTGGTGTGTGTCCCCATGATTCCTCTAACAGAGGGTTCCCTGCCTTGTTGAGTTTCCATCCATTTACAATCCATCTGGGTGACTTCATGGACAGTCCAACCCACCGTCTGCAGTGCAATGCGCACTGGCTGAGTCACCTTCTCTGACACAAACACCAGCATATTCCTCTGACAGGAGAAAGTTTGAAGGGAGTGTCCCAAGACCAGGGCTGGAACGAAGTATTTGTCATTGACCAAGACTGTCAGCCAAGCAACGTCCTTCTGCACAGGCTTGTCCTTGCAATAGTACTCCTGGCCAAAGCGGGACTCAAACTGGTGAAGTCGCCAAGCTTGCTCGGCCAGCAACTGCTTGCTTGCTGAAACCCGTTCAGTGTCATTGAATGCAAATTCGAGGATAACTCGAGCATAGGGGAAGAAGTAGGATTGCAGTATTAACAGATTAAAAAGCCAGCAAATGAGAAAAACAATCAGAAACAAGCAAACAAGGCAACAGGCAAGCACGATCAGCTTTTGTTTGGTCTGACCATGGAGATTGAGTCTTCCACCAGTCCAGTGATGAAGCCGCAAATTCAAAAATTCCAAGAAAAATGGCCATGTCTAAAAAAGAAAATGTGCACAGTATTACGTATTGATCATGTCCAGCTGTTTTTTTGTTGTTGTTGTTGTTGTTTCTTTTTTTTGTTTTTATGTTCTGCTCAGTTGTTACCATGATATAATACGATATGCTTGGATGAAAAGCTGAAAACTATAAATAATAAATAATGATTTTCATCAATATTTTCTTCTTGTATGATTGAGAGAATTTACGTTCAAAATACTGGGCAGATGGACGGTTCGTTGAAAGCTATAACATATTTTGAGCCTGGAGTTTCATAATGGCGTTCAAAAGACATCTGTCGCAGCGAACACAACTGAAACTGAAACCATCGTATTTGGCTCCTTCAATGTTTATACGATAAGCGAAATCCTCTTTCGAGGCTAGTACGATCTTGTACAATATTGACTTTGGGTACGTGAGACACGCGAACAAATTATCTCGTTTTGGCTTTGCAATAAAAAACGTTCGAATATAAGTCAACTTCGTACCTGGTGAGTCGTCTGCGTATCTTCAGCTGCCGCTTCAGAGTGTTGTGAGTAGGTGCGGCGTTCGAGTTCATTCGTTTCATACATTGGTACAGGACAATTTAGGTGTAACTGTCAGACAACACAGCACAGCTGAATGTAACGAAAAAACTCGTGGGATACTTGAACCATTCTTTGATCGTCGCCGAAATTGGTTACCAGTCTCTTTGTTATCGTTACCGCTACAAATGCCCGTTTCAAACGTCGCTCCTTACATACGCCGAACTACTGCAAATGAAGCTCAAAACAGTGGTTTTTGCTCATTTGCATTAGATTAGAAGAAAACCCCGCGAGGACGGAGAAACGAGAGCACGAACTGTCCCACGTTCCGTGACGTCACCAAAAAAGTACACACGGCATTTTGCGGAAAAGTTTCCATTTAAAACTCGCAATTCGTTGCAATCCATCTTACTGAATAATAACTCTAAAACTGCAGGCGGGATCAACAGAAACCGTAGCCTGCGCTCGGAAATGGGTCGCGGCGAGAGGAGAGGGGGAATGACGGGAATCTTATCCTTTCCTTCCCCTTCCCAGCGTCGCAGGCTTGCCGTGACAAAGTGTGCTCAGTTGCATGCCTGCCCTATTCCCCAGGGGGTGGGATAACAATACATACTTTGCATTGTCCGATAAGGAGCCTGATTGGTCGGAAACGTATGAGTCATTTGCCAATTTGGAACAACAACGAGCCTTGAATGAGTGTTTTTCTTAGATATTGAAGTTATATTTCAGTTATATGTGCTTTACATCAAAACATCAGAAGGATTCCAGCTTGACGCAGTTTGGTGAACAACCAAAGAACTTTGAGGCACATTTGTAAAGCTTTCCGCGGAGTAATAACAGCCAAGTGTTCTTGTACTGGATATAATCACAGCTAATCTGTTTGGTTCACGTAAAGGATGGCAGGACTACAAATACCTGAGATATCTCACAGTAAGAGTAGGTCCGTCGACTCAGGACTGCAGGATACCAAACCTTCGGGACACAAACCTTTGCACCTGACAAAGTCTGATCCAAGTTTCCAACGCACAAGAACGCATGAGCAGGACGAAGGCCGTCGATCAAGATCTCAGTCAGTTCCGTTGAGCTTAGAAGCTGTTCAAGTGGCAAAGCAGCTCAAGCGAGCCAGTGACATATTTCATGAATATTATGTATCGAGCAGTCGATTCACAAGCGTTACGAGGTACAGGAGAAGAAGTATTGCATCGTCGAAGGTTGAAACGATCAGCAGCGAAATCCGAGTCGTTCTTGGCTTTACGGAGCTTCATGGCACGAACTCGAATCCTCCACCCGTGGGAGGAACGCCTGTGTAATCGAGATCAACAGCACGCGATGCATTCAACATTTGAATCTCGACTGTGTACGTACAGTCGTTCAATATTGTTTGTGTTGACCATGGCATGGAACTGTATACAACGACTGTAGAACTATTATGAATAATAGATTTGGCTACCACCGACTTTTCATGTTTTCACATTAACGTTTTACATATTTCAGCGGAGACCCTGTTCATTTGTGTCTTCTCCGACTCAATTTTCGGCCTCGCGAATATTGATGTGATTTATGCAGTGATTGTGCGTACATATTTCACAGAGTGCCTGTGAGAAACATCTGATATGTGCTTGAACTTGCCCTTGGGACGGAGAAAATATTTACATAAAAAACCTTCAAGTTCGTTCATCCTGAAATAGACACACTTTGAAAATTTCGCCGCAATGGAAGATCGAGAGAGAATAAACATAAGAAATGGAAAACGTTTCCATATTTTTCTGCCCAGATTTCAGTCTCTTTCTAACCCCTCACTCCCTACCCCTTACCCCACCCCCACCCCCTCACCCCCACTGATATTCCCTTCCCATGAAGCTTTGCAAAGAAACATTGGTCACGCGCTAAATGGCTGAGTTTACGAACTGGACAAAAATGGCATCGCGCTTTTCAGGACAACAGAGGGAACGCTTAGTAGAAAACAATGGACTTGAAATGGCCGAAATCAACGGTGATGATACTGAAGTTGTGGCCGCCCAAAATATCCCTTCACGATCACCGGGGAAAAGGCATTATCTCGGGGCAAGTTTGGCGCTGATTGCAGCAGTCGTGTTTTCGACTGCCAGCTTGTTCATCAAACTGGCGAAAAGTGTTCCCGCTTTTGAGATTGTACTTATCCGTTTTCAACTACAAATCATATATTCCTTCCCCCTTATGATATACAATCGCGATCAGTTCTTTTATCCGATGCGGACCACGAAATTCCTCGTTCTCCGTGGATTAACTGGAGGATCGGCGATGTGCTGCAAGTTTTATGCCCTCAAGAACATGCCTATTGGAGACTCAGCAGCTCTGTCATTCACCTCTCCTGTATTTACAGCCATTCTTGGGTTCGTCTTCCTCAAGGAATCTCTGAGCAAGTTTGATATTTTTGCAGGGGTTCTTAGCTTAGGTGGCATCACCTTAATCGCTCGACCATCCTTCTTGTTTGGAGGGAAAACCCCAGACACGGCTCAAGTTGTTGCAATAGGCGTGGCTCTACTTGGTGCAGTACTAGCTTCGTGTTCTATCGTACTGACTCGTAAACTCGTTAGCACGACTGTCAGACCCCGAGTGGTTGTGTTGTATATGGCTGTAGTGGGCAGCGGTATTGCTATTGCTGCTGCCCTGGTTACGGGGCAGAGTTACAAATTCCCGAATTGCGGGACCGTAGAAAATTGGTATATTTTGATTGTGGGACTTTTAGGCTATTTAGGACAAATAATTCAAACCAAATCCCTCAGCCTTGAAAAGGCTGCTATCTGTTCAGTAATTCGCACATTTTCCATCGTATTTACCTATATTCTGCAAATCATATTTTTGGATGATGTTCTTGATGCTTTTAGTATAGGAGGAGCTGCTTTGGTTGTCTTGTGTAATATCAGTATATTCGTGAGCCAATTTGTAAGAGCGAAAAGAGCTTCACAACAGTGAACTGTTATTCTCTGTTTAAATTTATGATGCGACTAAAATTACATGGACCATGTGTACTTTAGCTCCCGTCGACCGACGCGTCGGTCGACAATCGACCGATGCGTCGGCCGACAGTCGACCGATGCGTCGGTCGACCGTCGATCGACGCATCGGTCGACTGTCGGCCGACGCATCGGTCGATTGTCGACCGACTGTCGACCGATAGGTCGGTCGACAGTCGACCGATGCGTCGGTCGACTCAGAGACGGCCGACAGTCGACCGACTGTCGACCGACCGTCGGCCGACAGTCGGTCGATCATTTTATGAATTGTTATAATAACAAGCGTCCGCATAAATTCTAAAAAGATTTCTCATTAATCGGCGATTGTACGTCGTCTCTGGGTAAATTAAAAAATACATATTGCGGGAGTCTTGCATATTGAACGTCTTGCTCTGAAGATTCCGATTCAACGATAATCTGTTTTCATGCACAATGTTGTTTGTTGGAACACGAAAGAGCCAGGAATAGCGGTCGATAAAGAAATCCAGTGACTGTAAACGTTTGCAAGATTTTGCTAGTCTTTAACAGTTGTTTTCTTCATTTGGACAGGTTTTGTGGATTTAAGTGAAGTTTGTCTAATGAGTAGCAAAGCGGACGACATACCGTAGAATTCCGAAAGTGAAGGCAACGCCCTCAGAAAAGATCTTCTCCGGAAGTTGCTGTATAGGGCTAAAGATATAAAACCTGCATGTGTCCTGAATGATATTTAAGGTATCAGGATCAGGCCTTTGGGAGAGACATGCGTTTAAACCCATTTTCGACACGGCGTCACATATTTTTACCACATAGAGTTAGGTTAAAATTGTTGTTTTTTTCTGAATTCGCCAAATAATTTTTTTTTATCTTCCTTCTTTGAAATTTGACCGTGCTATTCAAAATGACTATTAAATGTCAGTCGGGTTTTACCCGATTGGATTTTTTATTGCTGTTGTATAATGTTTGAAAAAGGGTGTCCCCGATTCTTATTAAATTGATATCTTATCCACAAGCGAAAAACGCATTTGAAGTTTCTGTCCAGGGAGCTGGAAGCTTGTTTACATAATCACTGAAGCTGTCAGGGATCTTGTAAAAGCTTGAGATTTTGCACAGCAAATACAAATCGCAGTGTTTGTACCTGTTTGACAGCATCGTTTTCATTTTGTGCGCGCTGTCAAATGTCAAAAAATCAAAAACTGAACTTGATTTTTAGGTTCCTAGGCGCATAGATCTTAATGGATGAGTTGTTGGCGAAAGTGCAAGATACCCCTCGTATGATCAGCCACTTATTTTTACACGTTTTTTTGAGAAATATGGTATATATACTCCTCTCAAAAAACACTCGTCTGCTAACAGTCGGTCGACAGTCGGTCGACTATCGGCCGACAGTCGGCCGACAGTCTGTCGTCGACCGACTGTCGACCGATAGTCTTGTCACCGACAGTCGGCCGATGCATCGGTCGACAATCGACCGATGCGTCGGTCCACCGTCGGCCGACGCATCGGTCGACAGTCGGCCGACGCATCGGTCGACGGTGGACCGACGCATCGGTCGACTGTCGGCCGACGCGTCGGTCGACGGGAGCTAAAGTACACATGGTCCAATTACATCACTTTGATAGGTTGAGACATCCAAATCGTGGAATAACGCAAAGACAACCCCACTTTTGGGACTGCTAAATGCCAGTATAAGTTTCTAAAAAGACCCATGTCTGTCTGTCCCGTGGGGAGGTGGGAGGGGTTTAAGTAAGATGCCGGATACATCACGCTGGTCACGCGGAAACCTAGTGATGCTTGTAAATTGGGAGAAAAGCGATGAATACTGACAGTTTTATAAACTGGACAAAGATGGCGTCGCGCTTTTCAGGACAACAGAGAGAAAGCCTTGTACAAAACGATGTGCTTGAAATGGACGCAATTACAGTCGACGGTGATGACACTGAAGCCGTGACCCAGGAAAATATCCCTTCGCGATCACCGAGGAAAAGGCATTGTCTCGGGGCAAGTTTGGCGCTGATTGCATCGGTCTTCTTCACGACTGCTGCCTTGTTCATCAAACTGGCGAAAAGCGTTCCCTCTTTCGAGGGTGTCTTTGTCCGTTTTCAACTACAAATCATATATTCCTTCCCCCTTATGATATACAATCGTGACAAGTTTTTTTATCCCATGCGGACCACGAAATTTCTTGTTATGCGTGGAATAACTGGAGGATCGGCGATGTGCTGCCAATTTTATTCCCTCAAGAACATGCCGCTTGGGGACGCAACGGCTCTGAGGTTCACCTTTCCGATATTTACGGCCATTCTTGGGTTCGTCTTCCTCAAGGAATCTCTGAGCAAGTTTGACATTTTTGCAGGGGTTCTTAGCTTAGGTGGCATCACCTTAATCGCTCGACCATCCTTCTTGTTTGGAGGGAAAACCCCAGGCACTGCTCAAGTTACTGCAATATGCGTGGCTCTTCTTGGTGCAGTATTTACTTCATTTTCTATGCTGCTGACTCGTAAACTCGTTAGCACGACTGTCAGACCCCGAGTGGTTGTGTTGTATATGGCTGTTGTGGGCAGCGTTATTGCTGTTGCTGCTGCTCTGGCTACGGGAGAGAGATTCACATTGCCGGATTGCGGGACCATAGAAAACTGGTTTGTTTTGCTCATGGGACTTACAGCGTACTCTGGGCAAATGCTTCAAACCAAAGCCCTCAGCCTTGAAAAGGCTGCTATCTGTTCAGTAATTCGCACCTCTACCATCGTGTTTACCTATATTCTACAAATCATATTTTTGGATGATGTTCTTGATGCTTTTAGTATAGGAGGAGCTGCTTTGGTTGTCTTGTGTAACATCAGTATATTCGTGAGCCAATTTGTAAGAGCGAAAAGAGCTTCATAACAGTGAACTGTTATTCTCTGTTTAAAATTATGATATGACTAAAAGTCCTGCAATCTGATTGGTTGAGAGCTCCAAGAAAGAGCGACAGTGTAATAAGTCTGCCGGAAGCGACCTCTTCCGTCGGGGCGAGTAAAAAAGCGGAAGCTATGCTTTGTATGAAATGCGAAGATGAAATAAGCATCCAAATCGTGGAAATAGCGCAAAGACAACCCCACTCTTGGGATTGCTAAATGCCAATATAAGTTCCTAAAAAGACCAATGTCTATCTGTCCCGTGGGGAGGGGGGAGGGGTTTAAGTAATGCCAGAAACATCACGTTGGTCACGCGGAAACCTAGTGATGCTTGTAAATTGGGAGAAAAGCGATGAATACTGACAGTTATTGAATAGTGACAGTTTTATAAACCGGACAAAGATGGCGTCGCGCTTTTCAGGACAACAGAGAGGAAGCATTGTACAAAACAATGTGCTTGAAATGGCCGCAATTACAGTCGACGGTGATGAAACTGAAGGCGTGACCCAGGAAAATATCCCTTCGCGATCACCGAGGAAAAGGCATTGCCTCGGGGCAAGTTTGGCATTAATTGCATCGGTCTTCTTCACGACTGCTGCCTTGTTCGTCAAGCTGGCGAAAAGCGTTCCCTTGTTCGAGGGTGTCTTTGTCCGTTTTCAACTACAAATCATATATTCCTTCCCCCTTATGATATACAATCGTGACAAGTTCTTTTATCCCATGCGGACCACGAAATTTCTTGTTATGCGTGGAATAACTGGAGGATCGGCGATGTGCTGCCAATTTTATGCCCTCAAGAACATGCCGCTTGGGGACGCAACGGCTCTGATGTTCACCTTTCCGATATTTACGGCCATTCTTGGGTTCGTCTTCCTCAAGGAATCTCTGAGCAAGTTTGATATTTTTGCAGGGGTTCTTAGCTTAGGTGGCATCACCTTAATCGCTCGACCATCCTTCTTGTTTGGAGGGAAAACCCCAGGCACTGCTCAAGTTATTGCAACATGCGTGGCTCTTCTTGGTGCAGTATTAATTTCATTTGCTTTGCTGCTGACTCGTAAACTCGTTAGCACGACTGTCAGACCCCGAGTGGTTGTGTTGTATATGGCAGTTGTGGGCAGCGTTATTGCTGTTGCTGCTGCTCTGGCTACGGGAGAGAGATTCACATTGCCGGATTGCGGGACCATAGAAAACTGGTTTGTTTTGCTCATGGGACTTACAGCGTACTCTGGGCAAATGCTTCAAACCAAAGCCCTCAGCCTTGAAAAGGCTGCTATCTGTTCAGTAATTCGCACCTCTACCATCGTGTTTACCTATATTCTACAAATCATATTTTTGGATGATGTTCTTGATGCTTTTAGTATAGGAGGAGCTGCTTTGGTTGTCCTGTGTAATATCAGTATATTCGTGAGCCATTTTCTAAGAGCAAAAAGAGCTTCACAACAGTGAACTGTTTATTATGTGTGTGCTGATTTTATGATGTGACTAAAAGTCCTGCAATCTGATTGGTTGAGTGTGAGACCAATCAGAAATGCGAGAATACGCGCAACTTGCTTCTGCAAACAGATCGCAATCATTTATTTTTTATTTTTTATTTATACCAGAGTAAGTACACCGCCAATCACAAACTAGGCCTTTACCAATCACAGTGGTTGCAAAGAAACACTTTCAACCAACCAGAATCCAAAATAATTTGCGTTTGGTTTTTCTTGAAGAAGAAATCAGCAGCACGAGGACACGGGGTGGTCATCACAGTTTCATAATTTTGCAGAGGATCGAGTCAACGAACGAAAGGGGGCGAAATGACTACCTTCATTCGTGGTCAATTGTGGCCTACTTTTAACATTTTCGGCTGACACTGTGAGGCGGTACGCCACGCTGCAAATTTGAATCGTTTCGAAGCCGTCACGCGCCAGTCCGAAACATGACGTACAGCACGAATATTCCATAAAACAGCTGGCAGTGCGAGCGGCCGGTAAGGCCTGTTTCAAACTCCGCAGTTCACACACGTCGAACACAATGCAAATGTATCGTTTCAGCTCATTTACATTGTATTTGACGCATGTGAAGTTCGACGTTTGAAACGGGCCTAAAATGCGCACGCGAAACTTACGATAAATGAAGTAATTAGCGTAAAGCCGTTCACTTTTAAATGATACTGAAATTAATGCACCGCAGTCAAACCTTGGCGCTTTCCATTTGGACAAGAAAACTGAAAATTCCGGGAGGAAACCAAATGGTGAAGATTTTCGGAAATTGTGGACAACCTCATATTGTTCGACCGAGCGCCCCTTCCCCGGCGGTCCGCAGTCCCAAGTCGGTGATATCTGTCCATTGTAAAATGTTTTATACATGAAAACAAAATTAGTTTTTACCAAATATTTTAGAAGCCCAAGTATTTTTCAGTTAATATATTTTTAGGGAAATTAGTATTGTTAGCCGGAAGTAAACATACTCAATCCTTTGTTTTTCTGCAGAAAGTTTCCATGGCAACAACGCATTGCATTGTATTTCGCGCGACCGAACGCGCGTTGACGTCTGCTTCATGTGGTGCGACTTTGTAAACGAAGATGTGCTGGATACTGACATTGTTGGGACAAGTATTATGATGGCAGATCTGGAGGAAAGACGGGAAAGGAGAGAGAATGATCCAGATGTCGGGGCTGAATCGCTTTCACCAAGAAAGAGCGACAGTGGAATAAGTTCGTCGCCGTCGCTGCGTCTTCCCCCGATCGAACGAGAACAGAAACGGAAGCTGCTAAAGCCTGAGATAAAGTTGCTTTGCATGAAATGCGAAGACGAAATAAGCGTCCGATCGTGGAAAGAACACAAAGAATTTCACAACGCCCTCCAAATATTCCGCTATTCGATGGAAAACAAACCAGCCAGTGTCAAGCAATTACTGAAGAGGCGGAGAGGGATTATGAGACGCTTGAACGAAGCTGTGAACTCTGAAAATCCGCTCTCTACAAAAAAACTTCACAAACTCAACCTTGCATACGAGCTTTTGAAGTCGTACATAGAGGGAACAGCGGTAGTGACGAGGCAACTCTCTGATGGTTTCTGCCCGTTCGTCAACGGCGAAGGCGAAAACTTGTCAAGCGCATTGGCTTTTGGGGTTTGCCAAAGTGCTAATCCGCGTTGGAAGCCTTCAATGGAAGACAGGTATGCTTTTAAGGATTGCTTTTGTAATGATCCACAGAGCGGTTTCTTTGCCATTTATGATGGCTATGGCGGCTCGATGGCTGCTGACAAATGTGCTCGCCATTTTCACGAAATTCTCGAAAACAAAGTCGATCGCGTTTACAACGAGTCCATAAAACACTCAAAGCTGACTCTGGAAATTGTGGGTGCTTTCAAGGAAGCCTACGAAGAGATGGACAAGATTTTATTGCATGGAGTGGACGAACACTCAAGAAACCGCTGGAGCGGTTGTTCAGCATTAACTTGTTTACTCAGAGGAAATAACTTGTATGTGGCGAATGCTGGAAATGTACGAGCGGTTCTTTGCAGGGGAGATGGATCCATCGAGCGAGTCTCATATGATCACAGTCCCTGGGACAGAACTGAGAGACGGAGGGTCCGAAAAGCGAATGGAGATGTTTCCAAGAGTGAGAGAACAGCTTTAGTGAATGGACTGGTCTCAAGCACTCGTGGTTTGGGCAATCATGGAGACCCAGATCTCAAAGTCAGTGTGATCCACAAGCCGGTCGTGAATTGTGTTCCCCTTGAGGACGCTGATCAGTTCATGATCTTGGCGTCTAACGGTATCTGGGACGTTTTAAACGAAGAAGAGGTCATCCTTCTAATCGAGGACATTATTCCTGACTTAGACGTCAAAGCCATAGTAAAGCGAATGCAGGAGAGGACCTCTGCACTTGCTTCGGGCTCAGTGTTTGATTCAAGAAGGGATGAAATTCCTGAACAGGATGGGGACAATGATGAGGATGAGAGTGGGAAGGTAACAGAAAATCCAAGAATTGAAAAGTTTACGAAAAGCTATGAGGACACCAGAAGATCAGGGGAACATGCATCATCTCAGTCAAGTTTCTCCCTTCCTAGGGGATCACGAGAGGAAAAGGCTTGTGCACTGGCTAAGGCACTCAGTGAGAGACTGGTGGAAGGGGCGCTCTTGGCAGGTAGCAGGGACAATGTGACTGTTACAGTGGTTCTTCTAAAGGGATGCCCTCTTCAGATGTTTCTTCTGCCAGCCTTATGAATCATTCCCATGTTTATGACATATTTTCCCAATCAGCCATTCAAGACGAAAATTAGCAGTGTGGTGAAAGTCAACAGCAGCATTATCAAGAGCCAAATTCTCCCTTATACACTAAGGCAATTGAAACACCCTATTCTCTGACCAGAAAGACAGCATCATCAAACATGATTTGTTGTTTAGCTTTTTTTCTGTTTGATTTGTTCATTGAATGTTTATGTTTCGAAACCCAGAACATTTTTGCAAAGGAATGTTTAGGCAGACTATAGTGCTGTGTTTACAGGCATGTAAATTATTGTTAGGTAAATATTTCCTAATAAATTTATTTTAGAGACAATGGAATGCTGGTTGTGCATGGTCCAGTGGTAGAGATATCTTACTGACCAAGTGTGTGGTCCATATTTTAAGTTATGTAGGACCAAGTTTTTTCCTCACAAAGCATACAGGTCGTGAGGTGAGGAAAAAATGAGATTCCATGGCTCAGGCCTCTTTTAAATGTCAAACTCCACATGTGTCGAATACAGTGTAAATTAGCTGAAACAATAGATTTTGCTCATTTGCACTGTAGTCGATGCATGTGAAGTTTGATGTTTGAAACAGGCCTTACAGTACGGACTAGGCAAATGCATCCACCATGTTGTGGATGTTATTTTATTTGTAACAAAAACAGCCATGGTGTTTGTTACCATGTATACATGTTCTTGTGACCATTAGAATGTCTTCATCAAAGAGGGCAATCTTTGGGAAACCGTCCTATATTGCAACGAAGTTGACTAATATTTACAAGTGTTATCTCACCTACATTAATGCTGAACTGCTAAGTAACAGCTGCAAGATTACTGTCTAGCTGGGTATGCATGCTTTTTCTTTTTTTTTTCTAGGGTAAACAGTTATATATACAAGCTAAACTTTCCCACTTCCAAAGTTAATCTAGCTGGAAATGACTGGGAACATGCAGGAAGCTGCTGGCTAAAACTCAGTGGACAAGTCCTCTTCGCCTACTCATGGCCTCTGTTCTCTTGTCTGCTCGGTTCCTGGTGGCTTTATTACGACGTTGATCCCTGAAAGAAAGTTGGCACGAAATTGTTAATTTCTTAACTACTTCTATAAGCAATCAACTAACTTCAATTTTGTCTCTTCTTTCCTAAGGCTGATGGAAGTTCCAATTTATTATTATTCACTCTTGTTACTTATAAAATAATCCCTGGGAGCAGTGCTTGAGAACCTCACTTCCATGTCTTTGTTGCTGTGTCTCCCAGAAGTTCTTTTGTCATGCTCTCTCTGCACTTGATAACACTGTTCAAGAACTCACCACAACAACCCTGTATCCAAGATTACCAGTCTAGTGAAACAAAGTCTTAAATGCTAATTACCTTGTTGACGTTTTTACAGACTTCATGTCAACTTTGTGGTCGACAACTGTTGCTCTCTTGGTAGGCCTTTTGTTCTCGTCCTTTTTGTTTTGGGACATGGGCTGTAATTTTCCAGTGTATGGTTTGTAAGACAGTGGCTTTGCCAGGCTTGCCTGAAGGTCAAACTTCTTCCTTGGAGTTGGGTCTGGTCCTGGTGTGTTGTTTGTATTTCCACCAAGAGAGAACCTGCAAAAGAAATAGAGATAAATATGTAACAGTGCTCGAAATAAAAGCAAACAAAAGCAATCTAGGTTGTTCCCATGTCAACTGTTGGACAACCAAACCCAAGGATAATTTCCAATATAAACTAATTGCCCTGGTTCCCACCTCTAGGGTGCTATTTAGGAAAAAATATGGGCACATTCTGTATGATGCCAATTTTGTTTGTGTGTGTGTGTAGACTGAACATTCCCACTCCTTGTCTGGCCAAAGATTATATGATTGTATGAGTGACAAATGAGCACAAATCAATGCCATTGAACTTGAGCAGCAGAGTGAGGCTGGAGCCCAAAAATCTTCATTTTCACTTGTGAACATGATCTTTGGCCAGAAAAAAGAAGGATTGTTCTCGGTAGACCCCATCTTGTGTGAGGTTCTGAATATGTACTTACCTGTATGGTGTTGTGGCAAGAGATTTGCGTGTGACCTTGGGAGTTCTGGGTCTGTTCTCTCCACTTGTAGCACTAAAACTGAAGCCAAGTGTTGCTGCCTTGAAGATCTTGGGTGATTTTAGCCTTGACTTCCCATCTTTTGCTGGTATGGTGACAATTTTTGTCTCTTCATTAAATACAATGCTCCTTGGATTTTTGTCAAAGACAAATGTCGCTGACTTTGGGAGTGCTGTGATACTTGGATTGAATGTTTTTGTGGCACTTTCTCCAAGGTTTTTCTTCCCAATACTCTTTTTGCTATTTGAAGCTTTTCTAGTCTCCTACAATGAAATTATCATAAGTGGTGTTACTATATTGTATCTGTAAGTACCAATATATATATATACATATACATATATATAATATGTACAGTCAATTCAAAAAAGGTTGACCCTCAAAAAATAGCAAATAGGCAAATACCATGACCGAAAGGGTGTTCATATCTTCAAGCCGCCGTGTAATTTTCTTTTTATTATATCAGACACGAGTGTTTTACGAGAAATTGCACAAACAACCGTGCAAAAGCAGGAAATGATGCCAATGATATCCTCACTAGTGAGGATATAGAAAATACGCCACTCAGGTCCTGGATGTAGTTTCGTATGGATTTTACGCATGGTATATTTTCCAGTAAAACACTCGTGTCTATATAATATATATATATATATATATATATATATGTAATAGAGGATGAACCCATGCCAGCAGGCAATCAGGTTCAGTTACTATTTTTCCTTTTTAGTTCTTCACCACCTTATTCGGATGAAAGCTGATTGAACAGTTCTCACTACACCATTCATATATTTCCTACTTTCATGATTGAAAGTGAAAACCCTCTATCAGTTGTTACCTTTTTGGCTACAGGTGTGTCAACCTGTGTGTCAGATGTTGCACCATGGGTTTTATTTTCTGCCATCTGTGAAAATTATTGAAGGATACCTGAGTATCAATAATGTTTAACCTTTTTAGGCCAAATAAGCTAGCAATCATGCTATCTTATCCAACTCTCTTTCTTGGGAAGAAAACCTCTGGGACTAGGGAGACATTTTTAGTCTTAAAAGTGGAAGGAATGAGATCAAAGAAGTAGAGAGCTAAATTTTTGTTTACTTTCCTGTAGAACAAGACAATTATTTGTAAATTTACCTTTGTCCTTTTGGTGGTGCTCTCCATGTGTTGTCTTCTTTTACGCTTTTTGGCCAAATAAACATCAATGGAATCCATTCTACACAAAGTAACAGTATTATAATACATCGATTAAAGTATAATGGATGATTCAAAGGAGAAGGTGTAGACAAGAACAGAAAAATAAGGAACCTTACATGGAACAAAATAAGAGGAAACAGAAAAAGACCTTACTTGTCAAACTGGGCCTTATGTATTTTTTTCCAATCCTTCAGGTTAGAACCTGTGTTACAGAAAAAATATAAATTTTGCAAAGTCTAAGTCAAAATAATGTCTGAGTGTATTGTAAACTAGTGGACAGATAGTGAGGACATAAGAAGCTAAAATTCCTTTATTACCTGGAGTGGTATTGACTGGGACGCTGACCCCTTGAGCCACAAATCGTGGGATACAGGATTTAGGCACTGCATGGTTATATGGTATTAAAGAAAACAATGTATTAGTCTGGTGTCTGGCAGTTTCTGGCAACTTTGCTCTCTTCAAATGCTGTCAGCTACCATATACTCACATGTTTCTTTCACTTTGTTTTCAAGTTGCTCCAGAACTTCTTGTTTGTAGCTGTCTGTTTCCTTTCCCTGTACTTGCTGTGGAGTCAAGACCTGCAATACAATATTATTATGACATAGGCAAGGCCCATTGAGAACCCAAAATAAGAGGTATCACAGTGTAGCGAGTACTCACTGGTAATATATTTCAAGCCATGCTAACGTAATCAAGCTTCTGTAAATAAAAAGACAATTGTTTACCTGCTTGACATTTTGCTTCTCTGTTGTGTCTTCAGTTACACTAAGAAATATAACAAGATATATACCTAATTAATGCCTTATGTTCTCCATAAAGGAATTGGATGCTATATTTTTTATCATTCTAAAAATATTGTTATTGATTTGAAAGCTTGTCTGATCATTGCCCAATATTCATTTTGTGGAGTGCCCATCAATGCTTTTCTTTTTTTGTGAGTTTTATCTCACTGCAATATAAACAATACTATGATGACACTTACCCATCTTCAATCTGCGGCACAAAGTGCATCTTGGCATATTCTTTCAGGCTTTCCACTAATTGCGTGGTCTGAAGATGACATCGAATATATCGTCAAAATATGTTTAAATATATTGCTTTCACGAAGGGCTCATGCACCCAACAGTCAGCAAAGTACTAATTGAATGAGTTTTTATTGTTTGGCAAATTTGTCCAACACCGACTTTCAGCTGTTGTAATATACACAACTCGCTTCATAGCGTGTTCAAAGTGACAGGTTTTTCGACAACTAAGCCCTAGTGGGTATGAGAAACTATAAATACGATTGCATCTCGATCTCACTCTGTAATTCTATCACAGTTGTAGTCGGTGATCCTGGATGGCATGGTTTAGCCTTGATATCGATTTGGTAGGTGTAACCAAATACCCAGCCCGATTTTAACTTACGTCTATCGATTAATACAGCCTTACACGACAAGCTCGAAAGTTAAGATCGCACCACTAGTACCATAGACCTTGTACATGCGAAAAAAGACCCTCTGGCAAGTATAAAGGAGTGAAGAGGAAACGGTTTCACCTTGCTGTTCGCTTTGATCCCCACAGTTTTGCACAGTTTCTGCAACTGAGCACGTTTCATGTTTTCCAGATCTTCCAAAGTATACATAGCCTCCATTCTTTCCACTGATGATAAATTCCAGCTGATACGTGAGCTAATTCTTGGCGTATAATTGGGAAAAACGTTGTGTGATCAGAAGAACCTTTGATCGTGGTGAACGTTGGAAGCAACAACCAATTATTTGAACTTATCTCCTTTATTCTCATTGGTTGGTTGGGCCCGTGGACGTGAAGTGCACTGGGACGATTTTGTTCCCAGTTTTTCTCACTGCCACTGAAGGAACGCCTGGCATAAAATTTATATAAGCCACTTGTGTTTTGACTTTCAAGCATTAGTGGTTAGTAGCAGGGGGCGCAATTATCATGCAAGTCACGGATGATGACTGTGAGTGGCTTTCTAGCACAAATAACCACTCATCGAGGCCACTGATCGATCAGTTCGACCACTGAAGTATCGACTGCATTCGAGTATGTCCTTGACGAGGTGCCATCTCATATTGATGTGTGCGATCCTATGTAACTGCTTGGTACTTTTCTACATTTCTCATGTTCATATTAGTAGCACCTATGAAGATTTTAGAAAAGTCGACTCTGCAAACGCCCCGGTTCAATCTCAAGATGGGTTCGAATCAGAAGTGACAATACTTATCCTCGAATTCGAGGAGTTTGAAAACGACTTGCCTCGAACGATCCAGTCTATAGTAGATGTTTTACCTAAAATCCACATCCTTGTTATTTCACGACGACGCCCTTACCCTCCTGTGGATTTTCCAACGGGAAATGTGCAACTTGTAATCGAAGAAGTCTCTCTGGACCAAAAGCAGTCGGCGGGACGCCCGGAAAGCTACATCTCCACACCTTATGTTCTCGTGGTTCCTGATGGAACGAGGTTTCGCTCCAAAGATCTTCCCACTGCTATGCTTAAAGAACTCAAAGGAAGCTTGTCACAAAGTCAAATTAAGATTATTGCTGCCCCTTTGGATAGTCAAACAGCACAATGCAATAACTTGAAGATTGACATAAAAAGATGGACACTCGAGTATTCTTTCTCTGTTGGTGAATCTGAAAGTCATTTTAAGATTTGTGACTCTGTTACTTCCACTCCCATTGTTCTCCTGAAATCTGCATTTTTTCACAGCTTGAGTATTCCATACTTGAGGCCTTTTCCACAGAGTTTGTTTATTCAGTCTGCAATTTATCACCTAAAGACAAAGCTGCTGCAGAAGGATGCATTCTCTAAGGGATCAGAACTCTTTACAAATCCTCATAACCTTTGGAAATCTCAGAACAATATGAAAAAACGAACAGCTGAGATGTATAGAAGATTTGGAATCAAAAAAGTGATCAAGCCTTCTGGAACAGTTGAATGGTATGGTTGTAACAAAAACACGGCACGATGTTTTGGTACTGTGGTGGATGATATGCCAGCTTATATTTATGAGTCAAGATGGACGCCACCATGTTGTCTAAGAAATCTTCAGGAGACAACAAAATATGTTTTTGAGACTCTAGAGAAATCCAATGTGAAGTATTGGCTTGAAGGAGGAAGTCTGCTTGGAGCTGCTCGACATGGTGATGTAATTCCATGGGACTACGACACTGATATTGGTATTTATAAACATGAAATTGGGAAGTGTGAGTTTCTGGCAAAAGCAGAGGAGCTTTCAAGAAGTGGATCAAATTTTGTTGACAGTCTTGGTTATGTGTGGGAGAAGGCTAGAGAAGGAGAGTTTTTTCGGGTACAGTACAGCCAGTCTAACCATATGCATGTGGACATTTTCCCGTTTTATGAAAAAGATGGCATCATGACAAAAGACACATGGTTCAAGACCCACAGACAGGACACAGAATTTCCTGCACATTTTTTGCAGCCTTTGACAATGGTAAATTTTATGGGGATCAAAGCATCAGCCCCTAATAACATCCGGAAGTTCCTGGAGCTTAAGTTTGGTGAGGGTGTAATTGAAAATCCAAAATATCCTAACCCAGCTAAACTAAAGCAGAAGTCCAAGCTGAGAGCAAAAGTACAAAAGTTAACCAAATGACAAAGGATGGGTGCTCCTATAATACAGGAGAGTAACTACAATAGAAATATAAACTAGTTAATACTAAAGTCCCTGTGAGAACTAGTTTTAGTCCACAATAAAACAATGTAAAAGTGAAAGGGAGGATGTTTCAATGTGAGGTTGATGTTGGATGTACTGACTATCTCATTCCTGAGTATTGGCTGACAATAATTGAGTATTTAACCCTTCATCTGCAGATCCATGTCAACCTCATGTGATACACTGTACAATGAGATCACATGTAAATTTAGCTTCTTTAATCCAAATTTACAAAATTTGTAAATATTATTTTAATATTATTACAAGACAAGTTCGTCTAACAACAGTCAGCTGAGTAATCATGTATTTCTAGTGGGCCCACATGGTATGAGATGCCTAGCTTAACCCTTTCGCTCCAGTAGAGCTTAAAGTACAAATTATTCTCCCAACCATTCAAGAGGGAAGTAAATGAGTGATGTAGCAAGAATTCATAGTTCAGTCTGCTAAAGCTGCTATTGCCAAGTTGTCACTGCACACACTATATGATACATCTGTTGAGAGAATGAAAATTTTTAAAGAGAAAATATTATTTTATTTTAGGGATCACATAAAAGAGAAGCATTTTTTACATTTTTTACTTACTGGGAAAAGAGCCTAGAAAAAAAACCCATCGCATTATGTTGCCAGTTAACAACATGACTTAGCAGTTTATCTTTATGATATGAAAGGAACTATAGGTTTTGTCTAAGCTAAAAGCAATTTAAATGATAATATTATAACTGCACGTCATTGCTAAGAAGTTCAGCTATGATACATCAGGACAAGTTCCCTGTGGTCTTCCATGTTCCGGTCGGAAACTCGATTACTGCCCGACGCCTTCCCGATCACTACTCACAACTTATGCAAAATATCATACCGTGGGAATCAGTCAGTCAAGTTGAACGTGCCACTGAAATACCTCGAGGGCCTTCTGTACAAAACAACTGAAGCGATTAAAGACTGTATACTCTGATAAATCATTTCAACTGCCTAAAGGGACGTGCTCTTCATGTAAATTTGCTGTATTGTTTTCCCAAAGTTCTGCTCTGACCGACTCATTTTTTACACAGCTCGGCTGCAACTTTTCTACCATTTGCTGATTTTTTGTTTGCTATCTCTTTGACATTTGTTCTAAAAGTTTTTCTGCTGACACAGGACACCTGTTGATAGCATTTTTTCAAGCTTCACCCCGTGTATAAAAAGGTTTTTATCGGTATCCTTTTTTTGTCCTACAGGTCTACTCAGCCGGGGCGTCACAGACTGCTCATGGCGGTGATGGAGTTTTTCTGTTAGTTCAACTCCGACCCTTCTGATATGATTATCTTCCCCAATCCATTCCTGCTGAATGATAAAGAAATACGGGACAAAAAATCTTTAAACGGAACTTGTGCGAACATTTTACAACACGCGTGAAATGACAATTAATTACAGTTCGCGTGCACTTAATTAAATAAAGCACAGAACTGACGCGTGTGGAAAAAAAAAAGAAGTTGGCTCCACCTAGTTGACAAGTAATCCAACATGTTCCTCTCCCGATACATTGCCATTTGAAACTTATTAAAACGCATGCACAACAATGGAAATTTATTATTCTCATTGTTGTTACGAAGCCCCGGGCATTACAGCGTTTTATGCAACCAGGCCCTGGTAGGTCCGTTTGGTGGGAGAGACGGAACAAAAAAATAGTGAATGACTGATTTGTTATTGATTTGTTATTTATTTGTTTAATCTTTGATTGGCGTCTTTTCCCAGTGCCGTCTCGAGACTCTAAAGCCTGGTCCTCACTAGCGCATAAGCATAAGCATAAGCACAAGCATAAGCATAAGAATAAGAGAGCGACAGTGGCGACATAAGCATAAGCATAAGGAACGGACGTGTTTGATCCTTATGCTTATGCTTATGTCGCCACTGTCGCTCTCTTATTCTTATGCTTGTGCTTATGCTTATGCTTATGCTTATGCGCTAGTGAGGACAAGGCTTAACTGACGGGAGCCATTCAAAATAGCAGGTTTTTAAAAGATTTGTGCGAGCTTGTATAAATTGTCTTTCTGATAACTTTTTTCTTTCTTTCTGTTGAGTTGGCGCACTGATTGCTTCTGTTGATCAACAATGTCGTGACCTTACTAACCACAAGGCTAAACATGTTTTGGTGTTTTTATTTTTTGACAAAACTGTTTCCTGTGCAGCCGACGGCAAGCGTAAACCTTTTAATATCAGCTGAACTGTCTTTCACAGATCGCCCTCTTTGGCTCCTTGCAGACCATCCCACGATGTGATTGGTCCGTAAAAAATAATAGCTGTTTACTATTCAAGAATATTAAATACCGAGTCCGGCCCAGTTTTTGGGCGTCTTCTGTGGCTTTTTCTGTGAATGACTTTCCACGGTCTGCAAACATCTCGATATTCGTGAGGATATCGTGCTGTAGACCAGAAATTTGAAATCATGGCAGTCGAAGTGAAGCATCCAATAGACAGTGCTGGTGCAGATTTACTCGAAGTTAGTCGGCATCGCATCGAACCGTTGTCGACAAGAATGGAAGAGCGAGACGCCGATGTTGTGAAGGTAAGATTTTCCAGTGCTTTTCCAGAGTAGTGAGCGATTACAAGTTGCGGGAATTTTTTCCAGCTTCGACAGGAAATGTTCTGGAATTATTTTAGCTTGTCTATTATAAGCGATGGTCACTGCATTCGCTTTTATTTGCTTTGAAGCTATGACAAATGGTGCGTGACGAATTGAAAAGGCTTGGTTATACGCTTGGTCGTTCAGACGTTTGATCAATTTTCCGTTTGAATTCTTGTGAATATTGGGTAAGCTCGCCGTAGATGGAAACTTCGATTGGCTCAAAGTTCTGTTATATAACTTAAACGGACATCAGATCATACAAAAGATCATGAGATTTATCCGGGCGTTCATCACCGCGACTTCCACATGGCGAGACTCTATGACCTTCGTCTGGACGCAAAAATGAGTCGATCTGCTTAATTTTTTTCCGGCGCTTTACGGCACAGGATCTACTCAATAACGAGAACTGGAAACAGCTGTGTAGAACTTTGTGTCCATCCTTTGTGCTGTTGAAGCGCGCGCCGCGACGATCATGTCTATTATGTTTGATTTCTTGATCAGAAAAACCCGTGAAGCTTGGGAAATCGAATTCGCGACTCCGATGGAATTTCAACACAGCTGCTGTTGTGTCGAACACCTTTTGAACAGTGATCAAGCTTTACTCGGCGCGTGATTAAATTCACGAATCGAGAACAAATGTTTGACTGAAGCTCGTGGATTAGTCATTGTAGTATTTGCTGATGTTGATGCAGACGCTTGGACGTTCGCTTGTGCATGTTCACTGACCGTATCGCTGATGTAAATATTTTTTCTGACATCTGAATTTCGTTCATCCGTAGGATGCCAATATTCAAGATAGTAATTGATTGGGGAAAGCGTCCCTTAGCACATTCATTGTTCCCAGAAAGTTGCCAGTGTTGATTTTGCGCGCGTGCACTGCAGTGGGTTGGTTTCCTGTCGTGCAAAACCGAAATAGTTTCAAATGGCACCAGTTTTCAAGCAACATCTTCTATCGTTGCGGTGAATTATACAGTTGGAACTGTTTTGTTCCTTGATGCGATAAGGAGTCGATAGCGAAAATAAACAAACTAAAACGCCAAACCTATTCTTTTCTGTCTTTTCTGCGATGTGTTGACTTTGAATTTTTTTAGACCAATGGCCTCTTAAATATGAAACTCCAAATCCTTTTGATTGTAAGATTGTAAGGACACATATACTCTTGGCAGAGCAAGCCAATGTTCTTTTTCTTGTTGTCTGCATTGCTCACCTCCAAAGGAAATATATTTTTCATTTTATATTTGTATACTTTTTCAAAGCTGGTAGCTCATGTTTCGTATTTGCACTGTGCATATTGGAATAGGGAGTTGGAAAAATACCATATTTAAACAGAAAGAAAGAAAAATTGCAAATAATTTTGCAGCACAAATAATGACTTTATGGTTTGAATGAACTCGGATATGCTGAATCATTTCCGAGTATACATTTTGCTGAATTTCCAGATGTATTTATCTCCTGGAGCAAAAAGAGCAACAACAACAACAACAACAAACAGATACAACAACAACAACAAAAAAAGAAAAGGTTTTAGAGTATTCAGAACTTTTTATCTGGATGTAAATATTAAAAGTCCTGAGTTGCTCTAAAATAGAGGAATTTTTCCCCCATTTTTATAGTGTTGAATATTTATTAGATATATTTAGTCATGACTGAAAAAGATTTTCGAAAGTTATCATAACTTTCAGTTTTTTGTTTCCTTATATCCTCATTTTAAGTTTGTTTGGATGCGCCCTGTTATTTCTAGCTGATCTAGAATTATCACTGGCAGCATGCTACAAATTTGCAGTCTTCAAATCAAAGTTCTAAAAGGCGCTGCGATTGGATAGTTGTGTTGTAACGCTGTCTCTTATTGGCTGTTTGCCACGAAGGAGTGGAGTAGCCCTGAGGTGGAACGCGTGTATCTGCACAACTTCATGTTTGAGACTCGTAAAAGCCTTGAGAACCAAAGGCTTGTTAGTTTATTGCATTGAAGAGGAAGAGGAGCAGTGTTTATCGAAATCTGTTGGTGTCTGAAAGCTGCTTCCCAGGGTACGTGATTAGGTTCCCAAAACAGTATCAGACGACGCCATATTGTCATATACTTGTGAGCAACGGTTATGGTCCATTATAGTGACTTTCGCTACTATGAGCATTATCAGGAATGTCTGATACTTTAGTAGGAATGCAAACTTTAGCATTCTTGTTTGGTTTTCGCTTTCGACTTGGGTGATCGCGAGCATGTATGCATGTAAATATTCGAGAAAGGTCCAGACGCGAAGATCAAATTTTTATCCAGCATAATTTTCCTTTGTTATTCCGAACAACGACTTTTCCATTAGAAGTGTAGTAATCTGTATCCTAACCGAGCTCCTGTACTTTCTAGGCATTTATACAGTCCATGGGAACAATGGGTGAAGTTACTACAGATGGATACAATTCGACAGCAGAAGCCTGGATGGAAGAGAGTCAGAGCTCGGCCAGACTATTTGAAAGATCGAGGATCAAAGTTTTAGCAGGTTTGTGGCTCAGATGACTCGGTGGTATCGAATACACAGCGAAACTTTATAAACAGATGCATTTTCTGTAGAGAAATTTAAGACCTCCAAAGGCGTTAATGGCTCAAGTTTCGCACCGTAATATGTGTGACTTGGAGTGATTAGGGTATTTTTCTTTTAGACGAAAAGGAATGATGCTTGGGCAAAAACGAGAAAAGGATCGAAGCTGTATACTTGTCATTGATCTTGCTCTCCAAATACTTATGTAGTTTTGCTCCATGTTGTCTTTGGAAGGCGTGATTTTATAATCGGAAGGCGAACTGGGCGGGGCGTGCTTTGCGTGATGAGCCTTTCAGTGTTTCTGCTCTTGCTTTGCTTGTACCGACCATTTTATAATCCCCTAATGTTGATAACAATCTACAAGTTCTCCTGCAAACCGCTGGGAGCTAGCATTTCCTGTTTAGTTGTTGATGTTCCTTCTTGATGACATCTTTCGCGAACGCCGCAGTTACTTTCTCGCATTTATTATGGAGATGTTAATGACCATTACTCACTTTGAATGGAATTAATTTTTTCATCATTTAGTCGAGGGAGAAGGTGTACCACTTTGAAATATACTGTACACGTGGGAATGTTTGTCGGTCATTCGTCGACGTTTGTATTTAAATTTTGATCGCAAAAAGGATCAAATTCTGAAGTAATTATATACTCTACATGAACACGAAATTATATTCGTTCTGCTGCATATACATGTACATGTAGGACTTCTTTGAGCCATACACTGCCATCTCTATATCTGTACCTCTTTTACAACCGTTAGTTTTTGGTTGGCGTTAAACTGTAAAGAACTGGTACAAGGTGACCACCACAACTATAATTATCTTTACACACATGCAGAGAGATTGCGTGCACAGCTGGGGTCTAAGCGTTCCATGAAACTCGATCTTATTTTGACAACTTGTTGATTGTTGTTTTGCTCAGAAAACAGCATCAGCACTGTAACGTAAATTTACAGAAATTCACACATTTTATACCAGCTTTTAATAGTCAGCCAAGGCATAAGGCCACAGTGACTCACAGTTTCCATGCATGCGTAGTACACTGATTTTTGTTGTTTCGAAGGGTAACAGTCCAACAAAAAGAATGAATGAAATTTGCCCAAAAATTGCAAGTTTAGGCCCATGTGGAGCTTTATGAGCTGATTCTCAGCTTGACATTCAATCAATACTGTGGGACCCACTGTAGCAAGGGGACACAAAGTTTGCAGGCCAGCAAGGCCTGTTGGGAATGCATTTTCCAACAGCAGTGGAGCAACTCTTATTTAAACTTTAAATTTTTTTGAATGTTTTCAGGTTTTCATGAGCGAACACATTTTTATACAAGAATTCTTATTTCACAGTAAAAACAGGCTTGGCACAAGCACAATAGGATCAAAATGTTTCCTTTTCCTTGTTATTGCACTTACATTTTACACCTTTCTCTTGATATGTATCTCATGTGCTTGTGTTTACATCATTAATAAAAATCAGACTTTACTGCTCTGTGATTTTGACTGTATTTGTGTTATTCCATGTTCCTACAGACGAAAGAGAACGAGTCCAGAAGAAGACTTTCACAAAATGGGTAAACTCCCACCTTCAGCGAGTTGGTGCACGAGTCAATGACCTCTATCATGACCTGATTGATGGCAAGAAATTGATTCTTCTTCTAGAAATCCTGTCAGGTGAAAAACTGGTAAGTCAGTTCAGAATTTATAATATTTTGAATGGCTACAAAATGGCAAATGGTATGTGAAGAGCTGTGTGAAAGACAGTCTCTGCACAGTACTTTTCTTGGCAAGTCCTGGTTCATAATACAGATTCTCCCAACATTTTGAGAGGAAAATGTATGAGTGATGTAGTGAGAATAATATTATTGACAGAGTTCAATCAATGGTCATCTGAGCAAGCTATCAAAAGCAAAGTTCTCCCACCTGTATGATATGTCTATGCTGAAATATGGAAAGAGAAAATCAAAGTTGATTACTACCTTTAGCTTGAGATTTTCAAGTGTTGTATAACACAATGAAAGTTAATTTGACAGCTAGCCTTATAAGCAAGTTGTAGCCATGGCAGGTTGTCAGAAAAGTCTCGAGTTGAAAGTCTGGTGGCCCCAGGCTAGCAGACAGCTTTTGTTGCACCTTATGCTTGTAGTACCCATTCATAATTAACAGCTGCTAAAATGAATTGATGCTAGGAAAGTTTCCAATCTGAAGATCACTTTTTCTGAACAAAAAATCTTCCATTTTTTAGCCCAAACCATCAAAGGGCAGGATGCGTATTCACATGTTGGAAAATGTGGAGAAGGCATTGGTTTTCCTCAAGCAACAGAGGGTAAGATTGCTAATTTATGACCATTGTCCTCTCCTACTCCCAGCTTGGTCGGTGCTCTACTTGATGCCCTGGATCAGGCAATTGCTGGCCAATGTGGTGTTTCTCAGCCAGTTAAATTCTGTTGGCATATTGACGTCCCTGTACTTCTCTCTTTGAAACTCACAATCATGCAAGTTTGGATGCCACTGTTGACTGATTGAGTTTAATTTGTTGTTCTAAGGTTCACTTGGAGAACGTTGGTGCGGCAGATATCGTAGATGGAAATTCTAAAATCACTCTTGGTTTGATCTGGACAATCATCTTAAGATTCCAGGTGATGGACTTAATCTGCAATATTTAATTCCTACAATACAAGTAGAATGAGTTCATGTGATAGGAAATGGATTCTGATTTAGTGTAAAACCTATGAATATTGATAAACTTATTATAGTTGAAGTGGAGAATGCTACACAGGTAACAGTATGATTGTGCCCCTCTAACAATGATCATAATAACTTGGCAGCCTGAGAATAATGATGTACATCAAAAAATAAAAATAAAAATTGTAATATCTAGTCATGACACTCAGTGACATAATATCAGAGAGTAATGTTAAGAATTATGAAACTGGGCCTGAATCATAGTGACTCCTGATGCTACTTTTGTTTTCAGATCTCAGATATTACCATTGAGGGAGAGACTCGAGAAAAACGCTCAGCTAAAGATGCATTACTTCTGTGGTGCCAGTCCAAGACTGTCGGGTAAGTTAACTCTTTCTCTCCCAAATTCAAAATGCAGATTCTCCCAACCTTCTAAGAGGAAAATTTATGAGTGATGTAGTGAGAATTGATAGTTAATCATCTTTCATCTAAGCAAGGTATCAAAAATCAAATTCTCCTTACTGTATGATGTATCTGTGGTGAGAAACTGAAGGAGAAAATTGAAGTCGATCACTCCAGGTTGATTAACCATATACATGATTATCAAAGATGTCAGAGAAGTTTTACCAAACATTTTTGCCCTGGCATGTTTCACTTTTATTATTAACAATAATTTACTATATTTGCACAGCTACCGCAATGTTACAGTATCAAATTTCACCACAAGTTGGAAAGATGGCCTGGCCTTCTGTGCCCTGATTCATAGACACAGGTAAGAGATACATTTTTTACAGCTCCAGTGAGTATGCAGGTCAGGTGCATCTAAAAGTTTATTACCCTGTACCTTGAATGAGACCCCTGGTTACACTGAAATTTACAGCATACAAACTAAGTTTTTGCTATCTTATGGTAATTGAGAGCAAAACAACTTACAGGAATTGCATGGCCCCTGTTTTCTTGTGCTTTATTTTTTCTTTTCTCTTTAGGCCTGACATTGTGGATTTTGAAAAACTCACTAAAGCAGAGCCAGAGAAGAATCTGAATCTCGCATTTGAAGTTGCAGAGACCCAACTTGAAATTCCCCAGCTCTTGGAAGCTGAAGGTGAGTCCAAATGCAAAGCCAAAACAAATCACATGATTACTTTCAATAGTCTAAAAACTGCTCTATGTATTGTTTTTGATAGCATGCCCAGAAAAAGAGATTTTTCCAACTTGCCTCTTCAATATTGTAACACTAGGTTTAACTTGCTTTATTTATGTCTAAAATTCATATTCAATTTCTCTGCCAGATGTGAATGTGGACTTTCCAGATGAGAAGTCAGTGATGACATATGTGGCTGCATACTATCACCATTTCGCCAAGATGAAGACAGTTGAAGTGAGCGGCAGTAGGATTGGCAAAGTGATTGAGCGAATCAAAGAGAATGAGGAACTCACCAATGAATATGAAATCTCTGCCAAGGATTTGCTGAGTTGGATTGAGATCACTATTACAAAACTGTCAGAGAGGACCTATGCCAATACTCTTGTTGGTGTTCAACAGCAGATGCTGGAATTCAACATGTACAGAAACCAGGAGAAGCCTCCAAGGTAACCCAAGCTCAAATTACAGATTCTCCTAACCATTATGCAGCCTCTCAAGTTCAATGATTCCATCAATTTTCATCAGTTGCCAATTGACTGATAACCAAGTGTCATTATGATAAAGACCACTGAAGTTGATCACACTTGTGAGGTGAAGAGTTCATAGATGTGCTGTTTTTTTGTTGACAGGTTTGTAGAGAAAGGAAACTTGGAGGTACAGCTGTTTATCCTGACCAGCAAGCTCAGAGCCAATCACCAGAAACCCTATGTACCCCCTGACGGCACAACAATGAACGACATCAACAAGGTGGGAGAACAGCCACCAGAATTCTTTCTTCTATTGTATAAGGAGCAGTTTCAACTATCTTCACTATAGTTATAACATAACCAATTCCAGGTTGCAAAATCTTTACATTCATGTACTGTGTGAGCTACTGGATCTGATCAACCTTGTGTATACAATATTTGGACCCCAACTTTGTTCCTACAGTATTGATGCAAGTTATTTTTCAGGCTTGGGACAGACTGGAAAAGGCTGAGCATGAGAGAGAACTGGCACTGAGAGAGGAGCTTATTAGGTAAACAAAGTTGCTTGTAGTGTACACTTGCTTTATGGTCAAGCACATATATCAGTTTTTTGTTTATTTGATGCCTTTTGTTGCTGTCTATTAGATTTCCATGCCAGTGCATGTTGCAAAAATCAATCTGTAATCAAAGTTGTTCTCATTGTAAATTGTTCTTTTTGCTCCTTTTTAGGCAAGAGAGACTGGAGATGTTAGCAGCTAAATTTGATCGTAAGGTATGTATACTAGTCTGTTGTTTACTGGAACCTCAGGGACCTCAGGGCAAAAGGAATATTTTTGATGGTCATGTTTATCCACAATTGGGTGCAAAATGGTTCACACATTTATCCTAAGCTTTCAATCAAATTGTATTATATTATATTTTATTATATAACCAACTAAAAGCTCTGGTCTTTTACCTGAAAAATATGTCTCACTTTTTTTTTGTTTTGTAGGCTGCCATGCGTGAGACCTGGCTGAGTGAGAATCAGCGCTTAGTTTCACAAGACAATTTTGGCAATGACTTGGCTGCTGTTGAAGCTGCAACGAAGAAGCATGAAGCCATTGAGACTGACATCATGGTAAGACAATCTATCAACTTAGATAAGTTATACCACTACTGTTGTCTCTGGAGTTCTGAGGGCCATGGATTTGGAGCTGTTCATAGTTTTTCTTGTTTGAGGAAGAAGCTAATGCAACTGTGTTCTATAGGCATACGAGGAGCGCATCAATGCCATTGCAGCTGTGGCTGATGAGCTGGAGAGTGAGAACTACCATGATGCTCCAAGGATCCAGGAAAAGTGAGGCTTTGTTGTTTGAGGAGGTTATAGGGGTGGTGTATTTGTTTTAGTTTGTTCTGTTGTGCAGGGAGGTCAGAACATTGTGTTGCATCCCTACAGCACATAAAGTACTATCATAATCCTTATAACTCCTGGTTATAATTCTCAGGAAAAATGTCATCTTAGAGATGTGGGCAACCCTACTAGAGCTACTGAAAAGTAGACGTTCACGGCTTGAGAAGTCGATGAAGTTGCAGAGAATTTTCCAAGAAATGATCAACACTATTGACTGGATGGATGAGGTCAAGGTACAGTGGGAAACTGTGGAATTATCAAAAATTGAATTCAATTAGAAAGACATGTAACATAACTAAGTATGTCTATTTCTTTATTTATCTTCCTTCAAACTGTAGCTTGTTTTGCTGTCAGAGGACTATGGTAAGCATTTGCTCGGTGTTGAGGACCTGCTTCAGAAACACAGTCTGGTGGAGGCAGACATCGCTGCTCAGGCAGACAGGGTGAATGCAGTGAATGAACAAGTTGAAGGCTTCCTGAATCTGGAGCCCCAGGAGGATGGTGAGTAGGAATACATGGCTAATTCTCATTATGTCACACACTGTAAATCCTCGAATAAGCACCCCCTCCCCTGGATAAATGCCCCCTTGAATAAGTGCCCCTCCTCTCAACCAAAATTTTGAAATAAGCACCACTTCTCTTCCCCCTCTGTTTTTTTTTCCAAGGTTATTTCTGAGACAGCAACAGTTGAGTACTGTATCACTCATCATTTTTTTCAATCATCGGTAATTCAAACTTTAGTTGCTCTTGACTATATTATAATACAAGAGACCAGTTCCTTTTCTTCCAAGTTGCAATGTGCTCTTTATCGCATAAATAGCTGAGATGCAGGCTTTTGTATTCAAATTGTCTTCTATAGTGCCTGTCCCTTTGGTTGGGTTCCAACTATTAGCTACTACTACTTTACAGTAGCATAATATATACTATTTTCCTGTGTAAAAAAGGCTTCCAACCAGATGAAAATCAGATCCGTGACCACCAAGCTGAACTTAGCAATGTCAACAACGACCTGCTCCAGCTTGCAGCAGCACGACGTGACAGGCTTGAAGAGTCACACAAGCTTCAGTCATTTTACCGTGACGCTGAAGAAGAGGAGATGTGGATTACAGAGAAGGAGTATTCTCTGCAGTCAACAGACTATGGCCATGACCTAAACAGCTGTATGATTCTTCTGAACAAACATGAGGTGTGATACATATTCTGCTCCTATTTGTGTTGGTTTTCTCTGTCTGTGTATTACCCTTTAACCCAAGTATCCAGAACAAAATTCTTCCAACCTTCCCTGAACAAAATGTATGAGTAGTGTTAGGAGAATTGAGTCTGATCAGCTTGAGGTGTACATGGACAGGCCAGGAGATCATCACCTGCCGTTATCTTCATGCTATGTGAAGTCCAGTATGAAGCAAAAGTTGATTGGATATTAGAGCCGTTTTCGGATGACTGTTGAAAACCAAAACCAAAGTAATCACACAGGCCAATCACAGAGACTGAGAGAAAACAGTTCAGCCAATTGGAAGCCAAAGTAATTCGCGTTTGGTCTTGCGTTTGGTTTTACTTTCCAATCAGCAGTGCGAGTACACACCATCACTTGCATGAGAAGTGTTTGGTTTTGGTTTTGGTCATGAGTGTGGAAAGGCTTCTGTTACTGTTACTGCCACAGGTCAGGGAGAAGTCAGTAAAAGTATGTTTTAAAGTCAAGTCTTGGTCAGGGAAAATTGAAGTTTTGATTTTAGTTAGGGAATTTTGAAATATGGCTTGTGGTCTGACATGGCTTCCATTGACATTTCAGGCTGTTGAGCGTGAAATGGCTGCCCGTAGCAACCACACCCAGGAGGTGATGAAGAGCGGTCAAGACCTGATCGACGCTGGTCATTATGCCTCGGACAACGTCCAGAGTAGAATGGTTACCATCGAGAACAAGTGGAAGAATCTGCATGACATTGGTGCTTATCGCAAGAAGAAGATCCAGGAGAACTTGCAGCTGCAGCAGTTTATTGCCGAGTACAATGACATTATGTCCTGGTTGAACATGATGGAGAGAGTGGTGGCTAATGATGATCTTGGTTACGATGAAGCCAGCACTGATGCCTTGCTGAAGAAACATAAGGTGGGTGGAGATGAAATACAAAACCTGAGACAACTTTCATGTATTTGACTGTCATTTATTTTATGCCAAATGCTTAATATTCAAAAGGAGAAATTTGGCTTTACTGTTTTTGTTAGGAATTGTCTAACATCCATCAGCCATAATTTCCTTGGTGATAAACACTGATTCAAGTTCACATAATTTGTAAATTTGTAGCATATTGTTTAATGTTCCTTGTAACAAGGATTCAACTTATGTTGGCTCACTAAAGCATGGTTTGTGTTTTGCAGATTGTCGAAGAAGACATCGAAAACTATGCCACTGTGATCAAAGCTCTCCACGACCAAGTTGACGAACTTGGAGATGAGGTATGTCTGCAGCCATGTTCCTGAATGTGGGAGCTTCCACCATTCTGTAAATTTTTATTCTCATTGCCAATTTATATTTGATTAAAATTCAATGAAATGTAGATTTTCTGTTCAGTTGCTATTATTAACATCTGATTTTTTATTTTACCAGGACAAGACATCTCCTGAGGTTGTGGACAGATGCAGAACGTAAGTCGTGCAGTCATCACAGCTAATTTTCAGAGAAAGGCCCTACATTGTCTTAGTGCTGTTGAATGCTAAGATAAATAATTGATGCATGCCATTTATTTACAATTGCAACTTTTTTTTTACACAGTGTTGATGACCGCTATGAAGCACTGTTGCAGAGAGCTGCTGTTCGTCGTCAGAAGCTTCTGGATGCTCTCTCCCTTCACCAGCTCAACCGAGATGCCTACATTGTAGAAAGCTGGATCAATGAGAAGGTTAGTCAACATTTTTACTGTGGCAAAATTTTTTCACAGAATACGAAGACAGAAGGTTGACAAGTATCCCTATTTACTCTTATGGCATTTACATGGGAATGTTGGCTCTTCATATTGGACAACAAACTGTACCTTACTGTTATTGTTTGATCAGGAATTGAATGAACATTCTATTTGCAGGAGGACAGGTTGGACTCTGCGCTGACTGTTGACAAGAGCATGGATCTGGAAGAATGTCAACTCATTGAGCAGAGGTTTGATGGGTTCACCCAGGAGCTGAATGCCAATGAGAAGCGTGTGGAAGTTGTGAACGATCTGGGAAGTCAGCTGATTGAAAAAGGTCACATCAACTCTGATGAGATCAGGGACACCACAGACAGGACCAACACAAGGTCAGCTGTAGCTCGTGTTATTGTTGTTGTTGTTGCTGCTGCTGCTGCTGCTGTTGCTGTTGTTGTTTCTGTTGTTGCTGTTGCCGTTGTTATTTCCTTTTCTTGTTATTCCTCTTGCTTTTGTCTTTGTTGTTGGGAAATAAGATTGATGTTGTGTTTTTCAGATGGGCCAATCTGCGTGCCGCCGCAGATAAGAAGAGAGCTGATCTTGATAAAGCTTTGCGCCTGCAGCAGTACTATGCAGATGTAACCGAGACCAGAGTAAGTAGCTCATTTCAATATTGGTATGGTAAGCATGTGACAATGGGCATTTTATTAGACTAAACATGCTTTGAACAGCTGAGCCCAGGTTGATGTTATGCTAATAATATTATCACCTTTATACACAAATTTCTGCATAAATACAGTCTTGCTAGACATTTCCAAAAATTACAGAACAACCAAGCGTCATACTTAGTTCAAGACCTATATCAAGTTATTCACATGTATGCATTTTGGGAATGTTCTATGTGGACCAATGCAAGTCCACAGTAAGCAACAGTGATGTCTGGATTATTTAACAACTAATTTGAGGTACTCTGTGCTTCTCAACAGTTGTGGATCTCAGAGAAATCCAGTTTGCTTCTGAGTGTTGAGGAAGTCACCAACATGAAGGACCTCTCCACTGTGATGGTGCTACAGCGTCGACTCAACAGTATTCAGAGGGATGTAGGACCCTTGGAGGACAAGGTACAGTACTGAATAAACTAGTAAAGAAAAGCTATGCATTGTTACTCAAGGATTGTTGAAAGTTTTTTTATTTGGTTTGAAAACATTTGTATGGGAATCTACCCACTGGCTCAGAATCTGTTTTCAGCTGTCCCATCCAACTCCTCATTTTACTATCTGTATGGTTGAATATTGCAGTGTTACATTACGAGTCAATACAGGAGATTCACAACATGCTTTACCTTCTTAGGTCACTTGCTTGGAAAAGGAAGCGGATGAACTGTGCTCAGAATATGAAGGAGTGAGTGGAATACTTGAATAGTCAGTTGTCAAAATTTTGTTTTGACTAGTTTCAACTGATCCATGTTTCAGCTTCTTGTCTGTGTAGCCAGGTTGGTTACATTGTTGTTGCAAAGGGGATGAAAAAGTTAGGCAAAAAAAATGGATAGAACTCAAAACAAGAAATAATTGTAGTAGATTGATGATAAATGAAAAAATGATAATAAAGGCTGATAGTTGTACCGCAAAGAGACATTTTGATTCTGGCTGTCGGTTGGAACATAGTAGTTAGGCAACTTTTGTAATGCATGCTGGTGTTTTACTTATGAAACAGGAGCCAGAGGAGCCAATAATCAGGGAGAAAATTGAAAACGTGAGCACTCCGTGGAATGAACTCAAGAACAATGTAAGTTGGCTTGTCCTCTTGTCTATTCCCAGTTGAGTTACTTCTGCCTTGAAGTATGTCTGTCTGTGTTTTGAGCATATTCATGTCTGCAGTATAAGTGGCATGTTTGTACTAACTTCGAGTCATTGCAGTTATTGGACATAATACATGTGTTTGTTTTTAGTGGCCAGTTCTTGTTACTTCAGGTGTAAGGTGCATGTGTAAACATTCATTTCTCTCATTTCAGGTTAAGCAACGTGATGAGGCCCTGGCTGAGTCTGGTGAACTGCAAAGATTTGTCATTGATCTGGATGACTTCCAGGAATGGTAAGGAACCTAACCCTTCGGTATTTGTCTCTTGCTCTTTCGAAATAAGTCACCCAATCTTTCTGTATTTAATTGCTGTTTTCACACAGGTTGAATAATACTGAGGAACAGGTCGTGTCAGATGAAATCCCCAACAGCTTGCTGGATGCTGAGCAGATGCTCAAAGAACACGAGGATCTCAAGGTAACCAGGGACTCTTCAACCTTCATGGCAAGGCAGCAAATGGGTCAGATAAAAGAAATAGTCTATGTGGTAGATAGATGGACTAGTATCTGCATATTCTTCTGGGAACTTGCTTGGTGCAATTATTGTTGGATGTCGTAGTGTTACAGTTGACATCAAGAACACTTCATAGTGTACTGCAACGAAACAGAAAAGTTATCATGCTTGATATAAATGGTTTAGACACCATTACTGTATGTTCACTTCCATGACTGTGAGTCAATCACCCACCGATGCCTGTGCTTCAAGTTTTGGTTTCCTGATTTGATCGGCAGGATGAGATCGACAGTCGTGAGCCGGACTTCTCTCAGCTGATGGAGAGCGGACCCAAGTGGATCCAGGATGAGTCAGACCTGCAGCAGCAATCCCTCAAAGAACAGCTCGACAATCTCGAGACAGGCTGGAACGACCTGCACGTCCTGTGGGAGAAGAGGAAGAGGCTTCTAATTGAGGCGCTGAATAATCAGGTACCGTACACCAGGGCCCAATTCTCAGCGTGATCACCGATAATCTTCTAGACATTGTTTTGATCTGTAGCGTTGGGAGATTGTCAATTAATCAGCAGTCTTTCATCCGTCTTGGTGGTGATCGTAGTTTTGAACTCCTCCCCTCGGGGACTAACTTTCTACACTGGTGTTTGTAGTTCATTATCCCTAAACTACTTCCTGAGTTTAGTGATATTCAACCAATGACTGACAAAGCTTCACTTTATCTATTCAGCTTTTCATCCGGGACTCCAAGCAGTGCGAGGCTTTACTTGGTCAGCAGGAACTCTTCTTGTCTAAACAGGAGGTTGGGGTGAGTATTGTGCGATATTCTAACTTCTGTGCAGATAAATGTAGTACTATCTGTACACGTAGATTTGCACAAGTTACGACCATTACTTACATGTATCCGTTTCTTCCTATCAACTCCCTCAGAAATCGATCATTTTTTGGTGCCATTTTTGCATCGATGTGTTAATATCATCGGTCATTTTTGTGTAGGACAGGAGGTGAAAACGCATCCGTGTAAACGCACCCTAAATTTTTTTTTTTTTTTTTTCTGTTCGTTGTCTTGTGCAGGCCACTGTTGAGGCAGTCATGGATCAGATCAAGAAACACGAGGAGTTTACTCACAGAATGGACGCTAATGACGAGAAGATCAACCAAATGGTGACTTTTGCTGACCGACTTGCCAGCGAGAATCACTATGCGGGAGACAAGATTGCGGCGAAAGCCCAAAGCATTGATGAATGGTATGGAATGCACTTCTTGATTTTGTTTTGATGCAAATAAGCTCTGTCGTAAACTATCTAACTTGTCCAACTTTTAAGTCCGGTTCACACGAGTAAAGCAAGCGTTCACACGGTAAAATTTGTGAAGCAAGCGCAGAGACAAGCACAAAAAATGAATGGGAACATTTCCATTCTCTTGCGCTTGCTGTACTATGTGAACTAGGTCTGCTGGATTTTTGTAGCACCGTTGGAGCGGCGCGATTTGTAGCCAAGCTCACTGCTTTGTATTCTTAAACGGGCCTTCTCGGCCTAGTGGAGTTAAATGTAAGCTACCAAAGAGCTGCCCTTGCCATGGTCTGAATATAAAAGGATTTAGCACGGACTTAAGTGGAGGGAGATAGTTCAGGATGAACATTTAGAATCTCTAACAACGTCAACTCTAATTCTTCAGGAGAGTGGCTAACCGCCAGAAACTTGAGGCAGCCTTGGTGAGACTCAGGGACGCTCTGCAGCTGCAGCAGTTCATCCAGGACGCCGAGGAGGTAAGCAGTTGCAGCGCAGATGCATTTATGAGACAGTGTACAGTTAAGCTGCAGTTACCTGTGTTCGAGGAGGAGGAGGAGGAGGAGGAGGGGGTTATAGGACTCTCCCCTTGATCGATAATATGGGGGCTCCGCCCGAAAGGGGTCCGTCGAGCCTCTGGTATTAAAAAGGTGTGGAACGTATTCGGGAGAATCGATAAGAAGGGCTGGCCAAAGGAAAATCGTATTAGTATTTTATAGTTCTAAAACTTGTCCCTCGCTAGAGAAGTTCGCAAGTTCGTGTTCCCAGTTGCGTACGGTCTTTCTGGACGTTTTCCTGTCCAAAATGTATAGAAAGGATGCTTTTTTTTTTTTCACTGGAGGTATGTGAAAGGATCACTGTTTTGACCCCAGGATGGGCGGAGTCTCCCCGTATAAATTTCTCTCATCTACGTGCTCGTAATACTTGCGGTCGTGCCCGGGTTTTGCTTTCTTGTTAAATCTCTTGAACTCTCTTCAGATGTACGACTGGTTGAGTGAGCGTTACAACATTGCGTCGGAAGAATCCTTCAGAGACCTGAGTAACATTCAAGGTAAAGTGATGCGGCACAAGGCGTTTGAAGCGGAGCTCGAAGCCAACAAAGAGAGGCTGGACCAAATCTGCGAGGTGAGAAGCACTTGAGAAACGAAGAATAACGCAGTGCATCGGATAACGTCACATCACGCACCATCACACTGCATAACATAATAACAATAAACACATGACATTACAATAGCCATAGCAAAGTATATCACAACACACATCGCAATTCAACGCAACACATCACATAATATCAATTCGACACATGAGTCAATGTAATAATACATTACATTATATATCAGCCATACCCAACACCATTTATTGCAATACAGCTAAACACATCTAGCATCACACGTTGCATCAAACTACTACACAACACAACATTAACATAGCACAACGCCACATAACACAACATTAACATAGCACAACGCCACATAACACAACATTAACATAGCACAACGCCACATAACACAACATTAACATAGCACAACGCCACATAACACAACATTAACATAGCACAACGCCACATAACACAACATTAACATAGCACAACGCCACATAACACAACATTAACATAACACAACGCCACATAACACAACATTAACATAACACAACGCCACATAACACAACATTAACAACACAACGCCACATAACACAACATTAACATAACACAACGCCACATAACACAACATTAACATAACACAACGCCACATAACACAACATTAACAACACAACGCCACATAACACAACATTAACATAACACAACGCCACATAACACAACGATATACAACGACACCACAACCCATCGCTGCACA
The DNA here is from genome assembly GCA_964036295.1 of Plumapathes pennacea. NCBI lineage: Eukaryota > Metazoa > Cnidaria > Anthozoa > Antipatharia > Myriopathidae > Plumapathes > Plumapathes pennacea. The sequence goes on from OZ038470.1 coordinate 2,507,091, forward strand.
GAAATATCTGTGCAATCCTTGTTAGAGCTATATTATTTTGTTTCATTATCAATCCCATACTCGGCTGTTTGAAAACCTTCTTATTTCTCAACCTGCAGTCCGGCCGTAGTCTTGCAGAAGACAAACCAGAAGACAAGCCCGAGATCGATGAACGCCTAGAGAAACTTAACATAAAATGGCAAGAGCTGGAAGCCGCGTCCAAACGTAAGGGACAGAAACTCGGCGACGCCAAGAAACAGGAAGAGTTCAACGCAGGAGTCAAGAACATCGAAGGCTGGATCACTGAACTGGAGTCGATTAACGTCTCGACTGAGAAGGCCACAGATCTCACCACAGCCACACGACTGTACCAGAAACATAAGGTGAGAGACAAACAGAAAGCTCAGGACAGTTTTGATCCCGACATATTTTGGACAGTTTCAATCCTATGAGTAGGGCCTTTTGGAATTAAATAAACCGTTCGTTTTCAGATGATGAAGGAAGAGATCAAAGCGAAGAGAACGCACATGGCAGAACTCAACTCTGCGGCGCAGGATCTGGTTGACGCGGGGCACTTTGACCCAGACGCTGTCAAGGAACAGACCATCGTCATGGAGCAGAGGTGATGTGCTCGCGTTTTGTAGCTTTTCTTTTCAACGCGTTCTCTGTGGGGGAATTGTGTTGTGAGTTCAGCGTCAATGTTAAACGTTTCTTTTGTGTTCATCAGGTATGATGCCATGGAGGCTCCTATGGACGAAAGGGAAGCAGATTTGGAGTCTTCCCTGAATTTCTACCAATTCAACAGAGATGTTGACGATGAAGAGGTTCGTACTAAGAGTATCCCAAAGTTTTGTATAAAGAGTGTTGACATTCTGGATTCTGGCTGCCTTTGCAGTTACACTGTTATAAAATAACTAGAACTGCGACCCGCCCCTTGCGAGGGAAACTAATCGCGTCACTATCGCGTCCCGAAGTATTCAGTCCATCGTTCCTCATTCGTTCACCATTAATATCCTCAAAGGTGGAGGGATTTTTATACCGCGCTCAATGTGATTGGATAAAAATCATTTCATATTGGAATACGGTATATGAAAGGCTGGCTTGACAACAAGGCAATCGGCATTTTCCTTGCTTGTTTATATTTAGAGCGCAGTTTCGTCTTTCTCGTGTCTGATGCCTTGTTTTACTCTTCTCGCACTTGTAGGCCTGGATAAAAGAGAAAGAACCACAGCTGCAATCCACAAATTATGGCAACAACTTGTTTGAGGTCCAAAAACTTCTCAAGAGACATAGGGTAAGAACTCAGTACCAACAAGTTGTCTCCGGACTGTCTGGGAATTCGATCAGGGTCAGGTAAAATCAGTTGAAGAACATATCAGAATGGTGGCCATAAAACTTTGTTTTGTGTGATTGCGCACTGGAAGTTCTCGCCAGTCCCGATTTCAGTAAAGAATGTGATGTTAGGCCCAGTTTAGACGTCGCTCTTTTCATTAGTTTGGGTTACGAACATAGTATCAGGGGGGCAGGTCAGGGAAGTTTCAAGTCTGACCGCTAGTCGGTGGCATCCAAGCTAATTTTTAAAATTGCTTTTTGAGAACACTACTCCCTTTTTCTGTCAGACCCTTTGTTCCGAGATCAAGAACCACGAAAAGAATAAAGACTCGATCACCGAGAAGGGAAATGAGATGGTTGATGCCGGGCACCCGAGCTCCGACGATATTCGGGCGCGAACAGAGGAGTTGCAGGAGCAGTGGGATGACCTCAAGAACCTGTCAGACCAGTACAAAGGCCAGTTGGACCTGTCACTACAGGCTAAACAGGTTTGTGAGGCACTCGTTTATATGAGAAGTAAAAAGTACTATTTGCTTCTGTGCATGATTGTGAAAGTGGCTTGTGATTGAATGAACTTTTAACAAAATTAGCACGGCCACGACATCTTTGCATTTCAGTAAACTTTTAAAATTTAAACCAGGAAAACGGTTAACAGTCCAAAAAGAACATATGCATTAGCTTGGTTAGGAGCAGTTTTTAAAATATCCACCCAGTATCCCAACCCTCGCTAATTATGACAGCGTCTGTTAATGGCTTTACTATGCGTGCCTTTTCAGTATTATTATGATGCGTCGGAGGCCGAGGCGTGGATGAGCGAACAGGAGTTGAACATGATGGGAGATGAGCGAGGAAAAGACGAGGCTAGCGCTAGTGCCATGCTCAAGAAACACGAGACCCTTGAGGCGGCCATTGCCGACTACTCGGAGACTGTGAACGAGCTGAGAGACACGGCCAACGGCCTGGTAGAGAGCGAACACCCGGAGAGGTAAGAACGGTGCACAATTAATGCTCGACAGAAAAATTTGCTCTTGAGAGAATTTTAAACATCTCTCCACGAGAAGAGTGAAGAAGCATCCGCTTTGATTGACCGAGAACCCTCTCGCTCAGTCAATTACAGGGAGCAGCGAAGCCAAACCAAGCCCAGAATTACTTTCGATAGCCATTGTAAAATTTCTGAAAAAGTTGTCTTTATTTTTTTCTCGTACTCAGTGAGACTATCCAAGTGCGCCAGGCGCAGGTCGACAAGCTGTACGAAGGCCTGAAGGACTTGGCCGAAGAGCGCCGCGGGAAACTGGACGAGACTTGCAAGCTGTACCAACTCAACAGGGAGATTGATGATCTGGAGCTGTGGATCGCTGACCGCGAGGTGGTCGCGGGCTCACAAGACACCGGGCAGGATTTGGCGCAAGTTGAGGTGAGGAAGGAGCGAAGTGATTTCCTGTACTTTTTGCTCCCTTGTGTCTAGTTTAACTGGTCTCGGGTCTTCCGCACCCTATAATTATCTCAAACTCACTGTGCCTTGACTTTTCTCTTCACTCAGCTGCTGATCGAGAAGTTCCGCGAGTTTGCGCGCGAGACCACGACCATCGGCACGGAGCGAGTGGCTTCAACAAACGCCGTGTGCGACCAGCTTATTGGCACGGGTCACTCGGATGCGGCGACCATTGCGGAGTGGAAGGACCAGATTAACGAGTCCTGGGCCGGCCTACTGGAGCTGATTGAGACCCGGAAGAAGGTTAGCAGGGCCCCTTTTCTGCTTTTCATGCGCCCGCTGCCCTTGAATGTTCTGTTTCTTCAACAAACACTTGGAAATTCTTCAATCCCTGAATTTCTGTTCCTCGTTCTTGTGATTGTGTATGTAATGTGTTCTGTTGTGTTTCGCTTGTTCAGCTGTTGGAGGAGGCTCGTGAACGACACAAGTTCTTTGATGACGCCAAAGAAGCGCTGGCTATGATTCAAGAGAAAGAGAATCTGTTGACGTCGGATCTGGGTCGAGACTTGAACAGCGTGCGTCAGTTGCAGGTCATCCATCAGGGATACGAGGCAGATCTGGCGCCACTTGGTAACCAGGTGAGAAAACGCACACGAGCACGCACACGCACGTCCGCGCACACGCGCGCGTTCACACAAGGATAACTGTGGTACATCAACCTGTTTCTTAATGATGAGGATGTTTGCTTTACTGGAAGCTGCGCGGTTTTATTTTCCTCCCCTTGCGCGTCACTCGAACGTCTCCAAGTTTAATTGTTGCGGTCGTTCTCAAATAAGACTTGGCTCGCCCGTAATTTTGGGTTCTTGTTGGAGTGCACATTGTTGTTTCTCTTTTTCTTCAGCAAGTATTGAATTCGCCTTTCGCTGCTTGCAATGGAATGACACACAATTCGCTGAAGCCCGTAGTGTGCTCAACAGGTTCTTCCCAGTTGCCTCGTTTTGAAAACACATATCCCTGTTTTCTCGTCTCCAGGTCGCCGCTGTTCAAGAAGAGGCGGCGCGGTTGCAGGGCTCGTACGCCGGCGACAAAGCGCGGGAAATCCAGCAGAAAGAAGACGAAGTGGTGGAGGCGTGGAAAAATCTCAACCTTCACGTGCGCCAGAGAACGGACTTACTGCACGACGCAGATGACCTTCATCGCTTCCTCCTGGCCGTCAAGGAACAGATGCTGTGGATTAACGATATGCTCAAGCCTATCCTGGCCTACGAGAAAGCCAAGTGAGTTTGGATTTCAGATCAGAAAAATCAGTGATCAGAGCTTCAAGAATAAGTGCTGCTCAAAATCGAGAAAATGTCTCTTTGATCCTGTGATTACTGCTAGTAAAGGTGCGGTAATACGGGCAACATTTTCAGTGCAGCTTGTCGTGAAACAATGTTGCGTTGCAAGTTGCACCGTAATGTTGCGCGTATTACCACCGTGTTGCAAGTTGCAGCAACATGTTGCACGAAGTAGAACCCACTTCTACGTGCAACATGTTGCTGCACCTTGCAACACGGTGGTAATACGCGCGACATTACGGTGCAACTTGCAACGCAAAATTGTTGCACGACAAGTTGCACTGAAAATGTTGCCCGTATTACCGCGCCTTAAGCGGGCATTGCGCAAAACACGTAGAAAAGACAGGAAATTCAAAGACTAAAGGATATTCTGGTATCCTGGCCAATCGCATATTCAAAGCTCGATGAACCCAGCATTACCTATCTTTCATTTAGCCTAATTTAAAGACGACAAAAAAAGTTCGGACCTTAATCTTGCTTTCAATAACTGGGTCCTAATGTTTTGTGTGTTCTTGTGGGTAACTCGTTTGCTTGGTGTCTACAGGGATGTTCCTGGCGTGGAAGCCCTCCAGCGAGAACACCAGAGCCTCAAAGTCGAGATCGACGCACGGCAAGATGGCTTCCAGGACGTGATAAAGATGGGAGAGGCGCTCCTGGCCAAAAACCACTACGCCACTGTAGAGGTAAAAAACAAAAACACGTGGAAGCACGTTTTACTTTCACAGGTTTTGTTGCGTCGGGTAGGCAAGCGAGTCGTCTTAATCGCTAATAAAATTTGTTGGCCCTGCATCCTCGAAAGCAAATGTTTCTCCATCTGACTCGTTCGGATAGTAAATATATTTCTGCTTGGCCTAAAATGATCTGTTTTTACATTATTTCGTTTGGAGATTTAAAACTATCTTTTGAAGACGTTCCGGGTGTAAACAAAATCTCGGATTGGCTGAGAGGAGTCCTGTATAAGCCTTGTGGCTCCAAGGAACATCTGACCTACTTTGTCTCTCAAGTTTCGGTTGGTGGACCTGATTCATAATGAGTCGTTTTTCTTTTCTCCAGATCCAAGAGAAACTGGACATGTTAAACCGTAGCAGGGACGAGCTACAACTGGAGTGGGAAAAGAGATGGGAGCACTTGAGCCTCAGTGAGTTACACTCCACGTGAACATATAGATACTTTCTTGTTGGTCTAAGGATTAGCTTCACTCCCCCACCCCACCCCACCTCTTTTTACTGGTGTGTTGATTGTTTGTTTGTTTGTTTGTTTGTTTGTTTTCTGAATTACTTCAGTCCTGGAGGTCATGCAGTTTGCACGAGACGCGTACATGGCGGAAAGATGGATGGCCAGTCAGGAGCCTCAGCTTAAGACAGACAATGTTGGGGTAAGTATACCAAGAATATTGCATCCTAACCACTCAGATCAATTCAGTAAACATTTACACGAGAAAATAACAGTTTAGCTGAGGGTAGTTTAATTAAACTTTCAACAACCAGGTCCAATTCTCATATGTTTTGTGCTATGATATTGGACTATAGTGTGTTACCGTTCTGGATCAGAGGCATATTTTCGGCTTTGTCCGTAGGTTTCCTTTATTTCCTCTGTTTGCTTATTTTGTTGTTTCTTTGTTTGTCTGTTTTTAGGAGGACATAGCTGATGTGGAGAAACTGCTTGAGAAGCACAGCAACTTCGAGAAGCTTGTCACTGCACAAGAAGAAAGATTCCTGGCTCTGGAGAGGCTCACGGCGGTAAGTTAGATTTTTCTTCCACCAAACATTTCTCCGTTAGTTCTTGACCTCTTGCAAGTAGATCTTCATATCGTAACGGATTTCGCCCTCACTTTAAAGTGTTCTTTTCAATTAAACGTTTTCATCCAGTGTCTCTCGTTGTCAACTTTTCTACAGAAATGCTGTATTTCTGTAAAAAAAAAAATTGTGTGTGTGTGTGTGTGTGGGGGGGGGGGGGGGGGGGGGGGGGCTGTATGTCCATTTCCCTTTTCATCAAAACTTGGCACCATTCCCATGCGTTCTGTGTAAATATAAGAGCTTGGTAATGCCACTGATCAAAAGCAGTTTTGATGCGAACTCCGTTTGTATCTTCTAGTTCGAAGAACGGGAGAAACTTCGCCGCAAAGCCGAGAAAGAACGACGGGAGAGAGAGGAGCGGGAGAAGGTAGAGAGACAGGAGAGAGAGCGCCGAGAGGCGGAGGAGCGTGAACGCCAACGACAGATGGAAGAGGAGGCGGCGAGGCGACGAGCCGAGCAAGAAAAGCGGGAAGCCGAACAGAAGGCCGCAGAGGTGGTCGTGCAGGCCTCGGCTCAAGCACAGGTGAGAGGGGACTGATGTAAGGAGCGAAAAGGATTTCGGGAGTCCGGAAGAACTTCCTGATATCTCCTGTAGGGAATGTATAGAGTCCAAAGCCTGCGCTAAATTAATCCAAAAAAGTTTTAGTTTTATATTAGCAAATGCTGACTGAGTTGGTTTCTTGTTTGACTTAGTTGCGTGTGTGAGTGAGTGAGTGAGTGAGTGAGTGAGTGTGTGGCTGTTAAAGTTGGTGTGTGTTTTCAGTGCAGTTTGTTCTGATCATTTGTTTCTCTTTTAGGTTCATACTGCGCCGGATGATAAGGGTAAGTCGCCGCCATGATCTTTTGTCTTCTGCGATATTGGGGATCCGTGCACTAAAGTCTCCTAATATCGAAATATGATTGATTCGTGATGTTACAGAACATAAATGTAAAGAGCCAAAGTGCCACCCTCACCCCCAATTTTCAGGTCCTGTTTTGCCGTTGATTTATGGTCTTGTTGATTTCTTGTCGATTTCTCGTTGCCAGGTGACGAGGATGACAGCGTGACCGACATCAAAATGGAGGGTTATCTTCACCGCAAGCCGACCATGGACGGCAACAAGAAGGCCACTATAAGGTAATCATACTCGAGTTCATAATGAACATTCTCCCAACCATCCAAGAATTATTGTATGAGTGATCTAGTGAGAATTGATTGCTCGATCAACTGTTAACTGAGCAAGCTATCAATCGCTAGGTTCCCCTGGCTATACGTGCAGTTCTGGTAAAAGATTGAAACAGAAATTTGAAGATGATCTCTTGGACTGCACTGGGTTGTCATGTTCTTGTTCGTTGTGCGATGAGCTTCAGTATGCGTGGTGGATATGACTACTTGAAGTGTGAAATTTGATGTGCAACAGCAGTGCATTCTCTGGGTTGGTTCTGTCTTTGTGTCCCTATTCTTGCGCTTCCTATTGACCTTTGTTTTCGTGTGTTCACCTTCTCATCGCAGGCAGTGGAAGTCTTTCTATGTTATCCTGAGAGATATGGAACTTCACTTCTATAAGGACCAGAAAAGCACTAGAACCTCGGTAAGACTTCTCGACAAGACACCACGGAAATACGTTTTTTGGCCATGCGGGTCACCTTGTCTTCGAGTCAGCAGTTGTTGCACAAAACTGTAGATTCAGATTTTGTAGTTAAAGGCAACGCTCGTAGTTAATTCAGTGCATTTTCTACAACGTAAGTTGTACACACACACACATACACACAAAAAACGCTTGCACATGAGGTGACATGTTACATAGAGTTTGACCAAGTTGGCAAGAACGCTGAGCAATCGAACTGACGTCACGACCGTATTTCATTCCGCGGTTCTCTCGACAAGTGAACTCCTAACCGTCGACTCCTATTCTCACAATACTCTCTTCTCTTGTTTATCCTCTTAGGAACATGAAGCTGCACACCCACTACAGACCAGTGGTAACGAGTGTGAAGTAGCCAATGACTACACGAAGAGAAAGCACGTGTTCCGATTCAGGTCAGCATCTTCCGATCATTTATCGATTTTATTCTTTGAAATAAAAAGAGCGACATCCTACCTCCCTTTTTTATTTTTTGCGTTTGTTTTCAATACACTCTGGCAGTTCTATCCAGACAAATCTACTGGTTTATTTTTCTTCCAAGCACACAGTTGTTGTAGCATCGGTTTCTTTAATATCTTCCATGTATTCATGTGCGCTTACCGACCTAAGCTAATCGTGCAATAAATCCATTTCCACAGAACGAGCGGATACGAATACCTTTTCCAGGCGAAGGATGAGGTAAGATTACCTGTTTAGACAACTTTGTTCTTTTCATCTTCTATTCTCGTGCTCTCTGGATTCCCTTTCTCCTATCTGGTCCCGTCATCACTATCATCATCACCACCATCATTATCATCATCATCATCATCACCATCACCATCATCATCATCATCATTATCATCATCGTCATCATCATCATCATCATCATCATCATCACCATCATCATCATCACCATCATCATCATCATCATCATCATCATCATCATCATCACCATCATCATCACCATCATTATCATCATCATCATCCATCCCCTCATCTTTGTCTCCTTTTCGTTCTCTCATTTCTCACTTTACAACTCTTTCTGTGTAGGAGGACATGAAACTGTGGATTAGACACATAACAGAAGCAAAGGAGGGAACACCCGTCAAGAAAGAGAAGCGACCCAGCTCCAAGAAGGGCAAGAAGAAACACTGAGCTCACGGCAGTCCCTTATTAGACAATCGACTCTTATTTTTAAAGTGTGTACCTCGGTTGGTTTCGTTTAAAACTCGCTGCAGGCTGCAGTTTAGAGTTGAGTCCTCAGCTTCGTGTTTTGCGGTTTGTAAGGAGAAATCTCGACCGTATGCAAGTCGAGTCAGAGATCCATCCCAATAGAATTTTCCAGGAAATAGCGTGTCTAAGAAGAAAAAAGTAGCCTTTCTTGTCACCTTTATTGCTTTGTTTGGTTTGTATTCCTTTCTTTTTCAAGCTTATGCGGCAGAAAGTAAATTTGTAAAGCGATGGATAATAGCATAAGATCTTACAGTATTTAGCCAGTTGTCAATTTTGCGACGCAAATCTTCTGGGGAAATAATTATTGACGCACGAAAGAGTGCGAACCCAAAAGTATAACAAGAAAACGAACTAAAGTAAGCTGCAAACCTTGTCACTTTCGCCATCAAGCCATGTTTCTCTGGGATAGTATTTGCATGTCTAAGGTTTCTGATCAGTGTGAAAGTGAGAGGACGGTATCCCGTGTCTCTGTGATTGACTTTTTTTTTTGCTGTGGTTAGACTGGCGCACTAGGTAGATATTATTGGTTGTTTAAATTTTAGAGCAATATGTTAATTACTCACATAATTTGCATGTCTTTGTCTTGTTACTCTTGTAGTCTATCTCCATAAAGCTCAATAAAAACCAGAAATAAAGTGCACGTCGCTAATTTCTTTAGTTTTCCTTTCTTTCGTGTCGTCGTCGCGTTGCGTCTTCGTCATCTTTTCGCAACATCATTTTTATCTTTATCGTCAATTATGCCTTGAAAAAAAAAACAATCAGAGCCGAGACCGTGACTGCAAGAACGTTACATCACACAAAAAGAAATGATGAAAAGACCTTTACTCCTTTAGGTCGGACGAAAAATCCACGATGAGTTTGCTCAGCTCCCTCGTGACGTAGCAAGCATCCTCAGTTCCAGTCTTAAGGCAAGCGTGTCACTGAGTTCAACGGTGAAAAAGTGACGTCATGCACAGGGCGCAGGGGAGTTTGCTTGCTTTCATTATGTAAAACCCTATATGGCAACCTACATGAAGATACCGCAAGACGATTTCATTGCGGGCCAATAATAGATTCTAGAAAAATCTTTGCAATTTTGGTTTGGTGAGAACAGAGTAGATTTCAAAAGACAGGCCAAACGTTATCCTTAATAGACTGGAGAGCATTCTCTTTTCAACTGTCACATTTTACTCCCCATAAGACAGCGCAGGCAGTTCCATTCATCTTTTTCAAAATTTGGCGAATTTGGGGCTAAATTGAAAACTCTCCAAACTTTCAAGAACCCTTCAGAATTGCATGAAATTTCCAGGAAACGTTTCTGGGACAATAATGACTGTTTTGATATATAATATTTGATATTTTATCCAGCGGATCGCGAGAAATTAGAGCAAATCTTCGACTAAAATATCACACTTTAAACAAAGGAGCCTCACGTTTTACGTGGTTTTGCTGCTATGTCTCATCAACGGCTAAAATAAAATAAGGCAAACGTTATAGTCCCAGGAAGATTTCCTGAAAGTTTCCATAGTTTTGAATTTTTGACCAAAATCGGTCAAAAGCATGGGCTATAGCCTTGTCAAGACGGCTTATCTCCTCAACTATCGACTATTTACTACTCCAAAAACAACTACAGAGTTCCAATTGATCTGTAGAGTACAAAAATTGTTCATTTGGGGATGGCCACACGTCATTTAAAAGTAACTATTTACTGCACAAAATACAAATACAGTGTTTCCGTATTTCCGTAGAAGTACAAATGTTGTTCATTTGGAAAAAGTTAGGAGTGTAATAAATTATATATACGGCCCACTGATGCCCAAGAAAAGAGCGTCATAAGCCGGCGAGGCAACTTGTACATTTTTTTTTTTTTTTTTTTTTTTTTTTGCAACAAAAGTTTCAGCAAATGTTTGACTCTCCTGGCCGCTCACGGTTGACCCTGGGGGCGAGTGAGCCCGCGTACCAAAAAACAAGCAGCTTTGCGCTTTGAAAGCGCTTTGAACGCCTGGCGTTTTTGGTTTAGTGTTGTTGTTTTCAATGGAGTTCCTGCGTGATTCCCGATATAATTGTGTCACTGTGCAGTGTGTGAGCAACAGAAGACCTTAGTAAGGATTAACCAGGGTGTCTGTGTTTCTACGTCGTTTCATCAGGTATGTTTTACAGTATTATTAGTGTTTGTGTTCGGTGTTGTGTGGTCGTGTTGATGTTTTTCTTCTTACACGTGGACGTTTTGAAGTGTTTGTGCTTGGATAACTGACGGGGAAGACGCAAAGTTAAGAAGTTTGACATGAAGATGCCTAATTATAGTCGTACTTGGACCTGTACTATATTTATACGAGTTATAAAATTCGTTTACCTTCACACAGACATTGACAATGGTCCTCGTATCTGAATGAAAGCTTTTTGTCGACCAGAGAACGGGAAATAACTGCCGCAGCAGGCTTCGATTCACTAGAATCTTCAATGTTGAAGGAGGTGACTTTTACCGGAAGAAGATGTAATTTAAAAATGAAAAGCTTTGCAACCAATAATCATGAAATCTATGCATTTAACTATGCTAGCTGTCTCAGATATAGTGTTATATAATAACTATGATACTACGCACGCCCTGATTGGCTAAATTACCATGTTAGATGAGAGTATATTACACGCTGACACAATACACGATGTTTTTTACTTGGCTAATTATTTTATAAAAGAAATATATAACGTGTTCCCATGTAATATAGCCTCATCTAAACACTTGGGAAGTTGGTAGAACACTTGAGTAGTGCCGGAAACCACTCGGCAGCCTCTTGGTTTCCTTACACTACTCTCGTGTTCTCCCAACTTCCCGCGTGTTTAGATGAGGCTATATTACACAGTGACGCATTACATATTTCTTAACTCTAGTTGTAACCTTGTTTAAGATCAGTCCTCTTGAACAAGTCATATCAGCTTGGCAATGACAGTGTAGCTTTTTGTCCTATAAACAATGGAACCTGCCAAACGCAGCATTTCTTTCCGAATGCTGGTAGTGATAGCTACTCTAAATCAAGACTTTAGAAATACAGCCCAAAAAAAGAAGCAGACCCTAGCTGCTAGAGATGCTTAATGTATAGCACTCTTTGAATGACTGTTGAAACCAAAAATAAAGCAATATCACAGAGCTCGCAACTATCAATGAGCAGAGCAAAAAAAAAAAAAAAAAAAAAACCATCCAACCAATAATTGTAATTAGAAGTACAAGCAAAACTAAAACCAAAACCAAGTATTGGCAATTTGTTTTGCTAATCAATTAGCAGTGTGAGAACATTGCCACTTGCTTTGCTTGGGTGAGAATATCAGAACCAGGTTTTGCTTTTGCTCTTAATTGCATGGCTAAGAATGTTGCTAATCGGAAAGTGTAACACAAAATGCAAAATCAAAGTGATCACACTATTACTTTCTATTTTTTAGGTAAGGGTCCCCCTTTGATTTTTCAGCATTTTTTAGGTAGGGGTCCCCACTTTGGTTTTTTGTCTATTTTGAAGTAATGGCCCAAGTTATACCAATGCAATCAGACCCATCAGAGTTTTGGCAGTATAGTTATGCTTTGTGCAGGTAGGCTTTGTAGAATGATGAATACCGTGTGGCATGAAATTTTAGCGGATTTTGCAAACGATCGGCGAAAATCATATCCCTTGAAAATAATCCCCTGTGAAAAAAAATTCCGCGAAAATTTACTCCATTTATTTAGATTATTGAATTTCAATTAAATTGACTGCAAACAATGTTACGAACTTCTTCGACAGGAAGTAGCTCGAGATCCGCGAAGATTTGTCCCCAGCAATAAAGTCGAGAAAATGCGTTCCCGCGAAGCACAAGGCAATCCGCGAAATTAAACTGCCGCGAAAATTTCATCCCGCACGGTAGTAGCTTCTAGGTGCCTTTCGTTCAGTGCGCTTTCTGCAAAGATAAATACATCTCCTTTTATGTTCCCTCTTATTTGTGTTTTTGCGCAGCGCAATACGCCTATAAATGTTGTCGACGATTCTGCTTTACACGTCGCAAACTATAATGCGGGGCCGATGTAAGAGGGAGCATGGAACGGGGAACAAAGAACCTAGGAATGGAGACCAGGAACAGAGAACTGGCTATATCTCATGAAGTTCAAGGAAACGAGCGAATTTAGCCGTCTAACTTCTCTAGTCGTGAGCATGACAATCATATATTCAACAATCATCTCTAGTCGCCGCTTATATTCCTTTGCTGCGTTCGGGCCACGAGGAAAAACTAGCGGCATGTTGCAGGATTCCATGTCTATGTTTTTCTAATAGTTTGGATACGGAGCCTTGGACGTCAAATGGCCAATCAAAACCTTCGTTATACATTTAGGAACATTTTCTGAAAATTTCATGCGATTCTGATGTAGGGCAGAGGTGAGAGTTATAATCGGGAGTGGCAATCGAGACTGATAATCGGGAGTGTCAATCGGGAGTGGTAATCGGGAGTGTCAATCGGGAGTGGTAATTGTGAGTGGTAATCGGGAGTGTCAATCGGGAATGATAGTTTTGAGTGATAATCGGGAGTGGTACGTATATCTTATGTCAGGTAGATGATACGTGTTTGTAGATTTCTGAAGTTTTGAAAACACCGCCGAATAGTCCTTTGGGGTTCGTTAGGCGCTAAATGAGTAATGAGATGCATGCGCAATCAATAATGAATGCAAGCACGTTTGTTATCGAATGACTGATGCGGAGTTTCGGATCATCAACGGCTCTGTGAATCCATACGATTCACTTTCACGGTCCCGTCATTTTAACCATATTAGACACGAATGCTCTGACAGGCTCTGTTCTTTTTCACTCAGAAATTACTCCGTTATTTAGTCTTATTCCATACTATTTTTTATGTTGACTTTGCAGATCCTGGGAGAAGTGTTTGAAAGATGACCGGATCACCTGCGCGGAGGCCATGCCAAGAAAGTTAGAAGTGTAACAAGATTTGAAGAGAATGCCACTTAGATCGACATTTTTGCCCGTATCGTTGATCAGCAGAATGAGAGAAAATAAGACAACTGGATTGAAAACGAGAAATTGCGAACTCACAGTAGCCAACAAAGATAAAACAGAACGAAAATCGGTAATGCAAGTCAAAAGCTCTCATCCAAGCATAAGCACTTTTCTCAAAGATAGATCGTAGATGAACCAGTGTGCTATTCTGAATGTTCTTGTATGCAAACAATAAAATATTTGTGACTCCTGAACTCCTGAACTCCTGGATACATAGTTCAAATAAAATACACAGACTTGTTCCCCACATCAAAACACTTTCACATGACATACACAATGAATTACACATACATGAACTGCGAAACATTGCGGATTGACAGTGAACTGCGAGGGTCACTTTCACTATCGTCGTGTATATCATATCATTCCCATCACTGTGATGGCTATATACAATTTGAACCACACACTTGACCAGTTTCCATACGGCTTCATAGTTCACTGCGTCGCACCGGTATCACGAAGGCCATCGTCGCGCTTCACTTTCACTATCAATCAAAAGTACGACATTTGAGGCTGCCGAGACCGCAGGAAAAAATGACGTGTTTTCTAAAACTATTTTTTTTAAAAGAACGCATCACGAAGTTGTATTCTACTAATATACAAATCTGAGCAAAAGGCCAATCAAATGATTCGACAGCACAGTCGGCAAGACGCGCAGTTATGAAGGATGAAGTCGCAGGTTCGCTTCCCGGTTCTTTTTCTTTTTCTTTTTTTTTTTTCTTTTCTTTTCTTTTTTTTTTTTTTTTTTTTCCTTTTCCTTTATTTTTCAACTTTGCTCCAACTAAATCAACTGAAAGTTTTCGCGCTTATGTTGACGACCGAGATCGCGGGAAAATGTTACGCAGTATTTTTTAAAACCAACTATTTCATAGGAGGACTAAACCAACCATACAGTTAGTTCCTCAAAACTACAATCTGAACTGATTAGCCATCAAGTGATTCGATAGCATGGTCGGCTAGACGCATAACTCATAAGGTGAAGGTCGCAGGTTCGATCCCTGACTTCTTTTTCCTTTTTTTACCACTCATACGCATGCGCACTGCTCTTTTTATGACGTCATATCTAGTCCCACACGTGGAAGGAGAACGTTACCAATAAGCCAGGTTTACTTCGTCGCTTCGCCAACTCTTCAAACGCACGGCACTTGCGCTGAGGCTTTACGCTGACGCCATGGGTGCCAATGTTTGTCGTACGCGCCAAGGCCGCGACACTTGTGCTGAGAGCATAGTGATGGATACTGAATGCTTGATGCACGGTGTCACGGTTCTTGCCTCAAGAGGCCCTCGGCAACAGGAACTCCACAGGGGGGACTATTGCCGTTGTCTCTTGGGGGAGACCCCTCAGTGGGGACCTACCAGTGTTCCGTAAGGTCACTGGTTAGGACTCGCAGAGAAAGGGGACCCCCTTTGCGGGGACTGCCAGAACACTGGTTAGGACTCGCAGAGAAAGGGGACCCCCTCTACGAGGACTGCCAGTGGTCTGAAAGGACAACTGGTCAGGACTCTGGGGAGGGGGATCAGTGACCTGTGGTCACTGCAGCAAGGAAAGCTGGAACAGAAGGAACTAATAAATCAAAATGAATAAATCAAAAAATGAATAAATTAAAAATCAAAATAATATATACACTGCGCATGCGTACTATAAACACTGCGCATGCGCACTAGTGGCAACTAGCTCATTAGCATCTCATTAACGAATTTTGACCCGTTTTTAGCTAAAATAGCCCGTTGCCATGGCAACCAATAAATTTCCGGCCTTCTGATTGGCTGAGAGCCTCATTAATATTTTGGAATAACATTAGCATAAAAAACTTATTGTTTACCAACGAAAAAGTCTCCCAAAATTTTACGACAACTGCTCAAAAAATACAAGTCTTTTCACAATAATAATCGGCTCACCATTACAAAATCCGACACAAGAGGTACACGCATGTATAAAGTAACATCATTTATTAGCTACAGACCAGTTACAGCAATGACAATAAGCCAAAATTGGAAAAACTTCGAAGTATACAAGTCCTAAGATAACATTGCATTCGGCGCTACCTGGTTCGAAATAAAGTTTTAACAGCAAAAATGACCAGTACACCAATCAACACGAGTTTACCAACCTTCCGTAGTTTTCGATAGCAAGATATTTACGCAACAAGGCCGCTTCGTCGCTACAGAACAGATTTATCCAAGTGTCCGACAGTCTTCGCTCGTAAGCAAATATCTCCTTAAATCAGCACGAAACGCTGCCCAGTTGTCCCTTTTGTAGTGAAAAATCAACGCAGCATGTCTCATAAGTTCATACTGCTGCCACGAACACTTCCATCAAATCCTGCAGCCTCTTGGCGTTCTTCGGAACATAATACAGTGTTCCGCGGCTTGTTGTCCGTAGCGGGTACAATATGTCATCAGTAAACTGCCTCTGGGCTCCAATGAGCTGGTTCGACGGAGTTATAAAAGAGGGCATTCAGTAGAGAGCAGAGAGAAATGATTCCTTCACAGGGACTCGTCCCGAACCAAACATGTCTTCATGTCATCATGTCAATATGTCATCCCATTCTTGCTGAAGATAAGACTCCACGACGTTTTCCTGCTCACTCATCCTGGCCAGAGATCCGTACACTGCACGATACACCAGTTTAGAGGAGTATGGGACCATAGAAATCGCTCGCAGAGGTTCACAAATGAAGGAATATCACTCTCAGCTCGTAAACGACAGCCAAATGGAAGGCCAATATCGACTGGCCCGTATGCAAATCCCACAACACAACTTGAAAAGACAAAAGGACTGCATCAGCAAAACGTCTAATGATAATAGGTTTCGGCGTGCGAGTTTGGTATTTCTTTTGTTCAAAATAGAAGTTTCTTTTGTTTGAAACAAAATTTTCTATTGTTCGAAACAAAAGAAGTGTATACTTAATACAAGAGAGCCAAATGCTACGAGACAATAAACTCCGGCGGGGAAATGAAAGAACAGCAAGCCGTATGTTCATTGTTCTGTGTATACTTAAAACAAAAGAATTGTATACGTAACACAAAGAGCTAAAAAGTACGAGACAATAAACTCCAGCGGGGAAATGAAAGAACAGCAAGCCGTATGTTCATTGTTCTATATACTTAATACAAAAGAATTGTATACGTAATACAAAGAGCTAAAAGATACGAGACAATAAACTCCAGCAGGGAAATGAAAGAAAAGCAAGCCGTATGTTCATTGTTCTGTGTATACCAATACAAAAGAATTGTATACGTAATACAAAGAGCTAAAAAGTACGAGACAATAAACTCCAGCGGGGAAATGAAAGAACAGCAAGCCGTACGTCGTAGTAAACAAACTAAAAACGTACGAACTTGCCAAATAATTTAGTTGTGGTTCTTTAATTTCATCGGCTCCAAAGATAGGAGAGAAAAGATAAGCTAATTTTACCCGAATATTTTAAATTTAAGTACAGACTCTGTGAAAACACATTGTGACGCCTCTATATTCTTCATCAATTGTGTAGAGCTGGCTACTGTCCTAAAGAGATTGTATCTATAAATCGTACTTTAGTTAGACCTGCTTTGGAGTATGCTGTCCCTGTCTGGGCCGCGATACCTCAATATCTAAGCGATAGCATCGAAGCCGTACAGCGATGGGCATGATCTGCCTTATGACGAACGTCTGAAGGCGAAGTAATACGGGCAACACTTTCAGTGCAACTTGTCGTGCAACAATGTTGCGCGTATTGTCACCGTGTTGCAAGATGCAGCAACATGTTGCACAAAGTAGAAGTGGGTTCTACTTCGTGCACCATGTTTCTGCAACTTGCAACACGGTGGTAATACGCGCAACATTACGGTGCAACTTGCAACGCAACATTGTTGCACGACAAGTTGCACTGAAAATGTTGCCCGTATTACTTCACCTTGAATCAAGCCAACATTTTACCTACTCATCATATGTGCTCAGATTTTAGCAGGAAGAACAGAGTCTCTGGGCCATTAAAAGCGATCCTTAACGAGGCAACAACCTTCCGAACCCGCGTCACGCGGCGCCCTTGAACTCTTCGCAAAAAGACTTATTCAAATACTAATCGTAATTATCTCTCAATCTCGTGAAATCTGGTAGTGAAAATCACACAAGTGGAACAGAAAAATATTGATGTATATGTTGATCATAAACTAGATAAATGAAAAAGTGAGCATCTTCAGGATATTTCTGGTCTTACAAAGAACCACTCTGATCGCAAGCTCCTCGATAGTCAAATGTACGATTTGGGAAACTCGCGCGCAAAACAAGTTCATGTACTTCTTGATTTAAAACTAACCAAATCCATGCAGGACAATATTTACGCAATGTACGCACCTTCAGGATATTTCTAGTCTTGCAAAAGCATTAGAGATGGCCCTCTTGCGACAAAAAACCATTTTTAAATATAGTTTAAATGCTCCTAAAGTACCTATTTTGGAAATTGTGATCACTACAACTTCACTTTTCCTAACGAAAATTTGAAGATACGTGCGTCCCATAACTCAGCAAAAGTTAGTCAGATCGACCAGCCTAATTAATTATGCGTCAAATTTTCATTTTTGAGAAACTCGCGCGCGAAACAAGATCATATACTTGTTGATTTAAAACTAACCAAATCCATGTGGGACTATATTTACGCGATGAACGCACCTTCAGGATGTTTCTGGTTTTGCAGAAGTATAAGCGATGGCCCTCTTGCGATAAAGAACGATTTCTAAATATTTTATGCTCTTGAAGTACCTTTTCTGGATAACCACTGTGATTTGTAGAACTTCACTTTTCCTAACAAAAAACCGAGGATATGTGCGTCCCATAATTGACCGATAGTTAGTCAGATCGACCAGCCTAATTAATTATGCGTCAAATTTTCATTTTTGAGAAACTCGCGCGCGAAACAAGATCATATACTTGTTGATTTCAAACTAACCAAATCCATGTGGGACTATATTTACGCGATGAACGCACCTTCAGGATGTTTCTGGTTTTGCAGAAGTATAAGCGATGGCCCTCTTGCGATAAAGAACGATTTCTAAATATTTTATGCTCTTGAAGTACCTTTTCTGGATAACCACTGTGATTTGTAGAACTTCACTTTTCCTAACAAAAAACCGAGGATACGTGCGTCCCATAATTGACCGATAGTTAGTCAGATCGACCAGCCTAATTAATTATGCTTCAAATTTTCATTTTTGAGAAACTCGCGCGCGAAACAAGATCGTGTACTTGTTGATTTCAAACTAACCAAATCCATGTGGGACATAATTTACGCAACGTACGCACCTTCAGGATATTTCTGGTTTTGCAAAAGTATTAGAGATTGCCCCCTTGCGATAAAGAACGATTTCTAAATATTTTATGCTCCTGAAGTACCTTTTCTGGACAACCACTGTGATTTGTACAACTTCACTTTTCCTAACGAAAATTTGAAGATACGTGCGTCCCATAACTCAGCGTAAGTTAGTCAGATCGACCAGCCTAATTAATTATGCGTCAAATTTTCATTTTTGAGAAACTCGCGCGCGAAACAAGATCATGTACTTGTTGATTTCAAACTAACCAAATCCATGTGGGACATAATTTACGCGATGAACGCACCTTCAGGATGTTTCTGGTTTTGCAGAAGTATAAGCGATGGCCCTCTTGCGATAAAGAACGATTTCTAAATATTTTATGCTCTTGAAGTACCTTTTCTGGATAACCACTGGTATTTGTACAACTTCACTTTTCCTAACGAAAATTTGAAGACACGTGCGTCCCATAACTCAGCGAAAGTTAGTCAGATCGACCAGCCTAATTAATTATGCGTCAAATTTTCATTTTTGAGAAACTCGCGTGCGAAACAAGATCATGTACTTGTTGATTTCAAACTAACCAAATCCATGTGGGACATAATTTACGCAACGTACGCACCTTCAGGATATTTTTGGTCTTGCAAAAGTATTAGAGATTGCCTCCTTGCGATAAAGAACGATTTCTAAATATTTTATGCTCTTGAAGTACCTTTTCTGGACAACCACTGTGAATTGTACAACTTCACTTTTCCTAACAAAAAACCGAGGATACGTGCGTCCCATAATTGACCGATAGTTAGTCAGATCGACCAGCCTAATTAATTATGCGTCAAACCTTCATTTTAGAGAAACTCGCGCGCGAAACAAGATCATGTACTTGTTGATTTCAAACTAACCAAATCCATGTGGGACATAATTTACGCAACGTACGCACCTTCAGGATATTTCTGGTCTTGCAAAAGTATTAGAGATAGCCCCCTTGCGATAAAGAACGATTTCTAAATATTTTATGCTCTTGAAGTACCCTTTCTGGACAACCACTGTGAATTGTACAACTTCACTTTTCCTAACAAAAAACCGAGGATACGTGCGTCCCATAATTGACCGATAGTTAGTCAGATCGACCAGCCTAATTAATTATGCGTCAAATTTTCATTTTAGAGAAACTCGCGCGCGAAACAAGATCATGTACTTGTTGATTTCAAACTAACCAAATCCATGTGGGACATAATTTACGCAACGTACGCACCTTCAGGATATTTCTGGTCTTGCAAAAGTATTAGAGATGGCCCCCTTGCGATAAAGAACGATTTCTAAATATTTTATGCTCTTGAAGTACCTTTTCTGGACAACCACTGTGAATTGTACAACTTCACTTTTCCTAACAAAAAACCGAGGATACGTGCGTCCCATAATTGACCGATAGTTAGTCAGATCGACCAGCCTAATTAATTATGCGTCAAATCTTCATTTTTGAGAAACTCGCGCGCGAAACAAGATCATGTACTTGTTGATTTCAAACTAACCAAATTCATGTGGGACATAATTTACGCAACGTACGCACCTTCAGGATATTTCTGGTCTTGCAAAAGTATTAGAGATGGCCCCCTTGCGATAAAGAACGATTTCTAAATATTTTATGCTCTTGAAGTACCTTTTCTGGACAACCACTGTGAATTGTACAACTTCACTTTTCCTAACAAAAAACCGAGGATACGTGCGTCCCATAATTGACCGATAGTTAGTCAGATCGACCAGCCTAATTAATTATGCGTCAAAAATTTTCATTTTTGAGAAACTCGCGCGCGAAACAAGATCATGTACTTGTTGATTTCAAACTAACCAAATCCATGTGGGACATAATTTACGCAACGTACGCACCTTCATGATATTTCTGGCCTTGCAAAAGTATTAGAGATGGCCCCCTTGCGATAAAGAACGATTTCTAAATATTTTATATGCTCCTGAAGTACCTTTTCTGGATAACCACTGTGATTTGTAGAACTTCACTTTTCCTAACAAAAAACCGAGGATACGTGCGTCCCATAATTGACCGATAGTTAGTCAGATCGACCAGCCTAATTAATTATGCTTCAAATTTTCATTTTTGAGAAACTCGCGCGCGAAACAAGATCATGTACTTGTTGATTTCAAACTAACCAAATCCATGTGGGACATAATTTACGCAACGTACGCACCTTCAGGATATTTCTGGTCTTGCAAAAGTATTAGAGATGGCCCCCTTGCGATAAAGAACAATTTCTAAATATTTTATATGCTCCTGAAGTACCTTTTCTGGATAACCACTGTGATTTGTAGAACTTTACTTTTCCTAACAAATAACCGAGGAAACGTGCGTCCCATAATTGACCGAAAGTTAGTCAGATCGACCAGCCTAATTAATTATGCGTCAACTCTTAGTTTTTGTAGGTCTTTTGGACGACTACAGGCATGGAAAAAATTGATTGAGTATATGAATGTGCATTGTGCAGAAGAAATATAAAAATCGATTATCCAAAGTGTGCGGCGATTACATGTGGGGACTACTGGCTGGAATGATGCGAATATCCCCACAATTATACTTAGAAGAACATCGAAAGAAAGGAAAAAGGAAAAGTCGACTCTTTTTGAGCGCTGTTACTGCAAAAAGTTAGATGTTGAAATGATGTTTAATTGCACCTATAAGGATAGCGTGACTAAATAGCAGCTCTCACCTTGTCACATCTGTCCACAACATTCTCAGCAAATATCACTGACGCAAATCCAACAGTAACCAGGATCCTTATAGTACACTATGTAGATCTCTGGAATAAAGTAGGCTGACACCCAGCACGGCCCACCTGAAGGTCTACAAATAAAAGAACGGAGTAAAACATACCGTAAGTTAAACAGAGAAGGGTGAAGTGATAGGCTATGGTTTGCTCTTATTGATGGCTAACCGCTGTGAGACATACCAAAAATTGTATATCCAAAGCGTGGCTTCGCTATCACGAACGTTCCCTGAAAATTTTATGCGATTCTGAGATTAGGCCATAAGTATGCATTTTTTGAAAAAAAAAATGCAAAGGCTATAGCCCATGCTTTTTTCTCAAAAATAGCCGATTTGACCAAAAAATTTAAACTTTTGATACTATCAGGAAACCTTCTGGGGACCATAACAAGACTTTTTGCAATACAATTGTCTTACTTTTTTTTCAGCCGTTAACGAGATATAGCACGAAAACTACACATAATTTTATCCTCCTTTGTTTGAGAAGGGTGAAGTGTTAGGCGATGGTTTGCTCTTATATGTGGCGACCCGCTGTGTGAAAAGGCCAAAAAGTGTATATCTAAACCGAAAGTGTCGGATTTCGGTCCAAAATCAGCATTTTTCTCGAATATGGTCGATTTTGAGAAACATTTTAAACTTCACAGGGAGCTGGCTGAGACTACTTTGCTGCAGCATTGTCGAAAATAGTGCAGAAAAATGAGTCTCTCGAAACTTCAACACTAAACGCAAATGTCATTCTAAAGTTTCAGGTAAGGCGTTACCGACGTACATAAATACACATAAACTGATACAATTCTTCGGCACGTGAATGCCCTTAAGTTTAAAATCGATTAGAACGTGACATAAATGCGTAACTTACCAAAATCCAGCTCTCTCTCGTTGTCTTGTCTGCGCTGAAAGGCCCTGTTTTACGTCGAGTGGCTTGATCTGTATGTGCGCCTAGAAGTGAAGGAACACGTCTTCCTCGAGTAACGTATCATTATTAGGAGAAAACAGCTGGTAAGCGTATAGAAAGTTTACAATTTCTAGGCGATATCACAGCATAAGTAAGCCTTGTTCGAACAGCTGCAAATGCAAGAACATGCTACACGAATCACACGTGCCGGGAATGCTGCGCGCGTTTACAAAAAAATCACATGCATGGAAAACTATTGCAACCTTTCTTTTTTCTCCTTCTGAAGGCACTTTTCATGGTCTGTTCAAGGTAGTGTGTGTGGGTGTGTGTTGAATTTCTTTGGTCAAGCTCCAAGTTTACAAGTCGCCTGAACGCAGATTTTCACCGTGTATATACAACACACGTCGCGGGCGGGGTAGGGAAAAGAGCCTAGGAATGAAGATGTACAGTTTATAAAAAGTACAACCGACAGCTGATTGGTGTTGCGATAACTTCTTTGGGAAACGCTCGTTCATTTCACTCTGGGAAAGACCATGCGAACGCTCGACAGCTGTGTACAAGAAACGTGGATATGATTAATGTAAATAATGAGTGTAAATCTGACAATTCAAACTATCGTTTATTTTAGTGTTGAGAGTATCTATGTCTTCTTAACCCTTTCACTCAAAATACAGATTCTCCCAACATTTTAAGAAGAAAACGTACGAGTATTGTAGCGAGAATTAATAGTTTAATCAGGTTTCATTTAAAGCAACCAGAGCCAAGTTCCCCATACTGTATGATATATTTCAGTGGTGAGAAACTGAAGGAGAAAATTGAAGTTGATCACTCTTCGGAGTAAAAGGGTTAAAACGTCATACATCTAAGGGCCAAGTTGTTGAAAGCACGATGATACTGGAGTAGCCTAAACTAAGCCAAAGAGCAACGGACATTACTCTAGCTTAATACCTATATAATTGTAAAAACGATCTACTGGTTTAAGTTACGTACAGATGAAGCAGATTGATCGTTTCAAAGATTTGCCTGCACAACACAGCGCACATCTATTGATGAAATATTCTCATAACGCCCTTAAAGCGGACCTCTCAGCCAAGTCAATGTTTACATCTGGAAATGTGTAAAAATCCAAGCCTAGTTTAGATTGCCAACACGCTAGAACTCAATAGACTGATGGCAAAATTGGTAAATATCACTTTTAGGCCAAATGAAACAAATCTTCTTGAATGACTCGGATGGAAATGCATTACCAATTTTTCGGTTGCCCTAAAAATGGCGGATCCAAGAGGATTGTGATTGGTAGGGCCCCTTAAAGCAACCTATAAATAGAGATTACGTCATGTTTTATCAGTCGTCAACAGGGAATAATCCATTTTCATCTGCATTTGCTAACAATGGGCATATAATGGGAGACTCAATCTGCAACAAAAAGAAAGCAAAAACGACTTTTATTCTCTGTTCAATGTTCAATAAAAGAATCATCCAATTCAAAAGTTAAAAAACTAATGAACGTTTTACGGCGAGTTTTTAGAATTACGGATGCATGTAAGCAAAATTCAATAGAGTAAACATAAACATGAGGCACACTCAGCCCTCCACCAACATCAATGCCCACAGGTAGGCCTGTTCCTTAATGCCTCTTGCCTCTGTTTCCGAGGCCTAGCACGAAACCTTTCTTGTGAAAATGAGTTTGACATGAAAACGAACACGTAAACTCGTTTTCGCAAGGAATGTTTCGCACTTGGCCTCGTTTTGAGACTGAGGCAAAGGAAATGTCCCATGAGGCACTTTCACATTCATGCTCAGTTCGCCAGGCTGAGATAATGTGGAGAGCCAACCAAATGATAAAAACTTGGCAGGCGGAGTAGGGAATTGCTTCTTTGGTCATAACACAATCATGTAGAAACAAAACCAAGCTCAGCAGAAAGAGTGACTTGACGATTCGTTTATACGGGGAGTAAGAAATACTATTTTCTACTGAACATTGTGAAAGTGACTTATTCTCCAACGTACAAGTAGTGTTAGGAGAATTGATAATTTGACCAGTTCATACCTGAGCAAGAGATCACCTAGCAAGTCCCCATGCAAATGCTCACAACAGAAATAAATACAAGACTCGAAATACGTACCCCTAAAATGTATTCACAGGTTTGAGGTTCCATTAAATAGAGGGACATTTCTTGAAGATGAATAGACTCTTTACATCTGTAAAAACAGCCAAGCAACACAAAGATATTAACCAGAGATTTACAATCAATGAACAACACAAAACATATAAACAAAAGGTATTAATTGGAAACAAAATCTGGGCCAGTTTCAATGGCTACATAAAAAAATCTTGCAGGAAAGACACTTTCGTTGCTCTCCTCCTTTGTTTGCAATAGAATAGCACGTGTTCAATAGAATAAAGCAAGATTCCGTACTTTAATCTAACTTGGACGACTCTTGGTTTGCCAGTGAGGTCGCACAAGTCTCCTTCACTGTAGAAATGCGATACATATCTGCAGAAACAAACAACGCAAACCACGACTGTAAACATAGCACGATTTAATGCGCGACGTGTGCGCTCGCGTGTGCGTGTATCTAAACGTGTGTTTATGAGCGTGTTCATGTCGAGTGACTGCGCATGCATGCGTCGCGTGAATGAACTCTACTTGCATGCACGTGTATGTCGTGTGCCCAGGCGTGCGTCAAGTGTATGACGCGTGTTTACGTGCGTGTGTGCACATGTGCGTCGCGTGTATAAACGCGTGTTTTTGTACGTGCGCGCACGTGTGCGTCGCGTGTATGAACGTATGTTTCCGTGTGCGTGACGTGCTTGTACACCTGTTCGAGTCTATGCGTGCGTGTGTTCGTACGCACGAGTATGTGCACGCGTGGTTGATGACGGTTGTCAGGTTGTGTTTATTTAGGTTGTGTTTACGTTTGCAATTGCGTGCGCACGTGTGAAAATCACTTCCTGCTAAGCGACACGAGTGCACAATGTAGTGACTTATGACGGTTAGATCTAATGCCGTTCACACATTTCTAATTCAGGTAAAGACATTTGCTTACCCAGAAGCTTTGATGTTCTTCTCCTTCACCCATTCCAAATGTCTCTATAGTGAAAAAAAAAACCCCTTCATTTCAGAACTGATACAATGAACCACTGAAATTGATAAGAAGCAAAAGGGTAACGCCTTGTTCGAGAAATATTACGCTAGATCGTGCCATAGGCCACCTTGGTTATTCTCAGTCCAAAAGTGAAGCCATATAAGCAAGACCACAGAAGCGACGGGATAACGCCTTGGTCGGCAATTATTGCGCTAGATCGTTCCATAGGAATTCTTGTATATTCTAAGTCCAAACCATATAACCATATAGCCATATAACCAAGGCCACAGAAGCAAAAGGATAACGCCTTGGTTGGCAATTATTGCGCTAAATCGTGCCATAGGCCATCTTGGTTATTCTAAGTCCAAAAGTGAAGCTGTATAACAAAGGTCACAGAAGCGACGGGATAACGCCTTGGTCGGCAATTATTGCGCTAGATCGTGCCATAGGCCATCTTGGTTATTCTAAGTCCAAAAGTGAAGCCATATAACCAAGGCCACCAGAAGCGACGGAATAACGCCTTGGTCGGCAATTATTGCGCTAGATCGTTCCATAGGCCACCTTGGTTATTCCTAGTCCAAAAGTGAAGTCATATAACCAAGGCCACAGAAACGAAGGGATAACACCTTGTTCGGGAATTATTGTGCTCAATCGTGCCATAGGCTACCTTGGTCTATTCTAACTCCAAAAGGTAAGCTATTTGTTCGGAAATTACTGCGCTAGATCGTGCCATAGGCCACCTTGCTTATTCTAAATCTAAAAGTGAAGTCATACAACCAAGGCCACAGAAGCGAAGGTATAACGCCTTGTTCGGGAATTATTATGCTCAATCGTGCCATAGGCCATCTTGGTTGCAAGTTGAGACTGCTAAAAGGCGCTCTGAGAATAAGCGGCTCATAGACACATTTCCGTGCTTACCTGCTTATTCCATTTCCCTAGTAAAATGCTTGTTTTTGCACCATTTTGCTGCCGAGGTAAAACAAAAAGTTAGTTCGTTCTTGAAGAACAAGCAGCAAATTGACGTTGCACTTGGTGCTAAAACCTAAAGGACAACCAGTCTGATCAGTACATTCCTTTATTACACGAATTCACATTTTCGAGTGCAAATATGGGAGCGTATTGCACTCGTCAGGAACCAGATCAACTGGTTTATTAGCTTACGTGATCAATTTTCGCAAGCAAAGTTTACGAACGCGTCATTTTTCGTTCCATTTTGCGCGCGGCGGGAACGTTTGCCCTGCTTCGTTTGTCGTATAATAAACAATTTATTACACGAAAAGTCGTGCAATACGGCTGTATTTTTACTCGTCAGTTTTATTTTTTCTCGCCTGAAGCAGGCTCGAAAAAATAAAACCGACTCATAAAAATACTCCGCCGTATTGCACTCCTTCCCGTGTAATAACCTCTTTAGACACAGCGTGAGAATACAGTGCAGCATGTATCAGTTGTGCTTACATGGTTCTATTTGTTGCTGGCCACAGAGTGTTGCATCCTACAGGCACAGTCAGGACAGAGCCTTGTACTGCCTTGTAATGGCAAATTTGTTAAAACCCTTTCACTCCCAAGAGTGATCAACTTCAATTTTCTCTCTTCAGTTTCCCACCACAAATATATCATACAGCAATTACAGAAATATTACAGAAGATTGAACTATCAATCTCACTACAACACTCGTATATTTATCTCTTAAATAACTGGGAGAATATGCATTTTAATCTTGGGAGTGGAAAGTTTAACCAAACTGAACTGCACCAACATGCCACACTTAGCACTTGGAGTTTGAAAACGAGAAGCTGTGGGGTGGTTCATGTCAAATATCGCACAGTTTTATGTTATCTAGGTTTACATACCTCTACGTGGTATTGGCTAACTTGCTTTCCATAACAGAACTCATACTTCCACCATCCTGATCCCTAGAAAAAGCAAAGTGGACAGTTAGTTACTGTTAGTAATGTAGGTATACTCAATGAGTGCAAACGTGTCAGCCAAGTGAAGGAATGAGGGATAAAGACAAGGAAAGTCAGCACAGCAGAGATAAGAAAGTGTGAAGCAGAGACAACCAGAGAAGGGAGAGAAAAGAGTAACACAGAGGGTGGGTGAGCACTGGAAAAAAGGAGGGTGGAAAAAAAGGAAGAGAAAGGGAGAAACTATACAGAAATATAAGTGTGCACTGTGGAAAGGAATAGGAGAAAAAAAAAAAAAAAAAAAAAAAAAGCAAGGAATACATGTACCAGCTCAAGTGCCTATTTCTGCGTTCTAGTTGGATTGGAGACCAGAAACATTTTGGTTTAAGTTAAATGTAGGAGCCTGGGTAAAACCCTAACTACTCTGACTTTCTCCAGTCTTTTCTCCAAAATTAAAACATATTTTCTAATTCAAAAAGCAGATTCCTATCATTTACCAACTCAAGTGCCTATTTTATGCGTTTGAGTTGGATTGGAGACCAAAAATTTTTCGTTTATAAACCCAAGGAGCTTCAATCAAACCCTAACTACTGTCTTTCACCAGTGTTTTCTCCAAGATTAAAACATATTTTCTAATTCAAAAAGCAGATTCCTATCATATAACACCTCAACTGCCTATTTTATGCGTTTGAGTTGGATTGGAGACCAAAAAATTTCCATCTATAAAACACAGGAGCCTGGGTCAAACCCTAACTGAACTCTGACTTTCATCAGTGATTTCTCCAATATTAAATCTTATTTTCTAATTCAAAAAGCAGATTCCTATTATTTACCAGCTCAAGTGCCTATCTTATGCGTTTCACTTGGATTGGAGACCAAAAATTTTTCGTTTATAAACCCCAGCAGCCTGGGTTAAACCTTAACTACTCCGACTTTCACCAGTGTTTTCTCGAAGATTAAAACATATTTTCTAATTCAAAAAGCAGATTCCTATCACATAACACCTCAAGTGCCAATTTTATGCGTTTGAGTTGGATTGGAGACCAAAAATTTTCCATCTATAAACCACAGGAGCCTGGGTCAAACCCTAACTACTCCGACTTTCACTAGTGTTTCCTCCAAGATTACAACATATTTTCTAATTCAAAAAGCAGATTCCTATCATACACCAGCTCAAGTACCTATTTTATGCGTTTGAGTAGGATTGCAGACCAAAACTTTTGCGTTTATAAACCCCAGGAGCCTGGGTCAAACCGTAACTACTCTGACTTTCACCAGTGATTTCTCCAAGATTAAATCATATTTTGTAATTCAAAAAGCAGATTCCTATCATTTACCAGCTCAAGTGCCTATGTTATGCGTTTGAGATGGATTGGAGAACAAAAATGTTTCGTTTATAAACCCCAAGAGCGTCGGTCAAACCCTAACTACTCCGACTTTCACCAGTGTTTTCTCCAAGATTAAATCATATTTTCTAATTCAAAAAGCGGATTCCTATCATATAACACCTCAAGTGCCTATCTTACGCATTTGAGTTGGATTGGAGACCAAAAATTTTTCGTTCATAAACCCCAGGAGCCTGGGTCAAACCCTAACTACTCCGACTTTCACCAGTGTTTTCTCGAAGATTAAAACATATTTTCTAATTCAAAAAGCAGATTCCTATCACATAACACCTCAAGTGCCAATTTTATGCGTTTGAGTTGGATTGGAGACCAAAAATTTTCCATCTATAAACCACAGGAGCCTGGGTCAAACCCTAACTACTCCGACTTTCACTAGTGTTTCCTCCAAGATTACAACATATTTTCTAATTCAAAAAGCAGATTCCTATCATACACCAGCTCAAGTACCTATTTTATGCGTTTGAGTAGGATTGCAGACCAAAACTTTTGCGTTTATAAACCCCAGGAGCCTGGGTCAAACCGTAACTACTCTGACTTTCACCAGTGATTTCTCCAAGATTAAATCATATTTTGTAATTCAAAAAGCAGATTCCTATCATTTACCAGCTCAAGTGCCTATGTTATGCGTTTGAGATGGATTGGAGAACAAAAATGTTTCGTTTATAAACCCCAAGAGCGTCGGTCAAACCCTAACTACTCCGACTTTCACCAGTGTTTTCTCCAAGATTAAATCATATTTTCTAATTCAAAAAGCGGATTCCTATCATATAACACCTCAAGTGCCTATCTTACGCATTTGAGTTGGATTGGAGACCAAAAATTTTTCGTTCATAAACCCCAGGAGCCTGGGTCAAACCCTAACTACTCCGACTTTCACCAGTGTTTTCTCCAAGATTAAATAATATTTTCTAATTCAAAAAGCGGATTCCTATCATATAACACCTCAAGTGCCTATCTTATGCATTTGAGTTGAATTGGAGACCAAAAATTTTCCATCTATAAACCCCAGGAGCCTGGGTCAAACCTTAACTACTCTGACTTTCATCAGTGATTTCTCCAATACTAAATCTTATTTTCTAATTCAAAAAGCAGATTCCTATTATTTACCACCTCAAGTGCCTATCTTATGCGTTTGACTTGGATTGGAGACCAAAAATTTTTCGTTTATAAACCCCACCAGCCTGGGTTAAACCTTAACTACTCCGACTTTCACCAGTGTTTTCTCCAAGATTACAACATATTTTCTAATTCAAAAAGCGGATTCCTATCATATAATACCTCAAGTACCTATTTTAAGCGTTTGACTTGGATTGGAGACCAAAAAGTTTCCATCTATAAACCACAGGAGCCTGGGTCAAACCCTAACTACTCTGAATTACATCAGTGATTTCTCCAAGAATAAATCATATTTTCTAATTCGAAAAGCAGATTCCTATTATTTACCAGCTCAAGTGCCTATCTTATGCGTTTGACTTGGATTGGAGACCAAAAATTTTTCGTCTACAAACCCCAGGAGCTTGGGTCAAACCCTAAGTACTCTGAATTTCACCAGTATTTTCTCCAAGATTAAATAATATTTTCTAATTCAAAAAGCGGATTCCTATCATATAACACCTCAAGTGCCTATCTTATGCATTTGGGTTGGATTGGAGACCAAAAATTTTCCATCTATAAACCCCAGGAGCCTGGGTCAAACCTTAACTACTCTGACTTTAATCAGTGATTTCTCCAAGATTAAATCATATTTCCTAATTCAAAAAGCAGATTCCTATTATTTACCAGCTCAAGTATCTATCTTATGAGTTTGACTTGGATTGGAGACCAAAAATTTTTCGTTCATAAACCTCAGGAGCCTGGGTCAAACCCTATCTACTCCGACTTTCACCAGTGTTTTCTCCAAGATTAAATAATATTTTCGAATTTAAAAACCGGATTCCTATCATATAACACCTCAAGTGCCTATCTTATGCATTTGAGTTGGATTGGACACCAAAAATTTTCCATCTATAAACCCCAGCAGCCTGGGTCAAACCTTAACTACTCTGACTTTCATCAGTGATTTCTCCAAGATTAAATCATATTTTCTAATTCAAAAAGCAGATTCCTATTATTTACCAGCTCAAGTATCTATCTTATGAGTTTGACTTGGATTGGGGACCAAAAACTTTTCGTTCATAAACCTCAGGAGCCTGGGTCAAACCCTAACTACTCCGACTTTCACCAGTGTTTTCTCCAAGATTAAATAATATTTTCTAATTCAAAAAGCGGATTCCTATCATATAACACCTCAAGTGCCTATCTTATGCATTTGAGTTGGATTGGAGACCAGAAATTTTCCATCTATAAACCCTAACTACTCTGACTTTCATCAGTGATTTCTCCAAGATTAAATCATATTTTCTAATTCAAAAAGCAGATTCCTATTATTTACCAGCTGAAGTATCTATTTTATGAGTTTCACTTGGATTGGAGACCAAAAATTTTTCGTTCATAAACCTCAGGAGCCTGGGTCAAACCCTAACTACTCCGACTTTCACCAGTGTTTTCTCCAAGATTAAACCATATTTTCTAATTCAAAAAGCGGATTCCTATCATATAACACCTCAAGTGCCTATCTTATGCATTTGAGTTGGATTGGAGACCAAAAATTTTCCATCTATAAACCCCAGGAGCCTGCGTCAAACCATAACTACTCCGACTTTCACCAGTGCTTTCTCCAAGATTAAATAATATTTTCTAATTCAAAAAGCGGATTCCTATCATATAACACCTCAAGTGCCTATGTTACGCATTTGAGTTGGATTGGAGACCAAAACTTTTTCGTTCATAAACCCCAGGAGCCTGCGTCGAACCCTAACTACTCCGACTTTTACCAGTGTTTTCTCCAAGATTAAATAATATTTTCTAATTCAAAAAGCGGATTCCTATCATATAACACCTCAAGTGCCTATCTTATGCATTTGAGCTGGATTGGAGACCAAAAATTTTCCATCTATAAACCCCAGAAGCCTGGGTCAAACCCTAACTACTCTGACTTTCATCAGTGACTTCTCCAAGATTAAATCATATTTTCTAATTCAAAAAGCAGATTCCTATTATTTACCAGCTCAAGTGCCTATCTTATGCGTTTGACTTGGATTGGAGACCAAAAATTTTTCGTTGATAAACCCCAGGAGCTTGGGTCAAACCCTAACTACTCCGACTTTCACCAGTGTTTTCTCCAAGATTAAATCATATTTTCTAATTCAAAAAGCGGATTCCTATCATATAACACCTCAAGTGCCTATCTTACGCACTTGAGTTGGATTGGAGACCAAAAAATTTTCGTTCATAAACCCCAGGAGCCTGGGTCAAACCCTAACTACTCCGACTTTCACCAGTGTTTTCTCCAAGATTAAATAATATTTTCTAATTCAAAAAGCGGATTCCTATCATATAACACCTCAAGTGCCTATCTTATGCATTTGAGTTGAATTGCAGACCAAAAATTTTCCATCTATAAACCCTAACTACTCTGACTTTCATCAGTGATTTCTCCAAGATTAAATCATATTTTCTAATTCAAAAAGCAGATTCCTATTATTTACCAGCTGAAGTATCTATCTTATGAGTTTCACTTGGATTGGAGACCAAAAATTTTTCGTTCATAAACCTCAGGAGCCTGGGTCAAACCCTAACTACTCCGACTTTCACCAGTGTTTTCTCCAAGATTAAACCATATTTTCTAATTCAAAAAGCGGATTCCTATCATATAACACCTCAAGTGCCTATCTTATGCATTTGAGTTGGATTGGAGACCAAAAATTTTCCATCTTTAAACCCCAGGAGCCTGGGTCAAACCATAACTACTCCGACTTTCACCAGTGCTTTCTCCAAGATTAAATAATATTTTCTAATTCAAAAAGCGGATTCCTATCATATAACACCTCAAGTGCCTATGTTACGCATTTGAGTTGGATTGGAGACCAAAACTTTTTCGTTCATAAACCCCAGGAGCCTGCGTCGAACCCTAACTACTCCGACTTTTACCAGTGTTTTCTCCAAGATTAAATAATATTTTCTAATTCAAAAAGCGGATTCCTATCATATAACACCTCAAGTGCCTATCTTATGCATTTGAGCTGGATTGGAGACCAAAAATTTTCCATCTATAAACCCCAGAAGCCTGGGTCAAACCCTAACTACTCTGACTTTCATCAGTGATTTCTCCAAGATTAAATCATATTTTCTAATTCAAAAAGCAGATTCCTATTATTTACCAGCTCAAGTGCCTATCTTATGCGTTTGACTTGGATTGGAGACCAAAAATTTTTCGTTGATAAACCCCAGGAGCTTGGGTCAAACCCTAACTACTCCGACTTTCACCAGTGTTTTCTCCAAGATTAAATCATATTTTCTAATTCAAAAAGCGGATTCCTATCATAAAACACCTCAAGTGCCTATCTTACGCACTTGAGTTGGATTGGAGACCAAAACTTTTTCGTTCATAAACCCCAGGAGCCTGGGTCAAACCCTAACTACTCCGACTTTCACCAGTGTTTTCTCCAAGATTAAATAATATTTTCTAATTCAAAAAGCGGATTCCTATCATATAACACCTCAAGTGCCTATCTTATGCATTTGAGTTGAATTGGAAACCAAACATTTTCCATCTATAAACCCCAAGAGCCTGGATCAAACCTTAACTACTCTGACTTTCATCAGTGAATTCTCCAATACTAAATCTTATTTTCTAATTCAAAAAGCAGATTCCTATTATTTACCACCTCAAGTGCCTATCTTATGCGTTTGACTTGGATTGGAGACCAAAAATTTTTCGTTTATAAACCCCACCAGCCTGGGTTAAACCTTAACTACTCCGACTTTCACCAGTGTTTTCTCCAAGATTACAACATATTTTCTAATTCAAAAAGCGGATTCCTATCATATAATACCTCAAGTACCTATTTTAAGCGTTTGACTTGGATTGGAGACCAAAAAGTTTCCATCTATAAACCACAGGAGCCTGGGTCAAACCCTAACTACTCTGAATTATATCAGTGATTTCTCCAAGAATAAATCATATTTTCTAATTCGAAAAGCAGATTCCTATTATTTACCAGCTCAAGTGCCTATCTTATGCGTTTGACTTGGATTGGAGACCAAAAATTTTTTGTCTATAAACCCCAGGAGCTTGGGTCAAACCCTAAGTACTCTGAATTTCACCAGTATTTTCTCCAAGATTAAATAATATTTTCTAATTCAAAAAGCGGATTCCTATCATATAACACCTCAAGTGCCTATCTTATGCATTTGGGTTGGATTGGAGACCAAAAATTTTCCATCTATAAACCCCAGGAGCCTGGGTCAAACCTTAACTACTCTGACTTTCATCAGTGATTTCTCCAAGATTAAATCATATTTTCTAATTCAAAAAGCAGATTCCTATTATTTACCAGCTCAAGTATCTATCTTATGAGTTTGACTTGGATTGGAGACCAAAAATTTTTCGTTCATAAACCTCAGGAGCCTGGGTCAAACCCTATCTACTCCGACTTTCACCAGTGTTTTCTCCAAAATTAAATAATATTTTCTAATTCAAAAAGCGGATTCCTATCATATAACACCTCAAGTGCCTATCTTATGCATTTGAGTTGGATTGGACACCAAAAATTTTCCATCTATAAACCCCAGGAGCCTGGGTGAAACCTTAACTACTCTGACTTTCATCAGTGATTTCTCCAAGATTAAATCATATTTTCTAATTCAAAAAGCAGATTCCTATTATTTACCAGCTCAAGTATCTATCTTATAAGTTTGACTTGGATTGGGGACCAAAAACTTTTCGTTCATAAACCTCAGGAGCCTGGGTCAAACCCTAACTACTCCGACTTTCACCAGTGTTTTCTCCAAGATTAAATAATATTTTCTAATTCAAAAAGCGGATTCCTATCATATAACACCTCAAGTGCCTATCTTATGCGTTTGAGTTGGATTGGAGACCAAAAATTTTCCATCTATAAACCCTAACTACTCTGACTTTCATCAGTGATTTCTCCAAGATTAAATCATATTTTCTAATTCAAAAAGCAGATTCCTATTATTTACCAGCTGAAGTATCTATCTTATGACTTTCACTTGGATTGGAGACCAAAAATTTTTCGTTCATAAACCTCAGGAGCCTGGGTCAAATCCTAACTACTCCGACTTTCACCAGTGTTTTCTCCAAGATTAAACCATATTTTCTAATTCAAAAAGCGGATTCCTATCATATAACACCTCAAGTGCCTATCTTATGCATTTGAGTTGGATTGGAGACCAAAAATTTTCCATCTATAAACCCCAGGAGCCTGGGTGAAACCATAACTACTCCGACTTTCACCAGTGCTTTCTCCAAGATTAAATAATATTTTCTACTTCAAAAAGCGGATTCCTATCATATAACACCTCAAGTGCCTATGTTACGCATTTGAGTTGGATTGGAGACCAAAACTTTTTCGTTCATAAACCCCAGGAGCCTGCGTCGAACCCTAACTACTCCGACTTTTACCAGTGTTTTCTCCAAGATTAAATAATATTTTCTAATTCAAAAAGCGGATTCCTATCATATAACACCTCAAGTGCCTATCTTATGCATTTGAGCTGGATTGGAGACCAAAAATTTTCCATCTATAAACCCCAGAAGCCTGGGTCAAACCCTAACTACTCTGACTTTCATCAGTGATTTCTCCAAGATTAAATCATATTTTCTAATTCAAAAAGCAGATTCCTATTATTTACCAGCTCAAGTGCCTATCTTACGCACTTGAGTTGGATTGGAGACCAAAAATTTTTCGTTCATAAACCCCAGGAGCCTGGGTCAAACCCTAACTACTCCGACTTTCACCAGTGTTTTCTCCCAGATTAAATAATATTTTCTAATTCAAAAAGCGGATTCCTATCATATAACACCTCAAGTGCCTATCTTATGCATTTGAGTTGAATTGCAGACCAAAAATTTTCCATCTATAAACCCTAACTACTCTGACTTTCATCAGTGATTTCTCCAAGTTTAAATCATATTTTCTAATTCAAAAAGCAGATTCCTATTATTTACCAGCTGAAGTATCTATCTTATGAGTTTCATTTGGATTGGAGACCAAAAATTTTTCGTTCATAAACCTCAGGAGCCTGGGTCAAACCCTAACTACTCCGACTTTCAACAGTGTTTTCTCCAAGATTAAATAATATTTTCTAATTTAAAAACCGGATTCCTATCATATAACACCTCAAGTGCCTATCTTACGCATTTGAGTTGGATTGGAGAAAAAAAATTTTTCGTTCATAAACCCCAGGAGCTTGGGTCAAACCCTAACTACTCCGACTTTCACCAGTGTTTTCTCAAAGATTAAATCATATTTTCTAATTCAAAAAGCAGATTCCTATCATATAACACCTCAAGTGCCTATCTTATGCGTTTGAGTTGGATTGGAGACCAAAAAGTTTCCATCTATAAACCCGAGGAGCCTGGGTCAAACCCTAACTACTCTGACTTTCATCAGTGATTTCTCCAAGAATAAATCATATTTTCTAATTCAAAAAGCAGATTCCTATTATTTACCAGCTCAAGTGCCTATCTTATGCGTTTGACTTGGATTGGAGACCATAAAATTTTCGTTTATAAACCCCACCAGCCTCGGTTAAACCTTAACTACTCCGACTTTCACCAGTGTTTTCTCCAAGATTCCAACATATTTTCTAATTCAAAAAGCAGATTCCTATCATATAATACCTCAAGTACCTATTTTAAGCGTTTGACTTGGATTGGAGATGAAAAAGTTTCCATCTATAAACCACAGAAGCCTGGGTCAAACCCTAACTACTCTGAATTACATCAGTGATTTCTCCAAGAATAAATCATATTTTCTAATTCGAAAAGAAGCTTCCTATTATTTACCAGCTCAAGTGCCTATCTTATGCGTTTGACTTGGATTGGAGACCAAAAATTTTTCGTCTACAAACCCCAGGAGCTTGGGTCAAACCCTAAGTACTCTGAATTTCACCAGTATTTTCTCCAAGATTAAATAATATTTTCTAATTCAAAAAGCGGATTCCTATCATATAACACCTCAAGTGTCTATCTTATGCATTTGGGTTGGATTGGAGACCAAAAATTTTCAATCTATAAGCCCCAGGAGCCTGGGTCAAACCTTAACTACTGTGACTTTCATCAGTGATTTCTCCAAGATTAAATCATATTTTCTAATTCAAAAAGCAGATTCCTATTATTTACCAGCTCAAGTATCTATCTTATGAGTTGGACTTGGATTGGAGACCAAAAATTTTTCGTTCATAAACCTCAAGAGCCTGGGTCAAACCCTAACTACTCCGACTTTCACCAGTGTTTTCTCCAAGATTAAATAATATTTTCTAATTTAAAAACCGGATTCCTATCATATAACACCTCAAGTGCCTATCTTACGCATTTGAGTTGGATTGGAGACCAAAAATTTTCCATCTATCAACCCCAGGAGCCTGGGTCAAACCCTAACTACTCTGACTTTCATCAGTGATTTCTCCAAGATTAAATCATATTTTCTAATTCAAAAAGCAGATTCCTATTATTTACCACCTCAAGTGCCTATCTTATGCATTTGAGTTGGATTGGAGAAAAAAAATTTTTCGTTCATAAACCCCAGGAGCTTGGGTCAAACCCTAACTACTCCGACTTTCACCAGTGTTTTCTCCAAGATTAAATAATATTTTCGAATTTAAAAACCGGATTCCTATCATATAACACCTCAAGTGCCTATCTTATGCGTTTGAGTTGGATTGGAGACCAAAAATTTTCCATCTATAAACCCGAGGAGCCTGGGTCAAACCCTAACTACTCTGACTTTCATCAGTGATTTCTCCAAGAATAAATCATATTTTCTAATTCAAAAAGCAGATTCCTATTATTTACCAACTCAAGTGCCTATCTTATGCGTTTGACTTGGATTGGGGACCAAAAATTTTTCGTTTATAAACCCCAGGAGCCTAG
The DNA here is from genome assembly GCA_964036295.1 of Plumapathes pennacea. Classification (NCBI taxonomy): domain Eukaryota; kingdom Metazoa; phylum Cnidaria; class Anthozoa; order Antipatharia; family Myriopathidae; genus Plumapathes; species Plumapathes pennacea. The sequence goes on from OZ038470.1 coordinate 2,545,171, forward strand.
GTTAAACCTTAACAACTCCGACTTTCACCAGTGTTTTCTCCAAGATTACAACATATTTTCTAATTCAAAAAGGAGATTCCTATCATATAACACCTCAAGTGCCTATTTTATGCGTTTGAGTTGGATTGGAGACCAAAAAGTTTCCATCTATAAACCACAGAAGCCTGGGTCAAACCCTAACTACTCTGACTTACATCAGTGATTTCTCCAAGAATAAATCATCTTTTTTAATTCAAAAAGCAGATTCCTATTATTTACCAGCTCAAGTATCTATCTTATGAGTTTCACTTGGATTGGAGACCAAAAATTTTTCGTTCATAAACTTCAGGAGCCTGGGTCAAACCCTAACTACTCCGACTTTCACCAGTGTTTTCTCCAAGATTAAATAATATTTTCTAATTCAAAAAGCGGATTCCTATCATATAACACCTCAAGTGCCTATATTATGCATTTGAGTTGGATTGGAGACCAAAAATTTTCCATCTATAAACCCCAGGAGCCTGGGTCAAACCATAACTACTCCGACTTTCACCAGTGTTTTCTCCAAGATTAAATAACATTTTCTAATTCAAAAAGCGGATTCCTATCATATAACACCTCAAGTGCCTATCTTACACATTTGAGTTGGATTGGAGACCAAAAATGTTTTGTTTATAAACCCCAGGAGCTTGGGTCAAACCCTAACTACTCCGACTTTCACTAGTGTTTTCTCCAAGATTAAATAATATTTTCTAATTCAAAAAGCGGATTCCTATCATATAACACCTCAAGTGCCCATCTTATGCATTTGAGTTGGATTCAAGACCAAAAATTTTCCATTTATAAACCCCAGGAGCCTGGGTCAAACCCTAACTACTCTGACTTTCACCAGTGATTTCTCCAAGATTAAATCATATTTTCTAATTCAAAAAGCAGATTCCTATCATTCACAAGCTCAAGTAACTATCTTATGCGTTTGACTTGGATAAGAGACCAAAAATTTTTCGTTCACAAACCCCAGGAGCCTGGGTCAACCCTACCTACTCCGACTTTCACCAGTGTTTTCTTCAAAATTAAATAATATTTTCTAATTCAAAAACGAGATTCCTATCATTCAGAAGCTCAAGTGCCTATCTTATGCGTTTGACTTGGATTGGAAACCAAAAATGTTTCGTCTATAAACCCCAGGAGTTTGGGTCAAACCCTAAGTACTCTAACTTTCACCAGTGTTTTCTCCAAGATTAAATAATATTTTCTAATTCAAAAAGCGGATTCCTATCATATAACACCTCAAGTGCCTATCTTATGCATTTGAGTTGGATTGGAGACCAAAAATTTTCCAGCTATAAACCCCAGGAACCTGGGTCAAACCCTAACTACTCTGACTTTCACCAGTGATTTCTCCAAGATTAAATCATATTTTCTAATTCAAAAAGCAGATTCCTATCATTCACAAGCTCAAGTAACTATCTTATGCGTTTGACTTGGATTGGAGACCAAAAATTTTTCGTTCATAAACCCCAGCAGCCTGGGTCAAACCCTAACTACTGCGACTTTCACCAGTGTTTTCTCCAAGATTAAATAATAATTTCTAATTCAAAAAGCGGATTCCTATCATATAACACCTCAAGTGCCTATCTTATGCATTTGAGTTGGATTGGAGACCAAACATTTTCAATCTATAAACCCCACGAGCCTGGGTCAAACCCTTACTACTCTGACTTTCATCACTTACTTCTCCAAGATTAAATCTTATTTTCTAATTCAAAAGGCAGATTCCTATTATTTACCAGCTCAAGTGCCTATCTTATGCGTTTCACTTGGATTGGAGACCAAAAATTTTTCGTTTATAAACCCCAGGAGCCTGGGTTAAACCTTAACTACTTCGACTTTCACCAGTGTTTTCTCCAAGATTACAACATATTTTCTAATTCAGAAAGCAGATTCCTATCATATAACACCTCAAGTGCCTATTTTATGCGTTTGAGTTGCATTGGAGACCAAACATTTTTCCATCTATAAACCCCAGGAGCCTGAGTCAAACCCTAACTACTCTGGCTTTCATCAGTGATTTCTCCAATACTCAATCTTATTTTCTAATTCAAAAAGCAGATTCCTATTATTTACCACCTCAAGTGCCTATCTTATGCGTTTGACTTGGATTGGAGACCAAAAATTTTTCGTTTATAAACCCCACCAGCCTGGGTTAAACCTTAACTACTCCGACTTTCACCAGTGTTTTCTCCAAGATTCCAACATATTTTCTAATTCAAAAAGCAGATTCCTATCATATAATACCTCAAGTACCTATTTTAAGCGTTTGACTTGGATTGGAGACCAAAAAGTTTCCATCTATAAACCACAGGAGCCTGGGTCAAACCCTAACTACTCTGAATTACATCAGTGATTTCTCCAAGAATAAATCATATTTTCTAATTCGAAAAGCAGATTCCTATTATTTACCAGCTCAAGTGCCTATCTTATGCGTTTGACTTGGATTGGAGACCAAAAATTTTTCGTCTACAAACCCCAGGAGCTTGGGTCAAACCCTAAGTACTCTGAATTTCACCAATATTTTCTCCAAGATTAAATAATATTTTCTAATTCAAAAAGCGGATTCCTATCATATAACACCTCAAGTGCCTATCTTATGCATTTGGGTTGGATTGCAGACCAAAAATTTTCAATCTATAAACCCCAGGAGCCTGGGTCAAACCTTAACTACTGTGACTTTCATCAGTGATTTCTCCAAGATTAAATCATATTTTCTAATTCAAAAAGCAGATTCCTATTATTTACCAGCTCAAGTATCTATCTTATGAGTTTGACTTGGATTGGAGACCAAAAAATTTTTCGTTCATAAACCTCAGGAGCCTGGGTGAAACCCTAACTACTCCGACTTTCACCAGTGTTTTCTCCAAGATTAAATAATATTTTCTAATTTAAAAACCGGATTCCTATCATATAACACCTCAAATGCCTATTTTACGCATTTGAGTTGTATTGGAGACCAAAAATTTTCCATCTATAAACCCCAGGAGCCTGGGTCAAACCCTAACTACTCTGACTTTCATCAGTGATTTCTCCAAGATTAAATCACATTTTCTAATTCAAAAAGCAGATTCCTATTATTTACCACCTCAAGTGCCTATCTTATGCATTTGAGTTGGATTGGAGACCAAAAATTTTTCGTTCATAAACCCCAGGAGCTTGGGTCAAACCCTAACTACTCCGACTTTCACCAGTGTTTTCTCCAAGATTAAATAATATTTTCGAATTTAAAAACCGGATTCCTATCATATAACACCTCAAGTGCCTATCTTATGCGTTTGAGTTGGATTGGAGACCAAAAATTTTCCATCTATAAACCCGAGGAGCCTGGGTCAAACCCTAACTACTCTGACTTTCATCAGTGATTTCTCCAAGAATAAATCATATTTTCTAATTCAAAAAGCAGATTCCTATTATTTACCAGCTCAAGTGCCTATCTTATGCGTATGACTTGGATTGGAGACCAAAAATTTTTCGTTTATAAACCCCAGGAGCCTGGGTTAAACCTTAACTACTCCGACTTTCACCAGTGTTTTCTCCAAGATTACAACATATTTTCTAATTCAAAGCGCAGATTCCTATCATATAACACCTCAAGTGCCTATTTTATGCGTTTGAGTTGGAATGGAGACCAAAAATTTTCCATCTATAAACCCGAGGAGCCTGGGTCAAACCCTAACTACTCTGACTTTCATCAGTGATTTCTCCAAGAATAAATCATATTTTCTAATTCAAAAAGCAGATTCCTATTATTTACCAGCTCAAGTGCCTATCTTATGCGTTTGACTTGGATTGGAGACCAAAAATTTTTCGTTTATAAACCCCAGGAGCCTGGGTCAAACCTTAACTACTCCAACTTTCACCAGTGTTTTCTCCAAGATTACAACATATTTTCTAATTCAAAAAGCAGATTCCTATCATATAACACCTCAAGTGCCTATTTTATGCGTTTGAGTTGGATTGGAGACCAAAAAGTTTCCATCTATAAACCACAAGAGCCTGGGTCAAACCCTAACTACTCTGACTTACATCAGTGATTTCTCCAAGAATAAATCATATTTTCTAATTCAAAAAGCAGATTCTTATTATTTACCAGCTCAAGTATCTATCTTATGAGTTTGACTTAGATTGGAGACCAAAAATTTTTCGTTCATAAACCTCAGGAGCCTGGGTCAAACCCTAACTACTCCGACTTTCACCAGTGTTTTCTCCAAGACTAAATAATATTTTCTAATTTAAAAACCGGATTCCTATCATATAACACCTCAAGTGCCTATCTTAAGCATTTGAGTTGGATTGGAGACCAAAAATTTTTCGTTCATAAACCCCAGGAGCTTGGGTCAAACCCTAACTACTCCGACTTTCACCAGTGTTTTCTCCAAGATTACATAATAATTTCGAATTTAAAAACCGGATTCCTATCATATAACACCTCAAGTGCCTATCTTATGCGTTTGAGTTGGATTGGAGACCAAAAATTTTCCATCTATAAACCCGAGGAGCCTGGGTCAAACCCTAACTACTCTGACTTTCATCAGTGATTTCTCCAAGAATAAATCATATTTCCTAATTCAAAAAGCAGATTCCTATTATTTACCAGCTCAAGTGCCTATCTTATGCGTTTCACTTGGATTGGAGACCAAAAATTTTTCGTTTATAAACCCCAGAAGCCTGGGTTAAACCTTAACTACTCCGACTTTCACCAGTGTTTTCTCCAAGATTACAACATATTTTCTAATTCAAAAAGCAGATTCCTATCACATAACACCTCAAGTGCCTATTTTATGCGTTTGAATTGAATTGGAGACCAAAAATTTTCCATCTATAAACCCGAGGAGCCTGGGTCAAACCCTAACTACTCTGACTTTCATCAGTGATTTCTCCAAAAATAAATCATATTTTCTAATTCAAAAAGCACATTCCTATTATTTACCAGCTCAAGTGCCTATCTTATGCGTTTCACTTGGATTGGAGACCAAAAATTTTTCGTTTAAAAACCCCAGGAGCCTGGGTCAAACCTTAACTACTCCGACTTTCACCAGTGTTTTCTCCAAGATTACAACATATTTTCTAATTCAAAAAACAGATTCCTATCATATAACACCTCAAGTGCCTATTTTATGTGTTTGAGTTGGATTGGAGACCAAAAAGTTTCCATCTATAAACCACAGGAGCCTGGGTCAAACCCTAACTACTCTGACTTACATCAGTGATTTCTCCAAGAATAAATCATATTTTCTAATTCAAAAAGCAGATTCTTATTATTTACCAGCTCAAGTATCTATCTTATGAGTTTGACTTAGATTGGAGACCAAAAATTTTTCGTTCATAAACCTCAGGAGCCTGGGTCAAACCCTAACTACTCCGACTTTCACCAGTGTTTTCTCCAAGATTAAATAATATTTTCTAATTTAAAAACCGGATTCCTATCATATAACACCTCAAGTGCCTATCTTAAGCATTTGAGTTGGATTGGAGACCAAAAATTTTTCGTTCATAAACCCCAGGAGCTTGGGTCAAACCCTAACTACTCCGACTTTCACCAGTGTTTTCTCCAAGATTACATAATAATTTCGAATTTAAAAACCGGATTCCTATCATATAACACCTCAAGTGCCTATCTTATGCGTTTGAGTTGGATTGGAGACCAAAAATTTTCCATCTATAAACCCGAGGAGCCTGGGTCAAACCCTAACTACTCTGACTTTCATCAGTGATTTCTCCAAGAATAAATCATATTTCCTAATTCAAAAAGCAGATTCCTATTATTTACCAGCTCAAGTGCCTATCTTATGCGTTTCACTTGGATTGGAGACCAAAAATTTTTCGTTTATAAACCCCAGAAGCCTGGGTTAAACCTTAACTACTCTGACTTTCACCAGTGTTTTCTCCAAGATTACAACATATTTTCTAATTCAAAAAGCAGATTCCTATCACATAACACCTCAAGTGCCTATTTTATGCGTTTGAATTGAATTGGAGACCAAAAATTTTCCATCTATAAACCCGAGGAGCCTGGGTCAAACCCTAACTACTCTGACTTTCATCAGTGATTTCTCCAAAAATAAATCATATTTTCTAATTCAAAAAGCACATTCCTATTATTTACCAGCTCAAGTGCCTATCTTATGCGTTTCACTTGGATTGGAGACCAAAAATTTTTCGTTTAAAAACCCCAGGAGCCTGGGTCAAACCTTAACTACTCCGACTTTCACCAGTGTTTTCTCCAAGATTACAACATATTTTCTAATTCAAAAAACAGATTCCTATCATATAACACCTCAAGTGCCTATTTTATGTGTTTGAGTTGGATTGGAGACCAAAAAGTTTCCATCTATAAACCACAGGAGCCTGGGTCAAACCCTAACTACTCTGACTTACATCAGTGATTTCTCCAAGAATAAATCATATTTTCTAATTCAAAAAGCAGATTCCTATTATTTACCACCTCAAGTGCCTATCTTATGCGTTTGACTTGGATTAGAGACCAAAAATGTTTCGTCTACAAACCCCAGGAGCTTGGGTCAAACCCTAAGTACTCTGACTTTCACCAGTGTTTTCTCCAAGATTAAATAATATTTTCGAATTCAAAAAGCGGATTCCTATCATATAACACCTCAAGTGCCTATTTTATGCATTTGGGTTGGATTGGAGACCAAAAATTTTCCATCTATAAACCCCAGGAGCCTGGGTCAAACCTTAACTACTCTGACTTTCATCAGTGATTACTCCAAGATTAAATCATATTTTCTAATTCAAAAAGCAGATTCCTATTATTTACCAGCTCAAGAATCTATCTTATGAGTTTGACTTGGATTGGAGACCAAAAATTTTTCGTTCATAAACCTCAGGAGCCTGCGTCAAACCCTAACTACTCCGACTTTCACCGGTGTTTTCTCCAAGATTAAATAATATTTTCTAATTCAAAAAGCGGATTCCTATCATATAACACCTCAAGTGCCTATCTTACGCATTTGAGTTGGATTGGAGACCAAAAATTTTCCATCTATAAACCCCAGGAGAATGGGTCAAACCCTAACTACTCTGACTTTCATCAGTGATTTCTCCAATATTAAATCATATTTTCTAATTCAAAAAGCAGATTCCTATTATTTACCACCTCCAGTGCCTATCTTATGCGTTTGACTTGGATTGGAGAGCAAAAATTTTTCGTTCATAAACCCCAGGAGCTTGGGTCAAACCCTAACTACTCCGACTTTCACCAGTGTTTTCTCCAAGATTAAATAATATTTTCGAATTTAAAAACCGGATTCCTATCATATAACACCTCAAGTGCCTATCTTATGCGTTTGAGTTGGATTGGAGACCAAAAAATTTCCATCTATAAACCCGAGGAGCCTGGGTCAAACCCTAACTACTCTGACTTTCATCAGTGATTTCTCCAAGAATAAATCATATTTTCTAATTCAAAAAGCAGATTCCTATTATTTACCAGCTCAAGTGCCTATCTTATGCGTTTGACTTGGATTGGAGACCAAAAATTTTTCGTTTATGAACCCCAGGAGCCTGGGTTAAACCTTAACTACTCCGAATTTCACCAGTGTTTTCTCCAAGATTAAAACAAATTTTCTAATTCAAAAAGCAGATTCCTATCATATAACACCTCAAGTGCCTATTTTATGCGTTTGAGTTGAATTGGAGACCAAAAGTTTTCCATCTATAAATCCGAGGAGCCTGGGTCAAACCCTAACTACTCTGACTTTCATCAGTGATTTCTCCAAGAATAAATCATATTTTCTAATTCAAAAAGCAGATTCCTATTATTTACCAGCTCAAGTGCCTATCTTATCCGTTTGACTTGGATTGGAGACCAAAAATGTTTCGTTTATAAACCCCAGGAGCCTGGGTCAAACCTTAACTACTCCGACTTTCACCAGTGTTTTCTCCAAGATTACAACATATTTTCTAATTCAAAAAGCAGATTCCTATCATATAACACCTCAAGTGCCTATTTTATGCGTTTGAGTTGGATTGGAGACCAAAAAGTTTCCATCTATAAACCACAGGAGCCTGGGTCAAACCCTAACTACTCTGACTTACATCACTGATTTCTCCAATATTAAATCATATTTTCTAATTCAAAAAGCAGATTCCTATTATTTACCACCTCAAGTGCCTATCTTATGCGTTTGACTTGGATTGGAGACCAAAAATGTTTTGTCTACAAACCCCAGGAGCTTGGGTCAAACCCTAAGTACTCTGACTTTCACCAGTGTTTTCTCCAAGATTAAATAATAATTTCGAATTCAAAAAGCGGATTCCTATCATATAACACCTCAAGTGCCTATCTTATGCATTTGGGTTGGATTGGAGACCAAAAATGTTTCATCTATAAACCCCAGGAGCCTGGGTGAAACCTTAACTACTCTGACTTTCATCAGTGATTACTCCAAGATTAAATCATATTTTCTAATTCAAAAAGCAGATTCCTATTATTTACCAGCTCAAGTATCTATCTTATGAGTTGGACTTGGATTGGAGACCAAAAATTTTTCGTTCATAAACCTCAGGAGCCTGGGTCAAACCCTAACTACTCTGACTTTCACCAGTGTTTTCTCCAAGATTAAATAATATTTTCTAATTCAAAAAGCGGATTCCTATCATATAACACCTCAAGTGCCTATATTATGCATTTGAGTTGGATTGGAGACCAAAAAATTTCCATCTATAAACCCCAGGAGCCTGGGTCAAACCATAACTACTCCGACTTTCACCAGTGTTTTCTCCAAGATTAAATCATATTTTCTAATTCAAAAAGCGGATTCCTATCATATAACACCTCAAGTGCCTATCTTACACATTTGAGTTGGATTGGAGAACAAAACTTTTTCGTTCATAAACCCCAGGAGCTTGGGTCAAACCCTAACTACTCTGACTTTCACCAGTGTTTTCTCCAAGATTAAATAATATTTTCTAATTCAAAAAGCGGATTCCTATCATATAACACCTCAAATGCCTATCTTATGCGTTTGAGTTGGATTGGAGACCAAAAATTTTCCATCTATAAACCCGAGGAGCCTGGGTCAAACCCTAACTACTCTGACTTTCATCAGTGAATTCTCCAATATTAAATCATATTTTCTAATTCAAAAAGCAGATTCCTATTATTTACCAGCTCAAGTGCCTATCTTATGCGTTTGACTTGGATTGGAGACCAAAAATTTTTCGTTCATAAACCCCAGGAGCTTGGGTCAAACCCCAACTACTCCGACTTTCACCAGTGTTTTCTCCAAGATTAAATAATATTTTCTAATTCAAAAAGCGGATTCCTATCATATAACACCTCAAGTGCCTATCTTATGCGTTTGAGTTGGATTGGAGACCAAAAATTTTCCATCTATAAACCCCAGGAGCCTGGGTCAAACCCTAACTACTCTGACTTTCATCAGTGATTTCTCCAATATTAAATCATATTTTCTAATTCAAAAAGCAGATTCCTATTATTTACCAGCTCAAGTGCCTATCTTATGCATTTGACTTGGATTCGAGTCCAAAAATTTTTCGTTCATAAACCCCAGGAGTTGGATCAAACCCTAACTACTCCGACTTTCACCAGTGTTTTCTCCAAGATTAAATAATATTTTCGAATTTAAAAACCGGATTCCTATCATATAACACCTCAAGTGCCTATCTTATGCGTTTGAGTTGGATTGGAGACCAAAAATTTTCCATCTATAAACCCCAGGAGCCTGGGTCAAACCCTAACTACTCTCATTTTCATCAGTGATTTCTCCAAGAATAAATCATATTTTCTAATTCAAAAAGCAGATTCCTATTATTTACCAGCTCAAGTGCCTATCTTATGCGTTTGTCTTGGATTGAAGACCAAAAATTTTTCGTTTATAAACTCCAGGAGCCTGGGTCAAACCCTAACTACTCCGACTTTCACCAGTGTTTCCTCCAAGATTAAATAATATTTTCTAATTCAAAAAGCGGATTCATATCATATAACACATCAAGTGCCTATCTTATGCATTTGAGTTGGATTGGAGACCAAAAATTTTCCATCTATAAACCCCAGGAGCCTGGGTAAAACCCTAACTACTCTGACTTTCACCAGTGTTTCCTCCAACATTAAAACATATTTTCTAATTCAAAAAGCAGATTCCTATCATTTACCAACTCAAGTGCATATCTTATGCGTTTGACTAGGATTGGAGACCAAAAATTTTTCATTTATAAACTCCAGGAGCCTGGGTCAAACCCTAACTACTCCGACTTTCACCAGTGTTTTCTCCAAGATTAAATAATATTTTCGAATTTAAAAACCGGATTCCTATCATATAACACCTCAAGTGCCAATCTTATGCGTTTGAGTTGGATTGGAGACCAAAAATTTTCCATCTATAAACCCGAGGAGCCTGGGTCAAACCCTAACTACTCTGACTTTCATCAGTGATTTCTCCAAGAATAAATCATATTTTCTCATTCAAAAACCAGATTCCTATTATTTACCAGCTCAAGTGCCTATCTTATGCGTTTGATTTGGATTGGAGACCAAAAATCTTTCGTTTATAAACCCCAGGAGCCTAGGTTAAACCTTAACTACTCCGAATTTCACCAGTGTTTTCTCCAAGATTACAACATATTTTCTAATTCAAAAAGCAGATTCCTATCATATAACACCTCAAGTGCCTATTTTATGCGTTTGAGTTGAATTGGAGACCAAAAATTTTCCATCTATAAAACCGAGGAGCCTGGGTCAAACCCTAACTACTCTGACTTTCATCAGTGATTTCTCCAAGAATAAATCATATTTTCTAATTCAAAAAGCAGATTCCTATTATTTACCAGCTCAAGTGCCTATCTTATGCGTTTGACTTGGATTGGAGACCAAAAATTTTTCGTTTATAAACCCCAGGAGCCTGGGTCAAACCTTAACTACTCCGACTTTCACCAGTGTTTTCTCCAAGATTACAACATATTTTCTAATTCAAAAAGCAGATTCCTATCATATAACACCTCAAGTGCCTATTTTATGCGTTTGAGTTGGATTGGAGACCAAAAAGTTTCCATCTATAAACCACAGGAGCCTGGGTTAAACCCTAACTACTCTGACTTACATCACTGATTTCTCCAAGAATAAATCATATTTTCTAATTCAAAAAGCAGATTCCTATTATTTACCACCTCAAGTGCCTATCTTATGCGTTTGACTTGGATTGGAGACCAAAAATGTTTCGTCTACAAACCCCAGGAGCTTGGGTCAAACCCTAAGTACTCTGACTTTCACCAGTGTTTTCTCCAAGATTAAATAATATTTTCGAATTCAAAAAGCGGATTCCTATCATATAACACCTCAAGTGCCTATCTTATTCATTTGGGTTGGATTGGAGACCAAAAATTTTTCATCTATAAACCCCAGGAGCCTGGGTGAAACCTTAACTACTCTGACTTTCATCAGTGATTACTCCAAGATTAAATCATATTTTCTAATTCAAAAAGCAGATTCCTATTATTTACCAGCTCAAGAATCTATCTTATGAGTTGGACTTGGATTGGAGACCAAAAATTTTTCGTTCATAAACCTCAGGAGCCTGGGTCAAACCCTAACTACTCTGACTTTCACCAGTGTTTTCTCCAAGATTAAATAATATTTTCTAATTCAAAAAGCGGATTCCTATCATATAACACCTCAAGTGCCTATCTTATGCATTTGAGTTGGATTGGAGACCAAAAATTTTCCATCTATAAACCCCAGGAGCCTGGGTCAAACCATAACTACTCCGACTTTCACCAGTGTTTTCTCCAAGATTAAATAATATTTTCTAATTCAAAAAGCGGATTCCTATCATATAACACCTCAAGTGCCTATCTTACACATTTGAGTTGGATTGGAGACCAAAACTTTTTCGTTCATAAACCCCAGGAGCTTGGGTCAAACCCTAACTACTCCGACTTTCACCAGTGTTTTCTCCAAAATTAAATAATATTTTCTAATTCAAAAAGCGGATTCCTATCATATAACACCTCAAGTGCCTATCTTATGCGTTTGAGTTGGATTGGAGACCAAAAATTTTCCATCTATAAACCCCAGGAGCCTGGGTCAAACCCTAACTACTCTGACTTTCATCAGTGATTTCTCCAATATTAAATCATATTTTCTAATTCAAAAAGCAGATTCCTATTATTTACCAGCTCAAGTGCCTATCTTATGCGTTTGACTTGGATTGGAGACCAAAAATTTTTCGTTCATAAACCCCAGGAGCTTGGGGCAAACCATAACTACTCCGACTTTCACCAGTGTTTTCTCCAAAATTAAATAATATTTTCTAATTCAAAAAGCGGGTTCCTATCATATAACACCTCAAGTAACTATCTTATGCGTTTGAGTTGGATTGGAGACCAAAAATTTTCCATCTATAAACCCGAGGAGCCTGGGTCAAACCCTAACTACTCTGACTTTCATCAGTGATTTCTCCAAGATTAAATCATATTTTCTAATTCAAAAAGCAGATTCCTATTATTTACCACCTCAAGTGCCTATCTTATGCGTTTGACTTGGATTGGAGTCCAAAAATTTTTCGTTCATAAACCCCAGGAGCTTGGATCAAACCCTAACTACTCCGACTTTCACCAGTGTTTTCTCCAAGATTAAATAATATTTTCGAATTTAAAAACCGGATTCCTATCATATAACACCTCAAGTGCCTATCTTATGCATTTGAGTTGGATTGGAGACAAAAAATTTTCCATCTATAAACCCCAGGAGCCTGGGTCAAACCCTAACTACTCTCATTTTCATCAGTGATTTCTCCAAGAATAAATCATATTTTCTAATTCAAAAAGCAGATTCCTATTATTTACCAGCTCAAGTGCCTATCTTATGCGTTTGTCTTGGATTGGAGACCAAAAATTTTTCGTTTATAAACTGCAGGAGCCTGGGTCAAACCCTAACTACTCCGACTTTCACCAGTGTTTCCTCCAAGATTAAATAATATTTTCTAATTCAAAAAGCGGATTCATATTATATAACACATCAAGTGCCTATCTTATACATTTGAGTTGGATTGGAAACCAAAAATTTTCCATCTATAAACCCCAGGAGCCTGGGTAAAACCCTAACTATTCTGACTTTCATCAGTGATTTCTCCAAGAATAAATCATATTTTCTAATTCAAAAAGCACATTCCTATTATTTACCAGCTCAAGTGCCTATCTTATGCGTTTGACTTGGATTGGAGACCAAAAATTTTTCGTTTATAAACCCCAGGAGCCTGGGTCAAACCTTAACTACTCCGACTTTCACCAGTGTTTTCTCCAAGATTACAATATATTTTCTAATTCAAAAAGCAGATTCCTATCATATAACACCTCAAGTGCCTATTTTATGCGTTTGAGTTGGATTGGAGACCAAAAATTTTCCATCTATAAACCACAGGAGCCTGGGTCAAACCCTAACTACTCTGACTTACATCACTGATTTCTCCAAGAATAAATCATATTTTCTAATTCAAAAAGCAGATTCCTATTATTTACCACCTCAAGTGCCTATCTTATGCGTTTGACTTGGATTGGAGACCAAAAATGTTTCGTCTACAAACCCCAGGAGCTTGGGTCAAACCCTAAGTACTCCGACTTTCACCAGTGTTTTCTCCAAGATTAAATAATATTTTCGAATTCAAAAAGCGGATTCCTATCATATAACACCTCAAGTGCCTATCTTATGCATTTGGGTTGGATTGGAGACCAGAAATTTTTCATCTATAAACCCCAGGAGCCTGGGTCAAACCTTAACTACTCTGACTTTCATCACTGATTACTCCAAGATTAAATCATATTTTCTAATTCAAAAAGCAGATTCCTATTATTTACCAGCTCAAGTATCTATCTTATGAGTTTGACTTGGATTGGAGACCAAAAATATTTCGTTCATAAACCTCAGGAGCCTGGGTCAAACCCTAACTACTCCGACTTTCACCAGTGTTTTCTCCAAGATTAAATAATATTTTCTAATTCAAAAAGCGGATTCCTATCATATAACACCTCAAGTGCCTACATTATGCATTTGAGTTGGATTGGAGACCAAAAATTTTCCATCTATAAACCCCAGGAGCCTGGGTCAAACCATAACTACTCCGAATTTCACCATTGTTTTCTCCAAGATTAAATAATATTTTCTAATTCAAAACGCGGATTCCTATCATATAACACCTCAAGTGCCTATCTTACACATTTGAGTTGGATTGGAGACCAAAAATTTTTCGTTCATAAACCCCAGGAGCTTGGGTCAAACCCTAACTACTCCGACTTTCACCAGTGTTTTCTCCAAGATTAAATAATATTTTCTAATTGAAAAAGCGGATTCCTATCATATAACACCTCAAGTGCCTATCTTATGCGTTTGAGTTGGATTGGAGACCAAAAATTTTCCATGTATAAACCCCAGGAGCCTGGGTCAAACCCTAACTACTCTGACTTTCATCAGTGATTTCTCCAAGATTAAATCATATTTTCTAATTCAAAAAGCAGATTCCTATTATTTACCAGCTCAAGTGCCTATCTTATGCGTTTGACTTGGATTGGAGACCAAAAATTTTTCGTTCATAAACCCCAGGAGCTTGGGTCAAACCCTAACTACTCCAACTTTCACCAGTGTTTTCTCCAAGATTAAATAATATTTTCTAATTCAGAAAGCGGATTCCTATCATATAACACCTCAAGTGCCTATCTTATGCGTTTGAGTTTGATTGGAGACCAAAAATTTTCCATCTATAAACCCCAGGAGCCTGGGTCAAACCCTAACTACTCTGACTTTTATCAGTGATTTCTCCAAGATTAAATCATATTTTCTAATTCAAAAAGCAGATTCCTATTATTTACCACCTCAAGTGCCTATCTTATGCGTTTGACTTGGATTCGAGTCCAAAAATTTTTCGTTCATAAACCCCAGGAGCTTGGGTCAAACCCTAACTACTCCGACTTTCACCAGTGTTTTCTCCAAGATTAAATAATATTTTCGAATTTAAAAACCGGATTCCTATTATATAACACCTCAAGTGCCTATCTTATGCGTTTGAGTTGGATTGGAGACCAAAAATTTTCCATCTATAAACACCAGGAGCCTGGGTCAAACCCTAACTAGTCTGATTTTCATCAGTGATTTCTCCAAGAATAAATCATATTTTCTAATTCAAAAAGCAGATTCCTTTTATTTACCAGCTCAAGTGCCTATCTTATGCGTTTGTCTAGGATTGGAGATCAAAAATTTTTCGTTTATAAACTCCAGGAGCCTGGATCAAACCCTAACTACTCCGACTTTCACCAGTGTTTCCTCCAAGATTAAATAATATTTTCTAATTCAAAAAGCGGATTCCTATCATATAACAAATCAAGTGCCTATCTTATGCATTTGAGTTGGATTGGAGACCAAAAATTTTCCATCTATAAACCCCAGGAGCCTGGGTAAAACTCTAACTACTCTGACTTTCACCAGTGTTTCCTCCAAGATTAAAACATATTTTCTAATTCAAAAAGCAGATTCCTATCATTTACCAACTCAAGTGCCTATCTTATGCGTTTGACTAGGATTGGAGACCAAAAATTTTTTATTTATAAACTCCAGGAGCCTGGGTCAAACCCTAACTACTCCGACTTTCACCAGTGTTTCCTCCAAGATTACAACATATTTTCTAATTCAAAAAGCAGATTCCTATCATACACCAGCTCAAGTGCCTATTTTATGCATTTGGGTTGGATTGGAGACCAAAAATTTTTTGTTTATAAACCCCAGCAGCTTGGGTCAAACCCTAACTACTCTGACTTTCACCAGTGTTTTCTCCAAGATTAAATAATATTTTCTAATTCAAAAAGCGGATTCCTATCATATAACACCTCAAGTGCCTATCTTATGCATTTGAGTTGGATTGGAGACCAAAAATTTTCCATCTATAAACCACAGGAGCCTGAGTCAAACCCTAACTTCTCTGACTTTCATCACTGATTTCTCCAAAATTAAATCATATTTCCTAATTCAAAAAGCAGATTCCTTTTATTTACCAGCTCAAGTGCCTATCTTATGCGTTTGACTTGGATTGGAGACCAAAAAGGTTTCGTCTATAAACCCCAGGAGCTTGGGTCAAACCCTAACTACTCTGACTTTCACCAGTGTTTTCTTCAAGATTAAATAATATTTTCTAATTCAAAAAGCGGATTCCTATCATATAACACCTCAAGTACCTATCTTATGCATTTGAGTTGGATTGGAGACCAAAAATTTTCCATCTATAAACCCCAGGAGCCTGGGTCAAACCCTAACTACTCTGACTTTCATCACTGATTTCTCCAAGAATAAATCATATTTTCTAATTCAAAAAGCAGATTCCTATTATTTACCACCTCAAGTGCCTATCTTATGCGTTTGACTTGGATTGGAGACCAAAAATTTTTCGTTTATAAACCCCAGGAGCCTGGGTTAAACCTTAACTACTCCGACTTTCACCAGTGTTTTCTCCAAGACTACAACATATTTTCTAATTCAAAAAGCAGATTCCTATCATATAACACCTCAAGTGCCTATTTTATGCGTTTGAGTTCGATTGGAGACCAAAAAGTTTCCATCTATAAACAACAGGAGCCTGGGTCAAACCCTAACTACTCTGACTTATATCGGTGATTTCTCCAAGAATAAATATTATTTTCTAATTCAAAAAGCAGATTCCTATCATACACCAGCTCAAGTGCCTCTTTTATGCATTTGGGTTGGATTCGAGACCAAAAATATTTTGTTTATAAACCCCAGGAGCTTGGGTCAAACCCTAACTACTCTGACTTTCACCAGTGTTTTCTCCAAGATTAAATAATATTTTCTAATTCAAAAAACGGATTCCTATCATTTACCAACTCAAGTGCCTATCTTATGCGTTTGAGTTGAATTGGAGACCAAAATTTTTCGTTTATAAACCCCAGGAGCCTGGGTCAAACCCTAACTACTCCAACTTTCACCAGTGTATCCTCCAAGATTACAACATATTTTCTAATTCAAAAAGCAGATTCCCATCATACACCAGCTCAAGTGCCTATTTTATGCATTTGGGTTCGATTGGAGACAAAAAAAGGTTTTGTTTATAAACCCCAGGAGCTTGGGTCAAACCCTAACTACTCTAACTTTCACCAGTGTTTTCTCCAAGATTAAACAATATTTTCTAATTCAAAAAGCAGATTCCTATCATATAACACCTCAAGTGCCTATCTTATGCATTTGAGTTGGATTGGAGACCAAAAATTTTCCAGCTATAAACCCCAGGAGCCTGGGTCAAACCCTAACTACTCTGACTTTCACCAGTGATTTCTCCAAGATTAAATCATATTCTCTAATTCAAAAAGCAGATTCCTATCATTCACAAGCTCAAGTAACTATCTTATGCGTTTGACTTGGATTGGAGACCAAAAATTTTTCGTTCATAAACCCCAGGAGCCTGGGTCAAACCCTAACTACTCCGACTTTCACCAGTGTTTTTTCCAAGATTAAATAATATTTTCTAATTCAAAAAGCGGATTCCTATCATATAACACCTCAAGTGGCTATCTTATGCATTTGAGTTGGATTGGAGACCAAACATTTTCAATCTATAAACCCCAGGAGCCTGGGTCAAACCCTTACTACTCTGACTTTCATCACTGATTTCTCCAAGATTAAATCTTACTTTCTAATTCAAAAAGCAGATTCCTATTATTTCCCAGCTCAAGTGCCTATCTTATGCGTTTGACTTGGATTGGAGACCAAAAACTTTTCGTTTATAAACCCCAGGAGCCTGGGTTAAACCTTAACTACTTCGACTTTCACCAGTGTTTTCTCCAAGATTACAACATATTTTCTAATTCAGAAAGCAGATTCCTATCATATAACACCTCATGTGCCTATTTTATGCGTTTGAGTTGAATTGGAGACCAAACACTTTTCCATCTATAAACCCCAGGAGCCTGGGTCAAACCCTAACTACTCTGACTTTCATCAGTGATTTCTCGAAAATTAAATCATATTTTCTAATTCAAAAAGCAGATTCCTATTATTTACCAGCTCAAGTGCCTATCTTATGCGTTTGACTTGGATTGGAGACCAAAAAGGTTTCGTCTATAAACCCCAAAAGCTTGGGTCAAACCCTAACTACCCTGACTTTCACCAGTGTTTTCTCCAAGATTAAATAATATTTTCTAATTCAAAAAGCGGATTCCTATCATATAACACCTCAAGTACCTATCTTATGCATTTGAGTTCGATTGGAGACCAAAAATTTTCCATCTATAAACCCCAGGAGCCTGGGTCAAACCCTAACTACTCTGACTTTCACCAGTGTTTCCTCCAAGATTAAAACATATTTTCTAATTAAAAAAGCAGATTCCTATCATGCACCAGCTCAAGTGCCTATTTTATGCCTTTGGGTTGGATTGGAGACCAAAAAGTTTTTGTTTATAAACCCCAGGAGCTTGGGTCAAACCCTAACTACTCTGACTTTCACCAGTGTTTTCTCCAAGATTAAATAATATTTTCTAATTCAAAAAGCAGATTCCGATCACATAACAGCTCAAGTGCCTATCTTATGCATTTTAGTTGGATTGGAGACCAAAAGTTTTCCATCTATAAACCCCAGGAGCATGGGTCAAACCCTAAGTACTCTGACTTTCACCAGTGTTTTCTCCAAGATTAAATAATATTTTCTAATTCAAAAAGCGGATTCCTATCATATAACACCTCAAGTGCCTATCTTATGCATTTGAGTTGGATTGGAGACCAAAAATTTTCCATCTATAAATCCCAGGACCCTGGGTCAAACCCTAACTTCTCTGACTTTCATCAGTGATTTCTCCAAAATTAAATCATATTTCCTAATTCAAAAAGCAGATTCCTATTATTTACCAGCTCAAGTGCCTATCTTATGCGTTTGACTTGGATTGGAGACCAAAAAGGTTTCGTCTATAAACCCCAGGAGCTTGGGTCAAACCCTAACTTCTCTGACTTTCACCAGTGTTTTCTTCAAGAATAAATCATATTTTCTAATTCAAAAAGCAGATTCCTATTATTTACCAGCTCAAGTGCCTATCTTATGCGTTTGACTTGGATTGGAGACCAAAAATTTTTCGTTTATAAACCCCAGGAGCCTGGGTTAAACCTTAACTACTCCGACTTTCAACAGTGTTTTCTCCAAGATTACAACATATTTTCTAATTCAAAAAGCAGATTCCTATCATATAACACCTCAAGTGCCTATTTTATGCGTTTGAGTTGGATTGGAGACCAAAAAGTTTCCATCTATAAAAAACAGGAGCCTGGGTCAAACCCTAACTACTCTGACTTATATCGGTGATTTCTCCAAGAATAAATATTATTTTCTAATTCAAAAAGCAGATTCCTATCATACACCAGCTCAAGTGCCTCTTTTATGCATTTGGGTTGGATTCGAGACCAAAAATATTTTGTTTATAAACCCCAGGAGCTTGGGTCAAACCCTAACTACTCTGACTTTCACCAGTGTTTTCTCCAAGATTAAATAATATTTTCTAATTCAAAAAACGGATTCCTATCATTTACCAACTCAAGTGCCTATCTTATGCGTTTGAGTTGAATTGGAGACCAAAATTTTTCGTTTATAAACCCCAGGAGCCTGGGTCAAACCCTAACTACTCCAACTTTCACCAGTGTATCCTCCAAGATTACAACATATTTTCTAATTCAAAAAGCAGATTCCCATCATACACCAGCTCAAGTGCCTATTTTATGCATTTGGGTTGGATTGGAGACCAAAAATGTTTTGTTTATAAACCCCAGGAGCTTGGGTCAAACCCTAACTACTCTAACTTTCACCAGTGTTTTCTCCAAGATTAAATAATATTTTCTAATTCAAAAAGCGGATTCCTATCATATAACACCTCAAGTGCCTATCTTATGCATTTGAGTTGGATTGGAGACCAAAAATTTTCCAGCTATAAACCCCAGGAGCCTGGGTCAAACCCTAACTACTCTGACTTTCACCAGTGATTTCTCCAAGATTAAATCATATTTTCTAATTCAAAAAGCAGATTCCTATCATTCACAAGCTCAAGTAACTATCTTATGCGTTTGACTTGGATTGGAGACCAAAAATTTTTCGTTCATAAACCCCAGGAGCCTGGGTCAAACCCTAACTACTCCGACTTTCACCAGTGTTTTCTCCAAGATTAAATAATATTTTCTAATTCAAAAAGCGGATTCCTATCATATAACACCTCAAGTGCCTATCTTATGCATTTGAGTTGGATTGGAGACCAAACATTTTCAATCTATAAACCCCAGGAGCCTGGGTCAAACCCTTACTACTCTGACTTTCATCACTGATTTCTCCAAGATTAAATCTTACTTTCTAATTCAAAAAGCAGATTCCTATTATTTCCCAGCTCAAGTGCCTATCTTATGCGTTTGACTTGGATTGGAGACCAAAAATTTTTCGTTTATAAACCCCAGGAGCCTGGGTTAAACCTTAACTACTTCGACTTTCACCAGTGTTTTCTCCAAGATTACAACATATTTTCTAATTCAGAAAGCAGATTCCTATCATATAACACCTCAAGTGCCTATTTTATGCATTTGAGTTGAATTGGAGACCAAACATTTTTCCATCTATAAACCCCAGGAGCCTGGGTCAAACCCTAACTACTCTGACTTTCATCAGTGATTTCTCCAAAATTAAATCATATTTTCTAATTCAAAAAGCAGATTCCTATTATTTACCAGCTCAAGTGCCTATCTTATGCGTTTGACTTGGATTGAAGACCAAAAAGGTTTCGTCTATAAACCCCAGGAGCTTGGGTCAAACCCTAACTACCCTGACTTTCACCAGTGTTTTCTCCAAGATTAAATAATATTTTCTAATTCAAAAAGCGGATTCCTATCATATAACACCTCAAGTACCTATCTTATGCATTTGAGTTCGATTGGAGACCAAAAATTTTCCATCTATAAACCCCAGGAGCCTGGGTCAAACCCTAACTACTCTGACTTTCACCAGTGTTTCCTCCAAGATTAAAACATATTTTCTAATTCAAAAAGCAGATTCCTATCATGCACCAGCTCAAGTGCCTATTTTATGCCTTTGGGTTGGATTGGAGACCAAAAAGTTTTTGTTTATAAACCCCAGGAGCTTGGGTCAAACCCTAACTACTCTGACTTTCACCAGTGTTTTCTCCAAGATTAAATAATATTTTCTAATTCAAAAAGCAGATTCCTATCACATAACAGCTCAAGTGCCTATCTTATGCATTTGAGTTGGATTGGAGACCAAAAATTTTCCATCTATAAACCCCAGGAGCCTGGGTCAAACCCTAACTACTCTGACTTTCATCAGTGATTTCTCCAAGATTAAATCATATTTTCTAATTCAAAAAGCAGATTCCTATTATTTACCAGCTCAAGTGCCTATCTTATGCGTTTGTCTTGGATTGGAGACCAAAAATTTTTCGTTTATAAACTCCAGGAGCCTGGGTCAAACCCTAACTACTCCGACTTTCACCAGTGTTTCCTCCAAGATTAAATAATATTTTCTAATTCAAAAAGCGGATTCATATCGTATAACACATCAAGTGCCTATGTTATGCATTTGAGTTGGATTGGAGACAAAAAATTTTTCGTTTATAAACCCCAGGAGCTTGGGTTAAACCTTAACTACTTCGACTTTCACTAGTGTTTTCTCCAAGATTACAACATATTTTCTATTTCAGAAAGCAGATTCCTATCATATAACACCTCAAGTGCCTATTTTATGCGTTTGAGTTGAATTGGAGACCAAACATTTTTCCATCTATAAACCCCAGGAGCCTGGGTCAAACCCTAACTACTCTGACTTTCATCAGTGATTTCTCCAAAATTAAATCATATTTTCTAATTCAAAAAGCAGATTCCTATTATTTACCAGCTCAAGTGCCTATCTTATGCGTTTGACTTGGATTGAAGACCAAAAAGGTTTCGTCTATAAACCCCAGGAGCTTGGGTCAAACCCTAACTACCCTGACTTTCACCAGTGTTTTCTCCAAGATTAAATAATATTTTCTAATTCAAAAAGCGGATTCCTATCATATAACACCTCAAGTACCTATCTTATGCATTTGAGTTCGATTGGAGACCAAAAATTTTCCATCTATAAACCCCAGGAGCCTGGGTCAAACCCTAACTACTCTGACTTTCACCAGTGTTTCCTCCAAGATTAAAACATATTTTCTAATTCAAAAAGCAGATTCCTATCATGCACCAGCTCAAGTGCCTATTTTATGCCTTTGGGTTGGATTGGAGACCAAAAAGTTTTTGTTTATAAACCCCAGGAGCTTGGGTCAAACCCTAACTACTCTGACTTTCACCAGTGTTTTCTCCAAGATTAAATAATATTTTCTAATTCAAAAAGCAGATTCCTATCACATAACAGCTCAAGTGCCTATCTTATGCATTTGAGTTGGATTGGAGACCAAAAATTTTCCATCTATAAACCCCAGGAGCCTGGGTCAAACCCTAAGTACTCTGACTTTCACCAGTGA
Organism: Plumapathes pennacea; assembly: GCA_964036295.1. Lineage (NCBI taxonomy): Eukaryota > Metazoa > Cnidaria > Anthozoa > Antipatharia > Myriopathidae > Plumapathes > Plumapathes pennacea. The sequence goes on from OZ038470.1 coordinate 2,567,719, forward strand.
TTTCTCCAAGATTAAATCATATTTTCTAATTCAAAAAGCAGATTCCTATTATTTACCAGCTCAAGTGCCTATCTTATGCGTTTGTCTTGGATTGGAGACCAAAAATTTTTCGTTTATAAACTCCAGGAGCCTGGGTCAAACCCTAACTACTCCGACTTTCACCAGTGTTTCCTCCAAGATTAAATAATATTTTCTAATTCAAAAAGCGGATTCATATCGTATAACACATCAAGTGCCTATCTTATGCATTTGAGTTGGATTGGAGACCAAAAATTTTCCATCTATAAACCCCAGGAGCCTGGGTAAAACCCTAACTACTCTGACTTTCACCAGTGTTTCCTCCAAGATTAAAACATATTTTCTAATTCAAAAAGCAGATTCCTATCATTTACCAACTCAAGTGCCTATCCTATGCGTTTGACTTGGATTGGAGACCAAAAATTTTTCATTTATAAACTCCAGGAGCCTGGGTCAAACCCTAACTACTCCGACTTTCACCAGTGTTTCCTTCAAGATTACAACATATTTTCTAATTCAGAAAGCAGATTCCTATCATACACCAGCTCAAGTGCCTATTTTATGCATTTGGGTTGGATTGGAGACCAAAAAGTTTTTGTTTATAAACCCCAGGAGCTTGGGTCAAACCCTAACTACTCTGACTTTCACCAGTGTTTTCTCCAAGATTAAATAATATTTTCTAATTCAAAAAGCGGATTCCTATCATATAACACCTCAAGTGCCTATCTTATGCATTTGAGTTGGATTGGAGACCAAAAATTTTCCATCTATAAACCCCAGGAGCCTGGGTCAAACCCTAACTTCTCTGACTTTCATCAGTGATTTCTCCAAAGTTAAATCATATTTCCTAATTCAAAAAGCAGATTCCTATTATTTACCAGCTCAAGTGCCTATCTTATGCGTTTGACTTGGATTGGAGACCAAAAAGGTTTCGTCTATAAACCCCAGGAACTTGGGTCAAACCCTAACTACTCTGACTTTCACCAGTGTTTTCTTCAAGATTAAATAATATTTTCTAATTCAAAAAGCGGATTCCTATCATATAACACCTCAAGTACCTATCTTATGCATTTGAGTTGGATTGGAGACCAAAAATTTTCCATCTATAAACCCCAGGAGCCTGGGTCAAACCCTAACTACTCTGACTTTCATCAGTGTTTCCTCCAAGATTAAATAATATTTTCTAATTCAAAAAGTGGATTCATATCATATAACACATCAAGTGCCTATCTTATGCATTTGAGTTGGATTGGAGACCAAAAATTTTCCATCTATAAACCCCAGGAGCCTGGGTCAAACCCTAACTACTCCGACTTTCACCAGTGTTTCCTCCAAGAGTACAACATATTTTCTAATTCAAAAAGCAGATTCCTATCATATACCAGCTCAAGTGCCTATTTTATGCGTTTGAGTTGGATTGGAGATCAAAACATTTATGTTTATAAACCCCAGGAGCCTGGGTCAAACTCTAACTACTCTGACTTTCACCAGTGTTTCCTCCAAGAATAAATAATATTTTTTAATTGAAAAAGCAGATTCCTATCATTTACCAGCTGAAGTGCCTATTTTATGCGTTTGAGTTGGATTGGAGACCAAAAATTTTTCGTTTATAAACCGCAGGAGCTTGGGTTAACCTTTAACTACTCTGACTTTCGCCAGTGTTTTCTCCAAGAATAAATCATATTTTCTAATTCAAAAAGGAGATTCCTATCATATACCAGCTCGAGTGCCTATTTTATGTGTTTCAGTTGGATTGGAGACCAAAAATTTTTCATCTATAAACCCATGAAGCCTGGGTCTAACCCTAACTACTCTGACTTTCACCAGTGTTTTCTCCAAGATTAAAACATATTTTTCTTATTCAGAAAGCAGATTCCTATCATTTACCATCTCAAGTGCCTACTTTATGCGTTTGAGTTGGATTAGAGACAAAAAATTTTTCGTTTATAAACCCCAGGAGCTTGGGTCAAACCCTAACTACTCTGACTTTCACCAGTGTTTTCTCCAAGATTAAATAATATTTTCTAATTCAAAAAGCGGATTCCTATCATATAACACCTCAAGTGCCTATTTTATGCGTTTGAGTTGGATTGGAGACCAAAAATGTTTCATCTATAAACCCCAAGAGCTTGGGTCAAACCCTAACTACTCTGACTTTCACCAGTGTTTTGTCCAAGATAAAACATATTTTCTAATTCAAAAAGCAGATTCCTATCATTTACTGTAGAGGAAGAGGTTGAAAGAAAAAGGAAAAAATAGAGGATGGGTGAGCAGTGAAAAGAAGAAAAGTGAAAAACAGGACATCAATAAAGGGGGAGAAAGGGTGGAAAGTGTTGATGGGAATTAAAGCAAAAGTAGCAGGAGTATATAAGGAAAATTACGGGAATGCATGTTGAGAGGTTGAGAAGGATATTTATGTGAAGGAACAAACAGGAAACATGGAACAAAAGCAATGTTTAGGATAAGGGAAAAGTGGGCCATCCAATGCTAACTTGACATACCCCATGGAGGCAGTAATCTCCAAGCAGGAAGTTCCTTGTCAGCAGTGGGTCTGGTTCGGGAAGTTTTTCTCTGTGCTCCTGTGAACTTGAGGGGGCATCTTCCTCCTTCAGCACCATTTATGATAAATAATGAAGAGGGTTGTTACAAACAGTGGTTTTCAGATGAATGATGCAAGTATCTGAGGTGTGATTGCATTTGAACGTGTATTTGCTTTTTGATTGGTCCAAAAAAGTTTGACAGCTTTCTTGCCAATCAGCCCTGACCTGATTGCACTTGGCTCACATGAGCAAGCAATAATACCATTGGTGATGGTGTTTTCTTACACTGCTGATTGATGTCTTCTGGTCGATAGAAAGGGAATTATTACAGCATTTGTGATGGGTTCTGTAATTACAATGCACTTTGGTTTTAGTTTTGCAAAAGTGAACCAACAACCACTCTAGTTGCATTTAGAATCTACTGTGTGAGAGAGATGCAGTGGATTTCCTTACCTCTGTGTCAGCCAGCCTTTCAACTTCCTGCTCCTCTAGAAATTGAACATAACTCCGGGGCTGCCTAAAACAGAGTTGACATGTAGCATGTGACACCAGACATTATTCATGGGCATATCTATATCATGAGGAAAGGGAAGAAGAGACTGTGGAGAAGGCAGGAATATTATGGGAGGTTGTACTGTATATTAATTATGTAAACAGAACATAATATACACTTGGTAAGACATTACACTTACTCGTCAGAACCGTCCATCGAGTGGCAACTTATTTGGTGAATAGGCTCCTCTTGGAATCTGAAATTAAAGGACATCACTGATTGTTCAAAGGCCCAATAATTGAGAATTTATCAAATTATTTCCTTTGACATTTGGCCAAAAAACTACAGGAATTTGCTCAAAGACCAAGATGTGCCCTCTCAGTTTTTATGACACAGAAACATTTGGACCTAGTCCAGGATTAATCTAATCATGCTTTGAACAGCTGGGCTCTATGTATTATGTTACTATATTATTACTAGGACATAAAAAATTATGATTTATTATCTATTGCCAGATGATACCTCACCTAGAAACTGCATGGTCAGAGCTGATACAGTATGACATGTGATTGCTACAGTCCTGGACAAAATTGTCGGGACAACAGACATGATTTGTGCCTGTCACACAACAATAAACTCTCCCCCCTCCCCCTCCCATTTCCATGTTGGAAAGCGGAGAACCAAGGCATGATGTGTGTGTGTTGTTAAGTTTATATCTTCAACATTGTCAAAGGGGGAAGGGGGGATACGTTATAGCCATTGAATCTGTAAGCTGAGAGCCGTTCAGGTTACTGTGTCCACACAATTTTGTCTAGGATTGTAGGTTGAAATAATGAAACAAATTACACATGTATACACTGTTTTGAGCTCAGATTATCACTGCCATCACCATTTAGGTGATCAGCTCACACATAAGTAAACTAGTGAATGCTGGACGGTAGTAACTTGTAGCTGGACAGCCAGAAATAAAACAAACCTGTAGGATTTACTGGCACAAAGGAGAGGACTCAACACTTCAATCTCATAGACACATGTCTGAACCTCTTTTACTGACAGAATCTGTGGTTGAAAGAAACATGCATTATTATTAGTATTATTTTAATAATTAAAAAACAACAAGACAGTAGCAACACTTGAACATATAAGTGAAACATTACAGTTACAATATATTCACCTCTAAAAGCACTGAAGTAAGGTGTCTAACAAAACACAGCTTTCTCACACCTTGTTATAACAACAAACAAAAATTGCAAATACTATAGAGTACATTTATACTTCCCTCACCTCATTTTGAGCATGCGGATGACAGATGAAGATGATGTGTGTCTCTCGTGGTTGGCCATTCAGTAAGTCACAGGGCGTCCCATTTCCCATTACCATCTCATAATAAGGCATGTCCCGGCCATTCATTCTGCGTGTAGGAACCTGCACAGTGGTCAAAGGACAGTCTGACTGTTATATGGTGAAAATTAATGAAATGTTTCACTCTACGTTAAAACCAGCTCGTTACAAAAAAAAACTTCTTTTAAGCCAATATTGAAGGGGCCTACTCAACCACTGCAATGCTTTTGCTTCCATCTGTACAAAATCAAATGCAAGTGAAATGCCAAAAAGTGGTTAAAGGGCAGTCCAACTTTTCTGCTTAAGTATGTTGCCACCAATTTATTACAAATTGATTAATTCATTATCAAGTCAGCCCTGAATCACTAAATTTTACCCAAATACTGGATATTTCAACCAAGGATCATAATAAATGTGTACCAAGTAAAGTCTCTAATATACTACAGTGCAGTGTAACAGAATTTACACAGTCACCTTTTTGGGTTTGGGTTCATCAACAGGTGGAGAATCAATAGGCTCTGGACCTGTTGCATACGCAAGATAAACCGATTAAGGATGACATGTATATGTACAGTAGAACTCCGCTACCTGAAACTCTCAAGAAAGCAAGTAGTGGGGAATTGAGATAGCAGGTTCTACCAAAGGGAAATATATCATATCAATTTCATTACTAAGTAAGATCGGATGTCGAGAATTTTGAGATATAACCAAGTTTGAGAGAGAAGGGGTTCTACTGCAGTATAAAAAGAGAGTGGCATGTACAGCGACTACGGATATGCTTAAAAGTTTCTAGATGTCCTACTGTAACTCCATGGGTGATTTACTGCATGGATTAGCTACATTACGTGTACTTTAAAATATTATTGTATGGGGGTTCCTGAAGTTTACCATTAATAATAATTTATAATTATTATACTATTCAAGTTTAAATTAGGCTTTGGTACTAATTTTTTTATGGACTGCTTCTATTGACTTTGATACCAAATGCTGTATTCTAAACATTTTATGTATTTATTATTTATTGCATGTAAATAATAAAGATTATTGCATTGTATACTGCTGTACCTGTAGACATGTCCTGCTTTTGTTCACTTCCCAGGAAATATTCTTGTACTTTTAAACCCTAAAAGAAGGAAACAATAACTCATCTGGAGACCAACAGTCCGAACTGATTTGAAAACACTGTTTTACCAGTACCACTTTTACTAAATATGTCAGAGAATGTGCACTTTTGGAAAATGTGCTCAGATCAGTGAAAAGTTAATTACGGCCAATAGGCTTTGTCTGAACTGCAATATAGAATGTGCCACAGCATATACTACTCTTACTATACAGCTGTATATATCTGGTACATACCTTAGGTGTCTTTTCATCATGAAACTGTCGTACATGCTGACCATAACACAACTCATATGACCAGTAGGGTTCAAGCTAGACAAAAAAATAAATAGAAAATAAAAAAAAAAGCCATAACATTCTTGTCAACTTCCATTGCTTCCCATGCAGGAGAAATGTACAATCTATTGACAGTGTAAAATTTTATATCTTGTAGTTCAAATTAACCTCTGGTATAATAAGTTTTGGATATTTAAGTTCAATATTTTAAATTTTCTTTGCATAAAAAAAATCCCCACATTTTCCCTGGAAAAACCTGATCCTCTCTTCCCTCCATCTTTTCCACCTCCTCTCTTCCCCTCCCTCCACAAAACCTGAACCAGAGGATAAACATGTACACACAGTATAAATTATGTTTAACTATAAAAATGGCAAAATCAAGATTGTTTGAGAAGTCCCTACCCTGTAGGAACAACGCTTTTCTTGTATTAGCGGTTTCAGCAATTCTGATGGTAGAGATCCCTCAACTTCAGATGAACTCTCCTGAAAGCAAATTAAAACTGGTAAAGATGCAAATTTTCCACTAAGAAGCAGGGGCATGAGTTATGGTGTGGGAAATAAGTTATAAATCAGAGCAACTCTACCTCTTCTGATTTGAATTCTTCTGGCATAAGACACCTGTACTTTTCATTGTCCTTAGTGGTGACTATCACGGAGTCATGACTGCTCAGGTAATCCTTCCCATCCTGAAATGACAGACAGGATATACTGATCAACTGCAAAATAGCCTGGCAAAATGAATTTAGGTCCAGTACAGATGCCAAAATTATCATGTCAAACATAAATTAATTTTGGGCCAAACCAAATCAAGAATAAAACTCACCTTTTAATTTAAATGCCAAAACTTAATTCAATTGAAGCAAATCAATTTATTTTTAGGAGCTACCTTAAAAAACACATTTTAATAATGTATGCACTTGGTTTGGCTCATTGACAGTTCAGCACATAAGGCTCTGTTTACCGTACAACACCAGCTGCATGGGCCAGCTACAGTACAGTAGAACCCCGCTATCTCAAACTCTCAAGGGAAGCGAGAATTAGTTCGAGATAGTGGGGGATCGAGATAGCGGGGTTATACCAAGGGAAATATCTACCAAGCTCATTTCCAAGGGAAATCGGATTCTGTTCAAGATAACTGAGTTCGAGATACCAGGGTTATACCAAGGGAAATATCTACCAAGTTCATTTCCAAGGGAAATCGGATTCTGTTCAAGATAACTGAGTTCGAGATACCGGGGTTATACCAAGGGAAATATCTTCCAAGTTCATTTCCAAGGGAAATCGGATTCTGTTCAAGATAACTGAGTTCGAGATACCGGGGTTATACCAAGGGAAATATCTACCAAGTTCATTTCCAAGGGAAATCGGATTCTGTTCAAGATAACTGAGTTCGAGATACCGGGGTTCTACCAAGGGAAATATCTACCAAGTTCATTTCCCAGGGAAATCAGATTCTGTTTGAGATAGCAAGGAGTTTGAGATAACCAAGTTCGGGATAGCGAGATTATAACCTCAATAAGGTTTTTTCTTTAGCCAAACTTCCAAATAGTGTCTGCATGATTGTACCCAGCCCGAGTCAATCAACCTGGCCTGCTGGGTAGCATGCGAATACAGCCACCTCAATTAAATCAGGCAGCTTTGAACCTTTCATGTATGTTTTACTATATAGTAAAAATTCCCAACCCTTTGTTGGTCAACTGAAGCAGGCTGGCATCCAACCTGCAGACATTCACTCCAAAGTCGCAACTCCTAGCTGATCCAGACATGAAGAAAGGCTGAGTTGTCCCAAATTAAAACCTTACTAATACTGATTCAGACACCAAACGCTTCATGTTCCTAATTGAAGGTATTAAATTCGGCTCATGAAAAGCTTGGCATCTGAACTGGATCCAAATTATCCTTCAAATATTTTCTCTTTGGCAGCTGTAACGTGCAAGCCACAGGAACTTTAGGCTAAAAAAATTACCACTTGGCAGCCAGAATTTTCAGTGTGTAAAAATCTAATGGTAAGGGAAACACAAGTATGCTTGGGCCTATTAAAAGCAAATGCCTGGGGGGGGGGGGGGGGGGGGGGGGAACTCCGATATATGAGCCATATAGGTATGTGCCGCCCCAAAGGGTATCACTTTCAGTGTTTTAGTCTGAAATAGGGTCAGAGATTTTGATATTTGGTCTGAAATAGGGTTGAAAATTGCAAATTTTGGTCTGAAATAGGGTCCAAAATTGCACATTTTGGTCTGAAATAGGGTAAGGGTTTTCAGTCCCAGGTGGCACACTCCCACTCATAATTTTGAGGAGTACCCCCCCCCCCCCCGGGCCCAAACGTAATGTAAGTTTAACAGTAATAAACACTTCAAGAGTAGCCTGTGTACAGCCGTCCCATTCTTCGTTCCTTTCCGAGGTACGAAGAATGGGACGGCTGTACACAGGCTATTCAAGAGAAGTTGATCCACAGGAATATTCCCTATAATATGCTTTTGTAAACGAGTAAGTATCCTGTTTATAACTAGAGTGTAGTATGAAGGTTTTTCCCTGTGTGTTTGCAACATCCTCACGAGTAATATATTAACCTTGAACACTATCGCAGACAACAGTACATCTGTCACGAATACTAAAATAGACTAGACTGAGCCAAATAGAAACGCTGATAATCCAAAAAAGAATACTGAAGAGCCAACATAAAAAACAGCTGGTAAACGTAAACATAAACAAATCCTTCGTTTAACTTACCGGTGTCACCTGTCCTTCTCGAAGAGACACTGGTCCAGCCCAGTTAATATCGAAACGAATTTTATCATTGAACGGTTCAAAACAAGACACAGTGAGGAACAAAGTAAAGAGCGTCAAATGGCAGGCTGTGAGGTCCATAACTAGCCACCTATTTATGTAAACATTGTGCATGCTTTTCCCACTTTTTTTTTTTGTCACCACTTACGTGTCAAGTGAACTAGTGCCCAAGCTCTCTCAGCCGAGATACCCCTGTTTTCGGAGTGGACCACCCCTTTGCTCTCATTTAGGTTAAACGTGAGAACCTGGAATCTAGCTTACGAAGTCGACGAGCAAAACGTTTGTTGCGCATGTGTTGGTTTTTAAGCTCGCGTTCAGCACGAAGTGCTGAAAAGCGAAGCTTCATGCGATCCAGTCAACTGGAATGTGTCCCGGTGCTGTCAACAATGGATTCCAAATATGGAAGTCGTTCTGTTCCCAATTTGGGCAGTATCGATATTACCGACAACGCAACAAAATCGAGAACGCGATCGTCGAAGTAGTTTTTGCTGTGGCATTTTTAAGCTTCCAAACCTATTGCAGTTAAGACTGTGTCAGTCAGTCAGTCCGTCATGCTTTGTCAACAATTGCCTTTGAAATTTGAGCATCAGCGAATACGCATGAAGAAACGAAGAGATGGGAAGACGTTTTCTGGAGTTATTTTGATTGTTATCATTGTATTCCTGAATTACCAGTAGATCTGTTGCACTTCAGAACCATTATCACAGAGGTTTGAGTAAATTCTCGGTTTGACAAGCGTAAGTCAAAGTTGAAAGACCCGTGACCACTGACAGCCCTGATCGCGATCGGGTGTCTCGAAAACAAAGACCTAAGACCTAAGACCTCGAAAACGAAGACCTCGAAAACAAAGACCTCGAAAACGAAGACCTCGAAAACAAAGACCTCGAAAACGAAGACCTCGAAAACGAAGACCTCGAAAACAAAGACCTCGAAAACGAAGACCTCGAAAACAAAGACCTCGAAAACGAAGACCTCGAAAACGAAGACCTCGAAAACAAAGACCTCGAAAACGAAGACCTCGAAAACGAAGACCCCCAAAAATATGCTCAGCGAAACGCTCGATTCGCCTCGGAATTGTTTTCACTGGAAGCTGGTTGTGTGACACTTCAAACAATGCGGTATTTTTAGACGGTGTGACACTTCAAACAATGCGGTATTTTTAGACGTTTGGCAATGATTCCAAAGGGTCTTAGTTTTCGAGTCTGGAAAATCCCATGACGTTATGGCTAGACACTTGGCTAGACAAGATTTACAGATGACCAAGTTTTCAAACAGTTCTGTCTAGAATTTAGTCCTCACTGCTTAATACGAGAAAAAAAGTAATTCCTTTCTTCCTCTTCCTTCCCCCCCCCCCCCCCCCCCCCCCCCTCCTTAGTTGTCACACAACCAGCTTCCGATAAAAGCAATTCCGAGGCGAATCAAGCGTTTCGCTGAGCATATTTTCGGGGGTCTTCGTTTTCGAGGTCTTCGTTTTCGAGATCTCGAAAACTAAGACCCTTTGGAATCATTGCCAAACGTCTAAAAATACCGCATTGTTTGAAGTGTCACACAACCAGCTTCCGGTAAAAACAATTCCGAGGCGAATCGAGCGTTTCGCTGAGCATATTTTTGGGGGTCTTCGTTTTCGAGGTCTTTGTTTTCGAGGTCTTCGTTTTCGAGGTCTTAGGTCTTAGGTCTTTGTTTTCGAGAATTACTTTTTTTCTCGTATTAAGCAGTGAGGACTAAATTCTAGACAGAACTGTTTGAAAGTAGGATCTTGAGGTAGTAACTGATAGTAATCTGCCCTTTGAATTTGAAAATAAGTTTCAATCTTGGAGAAATTAACGGTCAAAGTTGGAGTTAGTTAAGGTTAGTCCCAGGCTCCTAGGGTTTTAAACCAAAATTTTTTTGGTCTGTGAATCCAACTTAAATGCAGAAAGTAGGATCTTGAGGTAGTAACTGATAGTAATCTGCCCTTTGAATTTGAAAATAAGTTTCAATCTTGGAGAAATTAACGGTCAAAGTTGGAGTTAGTTAGGGTTAATAGTCCCAGGCTCCTAGGGTTTTAAACCAAAATTTTTTTCGGTCTCTGAATCCAACTTAAATGCAGAATATAGGCTCTTGAGATAGTAATTGATGGTAATCTGCCCTTTGAATTTGAAAATAAGTTTTAATCTTGGAGAAATTAATGGTCAAAGTTGGAGTTAGTTTAGTCCCTTGCTAGACTCGTCTTTCGGGCATGCTCGTAAGACATCGAGGAGGGTCTGGGTGCGAGATTGGCAACAACACCGGGGCAAAACGTCTGCACATGTGTTGGTGTTTTCAGTTCCGGTGGACTTTCCCGGCAAGGAAAAAGCTGGTGGGAGGTGAAAATTCCGCAACATTCAAACGCATTTTGCAGCGGCAAACAATCAGCGTTAAAAAAACACAGGCATGAATTTGCAGGATCAGTAAAATGGTGGCAGCAATTTTAAAATACTGTAGGTTGGGGGGGAAGTCAAGTCTATAATTATCTGCCCCGACCCCTGCAAACAGAAAGGGGATGTCACTCAATATTCTCAGAGTACGAGTGTTTTGAAATGTTAAACAGAAACTAGCAGCACAAGGCATCATTCACCATAACCAGCCACATGCATTCACTGCTTTATTATTCACCATCATTGGTATATAATAATAATAATAATAATAATAATAATAATAATAATAATAATAACAAGTTAATTTTTGTATATTTTTTAACCTGGAACAAGACTTCTTATATACATGTAAATTGCCAACATTTGCAGGAATTTAGATACAATACAGCAATATTGCTGTCAATTTCACAAAATCTAGGTTGATAATTGAATTATATCAAAAATCTCTAAATGTAAAATTATCTAAAAACGTAAAACAAAGCAACAAGAATTATTCATCTAAATGATCATCAGCATAGAGCTGTTTTTGGATGACAGTACAAATAACCAAGTGATTGCTTACACTGGCTTTGCATTTGCTACGCTTTCCAAAAAAATGGTCAAAAACAAGTTCACTAAACAGCAACAATCTTGGTCAATCAAGAGCAAAAACATTGATTGCATTATTCTCCACACAAGAAAGCAATATTGTTTTCAGTCTTTTCACATTGCTGATTGGTTTCTTCTTCATCATAAGAAAGTAACAATATTATTCACCGAAGTGGGGGTGAATATTTACCGAGCCATTTCGGCGAGGTAAATATCCACCGCTATTCACCGACACTGAGGCGAATAATTGTTTTAGTATATACCACACAAATTTAATAGCAAACTCCCAAATAGCTTTTTTTTTCCGACAAAAGTGGACAAAAATTGGGTTCGTGCGCCATTTTGTTTTACCGGAAGCCACCAGGAGGTGAATAGTACTTGATATTCCGAGATTGCGGAGCCAATCAGAGCGCGCGAAAAGCACTATTCACTTGTGTGGTATATACTAATTCTGATTAGTTGAAAAACATGGTTAAGCCTCTGTGATCGGTTGGGTACTTGCTTTGGTTTTGGTTTTTTGACAGTCATCAAAAAATTATTAAACTGCTGCATAACAATTTGCAATAAATAAACCTGCATTTGCTGATACTGTATGACATCCATGAATATATATTGATTGACTTGACTTTATAACTTGAGTTGGTAATCAGAAGTAGTTCTTATCTTCTGGTTGTTCAATTGACAGTGTAAATGCATTGTCTTTCCATTCTTGTACAAAGCTCCCTAAAAGGGGGATGACAGACATTGTATTAAGACACAAACATCAAATGTAAAAAAAAAAAATGCATTTTTGGCAAATGAAACTGAAACTAAACTTTCTCATGCTAACAGTTAACTTCTAAAGTTTTCCTTATTATGTTAGTGTACGTCAAACAACTCTTTGTACATAACATTATTACTCACATTAGCTATGTTGTTTATGCAGAAAGAGTATACAATGCAACCAAATATCAAAATCTATGGCTATAATTTGCAAAATATCAAAGAATTGCCTCCCTCTTGGTTTTTGAATTATTTTTACAATATTTATAACTTTTTCCCATGTTTTTTTTATGTGTCTGTTTGTTGCTTCTCTAATATATATAACTAACTGAACTGTACAGTTTATGCAAAAGTGAATATTACAAACTAACAAAGTCTAATTTACCTGGAAACATGATCACAGTGCACAGTATGACAATCCCAGCTAGTAGAATGCAGAGGGGTAAATATACACTTGTCCACACACTTCCAAGCTTGGCCCTATAATGTCCGACTTAAAATAGATGCCTTTTGTACTTGCTCTTCACCAAGAAGTACTGGAAGGTTAGCCAGCCTCATTCCACCTCAAAAGCCCAGTGCAAATCCTGGGATCTGCCTTTCAACAAGAACAACAACAACAACAAACAAAAAAACAAAACAAAAACAAAACAAAAACAAAAACAAAAACAAAATACATTAACAGTAATAAAAACCTGAAGAACTCACTTAAACTTTCAAAAATGAGATTTGGGACATATGGACTGATCACTGAATATTAGCAATTTAATTTTTTTTTTTTTTTTCTACCAGATGTGATGTTGTGGTTAATTTTGTTTCAACTATACATATCACCCACCTGATACAAAACTCCAGGAAAGTAGGAAGTCATTGCAGCCTTGTGCTCAGGAAATTACTGTTTCAAAAACTTTGAAGTCTGTGGAATAAAATAATGGACTAGTCAAGTAGGGCATCACTGCAGCCTTGTCAAATAAATTATGCTAAGTAAACAACTGTTTAAACACTCTGAAGTCTGTGGAATAACATAGTAGACTAAGTCAAGTGAATTTTTGTGAGGTACGTCTTGGTATATAACAAACTATGTACAACTTCAAAATTTGGCACATGAGATATTTTCATGATTAACATCACCCACCTGATACAAAACTCCAGGAAAGTAGGAAGTCACTGCAGCCTTGTGCTCAGGAAATTACTGCTTGAAAAACTCTGAAGGCTGTGGAATAAAATAATGGACTAGTCAAGTGGATTTTATGGATACACTGGTATTCAAACTATGTGGGGTACGTGCAAAGACCTCAACAGAAATTTAACAGCCCCATGGGTACCACCCTTCTCAGCATGCATTAACAATCTATCAAATCTATCAGAGATCCATTACAGTCCTCAGCAAACAGGCCTACCAACTCTGAAAGTGACTTAGTTCACAACTCAACCCCCTTGATTTTTTTCTTTTTTATTCACTGGGGGGGAGGGGGTACTCCTCAAAATTTTGGGTGGGGGTGTGCCGCCTGGGACTGAAAACCCTTACCCTATTTCAGATCATAATTTGTAATTTTTGACCACATTTCAGACCAAAAAATGCAATTTTCAGCCCTATTTCAGACCAAAATTTGCACTTTTCATCCCTATTTCAGACCAAATAACAAGTCTCCAACCTATTCCAGACTAAAGGTTAAAATTGATACCCTATTTCAGACTAAAATGCTGAAAATGATACCCTTTGGGGTGGCACATACCTATATGGGAGTATCACCTCCCCCCCCTCTCACCCTTGGGCCATGCCCAATATTCTGCCTGGCCCCGAAGCATGCTGAAGATGCAAATTTTGGGTGACGGTAGTTTGCAATTTAGACTTACCTTCCTTCCACAAGTTCCTTTCTTTACTTCAACCATCATCTGAAGGGCAAGGCCAACACAGCTTTCAACAGCATCTCTGTTTAAATAGAAATTCTCTCTTTTGGGAACTTGTCCCTTATTTATTCATTCCTTCAATTCATTGAATTTAGTAATTCATTTATTCATTATATGAATAATTAATCAATTCATTTAATCAATTCATTTATTCCTTATATGAATAAATGAATAATTAAATAAATGCATGCATGAATGAATAAATCAATTCTGACTGGCCCAATGGAATTGTGGGTGTATGGTAATTTGAAATTTGGATTTGAATAAATCAATTCATTCACTTATACATTATTTAATTATTCATTTTTTCTTTTGTTTATTTTATCGTTTATTCTTTTGTTCATTTCTTTACTTGTTATTCTTTATTCCTTTATTCATACATTAAAGAATAAAATAAATAAATAAAATAAATGAAATAAAATAAAATAAATAAATTTTAATCATTGGGTGTGTTGGGTTAGGTTATGGCGCCATGGTTAGGGTCAAGTAGTGTTAGGGTCAGGGTTACGGTTACTTAGGGTTATGGTTATGGGTTATGGGTTAGGAATGGGGCATCCTGTCGGGGGAGGGGGCCTGGGATGGTGGAAGTACACCAAGGGAGGTGACGGTTGCACAACCACGTTCACGGTCATCCCAGGCCCCCTCTCCCACCCCTCCCCTCAAATCCCATCCCTCCCAAATCACCTGTACAATCCAGTCCCTATCCACCTACCCTCCGACCAACAGCCAACCCCACTGAAGGAGGAAGAATGCAGATGAATATCAGCGAGGAGATAGACAGGAAGAGAGTCAAAACAGGGCCCTGAGGGGGCCGTGGGTGCATTGCCTCCCCTCTGATGAGTTGTAGGAGTAAGATGAGAGAGTTAGGGCTAGAATGGGGAGAATTGGCCAAAGCAGTGGTACGCATAACAACCCTCTCGACAAGTTAAATGGGTGGACCACCCCTCGGCGACGAGATCTGGAGCTGCAAGTAGTCCTTTGTAGAGGATGGCACCCTCCATCCGGAGTACAAGCAAATGCGACTTGGCGGCAGAGACCCCTCAAACAGAGGTGCCATCAATGTCGTTGAGGTCTATGTTGCCTGTAAGCCGACCAGTCTCGAGTCACCTGCCCATTCTTCTCATTTTGAGGATTGAAATGCGTACCACTGCTTTGGCCAATTCTCCCCATTCTAGTCCTAACTCTCCCACCTAACTCCTACAACTCACCAGAGGGAAAACAATGCGCCCACGGTCTCCTTAGAGTCCTGTTTCAAACCTCTTCCTGCCTATCCCCTTGCTAACATTCATCTGCACCCTTCCTCCTTCAGCAGAGTTGAATGATGGTCATCATCAGGTTGATGGAAGGCACACAATGATCATACAGGGGACGAGGGACTTGAGGGGACTTAGAAGAAAAGAGAAAAATGGATGATAATAAGAGAGCCTGGAACAGCATGCTGGAGGAATGTCCACAACAGTCTGCAGGAAGTCAGCCCAGAAGAGTCTGTCCGCAACAGTCTGGAGGAAGTCAGCCTGGAACACTCTGCAGCAGCTGGCTCAGGAGAACATCTGACTATAGTAGGGAGAACAGGAAATATGAGGTAAGAAAACAGTGTAAAATAATATTGTAATGGATGAAAATTGAGCATGGGTACTTACGAAAATAGTATATAATAGGGGATAATTACATTACATATTTTTTTTGTTCATGACAGTGCTACTGTGGCCCAGGGGGGAGGGGGGGGGGGGCACTCATTATAATTTTGGGTAGGGGTGTGCCACTTGGTCCTGAAAACCCTTACCCCATATTTCAGACCAAAATACCTGATTTTCTATACCCTATTTCAGACCTGACTCCAAAAATGTATACCCTATTTCAGACCTGACCCCAAAATGTATATCCTATTTCAGACCTTTGTTTAGAGATTTTTTGTTCTTTTGCAACGATTTCTGCCCTGTGTTTTCTTCCATTTGCTGTGCAATGTCCGCAGCAACATATTTCTGTTAAAATCATACCTATCCCAGATCAAAAAGACAAAATCGATACCCTATTTCAGACCAAAAAGACAAAATCGATACCCTATTTCAGACCAAAAAGGCAAAATCGATACCCTATTTCAGACTAAAAATGCTTGAAAACGATACCATTTGGGGCGGCACATACCTATATGGCTTTTTATGGGAGTACCCCCCCGGGTACTGCGGCCTCGTTTTTGAAATACATTGTCCGTTTATTATGACTCAAAATAAATGTATTATAAAATGTAGCTCTAAATGTAATGGTATGTTTGCTTTAATTCGTTTCTCAGATATACGTTTTATCTCGTCGTTCCGAAGGAAGGAACGGAAGTGAAAACACGGCAGAAGAAGAAAAAAATAACATCTGTGACTAAGAGAACAAGAAAACAAGAAAACTGGGGGGAAAATATTTATAGAAGATTGAGGATACGAAGGGAAAAACGAAATGATGCAAACTACTGCTACAAAGCGACCATAAAACAGGGAAGTTGTGCCGCCAGAAAAGTATGTAAAAAGTATTGTGAAAGGCAAAAGGAAACAAAATATATGGGGAAAATAAGCTAGACCAGTACATAGAAAAACTAAAAACGAAGGGACACGAGTGTGCGACAAGGTAGAAACGAAGGCCAAACAAATTAACACGAGGTGTGAGGTGGCAAATGCGTTTTGCATAAGTTACACGAGAAGGAAACTTGAGCGCACACATGGCCTGAGAAGGCGAGTTGGTTACGGGGAGAAACAACAAACAACAACGACAGAACCTAAAACTAACTTACCTGTGAAAGGGGGCTTCGTTTAGGCGTAGAGCCGGACCGGACGCTTTGGGCCGCTTCAGCCGACCTTCAGTTGCGATCGAGGTGGATGTCCTAGTCGGGGGGAGTCCAGAGAGCAGAGGCGTTTGGGACTCTGGAGGTTTCTTTTCTGCTGGAAATCATTCCGAACTTGGGGAACCTTGAAAATCTTGTGAAGCAACAGCGAACCCCCGCTCTTCCATCCAAGATGGACGTTTCTTCAGCGAAGTCGTGAAAATTCCCGCCAATCATTACCCATGATGCCGTGTTCGGCCTCGTCAGGAGAACGAGGCGACACTCGCTGATGTTGTAGTTGTACCCAGTCTTCCAAATGCCTGAGGTTGCTGGTCCCATTCTCCCAATGCCGTAACTTAGTTGTACCCAGTCCCCCAGATGCCTGAGGTTGTTTTTGTGTTTCTTAGTGGCAGAAATCTCTGTCTCACACCAGAGCTTATCAAAGTAAACAGAATAATACATGGACGCTTGGAGATATGAAATTGATCTTCTTGTATTGAGATGAACACTCAAAGATAAACTCATATCTCTGCATGCCCATGTATTACTCTTGATATCTCATTGCACACTTTTCCACCATACCTGTGTAAACATTTTTGTCAACTCTCAAACAATTTCTGCTGCCTCCTGAGTAATAAGCTTCCACGACAACCTAAGAAAATAAAGTAAATTGTTTGCACTCAGTTAGAGAATAATAATTATTCTCTAACTGAGTGCAAACAATTTACTTTATTTTCTTAGGTTGTCGTGGAAGCTTATTACTCAGGAGGCAGCAGAGGCAGCATAATTATTATGTAAAATAACTACCAGCCATAATTATTTAATACCTTGGCCTTTCACTATAATTAAATGATGACACAGTATCACATTCAAGTTTTTGTAAAATACATGTCAGACTTTTTATCTGACAAACACAAACCTTTAGAATTTTATGATGCTGTACACAGCCAGAAAATACTTCTGTTACAAACAACTCATCGCTCTCACCGAGATCCTGCAAACCAATTAAAATTAGAGATAATTTTAGTAATTGAGACATCCTTTTACGGCCATGTCACACAAAGCAATTTTCCCTGCAACTTGTCTTGCAAAGCTGACGACAGCATTGCAAAGAGACAAGTTGCAAAGTACACGTCACACGGTGCAACAAAACCACACATTGTTGCAAAAAGTAGAGACTGCTCAACTTTTCCTGCAGCTAATCTCACAATTTTATGTTGCATTGCAAGTTATATATTTTTATATAGAGGCGACGAGTCGGGGCATGAAACCCAATTGGTAACACGCCCTAAGCATTTTTATTCTATATATTTTTATATAGAGGCGACAGTCGGGGCGTGAAACCCAACTGGTAACACGCCCCGAGCATTTTTATTCTATATATTTTTGGTAGGGGGTGGGTTGGCAAATAAGCTTTAGAGATGCCAACTCTCCTGCTTTATGAGGGAGTCTCCTGCATGAGCGTCTCATTCCCTGCTCACCTGCGAACTTGTGCAAGATCTCGCACATGAATCTGAAATCTCTCACATAAATCTGAATAAATCTTGCCCACAGCAAAATCCACTGCTCAAGGCAAAATTCGTCACTCATGGTAAAAGCCATCGCTCCAGGTAAAAGCAGTGGCTCACGGCATCAGCATTCCAACCAAAACAACGTCAGTTGATTACAAAAACTGTAAGAAAACACTTTCAACCAACCAGAAGCCAATTTTATTGGGGTGTGGTAACAAAAAAAAAAGCAACAAACTCTGCAGGTAATAACTCCATTTACTTGTTACACACAAAACAACAAGAAAACCTAAACAACTACCAAAGCTACAAAGGCTTTTACACAAATACTACCTTTATCAGAGTAATGTAAACAACCAAAAAAAAATCATCAAATACAAAAGTATTAGTTGTTTGTCTGGGCCCAGTTTTTCAAAGTACGATTAGGCTAATCCTGGATTAGGTCTAAGCTTTCTTGTCATTTATAAGCCTAAAAAAGTGAAAGTTTCGTCCACAACAACTTTCTTGATAAAGTTGTAAGCTGGAACAAGCTTTTTATTCCATCTTCGAACAAAATCCTACAGTACATTGGCAGAGAGGTCGAGAGAAAGAATTTCGTTAATCCTGGATTAGCTTAATCGGCTTTCGAAAAACCGGGCCCTGGTGCACAATTCTTATTACTGGATTATCGTGAATGAAGATGATTAAAAGACGCCATACAAATTTTGAAATCCAAATATTTCGGCTCTGGGGCCTTGACATTGCACCTTTAACACGCGACTCACTGCAGCATCTAAAAAAGCCACTTTAAGAATCATGCCTAAGATATTCTGGTGGGTCTCAAAGACCTTGGCAGGCAGAGTGAAGGACCACTCAATTGGCCACAATGCAACAATGGAGAAACAAAATCAAATCAGCATAGAGGTGCAATATAATAGCTGTTATTGCAGTTGAGCCAGCAGTCCAATATTCTTTTGCTTTTCGAAGCATGCAAACGAGTCTATCGGGTCAATACGATGCTGAAGTGACCCATTTGCCTCATTTGTATGTCAAACCACTGACATCTGCAATAACAGCTATTCATACAGCCACTCGTTTATATTGGATAGTCAAAAGTACTATAATAGTACATACAACAGTAAAACTATTCAAAGTGAAAGTGAACTTTGTAGTTATGACGCAAAAGGGATTAGTTAGTTTAGTGAACGGGTTACTAAATGAAGTTGATCGTATGCAGTCATGAACATGGGCGAATGGATGTTCTTCAACTCAATGAAAGTACAGGTTGCCTTCCAGTAAGTGAAGTGGGTTTGTTATTGTAAGGTTAGCAAATTTGTCACTTGGTCATCAGAAGCGCTGAAGAATCAGCCACAACCACAATGCTCTGCATGCATGTATGTCGTTTTCATCTGGGAACTTTTCATCAAAGCGCACTGAAGAGTCAGCCTCAACAACAGTGCTCTTTTTCACTTTCATTTGGGCACTTGTTCTTTGACAAAAGTTTCACCAGACGAATTTGAACAGAAACAACTTTGGACCAGTCAGATGTCCCATGACAAAACAATTTACCTAAAAATATGCTGAAAACGACAAGGCAGCACGCAAAGCATTATGGTCAAGGAATATATTCAAAGGAAACCTCTGCTAAAACAAATTGGTGCTCTCAAATACTTCATACTCATCATTCTGTTCCTTTGTTAGCCACTACATGTTAAGTTGGGTGTCAAATAAAAAACTGTCCAACCCACAAAAGCTCATTTGAACATTTCCCATGCGCTGACATCTTAGAATTTATGAAGTTACATGGTTGAAGTAACAGATATGTGAGGTCACAGGATTCAAGATGGCAGCGCACCGCAACTTCAAATGAGTGGGCTGGAAAATCAAGTTTGCAGCAGAAAACCTCTTAAGTATCACCATGGAGCACTTGAGAGCACAATTCATATTTCAATAGACAAAAAGAAACCAAGACGAAAAAGAAAGCAGAACAGTCTGTAGCCTCATTGTATCCCAGAGCGAGTCTGACGAGAGGGAGGAGTTCCTGCGCCACTGTGTGGGGAGTCGGCCCGAGCCTGCATCCCTGTGGGACCCCCAAGGGACTTCTGCTCCATCATCTGCTGGTGTATAAGATGTGGGGGGGACATGCTTTGTTTCAGGGTCGGTGGACCACTCTGAGGGCGAACAGGCTGAAGGAAGAACACGCAATGAGAGAAGAGGAAAGTGAGTAGGTGTCAAGAATCTCACTTCTATCCTTGTTGTCAACTGGTTAATATCTATTGTTAGATTTATCAGTGCCGTACAGGATTGGTTGAATTGTGTCACGTCAGTCCAGTAGATCAGAGTCTCAAGGTTGTTTAGAGAGCATCCATGCATGAAATATCGTAAAAAATTCAGGATAGCCATCCTAACTCAAATAAGAGTCAGCAACGTGATGCGTCACATTGAAACCGCATACATCCCAGCATAAAAGGAAGTTAAGTTGAAGTCTTGGCCCATTAAGCATGAATGCGCACACAACCTTGACAAACTGTAAAACCAGTTTACAATTATTGTAAACTGGTTTTACAAGTATGAGGTCTTTATCATAGCCACGCAAACATTCATTGCTCATTGTTCAGGGAAATAAATGAAGGAAACGTAACCTCAAGAACAAGTACATTTTTGTGTGCATAAAAGAATGAACACTAACTTGGGGCTGGAGCGGGACTCGTGTTGATGGTTTGATAAGAGGCGGTGGACCCTGCAGACCTCCAACTTGACTCCTTGGCGGCAGTCCAGGGGCCTGCAGAGGAGGGGGCCGCTGTAACTGAGAGGCACTGGGCTTGAGCAGTGGTGGTGGCTGATTTCCCTGAGCTGTAGGACAGATCAAAGATAATCTAATGAGGCCGCAGAAAAGATCAGTATTAAATACTTAACATTGTCTATTTTTCCTGTTCTAGTCGCCATGTCTCTTCTTTGGCAACTTTGAGTAACATCCATTTCAACCCACAATACCTTGTGAGAGGGGCGGTGACTGCCGGAGGTCTGGCGAGGAGCCACCACTGTCTCCAGGCGAGGCCGTGACCAGCAAGTCATCATCTTTGCGGTCGCTGCTTGTGATGCCCTGCTCTGCTTCATACTCCTCCAGAACCTGCAGCAGGTTGAAGCGCCGCCTGTAGTTCACGAAGAAGTTGCGACACTGGCTGACGCTCTTGTTGCCCAGCACTTCTGCCATGGCTTGAAAGTCTTTGCCGTACTTACGAACAGCTGGAGACACAGAGGAGGAAGCAATTTAGGCTTCCTTTTTTAGAGAAGTTTTCGGATGACTTTCACAAGACTAAATTTAAAGTAAGTACATCGCCAAACACAGAGGCTGTAAGAAAACACTTTTAACCAATCAGAAGCCAAAGTAATTTGCAATTGGTTTTACAAAGGAGACAGCGTGGCCGAGTGGTTAGGGCGCCGGACTTGAAATCCGGAGGTCCCAGGTTCAAGTCCCGCTCTGAGCACTAACTGAATTTGTAACACGGTAGCCCCGCGTTCAAATCCTCGGCCACGTTATGTAAATAGCCAGCTGGTTAGCCTTCGACCAGTTGGGATTTTTAACAGATTTACGTTGAGTTTAAAACACGGCCCCACCAGCTCTGCTGAATTACTTACCGTGTATAAATAACGATACTTTTACTTGGAAGAAGAGACTAATCAGCAGTGCAAGATAGAGCCGTTTTCGGATGACTGTCGAAAACCAAAACCAAAGTAATCACACAGGCCAATCACAGAGACTGAGAGAAAACAGTTCAGCCAATCAGAAGCCAAAGTAATTCACGTTTGGTCTTGCGTTTGGTTTTACTTTCCAATCAGCAGTGCGAGTACACGCCATCGCTTGCGTGAGAAGTGTTTGGTTTTGGTTTTGGTTTTGTTCCTGATTGGCTGAGCATGCTGACAAACTCGTGTGGACCAATCCAAAAGCGAAGCAAACGCAAAACCAAAGCAATCACACAATTACTTTCGAAAGTCATCCGAAAACCGCTCTAATGCCTTCGCCACTTGATTGCTTTTGTGAGCTGGTCAAGGATGCTGCAAAAACCTGTTTAGATCTGAAAGCGTAGCAAACGCAAAACCAAAGCAATCATACAAATAATTTCGACAGTCATCCGAAAACAGCTCTAACGGACCGAGAGAAAGTGAATGATATCAGCTCATGCGTGCACAGGAAAATTTGAGCGGACATGAGTGAATACTGTCACAGTTTGGATATGAAGGAGTGATACTCCTTGATGTTCTATGCTGCAATCAAGTTCCCCTCTTCCCTCCAATCATGATTATTACAGGCAAAAGGAAACAACTAGTTCAACGTACACTGTAGAAAATAGAATGGGGTGCATAGAGGAAGTATTTCAACTTACATTGTACAGCCAAGAGCAGTTCTTCATTTGACCATCTGGCATTGTTCTTGTCATTTGGCTAAAAGTGTAAACACAACAGAGAAAACAGTCACAACTACATGTAAAGCTAAGACCTCCCTGTGTGTTAACCAAAATTTATCTTTTGATGCTACAAACATCACAACTAACTTGGATTTCAACTCACTTTTTTCCTTTTCTGACTTAAATTTTTTTTAATAAATTTAAGTCTCATTGCATAACTTCTTTCTTCCCTTGCTCGTCTTCTTCAACTCCTCCCCCACCCATCCTAACCCATCCTATGACCTTCCCCCAGAAAAAAACAACAACAAAAAAACCACAAAAGGCAATGAGAGGGTGACAGTATGGGGAAAATTAAAATATATATTTTTCAGGGGAAGGGGAAAGGGAAGGAGGGCCTCATTACAGATTACTCCCATCCCCTCCCCTGACACACAGTATTATACTTACGTCCTCAGGCCTGAAGTTTTCAATGCCCTCTTTTTGGTGTTTATGTTGACTGATGGTTTGTTTGTTGGCCTGTATTTGCCTCTTCAAGTTCTCAATCTCTATCTCAAGTGGCCGGACATGGCCGTCCCCTTGGGTCCCCGACACAGCTGTCAGATAGTCCTGGGACAATATCATGCCCTGGGGAGCATACCAAAGGCTACACTTCAATATACAGCACTGTGCCACTAAAGGTCTGGCAAAACACACTCACATGTGGACCTTTGAAATTGACACACATTTTCAACTTGTGTATTGTCTGGTCATCAATTTCAGGGTCGACCTGCATTGGATGGCCAAACAGTCTTGTTCCAACTTGCACGCACTAAGGTTGATCAAGTTTGCATGCAAGTCAATGCATGCTTTTCACTGGTTAGCCACCCAATGCAAGTCAACACAACCTGACAGTGTTAACTGGCTCTTTTATTGGGTGAGCTTGTGAGCTGACTTTTGGCCACCCGCTGCAAGTAAAGGACATTTTTCTGTGTTTACCTTAACCTTTGGTGGTTTTCGTTTCGTCCTTCCTCCACGTGAACCTAACCTCTCTTCTCGTCCACCCGTGCGAGGTCTCAATGTCCCTGTGCGCCTAAAGTGAGCAGTGTACAGAGTCCTAATCAATGAAGTGCAAGAATACCACTTTGGGCAATAAATGCAAAAAGTGCTTTTTCTTCTTTCTTCTTTTTCTTCTTCTTTTTCTTTCTAGGGAAAGTGTTTACCAATATGTAGTACAGACACACCAAGTACCTCCATAGTAGTAGTCCCCTCATTATCCAGAAAACTTGGCATATAAAAGCTCATGAGATATCAATATTCTCATTTCATCACTCATACATTTTATTCCTTTAAGTCGGGAGAATTTGTATGCTCACCTGTAGAACTGATAACATGCACTGCACAAGTTGCCTCTGTGGGTTGGATGAAGTTGTTGACACTGAGCTGTGCAGTTCATACAAGCACCAGATGTATTCTGACCAGGAGCCTGTGAGACAACATGAATCATTCAGTTCAACACAAATAAAACAAGATCTGCCATATCGAGGGGTGTACTTTCTTAGGCTTGAATATATACATTTACAACAGGTCACTATAGCACGACAAAATTTGACTAATTTTTGTTTCTATCCACTGGAAGTTGTAAATGGGCATTGCAACCACAATGTTTTGACAATCTAAAAACAGTAAATGTGTGTTAAAGTGTTAAAGTGTTGTTGTACCTGCTTCTGAACAGCTCCATTCTTATTTTTAGACTGCCCATTTGACTGCCGTCCCTGAAAATACAACATAAACATAATATTATTACATGTATTCATGAAAAAGTGTTTCACAATATACATGGACAAATTATCCATCAGCCTTTGGATGAGTCCATCTGGACTTGATTCATCTTGTAACATGTCTTCAAGGTGTTTTACCAGACGGATGATTCATCTAAGATGGATAATCTGTCGAGTTATCTGTCAAAATTTATGAACAGAGAGTTGCAATAACTGCTGCACTTGACAAGGGGCATGTTCTGTGCACTGAAGGCACAGTATGTCTGGTGTGCAGTGAAACAGTGTTAGAGAGGATGACACGAAAACATACTTCTCTATCCGGTTCAAAGTCAGTGTCACTGCTGTCACTGTTTTCACTGCCCCTGTCGCTGCAACAACACAATAAGGAATGGTCTGTTTAAGCAAAATGACAAGGACAGTACATGAAACTTGGCAAATCTTTTAATTTTCTCACTTTGTTGGCCCAATGTAAACTGTATTGAAGATGAAGTACATGTATAACCAGAAATGAAGTGACCTTGCTTTATGTTAATTTTGCAGAGTATTAAATTATTACGTTCTTTTAAATTTATGTTTTGATGTTTTGCCAACTTAGTCATGTCATTCTGATGCTATCCAAGTGAAAAAGGCCAGAACAAATTACCCTTCCAGTGCTTGTATTGAATAGCAGTTTGGGATGGTATGTACTGTACAGCCACCATTGTATTAACTTTTTAAGTGTAAAACAATCACACTGGCACTTTAATCTTTGTACAAATATCTTTTTCTGGGGCATTGACAAGAGGTTTCAAGGAAACAAGGAAAAAAGGAAGGAACAATGAGAGAAGGGATGGGTGGTGCCCAGAAAGAAACATGAAAACTGGACAAAGGACCATGCAGGCAGAAACTCATCAATAGTCATAAGAACTAATGGTAACCTGGATTTTCATTTGGAGCCTGCAGTCTGAAGTGGCCCACTACAAGTACAATGATCAATAAACAAATGTCAAGAAAAGCAAGATGTGCAAACACTTGGCACCTGGCCAGTTGTGATAATGATGTTACAGATGGGAGTAGGGGGAGTGAGGGGTTTCACTCTTGGAAGTAAATGGGTTAAAGCTTGAATGACCAGTGTAAAAATAAGAATTGCATTTTGAAAAAGAAGGCAAATCTACTACTGTACATCCTGTTGTGTCACAAACAGAAACTATCCTTACTTGATGACCTGGTCCTTCTGGTATGCCAACTTTTTGGCTTGACGGTCAATTAAGCTGGTCCGACTCCTAGTCTTCTTCCAGGAATAATAGTATTTGACTAAACTAGACACTGTCTTATCTGGTAGCTGCAAAGGAAAATACCAACCGTGGTATGAAGTATGCAGAACCAAAAAGCAATCACACATTAATATTGTGTAATATTATTACTTTTTGACAGTCTCCATAACAAAAATATACAACTTACAACAGCTGCAACAACCACAATAAAAACAAAAGGTTGACTGTGTTGTTCAACAACTGTATATAACCCTTTCACTCCTAAGAGTGATCAACTTCAATTTTCTCTTTTCAGTCTCCCACCAGAGATATATCAAACGGTATGGAGAACTTGGCATTTGATACCTTGCATAAATGATAGCTGATTAAAACACCAATTCTCATTTCATCACTCATACGTTTTCTTATTTTATGGTTGGGAGAATTTGTATTTTGAGCTTGGGAGTGAAAGGGGTAAACTGGGGTATGAAATAAAATTCAAATCTACATACTTTATATCTTGAAGTTTCAGTCAACTTGAAAACACTTACTGTTTGCTGAATCCGTTTAAAGCTTTTACCATGAGAGCCAAATGCCTGCTCAAAAAGAACTTTGTCTTCCATGCTCCATTCATCTTTGACAAAGAAAAAAGATGGGTTAGCTGTGTTTGGCTTCACCATTCTCATGTTAAAATGTTAGATTTGGAGTTATCATTTTTCCTGATGAGCAATGAGTACAAATAAAATTATTATTGCTGTCTAATTCAACTTTTTCAGCAGGTGAAGAAAACAAAAGCAATTTTACAAAAAAAATTTTTGAAAAACTGGTCATACTGTAGTCTCTTCACCTGGAAATGGAGTAAAATTCGCTAAATCATCGAGTGACCTGTCCACATTGTGCTTGTGCCAGAACAGCATCCCCAGAGCCTTCAGAAAAACAACAGCAATAAGTCAGAAAAATACATGGTCAATCAGCTGTATGATTATTGATAAATACAACAAAACTCAAATTCTTTTTTCTGGAGATGTTGATACATGCATTTTAAGCCACAAACTACATTATTGTATATGTAGCTTGGTGTTATCTTGGAATGATAAAAAATTTAGACACGTGTGATGGATTGAAAAAAAGTTTAAATTACTGAGATACATTGTTTCAGTTCATTTTCGAATGAGTGTGGAAAACCAAAACCAAAGCAATCTCACGCTTACTTTTAACAGTCAACCGAAAACAGCTTTAAAATCAAAGTGAGAGAGTTAAAAATTAAAGTTATATTTTGCAGTTATGAAGGAGTTGTAATGAGGCTGAAAAAAGTTGATGTAGACATTGTCGCAGTAACCCACCTGTTCCACATTGTAGCCATGTTTATCTTTTGCTTGTTGAACATAATTATCCACTGTGAAAAAAGCAAAATAATTATGGTACTTCTTCATCTATTTGAGCCAACAATCAAGACTTAATCATAGCAGAAGGGAACTTTATTCTGATGACAACATATTAAAAATCCTGCCTTAAACAGCAATCAATATTATTGAAACCCACTACATGTACCTCTGTGATACCAGTGCAACACTCAAAGCACTGAGCTACAAAGCCATACTGGTTAGCCTGTGGTTCAATTTATACCCATGAATATCACTACCATTCTCTATCCAATGGCGGTGCAAAGATATGAATTTTATTTTTGAGTGGTCAAATCAATATTTTACAAACGAGCGCTTCGCGAGTGAGTAAAACATTATTTTTACCACGAGAAAATAAAATCCATATCTTCAAGCCGCCGTGTAATTTTCTTTTTATTATATTAGACACAAGTGTTTTACGAGAAATTGCACAAACAACCGTGCAAAAGCGGGAAATGACGCAAACAATATCCTCACTAGTGAGGATATGGAAAATACGCCACTCGGGTCCCAGATGTAGTTTCGTATGGATTTTACACACAGTATATTTTCCAGTAAAACACTCGTGTCTATATAATAAATTTGTTTATCATAATATTACAGAAGTCACATTACGTATACATATTCATGAGTCTTACATTTTACTTCTTGTACTTCCTCGGCTGGTGCCCACACCAGGAGCGCATTATGTTTCAGTGATGGGTCGTGTTTTGCCTCTTCCTTATCTGATGTGTAAAAGAGAAAACTACATGTTAGGTTCAAATGGCTGCATGAAGAGAACTGCATCAAATTATGCTGCTAAATATTAAAGATCACTGAATTTCAGGAACTAAGTGATTCACTCCAAAAAGTGATCAACTCTGATTTTCTCTTTTCAGTGTATGACCAGAGATATGTATTATACAGAAAAGAAAATTTGCCATTTGATAACTTCCCAGATTCTCACTTCAGTACCCACTTATTTTATAGTTGGGAGAATTTGTATAGATGGTTTGCACAGCGGCCATGTTGGACCACAGGCTCCCCAATCTTACTGTATGAGTTGAAAAAAAAAAAAAGTTTTCAAATTAAAGAAATACTTCACCTATGTTGTTCCTTGTGTGCTTTTATTCCTTGTGTATCATTTCTGGGCAGTTTCAAGCCGTTTTGAGCGATTTTCATCTGGTGCTGATTCAGTCTGTATATATAATGACAAGGCAGTACACAAGCGAAACGACCGTTGAACTTACGAAGTCAAAAAATCACCCTAATTCACTATATATACAGATTGAATCAGCACCAGATGAAAATCGCTCAAAACGGCTTGAAACTGCCCAGAAATGATATACAAGGAATAAAAGCACACAAGGAACAACATAGGTGAAGTATTTCTTTAATTTGAAAACTTTTTTTTTTTTTCAACTCATACAGCAAGATTGGGGAGCCTGTGGTTGGACATGACAGAAACAATGAAATATTTTTCCATAACAATAGCATTTTCTTTCCCAGAGGAATTGAATTCTATTGTCCCGGCCATGGTGGATAAAACTCAGGGTATGCAAAGCATCATGGTCAATATTTGAGGAGTTCTCTAGATATCTCAAGAACAGTTCACAAAACAGTAATTCTCTTTGAATACTTGAACCCATGTGCAAAATGCAAGACTTAAAACTAACCATGGGCTTGGCTGTGGCTTAATTAATGTATTTTCTCCACAAAGTTAATGATTTATGCAATTTTGAGATTGGGGAATGGCACTGAGGTAAACATAATTTGCACAGACAAGCAGACAGCTACAAGTGTATGAGAAAAGGGAAACTGTCGCTAATTCAGTGTCAAGTTTCAATTCCCGATTTTCACTTTCGCAGTTATTATAGATGGACCAAAACGAAAACGGATCCTGTGCCATAAATAGTGGTGTACTTAGCAAGGAAAGAGATATATGTGCCCTATAACAAGAATCTTCCCGAGAAGACATTTTGTCCGTGACTAAAACGAATTTCGTGACGATAAGTCGTGACAACTATAATTTAAAACGACACACACGTCTAGGGTTTATTTCATCCTACAAACCAATAGGTCCGACACAACAAAGAAAACTGTGAGAAAATCAATACATCCCACATAGACTTTGTATAGGTTATAAATAAATAAATAAAAAACAACGCCAAATCGAGTTTGAAAAACGCAAGCAGCCAATCGACACCGGGAACGATTTCAATTGCGAGCAATTTCAGCAGTGTCCCCTATAAACATTTCTGGGTTTAAAATACGGGCCAAAATACGGTTGAAGTACTTACTTTCAGCGAGTAACTCGGGAATGTCTGCTTGATAGTCCTCGCCGACTCGCATACCGGGCTCTGTGTAAGGAGCAGAATTTAAACCAAGAATTAGTTCGTGTTACCTCAACAAGGTTTCTTTAGCAAACTAGCTTTTTAGCTTATCTGACCGTGGTATTCTTCATCGCTCTCGTCATCTGTTTTGGACACGTGTTGAAGTCCTTCTTCAGTTTCCATCGCTTCATTCTTCCCATTTTCCACTTTGCTCACCATGATGGAAGCTCGGCCTTCCGACGCCATTAGCGACAAACTAACAAATTTCTCGAACGTCTTCCGACTCCTTGATGACTTTTCTAGCCACAAAGTGTTTTAAAACACTAAACTGAAGGACAGTTTAGATGGGAAGGTTTGTATTCCCAGTTCCCTTTGTGTCCAGGACTGAAAAGGCCCTTGGCACAGTGGGGTCACGTGACTTTTGGTAATTTATGATAATTTATGACGCCGGTAAAGGCTTGCGTTACTCACCCATTTGACCCGAGCGAAGCCTTATAATATTGGAGTGTGTATTTGCTTTTCATATTACGACACTACTATAAGTCTGATAAATTATGTTTATAACACTTTTTACATATGCGTAGGCTTTTTGTATCCCAGATAATTTAAATGCATTTGTGAATAACTATTTAAATGCAAAATTCTGTTGTTTTGAGCACTAGTAAGGGATTTTCTTTCTTCCTCAAAAACAAAAGTACGCTCGTTGTTTCAATCGCTGAAACACTCGCTTTTGACATTAAAAGTAAGCTGGTATTCAGCTGAATTAGTTAATAATTTAAAGCGCAGCCAACTAACAGAATGAAAATAGGAAGTTTGAAGATTTTCGTGTTTCTTCATCCGACCCTGGGCGCTTTGCGAGCAGTCGGCTGTGAAAAAACTGATTATCATACATTTAAAACTTTCGGATCGGAAATTGAAGCTGGCATTTATTTAAGGGTGGCTCGTACCCAAATTACTCTTGACAACAGGCCGTGCCTTCGATCAATTGGCTAAAATGCGGTAATCAACTATTCGGCAAATGAACTAGCTCTTGTCTCGCTGTTGGGAACAGTGATATTGTTTTCCTACACAACCTGTGATATGTCTATAATCGAACTTCAATTTTTTTTTCCAATTCACATCCGGAAAATGATTTAAGCAATGCTCGATTTTTTTTTTGTCAAGCTTCGTTTAACTAGCGCAGTCCGCGCGAAATGTTTACACGAAGCTTGGATAATCGAATAAAATTCGAGTGCCAAAATACATTAGAATACCATAGCATGGTAAAGAGATACTCACTCGGCTGTCCCTTCATTTTCCTGACGGCGGTCAGACGAAGACACTTTCTCGCTCTCTCTCTCTCTTCTCGACTTTGGTTTTCACCTTCTCATTGGTTCCGCTTCAAATCCCTGGGTTTAACAAAAGATAAACGTAAAACAGGCAAAGCGGGCCGTCAGGATCTGATCTGGCGCACGCTAGACACATGTATGTAAATTTTGATTGGCCTTAGAAATCACTCGTGCGATCACCGATCACGTGTTAAATTGGTCCAGAGGCATTGTGATTGGTCAACACGAGACAACATGTGTTGACACATTAACAGGTTTTTTAAACATCTGTGGCGTTTTACGGGACTTGTGTCGCTTGCAAAGCACCGAGATAACATTCAGCAAACGACTCAGGAAGACTACCAGTTTCACGCCACAACTAACCATCTTATGTCGTGATACTACACTTTATGGAATTCGACCAAGAACCATCAAAAGGAGACCAATGGATAGATACAGTCGAAGACAAGCAACTTTGTCGCTTAAGAGTCGTTTGGTCTTTCCCTGCACATCTATTTGATTCTTCTAATAAACATGGCAGCCACTAAAACAGGCAAGTTACCACAGAACGAAGAAAGGTGGGGCGGTGGGTGGAGCGGAGGACATGATGTCATACATTTGGCCCCCTGCCGGACGATTAGAACAAGATGACCCCCTCCGCCACTCAGGTCCCCCTTCGTTACATTTTTGTCACGCATTGTAGGCCCTGTTCCCAGGCTCTTGTCGGCGGGGTTAAATAAAGAGCTTGGAAACGAGGAAGCCCAAGCGGAGGGAGGCAAGTGTTTAGTGAGAAAAATGAAAGCGTGGAAAAGCACACCAAATTTATATATCGTCCATAATAGGTTTCGCAATGACTGTTAAAACGACACCGGCTACATCTCCATCGAGGTTTAATACGTTTTAAGAGGTTCGAAGTTTAAATCAAAGTTACACTTTTTAGATTTACATTGCCGCAAGAGAATTTTCTCGGCTTTCAGTTACTCGTCAGAAAATAATGCCATACAATTTAGAGAACTTGAATTTTGACAGTTTTCTGCTCAAACGACCACAGATCCAAATTATCATTTTACCACAACACACTAGTTTCTCGCTCTCTGATTGGTCGATTTACCGTGGTAAATAAGAGTCCAGACAACGATGCTGACGCCAGCTGACGCCAGCATGTCACGTTTTGCAGCGAAATACAACGAACGTTTCCTGTATATTTCTAAATGTTGTGGTAAAAAACAAATTTCCACTGGTTTGCCATGGTGTGGACTCTTATTTACCACGATTTATGGTGGTAAATAAGAGTCCACACCACGGCAAACCAGTGGAAATTATTAATTACATCATCCAGGCTAGGAGAATCTGCTATTCCAGGTTTGGTTTCCAGCCTCTGATAAAGTGGGCTAGTTTGATGCAATTCATTTCTGACTCCCAGCAGCTTCATATCAACCCTATTCAGATTGCATAACACAGCTCCATCAATGTTCTCTTTTGCAAACTTATGGATGTACTGTTTCATATTCAGTTTCTCAAGCCATTATTTCGCCTAACTCCTGTACTGACAGTTTGAGGATTTCTTGAGGATAGTCCGAGGCAGTGCCAGGATCAGCCACCGCTCCAGCTACAGCACTAGGGTTAAATTGTTTCTTCTTTGCTACTGAAGAACACAATAGGCGTTCATTCTGCTCTAGCTCCTCTTCATTGATGTTAACGTACTCGCGACACTCCTCTACATCGGTATTTTACGAGTTGCTCGTATTTTTCCGAGCCCCGCCGCGGGATGATTTTGGACATACGGTGCAGTCTAGCGTGCTGCATGTGAGATTGGGAAGTGTTCCACCAGGCTCTTGTAGCCTGACCTGAAGAGGATGATAGAAGGAAGCTTGATTGGGAAAATCTGAACGTGACCCGCTGGAACATTGCTCGTCAGCTACCTGAGCTCGCAAAGATGTAGTCCTGCAAGGAACTGCGGGGGGAGGAAGGCCTTCAGTACACTCGGCAACCAAGCCTCTCTCTTCAAATTCCTCTTCTTTATCTCTTTCTACTTCCTTGCCTTTGGTGTCTACATCATCATAGACATCCTCCTGACCTTCGGGGGCTTCTCTGATGTGGCATGACTGAATAAAGCCTGAAGGTTCCAGGTATTCTTTCCCTTCGGTCTGGTCACCACGCGGATTCTTTCCATCCTTCTCTCGCTTGAGATTACTACTTGGTTCGGGTTTGTGCGGAAGTCTTGGAGGACATAATGGGGCTACTTCCTCATACTCGGCAACCTTCTGCACCGACAGCTTGTCCTCTCTCACATGATTCCAGTTAATAACCTTCTCTAACTTGGCCCCATCGTGAAGAATCTTGCAAAACCTTGCGTACTCCTTGTTGCCCACGACAGCACCAAGAGCTGGGATGACTGTCACATCCAAATCGACCGGAATATTAAGAAGAGTGGTGACGTTCTCGTGGCGGGAAGTTGCGATAACAGTTTCTTCCTCGCAGAGTTGCTCTAACAAAACATCATTAAGCGT
Source organism: Plumapathes pennacea (assembly GCA_964036295.1). Taxonomy (NCBI): domain Eukaryota; kingdom Metazoa; phylum Cnidaria; class Anthozoa; order Antipatharia; family Myriopathidae; genus Plumapathes; species Plumapathes pennacea. Next base: position 2,601,167 of record OZ038470.1, read on the forward strand.
TTTCAGACCCGTGGCATCTCTCAAATCTTCCACTCCCGCGCCATTCTCAGTAAAGCGCAACCGAACGGGAAGCGCAAATAGCTCCACTACTTCTTTTAAAAAGAAAGACTTGGACATTGCAAGGGCTTCAAAGGCGATTTCATAATCCACTGGGATTCTAACCAAGCCGCGCGTAGTCTCATCGCAGAATTCAAAGTCAACGTAGGTGGTTCGCCCATCTCTGACTACGTCTTGACATTTTAGGATATTTCCTGGTTTCAGATTTAGCCACGGTGTGTCGTGAAGGGCCCGTACAAAAGGGGGCAAGTCGCGCAATAAATCTCCCATGTTGGAATATCTATCACGACAACCCTTGGGAAGAATCTCAACCCTTTCTGGACAATTTAAGGGGACAAAGATCGTTTTATCTTGGCCAACTGGCATCGCCACCGATACTTTGGCTTTGTCAGCGTGCTGGATTACGTGAAGAGAGATTATCTGTCCTTGGGACAATGTTTCTTCGTCCACATTTCCGTAGTAGCCATCGTCGACTCGTACGATCTGTGGTGGAGGATATTTGGTAACGAATTCTTTGATAGAGTACGACTGGTCGCACCAAACTATCGAATCCATGAATTGAGCTCTGTCCTTCGAACTCGCCATGTCGTTCTAGAAATGGCTTATAACTGTCGATATTTACATTCACCCTTTCACTCCGGCAAGCTCACAATGCCAGATGCTACCAACTTTTAAGATATATATATTTATGATTGACGCGGTCAGAATCAGCTTTGATCTGAGCAAGCTATCAAAAGGTAAGGCCTCCATACTGTATAGTATATCTTTGGTGAGAAACTGGAGGAGAAGATTGAAGTTGATCACTCTTGAATTAGTACGAATAAGGTGTTGGCTGTGACGTAGGTGCCGACTACGTGCTGTTTCACTATTTCTGAGAATTATCCATTATCCTAGCAATTAGGATGCGCTTATGTTTACTGTTTGTAAAATGTATAAAAAGGTACTTTAAAGGTGTGTGTAAAGGTATTTTCATGACGGACAACAGGATTTTGGAATCATTGGTCATTTTCTTACTTTTCGTTCGCTTCATTATTTCAATGTTCCAAGAATTTTCAGAAGGAATTTTTAATATAATATTTTATAGTAGGTTGGTTGTGATCGTCCGGGTTAGAGTAGTCTCCGGGAAGCTGTTGTTGGCGACACCTTGAGCGGAAATCATCTTCATAGTCATCATGTCTCCTAGACAGATATACTGCCATATGACAAATCCTTTCACTTGACTTTGTAGATAACTTCCGCTCAGGGAGTCGAAACGTCAGTACGTAAGTGACGTTTACGTGCTGTTTCACTATTCTGTTTCTGAAAGTAGTCCGATATCCTAGAAATTAGGACACGTACATTTATTGATTATGCTTTTTTGTAATGCCATTTCTTAGTTTATAGGATAACTAAAGATTGTTGTTTTAAAATGCATATACAGAGGGCGTACTGACAAAGAAAGCCAGTTTTCGACTTACATATTACTTTACTCATCTTTTTCTTAGTTTTCGACGTTTTAACTTTTAGTTAAATTTTCAAATAAAAACGCGTTAAATTCGTTACATGCAATAATCAATTTATATTGACCAAGTTGACATTACCAGAATAAGAGAAAAAGACCGTAGAAGATAAATGTAATATACTGTATGTACAATGTATCTGATTTAAATATTATGTCCTGCTCTAAAAGCCCCGAGATATCGATTCGATCCTTCCCATTTTCGCATCCTACAATGGTTGGTTTCCAGCCAGTGAAGTGGATATTAAGTTTCATCCCACGTAGCTCATTTTTGACTCCAAAACAAAGTAATATTTTATGGACTTCTTGCATGATGATAGTTCGAAGTAGTGCCGAAATCAGCAACAGTTGCAGCGTTCCTTCAACTCTGGGTTCTCTTCGTTGACGTCAAAATACTCGTAGTCTTCGTCTTTATCGGATTCTGAATAGTCGGACCATTCTAGCGCTGTGCCTATGACTGTTTCTTCCCCATTTCTTTCTTCTTCCAAATCTTCGATTTCGACATCCCCATAAACATCGTCCTGTCCATCAGGGGCTTCTCTGATTGTGTTGCATGATCGAATAAAACCTGAAGGCCGCAGATGGAAATCTTGCGTTTTGTTCTCGTCATAGTGAGATTTCTTTTCTCCTTTCTCTTCCTTCACAGCAGTAGGTTTGGGCGGCCGTCTTGGAGGACATAATGGAGCTACGTCTTCATACACTGCAACCTTCTCCACCGACAGATTGTCATCTCTCACACGATTCCAGTCGATCACTCTCTCTAACTTAGCGCCATTGTGAAGGGACTTGCACAACTTGGTGTACTCTTCGTTGCCTAATACAGCACCAAGAGCTGGGGTGACTGTCACATCCAAATCGACCGGAATATTAACAACGATGGCAATGTTCTCGTTGCGAGAAGTTGCAATAACAATTTCTTCCTCGCAGAGTTGCTCTAACAAAACTTCATCAAGTATTTTTATACCCGTGGCATCGTTCAAACCTTCCACTCCTGCGCCGTGCTCAGTAAAGCGCAATCGAACGGGAAGCGCGAATAGCTCCACTATTTCTTTCAAGAAGAAGGATTTGGACATTGCAAGGGCTTCAAAGGCAATTTCATAATCCACTGGGATCCTAACCAAGCCGCGCGTTTCATCGCAGAAATCGAAGGTGACGTAGGTGGTTCGCCCATCTCTGACTACATCCTGACGTTTTAGAATTTCACCTGCTTTCAGATTTAGCCACGGTGTGTCGTGAAGGGCCCGCACAAAAGGGGGTGAGTCTCGCAACAAATCTTTCATGTTTGAATATCTATCACGACAACCCTTGGGAAGAATCTCGACCCTTTCTGGACAATTTAAAGGGACAAAGAACGTTTTCTCTTTGTTATTCTCCATGGTCACCGAAACTCTGATTTTGTCAGCGCGTTTAACAGTATGAAGAGAGATTACCTGTCCTTGGGACAATGTTTTTTCGTCCACACTTCCGTAGAAGCCATCGTCGACTCGTACGATCTGTGGGGGAGGATATTTGGCTACGAATTCTTTGATAGAGTACGACTGATCGCACCATGCGATCGAATCCATAAATCCAGCTGTTTCGAATTCGCCTTGTCTATAAATGCCTCATTTGTCGATAACCATGATAAACAACGAGTACATACAAGGTGTTGGCTTTACGGAAGTGGCTTTTACGCGCTGTTTCACTATTCTGATTCCAAGAATAGAGATACGTACAATGCATATGATTTTCTGCATCAGATAAAGCAATCATCTTTCATTTGATTGGTTGAAATACACATTCTGAGCTCAGCCGATGACTAGGTTAAGATCTGCTTGTAACAGAATGTTCTCACCTGAATTTATTGTGCACCAGTCATCAGAATTAAATGGGTTCTGTTATTAAAAAAGAAAGAGAATGCATAACCAAATTCATGATCTAAAATGTAAAGGCTTCAAATGTACTACAGATAACTCTGAACACTGGGGTCAATCCAATAAACCTAATTCCACGCGCATTTACACATTTAACCTTTTTAATCCCAAGAGTAATCAATTTCAATTTTCTCCTTCGAATTCCCACCAGTAATATATCATACAGTGAGGAGAGCTTGGCATTTGATATGTTGCTCAGGTGAAAGATGATAAAATTATCAATATCTCAAAAGGTTAAAAGAATCTGTATTTTGAGCTTATAATTTACAGTACAAGGAACAGGCCATTAGTTTAAAACTCCAATAGAGAATTTAAAAAGTTGCTAAAATAGAAACGGTGACAGAAACAGCAGTGTGCACAAGTAAAACCAAAGGCAAATGACTAATTTTATTATAAGAATCCTACAGGCATAGCACATTTTGTATATTCACGCCAGATACACTATACAGATAACGAGTATTAAAGCAAAACCTATAAAAGGAATCAAACACGTCACATGCACTCATTAATTTCTCCCCCAAGACGATCTCGATTCGGCACAGTCCTTCGCGGTGACTTTGACATTCAAGGCTTCCAGAGCCATGCGTACTGTAGGAAAAGTTTCCCTCACAGAAGGAAGAGAACTTGCTGGCTTCGACACTCTAAAAGATCAGAATTACAAACTATTAGCATGGTACACCCTCCTCTGCCCGTGCCGCACTGTGCCAGAGAAATAAAGTTGACAACACTAGGCGTATCGAGCTCTCTCTCTCTCACTCTCATAAATGGACTCACTTTTTAAGTCCTAACCAGCTTCTAATGTGTCTGTTAAAGCTTGAAGGGTCTCCCCCAATCAAGGCTTCCAAGTCCACTTGCTGTGAATGAAACACATATAAACAGCGTAAAAATGACGGCAGCTGCTTCGCGCTTATAGAAGAGACGCAGTAAATAAGTCAAGAGCGGTCTGGCGGTCCGTCCGTCTGGCGGTACGGAAGGTCCAGGAGGTTCAGTCAATCAGTCAGCCAGTCAATTATTCAATCAATTAGTCAATCAAATGATCAGCCAACCTTCCCCTTTGGGATGTGTCCCGTGGCTTCTTTACCGACTGCCAAAAACAAACCGAGTGCCACTGTGTAGGCCACAGCACTGCAAAAAAAAAAAAAAAAAAAAAAAAAATCAACACCCAGAGCAAACAATACGCCAGTAAGAAAATCATCGTAGTTTTTACCAGTGTGTAAACTCAAACACAAAATGGTTTACTTTACCTTGTGCCTCTGGCGAGCGGCATCATATTAATGAAGTAGTAAGCAAGTGACAAAATCAAAGTTCCAATCATCTCGGATTCCTGTGTAAAACGACACCCGAGTTATCTTTGAAATTATCTTTGAAGTAATCTTCGAAGGATTTCAGGGGAGGGGGTAAGGGGGCAGAGACTACGGAGGGGGCTACATGAGCACCTAACCTTGAGAAACAAGTTCTATAAAATATCTCCTTACTTTGCTTCCAGTTCTTCTAACTTCTTCATTTAACTGGTTCCAGATGAATTCTAATTCTGTGGAGTACGCCGCTGTCCTTAATTGCGTGGACGCGATTTCCAGTGTAAACGCCACGTTCACATTATAGTTATCATTTTTTTTAATCACCCCGCTGAAAGAGAAAACGTAGGCTCGGTCAAGTATAATTGACAATGTTTTGCAACCACTCAACAAGTTAGGAAAAAGAGGAGGAGCTGTAGGGGGAGTGGAAGTGAAGAGGAAAAGCGGAGGAGAAGTTACGTTGAGGGTATATGAAGTAGCTTCAAGTTCTTCTGAGCCGAGTAAACAATGTTTCTTGTCGTGTTAAAACACGAGTATACCATGTTCAATGGGAAAATGGGAAAGATAGAAAAAGAGAGAGCGAGCGAGGGTCTACCTTTCTGACAACAGCACCATTACTCCGTCAAGGTTAGGTTCGCTGTGTCGCAGGCTTGGCACGTGGGTCGTTAACATCAATCCAGGCCGCTGATTGGTGGGGTTATCAGCCTGGGTAAATAAGACAACACACCCAAGTTTGCAGTGCTTTCGAGAAAAAAAGTGTATGACTTAAAAATTTGATCAGCCTTCGTGTGAGTTAGCTTTTCAAAAGTAGTTAGTGAGTTAGCTTGTCAAAAGTTCTCCCAAGTATGATTTACCTATGGCGAGAGACTGACAAACAAAATTAAAGATCATCACTCTGTAAGTGAAAGGGTCAAGGCCTCAAGAACCAAACTCAAGCTCAACTGCAACATCTGCATCGACAAAAACAGCAGTATAAACATCTACAACAACAACAACAACAACAGCGCAGCAACCTTTACCTCACCTTTAACAGCCGCATCAAATCGTGAGAAGACGTCGCCTTTGCAACTGCATCCACGAACACTTCAGGTTTTAAGGACTCCACCCTATAGAATCACAGAATAATTTAAAAGTTCAAGCTGGAAGGATTAAAGGCCAACACACTCGCGCCCCCTTCCACTCTTCTCCCTTTTGTTAGTATATTAAGCAGGAGAAGGGAGAGGGGGTGGGGTCTTGACCGGGAGTGATTCAATGTTTTTACCAGTGTGGTCGGTATGCTGAAGCAGGCAAACTAATAAAACTTACATACAAATAAACCGAAACATGACCAACAAACCAATGACCACACCAGGTGAACAACACCCACCTATAGAAATTAAGAAGCATGCGCTTTGTGAACTCAAGAATTCTGTCCAGATATCCAGCGTATCGCACATTTCTCGTCTGTCCTCTGTGATCAAGAGCACATGAAAATGATCAGATAACAAAGAAACGCGGAGGTTGGGGGGAGATGATCTAGGGAACACGGGCGGGATGGAAGGGAGTTGATTCCATGAACAGAGTGGGGAGAGAGTTAATTCGGGAACGTGGAGAAGGGGGAGGGATTGAAAAGTGAGTTTAAGAATACGGAGGGGGAGGGGGAGGGAAAGAGAGTTAACTACAGGAACATAGAGGAAGGGCGTGGTGGGGTTTAAAGTTGACTTCGGGAAAAAGGAGGGGGGAGGGGGAAGGGGAGAATAAATTTACGAGAATACGTACGGGAAGGGAGAGAGAGAGAGTTCATTTGGAGAAGCAACACAATGATGTAGTCAGACGCACCTCATTAGGCTCATGCGCACACTGAAGCCAGACTTGACGCTTTTCTCGGGCATCTGATCCAACCACAGCACTGGTTGTTCAGGATCCACTATCCTGCAAGTAAGGAACATAAAAAAAAAAAAAAAAAAAAAAAAAGTAAGGAACATAAGCAAGCAAGAACACGAGGCAAAAGAAATGCGCTTAACTTTCAATTCACACTTTTGACACTAAAGGTGTGACCAATTAAATGAAAGCTCCCAAAGAGTACATTCTAATAGCAGTGTTCACTTCCAACTCCTGAGCTGTCAAATGAAACCAAAAGTGTGACCAATCAAATGAAAGCTCTCAGTGAGTACATTCTAATAGCAGTGCATGTTCACTTCCAACTCCTGAACCGTTAAATTAAACCTAAAGGTGTAACCAATGAAATGAAAGCTCTCAGCAAGTACATTCCAATAGCAGGGTTCACGTCCAACTCCTGAGCTGTCAAATGAAAGTAAAGGTGTTACCACTCAAATGGAAGGGTTGAACAATTTTCACCTTCTCCACTTCACAGCCACGTCAAACATTTGCCTCCAGTCCATCTTCTTGGCTCCTGCCAGGCTTTTTGTCGACCGCTTCGCTTTCCAGTGTTGCTGTGCTGACTGCGCCACGTCTAGGATGGCCAGTCCCATTGCATGCTGGGATCGAATGCTGGGAATGAAGCCATCCGCGTGGTACTGGACTCGGGCTCCCAGATCTCGTGATTTACAGAGCAGTAACTGAAAACGTTGACATGATCAATGGACCATTTTCGAAATGCTTGTTGCCTCTGCTTGAAAGTCAGGCCAAGCGCAAAAGATTTCGTATGAAAAATAGTTTTACTCGCACGTTCAAAATGAAACTCGTTCTTTTACAAGAAGTTTTCGCACTAGGCTGCGATTTGAAACGGAGGCAACAGGCATCTTGGAAACGGCCTATTTAATAACGTTTTCTTTCATTTATTCGATTTTATAAACAGAGTTTTAAGATTTTAGGAGAAAGATGACAAAACGAAACAAAAATAGACAAAAGCTTTGAGACTACTAAAACAATAACTGGTAACCTGAATCGCAGATTCGGAACATTCATAATTGTTTTAGTATATACCACACAAGTTTAATAGCCAACTCCCAAATAGCTATTTTATTTCCGACAAAAGTGGGCAAAAACTGGGTTCGCGCGCCATTTTGTTTTACCGGAAGCCGCCGGAAGGTGAATAGTACTTGATATTCCGAGATTGAGGAGCCAATCAGAGCGCGCGAAAAGCACTATTCACTTGTGTGGTATATACTAATGCATACTAAAGTGATTTCAATAAACCCGTGAAACAGATACTAGACTATTAGAGACTATTAGAGACACGTACACACTCCAAGTAGATGTCGGACCATACGGAAATGGACTATGTTTATTTGCCACCAAAAATTCTTCTCAAAAACCCCTACACAAAACTCACAGTATACTAGACTCTTGCCCATCTAATGTTAGGAAACAATGTGGGCACTTGATTGGCGTGTTGAGCTGTGCGAGAGGAGCCTAGAATTGTCATTTTCCGCGTAATTTGCAAAGCACTACTGGCATTTGGTCGGTGAAAGGACAAGAAATTGCATTGAGTTGACGTCGACTCGCATGTTTTTAGTGACGTTCCGTAGATATGCCTTCAATATATTTGTATCGACGCAGACATTAACACTTGCTAGCTGTCGGATCGAGGCCACTTCGGATATTCAATTTCCCAATATCGCGACATTTTGTTCGAATCAAAGATATAGACAAATACTCTCTACTAGGTACTAGTACACCCTCACTAATAAAAACTGTTTCACGGGTTTATTGAAATCACTCTATATACGCGTGATATAGTGACCTAGCGAGTGTACCTTACCTGTGCATCGGGCGTGAAGTCAGCAAATGAAGGATTGTCAAGTTCCCTGTTAAAAATGAAAGGACGCAATCAACGCTTAAAAAAAAAGTGCATGTCTTGAAAACAAACGACACATGACAACTGACAAATAACTGACCTAATGTGTGGCTCAATACCAGGCTGTTCAGAATAGTTCTGCAAGAAAAAAGTCAAAAGAAACATATAAACAGGAGTATGAGTGTTCATATCAAACTCTCGTTTAACAACGATTGCCACATTTGAAATTCACTGTTCTCGGCGTTACGCATACATGATTATCTTCCACTGTAGGCTTGCGCTGTACCCAAACTAATCATTACTTCTGACGCGGCGCAGGCTATACTTGAGGTTAGGGCGGTAAACCCGTTTTAAAATATATGTATCAACGTCAGGAAAAGTGGATGTACAGACGAAAAGCAACTCAGATGACAACCACAGAGAACAAATCGATCAGGGGATTACAAAAGGCCACAAACCTGGATATTGAATGGTAAACTTTTCACCCAATAGTCCTTCAACCTTCCATCCAATTCTTTGTCTGGTTTAAGTTCTGTCAGAGGTGAGTCCAGTCGAGAATGAAGATACCTGGAATATTCTGTTGGGGTACCAAAAACGCCATTTTAGAATACGTTTCTCAAACTATTCATCCGTTTCGTTGTCTGACGTATGCAACAGTCATTCCCAAGTCAATATTCTCTTTTTCTACCTTTCAGATAAGAAGCCTTGACAATGTCAACGCTAGGGACAGCTGGAGCTTCCAGAATGATCTGCAATATGAAAAAATGAACAATTCACACTGGACGTTGGATGAAAAGTGAGGGGAGTAAATGACTCGTGTTTGGAGCTGATAGAGAACTTAGTAAATGAATAAGAAAGATGAAGCAGAAGTGAACGGTCGAGTGCGTGTGTGTATGTGTGAGAGAGAGAGAGAGAGAAAGAGAAAGAGTGAGACTGTAAGGGTGTGAGGTGAATAAATGTAACGAGTGAGTAAGTGAATGAGTGAATAAGACTAAGTAAATATGTAAATGAGTGAGTAAGTGAGTGAATGAATATATAAGTGAGTGAATGAGTAAGCAAAGGAGTGAGTGAGTGAATGAGTAAGTGAATGAATAGGTAAATGAATGAGTGAATGAGTTCGCAAGAGGGTGAGGGTGTAAGCAAATGGGTGTGTGAAGTAAAATGGCATGATATAAAACCAAGTTACGAACCATGGTGCTTGACTTGACAGCTTCAAAGAAGTTTCCGAGAGCAGCATATGTCAGCCCCTTCTGGTACTGACAGTTAATGTTATGAGGATTTAAACTCACACAAGCCTGAGACAAGAGAACACAGCCTTTTCTTCAGCTTACTGCTACATTATCAGGCGTGCATTTGCAAAGCTGTTTTCACCTTAAATGATTGCACTGTTAATTTCAGACTAGCTACACCTCATTCTCGAGACCCAAGGCAGATGTAAACAACATGGAACAAATTGCTTTACTTTGAAGAAGACACCAATCAATTGTGCGTGACCAAACAATTTCTTTTGCTTCTGACTGGCTGAGAAAGTTGTGAAACTTGCTTTCAAAATGATGGTGGTAAAAAGCAACGTTATCGAATTGCGCTAAGCAGAACATGTATGTCAATTGATGCGAGATGTTTGGAAACTGAAGTCAGGATTACCTTGAAGTCAGCCAGTGCTTCCTCGGGTCTCCCGCTCGAATAGATCAAGCCGCCTCGGAGAGACAAGATCTGGGACAAGAAAGTGAAGACATCGTCACATGTTTATGCGCCCGTGTCACATTTCTGCAACTCAATTCTACTTCGCGCGACGAGAAACATGGTTGGATCTCAATCACCATACTACGGTGTAACTTGCTGTTCAACATCGTTGTGCGACAAGTTACACGTCGAGAATGTTGCACAAACATTGTACGTCAACGTAACTGTATAATACTGCAAAGAGGTTATTACACGGGAAGGAGTGTAATACGGCGAAGTATTTTTACGAGTCGGTTTTATTTTTTCGAGCCTGCTTCAGGCGAGAAAAAATAAAACTGACGAGTAAAAATACAGCCGTATTGCACGACTTTTTGTGTAATAAGTTGTTTATTACACGACAAACGAAGCGGGGCAAACATTCTCGCCGCGCGCAAAATGGAACAAAAAAATGACGCGTTCGTAAACTTTGCTTGCGAAAACTGATCACGTAAGCTAATAAACCAGTTGATCTGGTTCCTGACGAATGCAATACGCTCCCATCTTTGCACTCGTTTTGGCCCGTATTTGCACTCGAAAATGTGAAGTCGTGTAATAAATAGAGATTACTTCATGGAAAGTGCGCGCGTACGGTTTTTATTCACGAGTTGTGAAGTATCATAAAACGAACGAGCGAGGCTTTGCGAGCGAGTGAGTTTTATGATACGAAACAACGAGTGAATAAAAACTGTACAAAGCACTTTCCATGATGTTTTCTGTTTATTATATACATACTGAGACATTTATGATGGGACCGGGAAACCCTTTAAAAGTAGTGAAAAATCGTCGTTCGCAGCTTGTGATTGGACGAACGATTTTTTTCACGTGTGAAAAGCGTCGTTCGCGGCCTCTCATTGGCTAGAACTCATTTGCGTACGAAATTTTACGATATGGCTTTTTCGTGAGTATGTCTCAGTATGTATATAATAAAAACAATTACTACACACTACATGCACAGGTTCACCAACCTTAGAATTGTTAGGTTCTAACATCAACGCCGCAGTGAAGTGGTCCTGCGCAGCCCTAACGTCCCCCAATTCTCTGGACATTCAAAAGAAACAGATTATTTGCTCAGATCAGGGGCGGATCAAAACCGGTTTGTACCGGTATATCGAAACCAGTCAAATTCTTAAAATTTAGTTCTCATCCTCCGGAAATAGCAGGAAACGGTGTTTTAGAGAGCCAAATCTCAAACTTTTCCAGGGGAGCATGCCCCGGACCCTCATAGAATCTTGCGTCTTTGGTGTTGACACTTGAAGAAACTCTTATTGTTTACCTGTATGCATGCCCCAGACTGCGGTGAGCTTCCAGTATGTTGGCACCACTCTCCAGAACTGATAAGTATGCTTTGATGGCCTCCTACACAAAAAGGTAATTGTAAACATGGTGTACTGCTCGATGTGTCGTAGACGCAAAGTAGATACAAAGTACAGCGTTTGAACCAGGCATAAGTGCCAGGCCTATTGACATAGAAAAGTAATTACCCTGATTCTCCCTCTGTGAAAAAATGACATTCCCAGGTATAACAGTGCTGTTGGTTGATTCTTCTCAATCTCCAGACATTTTTCAAACTTATTCTGGGCACTCTCGTAATCCTGTACAGAACAATGAGAACATCACTGTCAGTATTCTTCTGATTGTTTAAAGGCCCTCAAATTTTGATTTGCCTTGTAGTTGATGGCATCGGCAAGAATTATGGATCAATCATTTGTAACATCAACGGCAAGATGTATGCGAGTACAGAGCTCAAAATGAAGGTTTTAGTTTGGTTGCCCTTTGGACTGTAGATTAATTTCAAGCAATTGGATGTTCATAATTTTTCTTCCCGACCAAAATCTTTAATGTCAAGCACTGTGAGTATCTAATCTGCATTTGGGTCCATGACAACTTTGTATGATCAGTCAAATTATTATTTATTATTTCATGTGGCTTTGGTGTCAATCTCTGGACTTCATGGTCCTTGAATACAAATGCACCACTCCTGGGCAATGCCCTGGGGGAAATGGGGGAGGAATATTGATGTTACAAAGACTTGATCAGTGTATTTCCTCGTCAGGAATAAAAAGAGTTCTGTTCTCAAACCTCCTGCATGTAGTGCAGTGTTCCACTCATTAGGTAGAGCTGTGACGTTGGCTCAAGGTCCAGGGCAACATTGATATCTGACAGTGCCTCTGCCAAGCGACCCAGTGGTGAATAGACCTGAGGGAAACAGATTATGTCACAACTAGGAGTACAATAATCACAGATATCCCCTCACCCTGTTTGTGGGTTTTCGAGATGCAGGATTCTTGTCTATTTTCTGCCAGGAAATAATTAATTGCTTACCACAAAGAGGACTGCTGGTTCCTCACACCTGGCATGATTATTTTATGACATGCACAACCCAGGTAAAAAAAGGAGGGATCCCACCATCCTGCCTGGAAACCACATGGGATCCCACCTGAGATCTCGCCTGGCAGTCAGGATTCAGCTATCCCACCTGGGATCCCATGTGGGATTGGTGGGATTCCACCCAGGTAGCTGGGATCACACCAATCCCGCCTGGAAACCACATGGGATCCCACCTGAGATCTTGCCTGGCAGGTGGGATTCAGCTATCCCGCCTGGGATTCCGGGTGGGATTGGAGTGACCCCATCCAGGTAGGCGGGATGCCGCCAATCCCACCTGGAAAACACATGAGATCCTGACTGCCAGATGGGATCCTGCCATCCCACCTGGGATACCAGATCAGTTAGGTGGGATCCTGCCAATCCCACCCAGGGCTTCATGATCCCACCTGGGATCCTGTCTGCTTGGTGAGATTTTTATCTTTTACCTGGAATTCCACCTGGGAAGTGGGATCCCACCAGTGCCAGCTAGGATTACATTAAGATCCCACCTGGGATTCCACCTACAAGGTGAGATTTTTTATGTCCCCTCTGGGATCCCACCCAACAAATGCAATCCTGCTATAAATGCGATAATCTGAATTTCTGTGCCTTTCATTTTGGTCCCAAATTGACAACGAAGAGAATAGGTTGGTTGGCTATATTAAAGGATCTCAAACAAAAATCTTAAATATTAGATCCCAAATAATAATTACAATTCCCATTAATAATATAAATAAGAATGGCCAGCAGTTGTGGCTTGGGAAAACCTAAATACCTATATAATACTCAGAATGCTGTTGTACTTTATATATACAGACTTTATGTACATTATAAGAAATGTACTTGGGAGTATTTTATTTGGCTGCTACGCTACAGATGTACCCTTTTCTACAACATCATTTGAAACTTAGTAGTATCTGTTAGATAATGCCTGAGAAATGAGCTTCAATTTTGTCCCAGCAACACTATATATGGTTCAGATCAGTCAGATAGTATTTTTGCACCCTTGTGAAAATTTGGTTAACTGTTTAAAACACAACATCAGTCACTATACATTGAGAGGTGGCTTTCAATTAGCTTCATGCAGTCTGTCTTATAAAAGTAAGACGCAAAGCAAAACCATGCACCTGATCATGACTGTAAACAAATGAAAAGACAATATTGTGAAGACTTTTGAAGATTGAAAACTTGGGAAGGCCTGCAGTCGACAGAGGAACCAAAGATGCGTTCAACAGACACACAAAACGTTAAGGTCAGCAAATCATTACATTCCTGTGCATAAGTTTTATTTTATATTTGGGATGTTCCATAATCCTGGGTGGGATCCCGCCTGCGATGTTCCATAATCCCGGGTGGGATGGTGGGACAGGATCCCGGGTGGGATCCCACCTGGGATGCTCCATAATCCTGGGTGGGATCCCGGCTGGGATGCTCCATAATCCCGGGTGGGATCCCGCCTGGGATGCTCCATAATCCCGGGTGGGATCCCGCCTGGGATGCTCCATAATCCCGGGTGGGATCTCGCCTGGGATGTTCCGGGATCCCGAGTGGGATCCCGCCTGGGATGCTCCATAATCCCGGGTGGGATCCCGCCTGGGATGTTCCGGGATCCCGGGTGGGATCCCGCCTGGGATGTTCTGGGATCCCGGGTGGGATCCCGCCTGGGATGCTCCATAATCCCGGGTGGGATCCCGCCTGGGATGTTCCGGGATCCCGGGTGGGATCCCGCCTGGGATGCTCCATAATCCCGGGTGGGATCCCGCCTGGGATGTTCCGGGATCCCGGGTGGGATCCCGCCTGGGATGTTCCATAATCCCGGGTGGGATCCCGCCTGGGATGCTCCATAATCCCGGGTGGGATCCCGCCTGGGATGTTCCGGGATCCCGGGTGGGATCCCGCCTGGGATGCTCCATAATCCCGGGTGGGATCCCGGGTGGGATCCCGGGTGGGATCCCGCCTGGGATGCTCCATAATCCCGGGTGGGATCCCGCCTGGGATGTTCCGGGATCCCGGGTGGGATCCCGCCTGGGATGCTCCATAATCCCGGGTGGGATCCCGCCTGGGATGTTCCGGGATCCCGGGTGGGATCCCGCCTGGGATGCTCCATAATCCCGGGTGGGATCCCGCCTGGGATGTTCCGGGATCCCGGGTGGGATCCCGCCTGGGATGCTCCATAATCTCGGGTGGGATCCCGCCTGGGATGTTCCGGGATCCCGGGTGGGATCCCGCCTGGGATGCTCCATAATCCCGGGTGGGATCCCGCCTGGGATGCTCCATAATCCCGGGTGGGATCCCGCCTGGGATGTTCCGGGATCCCAGGTGGGATCCCGCCTGGGATGTTCCGGGATCCCGGGTGGGATCCCGCCTGGGATGCTCCATAATCCCAGGTGGGATCCCGGGTGGGATCCCGCCTGGGATGCTCCATAATCCCGGGTGGGATCCCGCCTGGGATGTTCCGGGATCCCGGGTGGGATCCCGCCTGGGATGCTCCATAATCCCGGGTGGGATCCCGCCTGGGATGCTCCATAATCCCGGGTGGGATCCCGCCTGGGATGTTCCGGGATCCCAGGTGGGATCCCGCCTGGGATGTTCCGGGATCCCGGGTGGGATCCCGCCTGGGATGCTCCATAATCCCAGGTGGGATCCCAGGTGGGATCCCGCCTGGGATGCTCCATAATCCCGGGTGGGATCCCGCCTGGGATGCTCCATAATCCCGGGTGGGATCCCGCCTGGGATGTTCCGGGATCCTGGGTGGGATCCCGCCTGGGATGCTCCATAATCCCAGGTGGGATCCCGCCTGGGATGTTCCGGGATCCCGGGTGGGATCCCGCCTGGGATGCTCCATAATCCCGGGTGGGATCCCGCCTGGGATGTTCCGGGATCCCGGGTGGGATCCCGCCTGGCATGCTCCATAATCCCGGGTGGGATCCCGCCTGGGATGTTCCGGGATCCCGGGTGGGATCCCGCCTGGGATGCTCCATAATCCCGGGTGGGATCCCGCCTGGGATGTTCCGGGATCCCGGGTGGGATCCCGCCTGGGATGCTCCATAATCCCGGGTGGGATCCCGGGTGGGATGCTCCATAATCCCGGGTGGGATTTCGCCTGGGATGTTCCGAGATCCCAGGTGGGATCCCGCCTGGGATGTTCCGGGATCCCGGGTGGGATCCCGCCTGGGATGCTCCATAATCCCAGGTGGGATCCCGGGTGGGATCCCGGGTGGGATCCCGCCTGGGATGCTCCATAATCCCAGGTGGGATCCCGGGTGGGATCCCGCCTGGGATGCTCCATAATCCCGGGTGGGATCCCGCCTGGGATGTTTCGGGATCCCGGGTGGGATCCCACCTGGGATGCTCCATAATCCCGGGTGGGATCCCGCCTGGGATGTTCCGGGATCCCGGGTGGGATCCCGCCTGGGATGCTCCATAATCCCGGTTGGGATCCCGCCTGGGATGCTCCATAATCCCGGGTGGGATCCCGCCTGGGATGTTCCGGGATCCCAGGTGGGATCCCGCCTGGGATGTTCCGGGATCCCGGGTGGGATCCCGCCTGGGATGCTCCATAATCCCAGGTGGGATCCCGGGTGGGATCCCGGGTGGGATCCCGCCTGGGATGCTCCATAATCCCAGGTGGGATCCCGGGTGGGATCCCGGGTGGGATCCCGCCTGGGATGCTCCATAATCCCGGGTGGGATCCCGCCTGGGATGCTCCATAATCCCGGGTGGGATCCCGCCTGGGATGTTCCGGGATCCCGGGTGGGATCCCGCCTGGGATGCTCCATAATCCCAGGTGGGATCCCGCCTGGGATGTTCCGGGATCCCGGGTGGGATCCCGCCTGGGATGCTCCATAATCCCGAGTGGGATCCCGCCTGGGATGTTCCGGGATCCCGGGTGGGATCCCGCCTGGGATGCTCCATAATCCCGGTTGGGATCCCGCCTGGGATGCTCCATAATCCCGGGTGGGATCCCGCCTGGGATGTTCCGGGATCCCAGGTGGGATCCCGCCTGGGATGTTCCGGGATCCCGGGTGGGATCCCGCCTGGGATGCTCCATAATCCCAGGTGGGATCCCGGGTGGGATCCCGCCTGGGATGCTCCATAATCCCGGGTGGGATCCCGCCTGGGATGTTCCGGGATCCCGGGTGGGATCCCGCCTGGGATGCTCCATAATCCCAGGTGGGATCCCGCCTGGGATGTTCCGGGATCCCGGGTGGGATCCCGCCTGGGATGCTCCATAATCCCGGGTGGGATCCCGCCTGGGATGTTCCGGGATCCCGGGTGGGATCCCGCCTGGCATGCTCCATAATCCCGGGTGGGATCCCGCCTGGGATGTTCCGGGATCCCGGGTGGGATCCCGCCTGGGATGCTCCATAATCCCGGGTGGGATCCCGCCTGGGATGTTCCGGGATCCCGGGTGGGATCCCGCCTAGGATGCTCCATAATCCCGGGTGGGATCCCGGGTGGGATGCTCCATAATCCCGGGTGGGATTTCGCCTGGGATGTTCCGAGATCCCAGGTGGGATCCCGCCTGGGATGTTCCGGGATCCCGGGTGGGATCCCGCCTGGGATGCTCCATAATCCCAGGTGGGATCCCGGGTGGGATCCCGGGTGGGATCCCGCCTGGGATGCTCCATAATCCCAGGTGGGATCCCGGGTGGGATCCCGGGTGGGATCCCGCCTGGGATGCTCCATAATCCCGGGTGGGATCCCGCCTGGGATGCTCCATAATCCCGGGTGGGATCCCGCCTGGGATGTTCCGGGATCCCGGGTGGGATCCCGCCTGGGATGCTCCATAATCCCGGGTGGGATCCCGCCTGGGATGTTCCGGGATCCCAGGTGGGATCCCGCCTGGGATGCTCCATAATCCCGGGTGGGATCCCGGGTGGGATCCCGCCTGGGATGCTCCATAATCCCGGGTGGGATCCCGCCTGGGATGCTCCATAATCCCGGGTGGGATCCCGCCTGGGATGTTCCGGGATCCCGGGTGGGATCCCGCCTGGGATGCTCCATAATTCCGGGTGGGATCCCACTTGGGATGCTGCATAATCCTGGGTGGGATGGCGGGACGGGATCCCACATGGCATCCTGGGTAGGATCCCGATGTTCTATAATTCCGGCCGGGATCCCAAGTGGGATTGGCAGGATCCCGCCTTCTATTTTTTTTACCTGGAAAGTGTCTTTTAATGTTAAAATTACCTCAGCCCTCCTTATCCAGCCATCAGGGTTTTCTGGATTGAGTTTGATTACTGCACTGAAGTCTTCAATGGCACCATCTGCAAACTCCTTGAACTAGAAACAGAGGCATTACAAAACTTGATGAGAGGAAAACTTAAGCCTTGGCCAAATGGACTCCTAAGGCAACCCAATATTTGCTGAAAACTAGAACTAGCATCATGGATGGGCCAAATTGATTTGCAAGTAGATTCAAGTCAACCCAAGTCATAAGAAAACCATCAATTTTCATAACAAAATTTGACACAATCAGCTTGCACTGACTTAGATCAATGTGGGTTGGGTGGCCATACAGTGAAAAACTTTGTTTGACTTGGTACAAATTTGAGCTTGACCAAAACGATACCCAAGTTGAACCCAAACTTAGGTTGAATTGCCAGACTTTCAATACTCAGCTGCGTACACTTCAGTTAGGTTCTGCTCATTTCTATCATTGCTACGATTGCACACTGTAACACTGACTCCATCTCACCTGGATCCCTTTTCGCATGTATGCCGTGCCACGGCCAAAATGTGCTCCAGAAACCTGAGGATGTTCCTGTCAATAGTCAGTTAACCATGTTAGTTACCTGTATCATTTTTGGTCATATTCATTTACTGATCTGGAATATTTCTTATATTACATTATTCAGTGTAAAACATGTAATATTTTATCCCAGCTGTCTTACCTTGATTATAGTGGTAAACTGCTCAATAGACTGGTCAGGTTGACCTGAATTCATCAGAAGCAAGGCATATGCTGCAAGTAAAATAATGAAGGGATCAAGTGATGAATAAGATATATCATTTTTCAAGTGAGCATTTCTAATGCTGACTTCTTACTCAGTTATATTGCTCTTTCATCCCAGCTTCTTGTAACCCCCATAATTTCATGAGTATATTTTCTAGGCTATACAAAAACAGAAATCTGAAGTATGTTTATATTGCTAGCTACCCGGGTAATTATGAATCAGCTGTTTGGTAATCTACTATTATAATAAATTTTATACAGTTAACAAGTCAATTTCTGTTGACTACAAAAGAATATTTCAATGCTGGTCAATACCTACCCACTTTCTGGTCAACAGCTTGGTTTCCTGTGATGAACAACTTCTGTGAAGGCTCATGTGTTATCACAAAATGAACGCTCTGTACCCATAAAGAAATGCCAAGTTTTATTAAAGGTTGATTTTACTGCCATAGTATATTAGGGCTCCAGTGAGTAAAAGAGCAACTTTACCAAACGAACATAAAGTTGAGATCCTCGAATTTCAGGTTCCTAGATGTAAACTGAGCAGCAAAAGCTAAGCTGACCATAAATATACTGTTATCTGTACGTAACAATGATGCACTGTAAATGCTGAAAAATCTAGTCTATACTAGGACTTCAGTAGATGACAGAAAGCCCCCTCTCCTCCATCACTTCACATTGGGTTCTGTAATGTTGACTTGCAAGTGAGTATTAGTGCAAACTAGAAATACAGGGCCCGGTTTTTTGAAAGCTGATTAAGCTAATCCAGGATTAACAAAATTCTTTCTCTCGACCTCTATGCCAATAAACTGCAGGGTTCTGTTTCAAGATGGATTAAAAAGCTTGTTGCAGCTTAAAAACGCATAAAGGAAGTCGTTGTGGGCGAAATTTTCACATTTTCAGGAACATAAATGACATGAAAGTTTAGACCTAATCCAGGATTAGCCTAATCGTGCTTTGAAAAACGGGGCCCAGGAGTATACCACCTAAGACCTAAGTAAGAAGACTAGCTTTTTTTTGCTTATAAGTAGTATTCTGTTCACACACTTCAGAATATTTTTTGCCCAGATATAAACTTCTCCCAGATATAAACCCCTTCACGGTATTCACCCACCCTGTCTTGATCTGTGTGTATTATGAAGTGATCTGGACCTATGCTATGTCCTCCATTGGCTGGTTGGCACGCAGGCTTCACTTTTGACCAACCAGATGATGGTTGAACATCTGCATGGACAAACAAACACAAAAGTGTCTGTCAAAAATGCATCACTTCACTCACAGACAAATGTAAATGTCGAACAATACACCTGAAAATGGACATTCAGATCCTGGGAAGGAGCACAGGGGAAGGGGGAAGGCAGACAGGTAAAAAGGGGGATGGGAAGGGGGAGAGGAAGGGGTGAAGGGGGAGGGAGGAAGAGGAAAAAGGGATGGAAGAGGGAGGGGAGGAAGTTGAGGGGAATAAGAGAACCTGCATGAGTCTTGCAATTGGGAAAAAACACAAAGAAAATATGAGAAGGTATGTGAAAACTCCAATAGATTACAACTTCTCAACACTTTTCATGCTCCAGTATTGTAAATCATTGAAATGACTGTGTTAAGTATTCAAAGTTCAGATTCAGGAAGTGGAAGCTGAGGAGAAGGGGGAGGGGGAGAGGGGGGGGAGGGGGGGCAACCTAGCTAAATTGCCCATTTGATTGTAAGCGCACAAGTTAACAGCCTTATTTCCTATATTTTCAAGTTATTCTGCTCAAATCTGAAATGTATGAATGGCGCTTACGAGTGAGAATTGACAACTGACGTGTCAGCAGGGTATCAGAGGCCAACTGTATATATTTTGAACACGTCTCGTAAAAGTTAGTATCAGTTTTTATGTACAATCACTATCAGACCGCCGCAGTTTTTATGTACAATCACTATCAGACCGCCGTCCTTTGGAAATACTGAACAAACTGCCTGAGATGGATTGGCCGGTTAAGTAAACCTTACGGAAACTTCGAGTAATTTGATTTGGTAAATGCATAATCGATCATTGTCTGGCGTGGTCATAGAGTCACCACGCCGAAACAGTGAAGATTATCAACTCATTTGGAATCACAAAAGAAAAATGTGGCAGGAGAATCATCTATTTGTTTGTTCTTACAACTTCCCAAACATAACACAAACATGCTTAGACAGTTTCAGTCATCAGATACCTTGCTCTTTTGCTACCGGCTTCGAGTTGTCCACTCCAAACGTGAATCCACAGCGATTTGCTTGGTCGCTTTCAAAATTAACGTGCAACGCTTGTGGCGAGGATATGCACATATTAACATTGCTATGGTGGACATTCAACTTGATTTCGCCAAAGGCGGCTCGACAGCAAATGAAATAGAGAACTAAGAGCTTCTGCGCTGCCATCTTGTTGTTCAAACCCAGTCCTCTGAACCGGTCTGGCCAATTGTAGCAGGCCAGGTGCCCCAGCTTGTTCGTGTCTGTCTCAGTTTTGTTTTGTTCTGTACGTAAGAGAGTCCCGATTTTGATTCGGTTTTGATGCTTTTAACGTCTCTTTGGGATCGAAACAAGTTTCGAAGTGTTCATGGATGACTTTGCGCCTAAGAGAGTAAGTAATAGAGGTTTCTAGTCGAATACGTGGCTGAACGTTTGTGTTGATAATTGTAGGTCGTTGTGGTAACGTGTACATAAACTGCTACTTGCATGACGAAAGCCTTTTTTCCTTCTTAGCTTTGTGATATACTTACTGGTGGCAAAAAATAAAATAGAATGTAACAGGTTTATCCAAAAATGTATATATAAACTTCCTGAGCCAAGTCAAAATCATTATTGAGCAGAATATATCGTACTGTATTGTTTTCTGTATGAATCGATAAATATGTCAGTATCTCCAAGCATAAATTTACACACAATCAGTTCCTGGTCTTTTAGATAAAATAAAGTACTGCAACTTTTAAGTTACCGCTCTATTCCAGCATGATGTTTATTTCATATCTATCATATTCTGTTGACTTGTTATAATTTATTGTGATTTAATTAATTGTGATAATTTTTATTCAATATTATATAATAATAAAAAGTTTATTATAACAAATTAATGGGGCTTGCACACAATGTAAAATTTTACCTCAAGATACATTGTATTTGCATGATAGAAGGTATTTCTGCTGTACCCCACTCACTCACACAAGGCACAAATACACTTCACCTGGTAAACATTGCATATTTGCATCTAGCTTTCACAGTTGCACTGCATTTATCCTGCACAGGAGAGTTAGTGGCAAAGATCAGCTGACTGAATGGACTGAAATTCTCAGCACTATTGAACCTCAACTCTGTCAGCATAAAACTGATAACACAAGAATAACTGAGCCAATGTCGAAGGTATTTCAACAGAAAGTAAACAATGTATGGATGTTTAATTGATAAGTGAGCAATAGTATTGAATATGTGGTTGCTTTGATTTTAAACTTTTAAGTTAAAACTTCTAATAAAATGTAAAATAAATCACCTAAAAATGCACTCTTAATAAACAGGCGACTTAAGGTAAAGCATCGTTATATGAAATATGACACTCTGGAAGATCTAATGAAATACTGTATTATATAAAAAAACTGCATTGCCTTATAAGGGTTGGGTGTTGAGGCCCATGACATTATTGAAGCACCTAGCCATGAGCCCCCTCAGACTGCTCTGGCACCTGTCTGCACACTTAGTAAGTCAGTGGAATAAGGGCAATAGTCAATACCAAGGATGCTGTCTGATTTGGCCTTGCAACCATGCCGTCTAACGTCACTTATGCATGTGATTAAAACTGGTATACTGCTGAATGCACTACATCATTCTTGGTTGTTAACTTGTTAATAATTTATAAATTGAATCATTTTAAAGTAACTGCATTCATTTTGGTAAGTTTTCATTAGAGCCTAATTCATACAGTATGCAAGATTGCAGTTTTTTTTTTTGTAACAAATAGCTGTGTGAGGGTTGAGGGTTTTTTTATTCTTTCCCTGTCAATGTTATTACACTGTACTTAACTGGTGACTTACATTGCAGGAAAGCAGAACTAGCTGCTCAGTAAGTACAGTATGATGTTATTTATCACAGCTGTCTCACTTCTATTTCCCCAGGAAGTCAGGCAAGGACGGAGAGCTAATCAACAGAATGTAGAGGCAGAGGAGGATGTATTAGACACCACTGAAGCCAATGACCATGCAGCATCCAACAATGTGGCAGTTGCTGATGTATGTCTGGTTGATTACAGTCTCTCTTTGATGCATCCAATGTATTATTTTACCCTGACAGTCCACTATCAGAAGTTATTATTATTTCTTTTCTCTACTGCGGCAGTAATGTGAATATCACCACATTTCAAGTAAACTTAAGTTGTAGATCTCAGCAAACACAACAGCATACTGTACTACAGAGTGTTCTGTCAAATGATTAACAAATGATCAAAATATTTTAAAGCTGATGTGTGACTGTGTTTCTGCAGGCACCACCAAGACCGTCTCGGCGACAGGGTGGGTGGGCAGATGACATTCCCAAGGAGAAGAAGAAAGGGTAAGCTATGGTTAAATAATATTACTAGGCTGCATGCAGTAATACTTTTATCTGCAGGTTCAATACTATATTTTAATATGCAGGCCTACTATATACATGCACTATTTCTTGTGATGTACTGCAGAATTTATTTTACAATAGAACATGTGACCTGTTGGCATTTTATGCCTGTCCAGTGAAAGGTACAAACTACTGTAGTTTTATGAGTCATCTCTGGAAATGTTTGCAGGAGGAGAGCTGGTGATGTGGAAACCTTCGAAGAGGAGTAAGTTTCTTGCAACGGCCTCTCTATAACTCCTTGGGTGAGCAGAAGAAGACCTTACCTGACATTTAAGATCAATTTTCATTTTTTGGAAATTGTTATTAAAATTATTAATCTGATTAAAAAATTCCCCCAAAAAATGAAATTAACCTAAAAAAGTCATATAAGGTCTTCTTCTGTGCAACCATTCAACTGTGCTGTTATTACCTGGCACACAACAAATACAGTATATTACCACGCATATGGTTGATTATCAATAATTATTAATAATAACAAATTATTTGTTGGACTATGTTCTTTATAACTTTTTACTTACAGGTATGATAAGTCTGTAGCTGACTTGGAAGGTTTTTTTTTTTTTTTTTTTTTAGTGAAAGACTCAAGCAAGACCATACTGTTCCACAGGACGATGATACTGGTGAGTACCAGTACCTTGATAGTGATAAATGTAAATAGACCAATAATAATTATTGCATGATTAATTTCATACTATACCCCAACTATACCCCAAAAACCAGCACCCTGGGACTTCATTTTGTTCTTGATACTGATTGGTTTGTATTTCAGATATCCCTGTGATACCAGATCTTGAAGAAGTTCAAGAAGAAGACATGGCCACACAGATAGCTGCGCCTCCCAGGTCTGGTATTGAATAGTGACTGTCTGCAGTAAACTCCCATTTTATCCATGGATCCCTGTACATTAATAGATCTCACATCTGCACACTAGAGCTGTTTATGGTGTACATAACATTTTGTAAATATAATATTGTTTAACAATGTTATGATATGGGCTTTGATGAAAACTGTGGCTGTATATTTATATTTAGTGGTATTGACTTTGTAATATGTATGCTTTGGAAGCCCAGTGATTTACAACACTGTGTTATATCTGCCAACTCTCACGCCTGCAGATTGAAAACTTTGATCTCACGCCAACTCACGCTGCGGATCAATTTCTCATGCCTGGCTGGCTGTTACAAAAAACCAATTTAAACTGCTTAAATATGGCTAAAAACTACCACAAAAATGAAGGAAATGCCATTTCAGGGAGACTAGATTTCCTAGAAGCTTGCACCTTTCAGGCACTCATACCAACCCCCCTCCCCCACCCCCGCAATTCTGAAAAAACCTCACACCTTGCAATCGAAAAATGTTGGCAGGTATACTGTATTGCTTCACACTCCTATCTATTCACAACTTGTGTTCACTGTCTGTTGCTAAAAGTATAATGGTCTCTTGCAGTGTTCAAGTTAATCGTGTGGCAACTTATAAAGAACTGGACAACTACTTCCAAAAGCATTCAGCACTTTTCACCCTGGTATGTACTGAAACTTACTGTTCCCTGCGATCTCGCCACCTCTTCTCCCATTAAGGCTCCTCCCCTGACTGTGGTGGAGCTGAAAAATGTCATGACATTTCTGTTTGTCGTTTTTTCTTTCACTATTAGGATGGTGAGATTGACTTGAAGCTCCTTAGCAATGTCCTGTCTCCTGAGACAGAGGTCTTTGAGGTTCGTAAGTCCCTTATATTGTGCATACCATTACACATGTAGGTTAACCACTTTGATAAATTAATAGTATTACACTGTAAATGGTGATTACAATATGGATTCTTTTTTCACTTAAAACCAGTAGTGTAATAGTTAAATGTGAATTACCAGTCCAACTGGCTTATTGTTGGTTGGAAGTGCCATAGGTTCTCTGTGATTGAAATTTTAGTAATAAATTACATAATATGTTTATTTACATATATCTCTTGAAAATCCAATTTGGAGGACAGAACAAAATATACAATAATATCACAATGAAATCCAGAAGAGAAATTTATCTTAAATTGTCTCCCATGTTGGCTGGGTTAGGGGCTCTGTACTTGACCATGAAAGCTTGGGGTCCACAAAAAAAAATACTGGTATGTGTTGTTAATGTCTGATAGGAAGACAAGCCTTGGGACTGGGTGCGCCTCTTCACTGAAGTATCTTCAGAGCTGCAGGCAGAATGGGACAAGAGTGGTGGAGACAGCACAAAAGCAGAACCAGCACCACCATGAACAGAAGATCACACAAAGAGCTTTGGAGAATATTTATTTATTGATAAGAAAAAAAAAAAAGCAGTGCCACTAACTTTGTTTATGTTTCCTGTAATCATGCAGTGTATGGTCAGTCTCCTTTACTTTCACCAGAGATCTGTTATCATGTAAAACCTATCCATTTAAATGAAAGCCTTGAACAATATATATATAAATACATATCAATTCTGTCTACAATGTGTGACATTTCTGTTCTAGCCATGGGCTGGCAGGTACCACAGGGAACTCTAACCCTGAACATAAAAAGTTCTTCTCAGTGTAAACTACAGAATGCTGTTCTCTTTGTGCATAACTTTCTAACTTGTTGGGAAAAGAGAAAGTCTACTGGCCATGAGTAGCACACAGATGTCTTTTGCTATCCTGGTACAAAACGTTGCTAAGCCTTGGCCAATTTTTTGGGCCCTAAAGTGAGCTTGGAAATTCACACAAGTTGCAAGAAGTTTGCTAAATTTCCACAGCAAAAGCTGCCAGTGAAAAATTTGCATTGATCTGCATGCAAATTTGAGCTTGACCAAAGTCAATTGAATGCAAGTCTTCCTCCTGTATGAGTACAGTTCAGTGTTTAAAGTGCAATGACAGTGATGCTGAGAAATAAGTTATTGAACCATTAATACAACAGAACTGCTAATGAAACAAAGGACAAAATTTGCTACTGGATTCAAACTAAATATCTGATCAATGACTGTACCGTGTGTTTGTCACTAAAAACAAAATAAAGGCAAAATAAAGCATACAGTATTCCCGGGGTGTGATGATATATTTTTGACAGTTTCGGGAGCAGTAGGCATGATTCGCAGACCCAGATAGTTAAACAGCATCTACTAGCCCAACGGTAAAGTCTGGTGGCCCTAGCTTTTGCCACACTAAATGGTGCAGTGAAACTGGCTTAAAAGACCATGTACTGTATACAGTGGAATCCCGATTACTTGAACCTCCAAGGGAAATGAAAATTGGTTTGAGTTATCTGGAGTTTCTGTTTGCAAATCAAAGTGAAACAACTTTTGGTTCAACTTATAGGGAACTTTCAGTTATCAAGGACTGAGTTCAAGTTATCAGGATTTCACTGCCATAGTCAAGCAATGCACCTAGTCATCAGTCTTGATTTGCTTGGCTGGTGGTTCACCAGATTCTTCGAAGTGTGTGTGAGTTCCCCCACCCTTTTTCTCTTCACCAGCTTCACTTTTTTCTTTCTTGGCTGTCTTTTCCTC
Source organism: Plumapathes pennacea (assembly GCA_964036295.1). NCBI lineage: Eukaryota > Metazoa > Cnidaria > Anthozoa > Antipatharia > Myriopathidae > Plumapathes > Plumapathes pennacea. The sequence continues at coordinate 2,627,831 of OZ038470.1, forward strand.
AATCCTGTCTCTCCTCCCCTTTCCCCTTCCACGTCCACCGAACCCACGTCCACCATATCCACCACGTCCATGCCCACCATGGCTTCTTTTTCCTTGAAAAATTAGAAAATAATTGTAAAGAGACACTTCTACCATACAAAAGCCAGAAGATTGGATCCTAGCTAGTACTAAATAAGAGACTTTATACAGGAACTAAGAAAACTATTCCAAAAGAAGTAAAATATTAACTTGTTTACCAGCTTGGGCTCTCCTCTGCTTGGATTTCAATCGGTCTTCATTCACTTTTTTCCAGTAGTTCTCCTCTTCTTCACCTGAGGAAGATGACAAAATGAAGGGAAATAGGAAAGGTGGACTAGAGGATAGTTGTATGGTAACAGCACCAGGTATGTCGACTCTGCACAGCAATTTTCAGGTTAAACTGATGAATACTGCAAGTTGCACTGTACCTTCAAGGATACGAAATGTGAGCTCTGCCCCACGGACCACGATTTTGCCATCATTTGCTTCTTTAACTGCGTCAATGGCTCTCTTGGCTCCTCCTGCATTCGAAAACCGAATCTGACCCTGATGAATAAGAAACAACCATCATTCAGGGACAACTGTACACAACAAACAGGTTCATGGTGCATCCATATCCAGCCCCCATAGACACTGTATGCATACTGTGCACAGCACCATTAAATACCTAAAGCTAAACTTAAATTTTCCTGACAGTGAAATAAAGAGCTATGATCTGCCTTATAATACACACCAAAAAGAAGCTAGATCCCACCTCTGTGTTTCCTTTGTCAAAATCAACCCATGCTATTTCTTCATGAGCACCAAAAAATTCCTAGAATGGAAAAGACTTGTACAGTATTTCACACATCACACTGTTACAGTTTATGAGAGCATTTATTTCCCACAAAAACTGGGAACCCTCATAACTCTGCTCTCAACTCAAAACATAGACAACAGTACTGGTAACATAAGAAAATATGCTCAAACCTTGAGATCCTCCCTGGATGTTTGCTCAGCAAAACCCTCAAGATGAAGGGCACACCCACTTATGAGTTTCAGGGGCTCCTAAAAACAATAAAAGACAAACTATCTGAAACAAAGAATACATGTATACAGGTTCTGTTTGATGTGTATTTATATTATCTATTGTTTGTTCACTAGAGACCAGAACAGAAGTCCCAGGAGAAGATACAATATTATTTTCTGGGCCTTTTTCTTGGGTCTAAACATTTGCACCTCCCCATCACTGATATGTACCTGTATAGTAACCCTCTGGGCAACAGTATAGGGAAAATTTGGCAATCCCTGGCATTTTTATATAGACATTCTACACAAATCAGCATTTATACCTCTTCTTTTTCAAGTTTTAATCTCCTTTCCTCTTCTCTTTGTTTCATTTCCCTTAAAAAGAATAAAATAGAAATGAGTTGAATGAAATTCTAATCCCAAATATAAAACCCCTGGAGTTACACCATACAATAACAGAACAGTATAATTCCATTTGTGGGTACAACAAGTTGTTACAGAATTACTCATCCATCAACAATGGAAAACCTGAGTTGGACCCAATTTTCTACCTAAAATCTTTTTTGGCTTTTTACTGTAATAAAGAAAGTTGTTGCAGGTGAAGAATTTTGAAGTGTCTCAATTAACCTTGAAGAGGCCCCAGTGGCCTTAGACAAGACATTTCTGACAGGGGGACTCACAATAGAAAATATGCAGTACAAGGAAAAGACTGACTTCATTGAAAAACTGCAACACAGCAGCTTCTAACTCACTCTTCTTTCTTCTTCTTCTCTTCCAACTTATGCTTTTCTCTTTCTGCATTTTTCATCTTGAAATAATCCTCTCTAGAAATAAGGCAAAGATATTTGTTTTAAACCCTTTCACTCCCAAGAGTGATCAACTTCAATTTTCTCCTTCAGTTTCTCACTAGAAATATATCATACTGGAAGGAGAACTTGGCTTTTGATAGCTTGTTGAGAGCTGATTAAACTATCAGTTCTCATTACATCACTCATACATTTTCTTCTAGAATATTTGGGAGAATCTGCATTTTGATCTTGGGAGTGAAAGGGTTAATAAGCATAAGCATGGTGTATACATTTTAGTAATGATTATATTGATGATCTCTCACTTGGACATCTTGATCAGTTCCTCCTCATTGTATTTCAAAGTATCATTCGAGAGGAATGATTTTACATCCTCTATCTTAGCAAACTCCACAAAGACAGAGCCCTTGAAGGAACGATCTGGCATTCTCCTCATCATGATATATGCAACCTGAAAGTAACAATATTGAACATAATTAGCCCTAATTTTAACTCCTGAGCTTGTAATACAACTACACTTTAAAACAGTATGAGCGATGTACTGAGAAGGCCACTGAGAACCATAATCATTTTTGCACGCTATCACTTCCCAAATTCACTTTACATGCTGTTTGATATATGTACATGCTTGCAGACAAGAGAATGAAAATAGAAGGATAGGAGGGGGAATAATCTTTATCAACATCTTCAAAGCAGAGAGCACGTACTGAACAGTATGCTTTATTCCGTCTTTCTGTATAAGGTTTAAATAAAATGGTTTTCAACAAATTTCATACAGATTAGTCATATACTCTCAAAGTAATTTATACAATCATGCACTGTACCTTGCCATATGCACAGAAGAATTCTTCTAATGAATCCAATGTCATATCTTTTGGAAAACCTTTCTGCATAAGAAATACATACAGTATAATATTAAAATCATATGAACAATCTGATAATACCAAATTATAAGACAATGTAATATTGTTAAAATATAGCTGCTTTGAATGTTATTGGAAGGTCTTGAAAAGATGTGCATGACCTACAATGGATGATACAATAGAAAAGTAGCACTAAGGGCAACTAGATTTGGATCACATCAATGTGGAGAAAGACATACATGTATATGATGAATCAACTAAAGGTTGATGTGTGAAACCTAGATGCTGTAAAGGAAATGAAAGCTGATGTTTCAAGCACTAGCCTTTCCTTGTAGCAAGTCAGTATTTGCATGTGTATAGACTCTGTTATACTGGCTAGCTTATACCCACCCACTTCACAATAAACAATGTAATCAATGATTTTTAGTTTAAACAGACATAAACTGACAGTAATACTCACACAATACACTGTTCTCTGCTTGGCTGCTTGTCTCACATCCACAGAATCAACAGGCAATGGTAATGACGGCAGCCTTCGAACTTTCTTGTTGTCTTCACTGACCTTCAACAACCAAAATGAAACAACAACAACAACACTAAACACTAACAATTTTTATTCTACAGTAATTACAATATTTTACGAGGATTTTATTTTATATGAAAAGGACTGTAAAATAATGTGTATGATAAGAACATGCACATACCTCGACCACACAAGTTTCAGAAGGCTTTCGTAATGCTTTTGCAAGAACCTCACTGTCTGCTATTAAAGCCTGCAGATAAATATAAATAAATGAGTGAGGCTTAAAGAGACCTTCTCACCATACATGCTTTGCGCACCCATGTTTATATTTACATCTGGAGCTCGACTTTCCTGAGGCACCCACAATATGACTGATCAATCTGACTGCCGCTGCTTGCCGTATTCTATACACTTTCTGAGTTTTTGCTGATTTATTTCATGATAAAATGTAGAAAAACATAAGAATCCGCCATTTTCATGACACAAAGCATCTATGGTGAGAGGTCTCTTTAAGTATAATTTAATCCAATTCAATTAAAGAGAATAACTGAATTTCCCAAACAAGACATATTGCTGTACTGTGTACCTCACCTTTAGTCTGTTAAATGTCAGCAGACATTCTAGTGTAACCCCTTGCATTGAGTTAGGGAATCAAAAGTCTATGGCTGTTATATGAACTATACAGTATATATAATACTGTATTTCTACGTATGTACTAACTGTACTAACAACTGTTTTAAGCCTGAGCAACAAAAGGACTATGTCTACGTCTACAAACTTCACAGGTGTTGAGTTCCTTCTGTGACGCAGGCTACAAAAGCCACAAGGAAACGACAAAACAGAAAGCACCAAATCTCTTTTTTTTTCTGGCGGAGCATGTCCCCAACTCCCTCTGCACATTATTTTGGACACTGGTCAGATTTTCACCAGTGTATCTGCCCCTGTATCTTTTCCATAATATATATCATTCAAGAATTTACTAAGTAAGGTTGCCAAGGGCTTATATTCATGCATTTGGATACATCCATCATCTTCTTCTGCTTTCTGTCGTAAGAACCTGTCTCGTGGGAAGTTCTTGTCACCAAAATAGTACTGCAGACAACAAATACATTAACATATTTATGTGAATTTCTGCACACTTGCTATGACAGAAACAGATAGATGTAAATGCTTATAAATGTACAGTATGATAGCCATCACTCATGCAAATCCTCAAAAATAGTGTTAAGCCAGTTTCTGAGCTAAAACAAAATAATGTTATACACTTGCAGTATATGAAGTTTGATGCAAATTATTTGATGGCTCTGCAGTGTAATAGTATGTATCAACACATGAAATGCTGTCTATAATGCACCTATCAATGTAAACCCTAAGGAGGGGGGGGGGGGGGGGAGTGCGGGGGGAGTGCGGGGAGTGTGGGCAATAGGCCAGGATTTGACAACACAGACAATCCCGCCTGTCGGGCATTCAATTGCGAGTTGCAGCTCAAGGGTTTCTGTTGTAGAACTTTTCTGCCCCTGAGTGGATCTTATTAGATACATTTGAATAACATGTATGTCCCCACCCTTGGGAATTTGACTGGAATTTTTACTTTTTGGTCAAATTCCTGCCCCTTGCCTGCACTCCCCCCTCAGGGTTTACATTAATAGGTACATATAGACATATGCACGTTGGTGAAGTACTGACCATGTCTATAAATCTTATAGACAACATATTCATGGTGATGATGCAGCATATCTACAATGCTGAAAAATCTCCATTTAATTATTATTATTTATCATTTATTCATAGGATGACACACAAAGATTTACATGAAGAAGTAAGGCAGAAGCCAGTGGCTTAAATATCAAACGTTATTACATGCACAGAAGAGATTGAGACATTTATGCATGCAAGAATATACAAATAACAGAGAGACGCAATAGTACACAATTTGAGCTGTATCATCCACTCACCTCGACCTGTCTGACAATCTTTTCCTCCAGTTCTGGACTAATCGGGGTGGAATTACCGTTCGCCGAAGTTTCGCTTGTAGCACCTTCCGCCATCTTGGTTTATCTCAAAGTCAGTTTTTGCAGATTCTGAGAGTTGATAAGCTAATAAAACAAACTGCTTCGGATAAAGTACATTAAACCAAGCAATGAAGGTACGTTTGGCAAAAGGTTGAGCTGTGTTAGATGAACGATTTCAGCTATAAATTTCGTAGCACGTGGAGAAGCGAAAAGTGGGTAAAGAAGTACAAAATATACTCTCACTGGTAGGGTAGGTTTATCAAACAGAGGAGGGGGGGGGGGGGGTAGTAGGATTAAAACTCATCCTTTCATGGACAGTGACCCATCAGGAAGTGTTCAACAACTGACGAAACACAAACTAGAGTATGCAACTTAAGCACCAAAATCTCGCAATTTGGAGTTCATTAGTTTTTTATATACTGACACTTTGCACCACTTGGTGCTTGCACCAAAGGTGAAAATTATGAACAAAGTTCGTGCTGTTTGAGAGAGCAGCGTTTCTTTCCCAAGGAATCAATGAGGCGGTCGTGGCTTTGCTTAATGTGCAGAAATAAAAACTGTATTCAAGAAATGAGACTGCCAGAATCCAGGAATGTAAAATGCCTTGTTAGTCGTTGCGGAATTTTACCCTAGCTTCCCCCCCCCCCCCCCCCCCCCCCCCCCCCCCCCCCACCCCCACTACTATACGACGTGTCCATCTTCTCTTCCCTTCCCATCTTTCTCCACGCGCCCTCCCGGTTGGAATCGAGGAGGAGCGACTGGGGACGAGGCAAATCAGTGGGCATTTATGGGTAATCAGCGGGAATTTTGACACCTGAGCCACCTCGCCTCGTGATCATATGCTTCGCGGTTTGCCGGAAAACAGGATGGCCGAATTTCGCTTGTCGCTTCACAAGATTTTCACAGATCCCCAAGTTCGGAATGGCTTCCATGTCAGCAGGAAAGAAACCTTCAGAGTCCCAAACGCCTCTGCTCTCCGGACTCCCTTTAGCTAGGGCATCCACCTTGCTCGCAACTGAGGAACAGTACAGCCTTCAAAGCGGCCCAAAGCGTCCGGCTCCACACCTAAACGAAGCTCCCTTTTACAGGTAATTTAGTTTTAGGTTTTGTCGTTGTTGTTTGTTGTTTCTCCCCGTAACCATCTCGCCTTCACAGGCCATGTGCGCGCTCAAGTTCCCTCCCGTGTCATTTATGCAAAACGCATTTGTCACCCACCTTGATCACACCCTCGTGTTAATTTGTTTGGTCTTCGTTTCTCCCTTGTCGCATGTCCCTTCGTTGCACACTAATGTTATTTCCCGTGTCTTTAGTTCTTCTATATACTGGTCCAGCTTATTTCCCCATATATTTTGTTTCCTTTTGCTTTTCGCAATGCATTTTACATACTTCTCTGGCTTGCACAGCTTCCCCCGTTTTATAATCGCTTCGTAGCACTAGTTTGCATCATTTTGTTTTTCCCTTCATATCCTTAATCTTCAAAAGTTATTTTTTCTCCAGTTTTCTTGTTTTGTTGCTCTCTCAGTCACATAACATTTTTTTTCTTCTGCTGTATTTTCATTTCCCTTCCTTCCTTCCTTCCGTTCCTGGTACCTTTTGCTCTGTTTCGCCTACCGGTTCTCTATCTTTTTCTCATCTACCTGTTTGTGTACTGGTATATGTAATTATTTTTTGTTGGTCATGCTTTATATTGCCTTACACTTTTTGTTGTTCTGTTGGTGTCTGTTGGGCAGTGTTTTTGCAATTCACTGTCATGAAAGTAGAAGTTTGAACTCCTTGAAATTCAAACTGTGCATTTTTTTTATAATTTTGTGATACAGTGCATTTCTTTTTATTCTTTTCTGGTGACTGAAATTGTTTTCAGATGATTTCAGATGAACTATTTGGTAAACTTGTTTATGTGTAGGTTCTAAACTGTAGCATGATTCATGTAAAAGGTATTTTATCTCTCCCAAGTTGAGGTCATAGAAATTAGCTTTTTCCTTTTCACTATCAATTTTGTTGTGCTTTATCACTGACAAGAAAAAAAAAGTAATATAGTTCTCCCCTATTATATTCTATTTTTGTCAGTACCCATGCTCAATTTTCATCCATTATAATATTATTATTTTATACTGTTTTCTTACCCCATGTTTCCTGTTCTCCCAACTATAGTCAGATGTTCTCCTCCAGCTGCTGCAGACTGTTCCAGGTTGACTTCCTCCAGACTGTTGCAGACAGACTCTTCTGGGCTGACTTCCTGCAGACTGTTGTGGACATTCCTCCAGCATACTGTTCCAGGCTCCATTCCAGGCTTCAGGCTTCTTCTATGTCCCCTCAAGTCCCTCGTCCCCTGTATGATCATTGTGTGCCTTCCCACCAACCTAATGATGACCATCATTCAACTCTGCTGAAGGAGGAAGGATGCAGATGAATGTTAGCGAAGGGATAGGCAGGAAGAGGATTGAAACAGGACTCTAAGGAGACCGTGGGCACATTGTTTTCCCTCTGGTGAGTTGTTGGAGTTAGGTGAGAGAGTTAGGACTAGAATGGGGGGAATTGGCCAAAGCAGTGGTACACATTTCAATCCTCAAAATGAGAAGAGTGGGCAGGCGACTTGAGGACATGGGTCGGCTACAGGCAATCTTAACGACGGAGATGCACCCTCTGTCAGTAGTTTAAAATTGCCGCCAGTCGCAGGTGTTTCACAACCTCTGGAGCGTAGGGTGCATGACACGCAAAGGAACCCGTGACTCATTATATCCCAGCCTCAGACAGCCGCGGATGACGGATACATCCACCCATTTAACTCATCGAGAGGGTTGTTATGGGTACCACTGCTTGGGCGAATTCTCCCCATTCTAGTTTTAACTCTCTCACCTAACTTCTACAACTCATCAGAGGGGAGGCAATGTACCCACGGCCCCCTCAGGGCCCTGTTTTGACTCTCTTCCTGTCTGTCCCCTTGCTGATATTCATCTGCATTCTTCCTCCTTCAGTGGGGTTGGCTGTTGGTCGGAGGGTAGGTGGATAGGGACTGGGTTGTACAGGGGATTTGGGAGGGATGGGATTTGAGGGGAGGGGTGGGAGAGGGGGCCTGGGATGACTGTGAACGTGGTTGTGCAACCGTCACCTCCCTTGGTGTACTTCCACCATCCCAGGCCCCCTCCCCCGACAGGATGCCCCATTCCTAACCCATAACCCATAACCCATAACCATAACCCTAAGTAACCGTAACATTGACCCTAACACTACTTGACCCTAACCATGGCGCCATAAAAATTAATACAAGAAAATTTATTTTTTATTTTTGCTTATTTTGTTTATTTATTTATTTTATTTATTTTGTTTATTATTATTTTGTGTATGAATAAATGAATAAAGGAATAAAGAAAAATATGTAAAAAAATGAACAAAAGAATAAATGAATGATTAAATGATGAAAAAGTGAATGATTAAATAATGTGTAAGTGAATGAATTAATTTAATTAAGTCCAAATTTCAAACTATCATACACCCATAGTCCCATGGGGCCAGTCAGACTATTGATTTATTCAAAATTGATTTATTCATTCATGTATGCATTTATTTAATTATTCATTTATTCATACAATGAATAAATGAATTTATTAAATAAATAAATAAAATTAATTGAATAATTTGAATAAATTAAACAAATTGAATATTTTAAACAAATTGAATAAATTAAATAAATTGAAGGAATAGATAAATAAGGGACAAGTTCCCAAGAGAATATCCATTTAACAGAGATGTTGTTGAAAGCTGTGTTGGCCTTGCCCTTCAGATGATGGTTAAAAGAAAGGAACTGATGGAAAGAAGGTACAGTAAGTCCAAATTTCAAGCTACCATACATCCATAATTTGCATCTTTAGCATGCTTTGGGCATGGCCTGAGGGTGAGGGGGTTGAGTTGTGAACTAGGTCACTTTCAGAGTTGGCAGGCCTGTTTGCTGAGGACTGTAATGAATCTCTGATAGATTGTTAATGCAAGCTGAGAATGGTGATACCCATGGGGCTATTAAATTTCTGTTGAGGTCTTTGTAAGTACCCCACATAGTCTGTTGAATACCAATGTACCCATAAAATCCACTTGACTAGTCTGTTATTTTATTCCACAGACTTCAGAGTTTTTCAAATGGTCGCTTCCTAAGCACAAGGCTGCAGCGACTTCCTACTTTCCTGGAGTTTTGTATCAGGTGGGTGATGTTAGAGATAATGTTATAGACAATATGTTTTTGATGACTGTCGAAAAACCAAAACTTAACTAAGTACCTACCACACACACAGGCTGAAAATATTTTTCAACTAATCAGAACTAGCCAAGGTAATCTGTGTTGTTGTATGTTGAAGAACAAAACCAATCAGCAGTGTAAAAACAATTGATGCTTTCCTGCAATCATGTTTTGTTTTTGCTCTTGATTGGCCAAGATTGCTGCTGCTTAGTGAACTTGTTTTTGACCAAGTTGTTGGAAAGCGTAGCAAATCCCGGCCAATGTAAGCAATCACACAATTACTTTCTGCTGTCATCCAAAAATGTCTCTCTGTTGATGATCATTTAGATGAGTATTTCTTGTTGCTTCATTTTACGTTTTGAGAAAAATTGTAAATTTAGAGATTTTTGAGATGTAATTCATTTTGTGAAATTGACAACAATATTTATCCAGATTCATGATGTGAGTTAGATCGATGTGATTAACTAGATTAATGTAAGTTCTTGGTGAGTGGGAGATGAGGTGTTTATTGTGGGAGACTTCTGCAAAGCAGGAGAGTTTGCAGTTCTGTTTGTTGAGGACTGTAATGGCATCTCTGATAGATTATTGATGCATGCTCAAAAAGCTGTTAATCATGAAAATACCTCGTGTGCCAAGTTTTAAAGTTGTACATAGTTTGTTGTATACCAAGACGTACCTCACAAAAATTCACTTAGTCTGCTATGTTATTCCACAGACTTCAGAGTGTTTAAAACAGTTTATTTGACAAGGCTTCAGTGATGTCCTACTTTCCCGGAGTTTTGTATCAGGTGGGTTATATTTATAGTTGAAACAAAATTAACTACAAGATCACATCAGTACAGCCAAGTATCCACTTTATGTGATCAGTCAGTGTCCCAAATCTCATTTTTGAAAGTTTAAGTGAGTTCTTCAGGTTTCTATATCTGGTAATTAAATGTATTTTGTTTTTGTTTTTGTTTTGTTTTTGTTTTGTTTGTTTTTGTTTTTTTTTTTTAGAAGAAAGACAGATCCCAGAATTTGCACTGGGCTTGTGAGGTGGAACGAGGCTGGCTCACCTTCCAGTACTTCTTGGTGAAGAGAGAGTACAGAAGGCATCTGTTGTAAGTCGGACATTATAGGGCCAAGCAAGTGTGTGGACAAGTGCATATCTACCCCTCTGCATTCTACTAGCTGGGATTGTCATACTGTGCACTGTGATCATGTTTCCAGGTAAGTTAGACTTTGTTTGTAATATTCACTTTTGTACAAACAGTACAGTTCAGTTATTTATATATAATAGAGAAGCAACAAACAGACAGATTAAAAAAAAACATGGGAAAAAGTAACAAATTGTAAAAATAATTAAAAAAAAAAACAAGAGGAGGCAATTCTTTGATAGTTTGCAAATCATAGCCATAGATGGTCATGTATTTTGATATTTGCAATGTATGATATTTCTGCATAAACAACATAGCTAGTGTAAGTAATAATATTATGTACAAAAAGTTATTTGATGTACAGTAACATAATGAGGAAAACTTTACAAGTTAACTGTTAGTGTGAGAAAGTTTAGTTTCAGTTTCATTTGCCAAAAATGCATCTTTTTACATTAAATGTTCATCAAATTTTGATGTTTGTGACTTAATGCAATGTCCATCATCCCCCTTTTTAGGGAGTTTTGTGCAAGAATGGATAGACAGAATGCATTTACACTGTCAACCAGCCAGAAGATAAGAACTACTTCTGATCACCAACTCCAAGTGTTTAGTTAAATTGCCGACACTGTTTAGGCATGTTGGAACTGTCAGTGATATATATTCATGGATGTCATACAGTATCAGCAAATGCAGGTTTATTTATTTATTGCAAATAATTGTTATGGAGCAGTTTATTAAATTTTTGATGACTGTCTAAAAACCAAAACCAAAGCAAGTACCCAACTGATCACAGAGGCTTAACCATGTTTTTCAACCAATCAGAATTAGCCAAGGTATTAAGCTGTATTGTTTTATGATGAAGCTGAAACCAATCAGCAATGTGAAAAGAGGGCTTAGATGGGGTTTACTGTTAAGTGTTATACTGTCATTCGAAAAACAGCTCTATGCTGATGATCATTTAGATAAATAACTCTTGTTGCTTTGTTTTACGTTTTCAGAAAATTTTACATTTAGAGATTTTTGAGATATAATTCAATAGTATTGACCTAAATTTTGTGAAATTGACAACAGTATTGTTATATTGTATCTAAATTCCTGCAAATGTTGGCAAATTAAATGTATGTAAGAATAGGTCTTGTACCAGGGTATCAAATATGCAAAAATGAACTTATTCTTATTCTTATTTTAGGGCGCGTTCGATTGGGTCTACTCTGGAATAGGAATAGCAACACTGATTGATAAAATATTTTGCTTTAAAGCTGAATTATGTTGAGATGTATTGGGAGCTGTTCAAAATGTCAGCACAAAGGTTTTGAAAACAATGCCAAAAAATAATTCCCCAAGAACAAGCAAAACTTTGGATCATTTTAGCTATTCCTATTACAGAATACGGTCAATTACAAACGAACGTACCCTTATTATATATCAATGATGGTGAAATAAAGCAGTGAATGCATGTGGCTGGTGATGGTGAATGATGCCTTGTTGTGATGCTAGTTTTTGTTTAACATTTCAAACACTCGTACTCAAAGAATGTCGAGTGACATCCCCTTTCTGTTTGCCGGGGTCAGGGCAGAAAATTTTAGACTTGACGACCCCCCCCCCCCCCCCCTCAACCTATAATATTTTATAATAATTATTTTTATTATAAATATTTTATTGCTGTCACCATTTTACTGATCCTGCAAATTCATGCCCATGTTCTTTACCGCTGATTGTTTGCGGCTGCGAGATGCGTTCGTCCGTTGCGGAATTTCTCCCTCCCATCCACGTCTTCAGCTTTTTTCTCGCCTGGGAAAATCCACCGAAACTAAAATCACCAACGGATGCGCAGACGTTTTGCCGCTGTGTTGGGAAGGGAGCATGAAACTAGTCTCATTCTCCCCTCGGTCATCAGTGGAGCGAAGACTTAGTTGACTCAGGACCGCACAAAGACGGCAACATGTCGCTCTTTCAGGCAAAAGAAAACCTATTATGGTGGATCAAACATGGATTTCAGGTCAGTCAAGATGTTTCCACGTGATTTACGACAAGAAAAAGGGGAAAGAAAAAATACTTAGGTGCCGCAATTCAAAATATCACCTCCAGTCCGCGTCGAAAATGCCAGCCTTCATAAAGGCGCACAGAATTCACCTACGTTTTAGACCGAAAAATAATAATCCCGACAAAATTGGAGTCGGTTGGAAGCTCGTGCTTTGCTGTTTTTTTTACGAAAATGTTGACCTGTATTCTGGTATATTATATAATAAAATTTGTTCTATTTTTGCAATTTTTTTTTAAAACCCTTCAACAGAGGGAGGTCTGGGGATCAGCACGTGATTAGCGATGCTGGATTGGCTGTACGAATGCCGATTGTTGATTGGTTCTTTTGTGTATCTTCGCTTGTGTTGTCTTGTGGCGGTTCTTTCAACGAACGATCGTCAGCAACATTTGGAGTTTTAGCTTCTTTTTCGGCGATCTGCTTATTCTTTAGCAGGTAATATTTGGATGAGCTATCTGTAGATATAAATCCACACTGTGTACGTCAGTTAGATACGCTAATTTTGCCTTAAAACCGTAGATTTGGGACTCCGAAGATTTTCCCGCCTTTTCACCAGGATGGATGTTGAAAACCCGTTGCAGGTAATTTTTTAGCTTATATTTTGACCCCCAAAACACAGCAAGTATTCCTTTCTAAGTTTTATTGAGGCCTTTATGTTCACTGCGATGGTGTAATGTGATGAAGATATAGCCTAGTAGAGTGCCCACTTTGTGGCCACAGAAGTAAAATATATATTGAAGCAAGGTTTTATATCCCACAACAGCCCGTGAACATGAACATTGTACCAGAGAATGGAGGGTCGCCAAAGAAGAAGAGCAAAAAGCGCTTGTCTGTTGAACGAATTTACCAGAAGAAGACACAACTGGAGCATATTCTTCTTCGTCCGGATACTTACATTGGCTCAGTTGAAACCATCAAACAGAGCATGTGGGTGTACGATCAACATCTCCAAGCCATCGTCAATAAAGAAATTAATTTTGTCCCAGGACTCTACAAGATCTTCGATGAAATTATAGGTAAAGGGTTAGCTAGTTTTTGTTTTAACATACAGCCCCATCTTGGCCTATTACTGAAGTATAATTAATAAATTTCCACTGGTTTGCCGTGGTGTGGACTCTTATTTACCACGATTTACGTCATCACATGGTCAAAATGTTGTGGACTCACGAGGCGCTTTGCCGAATGAGTCCGCAACTAATTTTGACCATGCGATGATGTAAATCGTGGTAAATAAGAGTCCACACCACGGCAAACCAGTGGAAATTTGTTTTTTACCACAACATTTAGAAATATACAGGAAACTTTCATTGTATTTTGCTGCAAAACGTGACATGCTGGCGTCAGCATCGTTGTCTGGACTCTTATTTACCACGGTAAATCAACCAATCAGAGAGCGAGAAACTAGTGTGTTGTGGTAAAATGCTTTTTTACACTCTCATCTCAGGGAAAAAATTAGATTCTTGTGAGGAACACCAACCTGGTTGGAAACAAATGATATGCATTGTCCAACATGATCCAGTTCTGTTTCCATGAAAATTCATTGTTATTAAATTTGGTATAGACAGTATGAACAAATATGTTTTCCTTTGGTGATTTCTGTCTTCATATAAGAGCCAATTTGCACATTGCAACTCTTGCTTATGACACTTAAGTTACACGTCCAGAGGGTTGATTTACACATACAGTGCGATTCAATGTCATGAGAAAGTTGCATACAGTATAATTATGTGGTGGCTGAATTGCATGCGTGGATGTTTATATCACTGTTTTTCATGTTGTTCATGTCAACTTGTTCTTTCAGTGAATGCTGCAGACAATAAACAAAGAGATCCTTCGATGTCTGTCATCAAGATAACCATAGATCAGTAAGTGCTTGCTACAGTGTACAGTATGTTAGAATTTATTAACTCCATTTATGGTAGCCATACATACCTTGTACTAACGGTATCTTTTTAGCTGCTCAATGCTTTATATATGATTTGTGTTGTGCTCCTAATAATATCGTGTATAAATAAACAATAAACTACTTTTGACGAGGAAATATGCATGGGTAATTGTTCGAGGACATTATCTGTTTTGAGAAGCAAACAGTTGCAAGAGAATGAAGCTCGGATATTTTTAATAACTACAGTGCTCGACAATAAGGTTTTAGGTTGGTTGCCCTTCAGACTGTAGATTGACTTCAAGCAATAGAAAGTTTCATAATTTCTAGTTGCCCGGCCCAGAATTTACCTGCCCGACCAAAAGTTTTGGTTGCCAAGGACAAGCGGGCAACCATTAATGTCAAGCGTTGAACTAGCGACAGTTTGCCAGGCGGGTTGATGAATGGTATCTGATTCTATTGGGTCACATGTCATGATTCCACCTAGGGAAGGGAACACCATCAGCATCTATAATGATGGAAAAGGAATTCCAATTGAGCAACACCGTGAGCAGAAGGTTTTTGTGCCTACTCTGATTTTTGGTCAACTGCTGACGTCGAGTAACTATGACGATGACCAGAAGAAAGTTACTGGTGGACGTAATGGCTATGGGGCAAAGCTGTGCAACATTTTTAGCACAAAGTTTACTGTGGAAACATGTTGTGCTGAATATGGCAAAAGTTTTAAGCAGGTAATGTACCATTAGGGTTCCCTCTCACTTCCCAGAGTGATCAACTTCCTATTTCTTTTTCATGGCATCTCCAGAAATATATTACACAGTTTGGAGAATTTTGCTTTTGATACCTTGCTGAGACAACAGCTGGTTAAATTATTAACTTGTACAGCTCATACATTTTGTTCTTAAAGGGTTAGAGAATATGCATTTTGAACTTAGGAGTGAAAGGCTTAACAGGCTTTTCTAAATTTTCACAGACTTGGACAAAAAATATGGGGAAAGCGAGCGAGCCACAGATCAAGGACTTCAAAGGCAAGGATTTTACATGTGTCACATTTAAGCCAGACCTGGCCAAATTTAATATGGAGAAGCTGGAAGATGATATGGTGGCTTTGATGACACGGCGTGCCTATGACATTGCTGGGGCTGTCCGAGGAGTGGCAGTCTACCTCAACAAAGAGAAGCTCCAGGTGCTTAATATGCTTACTTACAGAGCTTGCATTTAATTCCCCTCTTCATCTTTCTTGGTCTTTGTCAGTAGCACTATGGATAATATCAATGGTCATTGCACAAAACTGGGGCAATACAACCAAATTTAAGTGCAGTTTTCATAGTATGGCTTGTACTGCAGTAAAACGTTTCCTTTCAAGAGTTAGATAGTAGAGGTGACAATGTATTATTGTGGTTGATCTCAACTCCCAAAGGGATATGTTTCTTTTGTTTCTGTCATCTAACATGCCCGAATCTGATATCATCATCACCATCATTATTATTATTATTATTGTTATTATTATTATTATTATTATTATTATTATTATTATTATTATTATTATTATTATTATTATTATTATTATTATTATTATGTTGAGGGGTGTATGTGTCATATTAAGGTGTCTTGGTTATCCCAATAGGTGAGATCATTCAGAGATTATGTGGAGTTGTATCTAAAAGTAGCAGAGAAAGAGAAGGAGGAGGATGATGAGGATGACAAGGAGAAGAC
Organism: Plumapathes pennacea; assembly: GCA_964036295.1. Taxonomy (NCBI): domain Eukaryota; kingdom Metazoa; phylum Cnidaria; class Anthozoa; order Antipatharia; family Myriopathidae; genus Plumapathes; species Plumapathes pennacea. Next base: position 2,644,064 of record OZ038470.1, read on the forward strand.
AAAGCCAATGGTCATTCATGAAGTGGTGAACAAGCGCTGGGAAGTATGTGCAACATTAAGTGAGAAGGGATTTCAGCAGGCCAGTTTTGTGAACAGCATTGCAACTACAAAGGTCAGTTGGTAACTCAGCAGTGAGAAGTCTGCCGGCATACTTGTGTATAGAACAACACCAATAGTATGGGAGATGATTCTGCCAATTCACACTACATTACTCATATATTGGCCAGTAGAATATTGGCATTCTGAACTCAGTAATAGGTTTAAACCTGATTTTTGGTTTGGGCACCGTAAGAATATAAAAAAAACTTCCCTGAAAACTGTCACTAAGATGCTAAGAAGTTAAGTTAGCCCTGCAACAGCAAGCAAATAATTGAAATCAAGATCTGTATCTTGATCACTGATTGTGATTTTTTTTCCTTTGGTTTTGATAGGGTGGGACACACGTGAATTATGTTGCTGAACAGCTAATTACCAAACTGATGGGTGTGGTGAAGAAGAAAGCCGGCAAGGGCTGCATTAACATCAAACCCTTCCAAATCAAGAATCACCTGTGGCTTTTCATCAACTGTCAGATCGAGAATCCGGCATTTGACTCCCAGACCAAAGAGAACATGACGCTGAGAGCAAAGGCATTTGGATCAACCTGTGAACTAAGTGAAAAGTTCATCAAAGGGGTATGCAGTTGTACTGTCACAAATCTAATATTGTCAAACATAATCCTTTTTTTTTTTTCTTCTTCTTCTTTTTTTTTTTTTTTTTTTTTTTTCACAATTTTACTCTTACCTCTTTGTTGCCGTTGTTGTTGTTGTTGTTATTGTTTTTGTTTTTTAAACACTGAGTATGCAGTTCAATAAATATAATCCCGGACTACATTCTGTCCTTTATCAGAATTTGAATTGAGCCACTTTAGCATGTGCAGCTGGTAAATGGTGAACATTATTTTGTGTGTACCTAAACTAACACATCTTTATTCAATATAATTATTATGACAGGTACAAGGTTGTGGTGTGGTTGAAAGTATTTTGAACTGGGTGAAGTTCAAGACACAGGTCTGTACAATTTACTTTATTGTTTGCTTTAGAGTCATTTTTAAATGACTGCTGAAACCAATACCAAAGCAAACTGACCACAGAGGCTGTAAGAAACACTTTTAACCAATTGGAAACCAGAAGTAGTCCGCATCTGGTTTCACTTTAGAGAAAAAACTGATCAGAAGTGTGGGGATATGCCATCGCCAATATTGTTTTCTTGCATGAGAATATAGCATGAATCACCTGAAAAAGGGCTCTATGGTTGTTTTATTCTGTCATACTGTATGTTATATTTTGTGGTTTTGACGACTTGCTCAGCTGTGAACTTGTTGTGCCCTGGGCCTGGTTTTTCGAAAGTCAATTAAGCTATTCCAGGATTAACAAAATTCTTTCTCTCGACCTCTCTGCTAATAAACTGCTAGGTTTTGTTCAAAGATGGATTAGAAAGCTTGTTCCAGCTTAAAACGTTATCAAGAAAGTTGTTGTGGACGAAACTTTCATGTATTCAGGCTAAAAAATGACAAGAAAGTTTAGACCTAATCCAGGATTAGCGTAATCATGCTTTGAAAAACTAGGCCCTGGTGATTTGGCATTCTCGCAAGAGCTGATCATCTTATCATTCATTGCAGACTCAACTAAACAAAAAGTGCAGTGCCACAAAGCACAGCAAACTAAAGGGGATTCCAAAGCTTGATGATGCCAACGATGCTGGAAGCAGGAACTCCCAAGCATGCACATTGATCCTGACTGAGGGGGACTCAGCTAAGACACTGGCTGTCAGTGGGCTGAGTGTTGTCGGCAGAGATCGTTATGGAGTGTTTCCGCTAAGGGGCAAGCTGTTGAATGTCCGTGATGCGTCCCACAAGCAGGTGAGAGTTACTGTGCATCATGTTTAGCAAGTGATGTAAATTAATTATCACCATGCAAGTAAATATAATGATATTTCCTAATCCTGATTATCAGTATCACAGGGTGTGATGAAAATATTTACCTACATGTATGGGCAAGTTGTAGCCAATGACTAACAGCTTTCTGTCAGGAAATTTGCCAGCCCAACTGGAAAGTCTGGTACTCCAGGCTAAGGGTACAGCTTTGATTATGGCCAATCTTGTATCTGCATTTTTGTTTTTGGCTTCCTTAAAACTGTAGCTTGAGAACCCCTTTGGTGATTCTGTTGCTTCATGTTGTATAAGTTAGTTTCTTTGTTGTTGTTTCCTAGATTCTTGACAATGCTGAAATCAACAACCTACTCAAGATTGTGGGACTTCAGTACAACAAGAAGTACTCAAAAGTTGAGGACCTGAAGACACTGCGGTACGGCCATGTGATGATCATGACAGATCAGGATCAAGATGGTTCCCATATCAAGGGCCTCCTGATCAACTTCATTCACAGCAACTGGCCTGGTTTGATGCGCCTTCCATTTCTCGAAGAATTCATCACACCCATTGTCAAGGTAAAAACAGTCTCCTTAAACTTCAGGGCCCGGTTTTTCGAAAGTCAATTAAGCTAATCCAGGATTAACGAAATTCTTTCTCTCGACCTCTCTGCCAATATACTACAGGATTTTGTTCGAAGATGGATTAAAAAGCTTGTTCCAGCCTACAACGTTATCAAGAAAGTCGTTGTGGATGAAAATTTCACGTTTGTTAGGCTTATAAATGACAAGAAAGTTTACATCTAACCCAGGATTAGCCTAATTGTGCTTTGAAAAACTGGGCCCAGAGCTTTGTGTGCTTGTAATGTAGGTTGTTTCTCATTGCATCACTCGCACTATTTCTTCTTAAAAGGTTGGGAGAATCTGTATTTCAAGCTTGGGAGTGAAAGGGTAAATAATATCAGCACTCTTTATTCAACAGGTAAGCAAGAAAAATCAAGAAATTCCATTCTACAGCATCCCTGAGTTTGAAGAATGGAAGAGCAGCACTGAGAACTTCAAATCATGGAAAGTCAAGTACTACAAGGGTTTGGGTACGAGTACCCCTAAAGAGGCTAAGGAATACTTTGCGGACATGGATCGTCATCGCATCACGTTCAACTATGACGGACCAACATGCGATGAAGCCATTCTCATGGTTAGTGGACTGAAACAAAGCACAGTGTCACCCTTCTATATTGAGTTATGGAAGCATGCAGGAATTTGAAAGAACAGACATTAGATAAGTCACTAGAGAGCATCGCATTTCTCCACACTTCAAATTCCCAAGTGCTTAAAAGTGCATAAATCAATAAAGTACTGTATGATGAGTGCTTTATTTCTTTTATAAGATACCTGCAAAACCAAAAGAGAATGCAAACCGACATCAAACTGACACCTTGCATGCTGCAGTTAGTGTTAAGTTAATGCATGTTACATGCAGTATTTGTTAACGTTTGTAAATCAGATCACACATATGGTTTTTGTTCACTGTATTCTATAATTGAGAGCAGATCACAGACAACTTTGTAAAAACTGACCAACAGCCAACACTCTTTTACTTCCAGGCTTTTAGCAAGAAAAAAGTGCAGAACCGCAAGGATTGGCTAAATCATGGAATGGAAGAGAGGAAGTGGAGGAGGCAGCAGGGACTTTCAGAGGTCTGTTTTGAGGGAGAAATCTTTCTCTTATGGCACTAACTGCAAGCAGTACTTGAAGACACTTATTACACGAGACTGTTCAATAGCGGATCTTTGTTTAAAGAATTGAGAGAAAAAAAAACTAATTTTGTTCTTGTTCATTGGAGCTGTTGCATATCTGCTGAGCAACAATGTGACGTAGTATAGTTTCAGTGCCAGGTTTTAGTTTTTTTTTTACAGGGTTTAGAGACTCTAATGTGCTCCTTCAGTCTCTCAGCAGAGGTTTATCATATCATACAATATTGAGGATTTAACAAATTGGTAGTTTGGTCAGATGAATGATAGTGCAGCTAATTCTCGCAATATCACTTGTATAGTTTTTTCTTGAATACCGTAGTTGATAAAATTTGTAATTTGACAGCATGTCACTCTGTTTGGTCTGCAGGTGTATTTGTATGAGAAAGATACCAAGGCTGTGTCGTACACAGATTTTGTAAACAAGGAATTGATCTTGTTTTCAAATGCCGACAATGAAAGATCCATTCCAAGCCTCGTTGATGGTATGTATCAATATGTTACTACAAGCATCAGGGCACCTTGAACTGCTGTGTCTGCTAGTCTATGCAATGTACACATTACATGAAATTTTGTGTGAAATTTGGAAACTAGTTATCTAGTGAAAGTTTCTCTGAGAGTTTTACTAGTCTGTTGTCAATTTTACTGGTGATCGGACTAGCAGACTACCGCTAATTTCTAACCCTGATAACTGTAAGAATATTGTTTGTTTAGGCTTAAAACCTGGACAAAGGAAAGTGTTATACACTTGCTTCAAGAGGAATGACAAAAGAGAAGTGAAAGTTGCACAATTGTCTGGTTCTGTGGCAGAACTCTCCGCATACCACCATGGCGAGGTGAGCTCAATCAGTCAGAGTTTGAAGCGCTTTTTCATGCTGCAGTGTATGCGTAGAAAGAAACTGGGAGCAAATTATCGACACGCATGTGTACTTACTCGATATAAATAACAGACAAGATTACATGGGAAAAATATAGAGAAGGGTATCAAGGTCTATGCTAGTCTATCAACAGTAATAACTAATGATTAAGAACAACAGAACAGCCTATCTGAAGTATGCTGTGGTAATAGGTGCAGGGCATCAGGGTGTTTTATAATCTCTTTCCACACTGATGCAGTCAAAACCAAGTTTCCTTTAGTGCTGGTTGTCTATTGTATTTTATAGTTGATCCTTAGTGTTGTTTTGTTTTTTCATCTGGCAAGTTTTTAACCCTTTCACTCCCAAATGCAGATTCTCCCAACCTTTTATAGGGAAACTGTATGAATGATGTAGTGAGAATTGATAGTCTAATCAGCTATTATCTGAGATGGTATCAAAAGCCAAGTTCTAACTGTATGATATATTTGTGCTGCCGAAACTGAAGGAGAAAATTAAACTTGATCACTCTTTCTGCACCCGTCAGGTGAGTCTGCATGGAACAATCATAAACCTGGCCCAGAACTTTGTGGGCAGCAACAACATGAACCTTCTGCAGCCTATTGGTCAGTTTGGCACCCGACTTCACGGTGGCAAGGATGCGGCCAGTCCTCGTTACATCTTCACCATGTTAAGCCCCGTAGCCAGGCTGGCATTTCCGATGAATGATGACCACTGCCTCAAGTACTTGATGGATGACAACCAGCGCATTGAGCCCGAGTGGTACTGCCCTATTCTGCCGATGGTCTTGGTCAATGGAGCGGATGGGATCGGGACGGGTTACAGCACCAAGATACCCAACTATAACGTCAGGGACATTTGCTCAAATCTGAAGAAGATGATGGCGGGAGAGGAGCCAAAGGAAATGGTATGAAGCTGTGTGGCTACATTTAAAACACCACCCCCCCGAGTACGATTCTCACTGCTGCGCACTAGCGTGAACACACAAGTACTCACGCCAGAATTCGATCACAGTGTCCGAGTACCCTAAAGTGGGCACCGGTTTTCAGTGGGTTCGCATTTGTTTGTTTGTTTGTTTGGTTTGGTTTGGCTGTTTTGCCGGTTCCCAGACACTAGTGCTCGGGCACGCCCTAGTTGACGTGGCACGTACTGATTGGTTGCTTGCTTGCTTGCTTGCTTGCAGACTCCATCCTACAAGAACTTCACAGGGACAATCACGCAAATGGATGCGACCAGATACAGTGTCACAGGGAACATTGAAGTGATTGAAGCGGGGACCGTGGAGATAACGGAACTGCCAATCGGCACTTGGACACAACCTTATAAGGAGTCCGTGCTCGAACCCATGCTTCACGGCACTGAGAAGTGCCCTCCCTGCATCACGTGAGTTACACTATCTTAATTAGTTGCCAAACGAGTAGTCCCGTGGGCTTGGTTGTTCAACGCTTGAGAGCCCTGGATTAACCGAATTCTTTCTGATGGTCTAACAAACTGCACAGTTTTGATCAAAGACTCCTTCGTGAATCAACCTGGGGCTCACGTGGGAAAATTTGAACGTCTCAGAGGGAACTGTTAGCAGGGTCATAGAAAACCTGGAAAGTCATGAAATTTTCGATTTCATTTTCCAGGGCTGGAAAGCCATGGAATTTAAGTGTGGGTCATGGAAAATGACGTTCATTTTACGAAAATGTGTCGGGAAACGGACAGTTTTTGTTAATTTTCGAAAACAACTGGTCAACTTTAGGTGACATAAAACTTTAAAAGGTCATGAAAGTCATGGAATTTCATAAAGCCCAAAAGAGTACGAACCTGTGTTAGTGAACTTTTATCAATACTTTACCGATATGTGTGTGTGTGTGTGTGTTCTCTTTAGTGACTACAAGGAGTACCAGACGGATACTACGGTGAGGTTTCTAATCACCATGACTGAAGAGAAGTTAGCAGAAGCTGAAAAGATGGGCCTACACAAGAGATTCAAACTCGAATCTTACCTCAATACAAGTAATATGGTAAGGCAGGGACAAAATTGGTGCTATACAGTGTTGTTTTGTTTGCCACTATTTAAGAAATATATAACGCGTCACCGTGTAATATAGCCTCATCTAAACACGCGGGATGTTGGGAGAACACGAGAGTAGCGTAAGGAAACCACGAGGCCGCCTCGTGGTTTCCGGCGCTACTCGAGTGTTCTCCCAACTTCCCAAGTGTTTAGATGAGGCTATATTACACGGGAACACGTTATATATTTCTTTTATAAAATAATTAGTCTAGTAAAAAAACATCGCGTATCACGTCAGCGTGTAATATACTCTCATCTAACACGGTTATTTAGCCAATCAGGATGCGCGTAGTATCATAGTTATTTTGTAAAATTTTCATAACAACTTTTTACCATCATCTTATTTAGGTTCTTTTTGACGCCCTTGGTTGTTTGCGGAAGTACGAGAAAACCACGGACATCTTGAAGGAATTCTTTACCCTTCGTTTAGAGCGGTACGGGATCCGTAAAGCGTTTCTCGAAGGGATGCTGACTGCCGAATCCAAGAAGCTTAATAACCAAGCGCGTTTTATTTTGGAGAAGATCGAAGGAAAAATTGTCATCGGTAAGTCGTACAGGGCTCACACGGTCATGCAGTTTGAAGCTTGTATTCCAGGCCTGGAAAAGTCATGGAATTTCAGATTTTTTATGAATTAGTTTCGAGCTTTGTGTCAAGCATCAGAATCTTTGGCTGCCAGGGCGTTTTGCTCGTTGTTTTGAGGTCAGCAGGGATTATTTTAAAATTCATGGAATTTTGTGCCCATGTTTGTGTTTGAACTCTGTTGTATTCTAACTTGATAACAGGGGAATGGAGAGGACGTAGAAAGGAAGAAGGTTGAGAATCAGACAGATTCTCAAACTCCACTTCCAATCCCCTGCCCAAGAGTGATATAGTGAGAAGTGATTGTCCAATCAGGTTTCATCTGAGCAAACTATCACATTTCTGATTAGAGACGGAAGCAGAAAATTGAAGTCGATCGCTGCCACCGTTAATCAAATGCCACAAATTTTCTCTCCAGAAAACAGAAGTAAGCGGGACGTGGTCATGACACTGGTGCAACGTGGTTACGATTCAGACCCGGTGAAGGCGTGGAAGGACACACAAAAGTTCAATGCGGCCACCACGGACGATGACGATGGTGACGATGCGTCTAGTGTAGTGAGTAGTACGGCATCCGGCGCTGGAGGACCCGATTTCAACTATCTGCTGCAAATGGCACTGCTCTCTTTGTCCAAGGAGAAGAAGGAGGAGTTGTTAAAGGAGAAGGGCGACAAAGTAAGCGCGTTTGTTGTGCAGGGCTCGAAACGTATTGTCTAGGCTGTCGAATGAGCTACATTACCTGGCGGCGGTGGAATCGCAAATAGTAAAACGTTTATCCGGGTTCTTTTCAGGCTGAGGAGCTTCGCGTTTTGCGAGAGAAGACTCTGGAAGACCTGTGGACGGATGATCTCGACTGCTTCTTGGAAGAGTTGGAAGTTAGTATGTGCAGATAAATGCACTTACTCTCCCCTCTACTCTATTAGTGTTCAATTACCGTGAAACGGCTAACAATTTAGAACAACAAAGGTTTTCTTGGAAGAGTTGGAGGTTAGCATGTGCAGAGAAATGCACTTTATTACCACGAAACGGTTAACAATCAATAACAACAAAGGTTTTCTCCGCAGCAATTGGAACAGCAAGAACGTGAAGAAGAGTTGGTTGCTATCAGGGCCCAAGCGGGAAAACGCACGGCGGGAAAGCGCGCGGTAACTAAGCCAAAACCAAGGAAGCCCAAAGCACCGGCACAACCCGAGAAAGCAGACAAGGAGATCAAGAAAGAGCCCAAGAAGGTTGCCAAGGCATCCACAGAGGAGAAGGACCCGTGGAGTGTCGAGGAGGACTCAGGAGAGCCAGTAATGTTGTCTCTGGCCGAGCGTATCGCCAAGAAGAAAGTAGACACCCAGGCCTCTAGCAGCTCGACCGCTGCGAAGAAGCAAAGTACTTTGGACGGCTTTAGATCGAAAGCAAGTACAACGCAGAAAAGCAAGTCGAAGAAGGTGATAGAAAGCGAAGAGGAGGACCTCGTCATGGAGTTCAGCGATACCAGTAACGAGAGCGAGTCCCAGCGAAGCAAGAGGGCCAAGCGAGGCGGGCAGACCAAGGTAAGGACATGTACAGTTACCTGTCTTGCTTTCGGGAAAAAAGTTTTCATTATCCAACAGTGTTCACACGGTCATGGAATTTGAAATTTGTATCCCAGTATTTTACCGATCATTTCTAAGAATAATTTAAGTGAGACGTTCATTCCGTACTTTCACAGAAATACATGTTCAGCTCGGACGAGGACTCCGATGGTGGTGGTAAGCGCTCAAAGCATGAGGTCTCGTATATCCCGGATGATGACACTGGTGATGACGACAATTCAGACTCTGATGCATCTGCAGACTTTCTTGTCCAGAAACCGCGGGCAACAAAGAAGACTGGGGCGACCAAGAAGCCGTCTTCACTTGATAGTGGATCGGAGTCAGACAAGAGCGATGTACAGGCAACTCGCGCGCTTATTCAGAAACTATCTCCCGCCAAATCATCCAGGAAACTGGAACAAGTGAGCAATATTTTCTTTCCTTCTTTCACTTCTTCCCCCCTTTGTTGCCTGCTTACTTATTTTGTTTTTTTCTTTCTTTCTTCTTTTTCTTCCTTACTCTTTGCTTTTTTCTTCCTTCCTTTTTCCACCGTTTGCCCCTGTAGTATCACTTTCTGGACAGATATTCCCGCTTCTACCCCGCGTAACCCCTCAGTAGACTTAAGTTTCGGCTGCGCCATACTTTCATTAGTCAATTTCAACTTTTCTAAACACAGTGTTTGGTTTCTCTTTGTTTTAGTCCTCTAAAAGTGCCTCAGAAACTTCGGAGTCGGGCGCCAAGAGCTGCATCTCTGATGTGGTTAATTTAGATAGTGATGAGAACAAGAAACCTGAACCGAAGAAGACAGTAGAACCCAAAAAGGCCCGCGGCAAGCAGAAGCTTGGCGACAAACAGACGAGCATAACCTCAGCATTCGCTGCTGCCACCACAAAAGGCAAACGCAAGCCAAAAAAAAGCAACGAAGACAAGGAGGAAGACAGCAATGGCTCGGCTGTGGTGGATAATAAGGTTAGTATAGGCCCTAGTCACGGCCATGACAGTTCACATATAGCTTGGCCAAAGACAAATATAAGAACACACCACTGGAAAGAGCTTTGCAAAATTGACCAATGCACAAAATTCTCAGATTCATAAGGCAAAATGTCGCGAAGCGCCGCTATTTTCAAATTTGTAATTTTTATAAGGTTTTGTATGACTCGATGGGCTCCTTGCTCCGTTTGCCCACCACTGATAACTTTCTCGTGTTTTTTGTTTTGTTTTGTTTTTCCAGAAGAAAAGAACTACAAAGGGGGCAGCTCGGCGGCCGACGAAAAGATCCAAATTGAAAGTCACAGACTGCGACAGTGACAGCAGTGAAGCATCCGTGAAGGTCACGAAGGTTGCCAAGCAACACAAGGTCTGGACAAACTGGGGCCCACACATGGCTTTCCTGTATTGATTCTATTTTAAGTCACAGCCCCTTCCCCCTTGACGCCTTTTTTTTTTTTTTTTGCGCTTGCCCCAGTTTTCGCGCGGTCAAAAATCGAAAAAGTCTTTGTATAAGTTCAAAAACCTACGGAATAAGGCGGCCACTAAATGCTAGTCCCGGGGGTGTCCGTGTAGTTTACGACTGATAGAAGTAACTCTCATTACTTTCTTTTCTATAGATCAATTCGTCGCCTCCAAAAAAGAAGAAGATTGAGAGCGAAGAAGGCAGTGATGATGATGACGTCCCTTTACGTTCCGCGGCCTCGCGACCTCAGCGAAGCCGAAGGACAGCTGCGATAAAGTATTCATTCAGCGACTCCGAAGAGGAGGCTGCCAACAAAAAAGATGAGAGTTGGGACCTGGATGACTTCCAGTAGAAGCGGTGTTAACGTGGAACACTTTGTCCCATATCTGATTTTCCCAATCTGTGTTTTTGGGAGCTTGGATCCAACTGAAAGAAAGGCTTTTTCCTTAACTGAGCTATCACTGAGAACGTATTGAAAAAGAGAGGCTTGCCTCCGGTCACTCTCAGCGCTCGAAGGAAACACTCTAGCACAAGAGCCATTTTGGATTGAACCAAATCTTAGCCAAGACTTTTTTGCTCCCACGTGTATGTGTCGGTTGTTTGGTTGGATTTTTTTCTTCTTTACATCGAATGGGTATTTATACTGAACACCGAAGTCGTGTAGTCGCATTCTAACTGAACGATGCACTGTATTACTAGATTATACAACGAAGTTTCTTGACTTGTTGTATTAGGAAGGTTCAGCTGATTTTTGGTACTAGTGGTCTACGATATAGTTTATTGTAATATATATCGACGTGAGTTGTAAATAGTGCAATTAAAATATTGCCGTTCTTTTATGCTTCAGGTTGTTGTTTATGGCAGAAACACCAAAATGTAAGTTATCTGTTAATAGAAATTTAAGTTTAAGACGGGGGTGGGACTTAAGATCTTTTTGATGGGAAAACAACACTCAAATCTTACATGCGATCACCAGCTTCTCAAATTGCAGCGTAAGCGCCAACTAGGTCGTGTTTTATTGGGACCAACCGTTTTTGGTTGGTTGGGTCTTTTACATGTTCTTTTGGGAATCAACTATTTTCGGTTGGTTTGGTTGATCAACTTTTACAACCTACTCGTAACCCGGTTGAAAACGATGGTACCAGGTGTACGGCCGCCGTATTTTTAACCGAAAATGGATTTTATTGGTACAACAACCAAAACCGTTTCAGGTTGAAACGGTTTGTCCCAAGAGAACACGACCCGAGTGTGTGGTGGATTTCGGTCTATAATCCTCAACAAAATTGTAAATGTGGGTATTATTTGATCCACACTAATACTCCGTGAGGGAAGAGTGCAAACACCATTTAAAACAAGGGAAGAAGTAGAAGTGGGTTCTTGAGTTCATTGTGGAGATATCGGTCGCACGCAAAGCAGTCGAGTATATATATCGCTTGAGAGGACGCGTGTATTTTTGGCATCATGCATAGACGATGAATGTAGGACTTCCGCCCAATGGTGTAACCATTCAAATGAAAGCTATTAATGAGTATATTCCGAGAGGAAGTCGTCGCTCTTACAGATACTGTATTATTATATTGCATTTTTAATCCTTTCACGCTTTTTCATTGCCTAAAGGCGAACTTGATTTTACATAGAGCACTTCCAAATCTTGTCAAATGAAACCAAAAGATGTGAGGTCCACTCAGTGGTGAAACCTAAAATGTAATCACTTCCATCTATAACTGAACTGTGAAATGAAACCTAAAGGTGTGACCACTCAAATGAAAGCTCTCGATGAGTTCATTCTAATAGCAGCGCTCATTTCCAACTCATAAATTTCCAGCATTGTTCCCGTTATTGTTGAACAGACTGTCGTGTTTTTTAAGTCTAACTGTCGACTAAATTGGCATAGCACGTTCAGGACTGAATATCGACAATCGTTTGACACGTCATATCGTTTCGCAGTGTGGATGTGAGCTTTGTGAAACTGCAGGTGGAGCAATTTTATCATCTGGAGAGACTACAAGTATCCAAGGGAGCTTTAGGTACTGAGTTTATAAATGTGTGCATACACATTCGCGACGCTGGAGTTCCCTTATCACAGACGATATATATAGATATAGTTTTCCAGACTTAGGAAAAACTTGCACGGTAGACTGGATTAGAAATCTACGTAATTTGTTTTTCCGTTTGGAAAGAAAAACAGCGGGTTAAATTTAGTCGGCACTCGAAATGTCATTTTTTGTGACAGAGTGCCCAAACTAAGCCTGCATGCAATGTTAAAGTCAATCGAATTTCAAATGTTGGAAACAAATTAATCCAGCAACGCAGCTGTCAACTAAAATTAGTCTTTTTTTTTCTTCTTCTTCTTCTTTTCTTTCCAGATTTTAAGTTATGATCAGTTTTTCTCCATTGCATTTGACTTAAGATGTATTGACAGCTGTTCGCGATGCCAGGGTATGAAGATATTCAACTCATTCTAAAATGAAACGTCCGCGAAAACAAGCAACTGTGGGGACTATTTCAACTTCTTATTCCCGAAAGTTGCATTGTTGGGCCGGTTTCTAACCCTTTCACAGTCCACATTTAACCTCCATGTCCATGTTTCTGTGCTCGAATTAAACAAAGAATTTCAATGTCGTCAGATCTTGGCTGGGTCGCGTTAATCACGGTTAAATTTGTTTATACCAAAGTTGCAATGACTACCGTGGTATGTAAAATTACAATGAGTATACTACAAATCTGCCATGTCATTGCAGATATGAAATGGATTGCATGGAATGGCTAAATCGCAAATTACATGGTTGATAAATGTTGTTGCAACTGTCCAGTATATTAAAAGACTCGATCTATAAAAAAATCACTTCGCCTTTTCTACTAAAGGTCACCTGTACCAATACCTGTTTTCGTTAATTGTTATTTTTCTTCCCAAGAAACACCGATTATTTTAGTGAGCAGCCTAAATTGAAGGAATATTGGAGACATCCCTGTAATGTTGGCTTTGCCCTAGGCATTTTATGCAGCAGAAGACGACGTACCATCACAAACCATTTTTCAAAAGTTTCGATCGTATCCCGTATCGGATACGTTTCTTCTTTTCACTTGCTGCACAGTATAAAGCCGCTTGCATACCATTTCACAGTTAGTGTATTCAGCACTTAAGGCTACTTAGACTTTTGAAACATATCCAGGCCTAAAAATACCTCTATTTTACACAAACAAAATGGCGCGTGCATGCAGCACATATACAAAGAGTTTGAAAGCAATGATCCTCTTAATGACGTCACAGCAAGTCAAATCGTGAGATTTCCCGTTCTTCTCTCATCACACAGACAATAAATATACATTTTTCAAAAGTTGATATTGTTATTTTCCTTAAGGGATCCTCTTTGTAAAACAGATCTGTTTTGACTTGAGAGAGTATTCCTCAAGGTGAGGAGCTGGCAGGTGTATGTGCTCAGCGGCAACAGCCGGCACATCGGCATGCATGTTTAGAAAACACAGCTTAAAAACATGAACTTGCTTAGCATTTTAAGAGTAATTACAACCCCAATTTTAACGCTTTCGCTGCTCCCACCTCCACCCCCACCCCCCCCCCCCCTTTTTTTTTTTCAGTCCAAATGTAATTTAAAACTATGTCACAAGACCTACTTTCAACAATGACAGGATACTTTTAACATGTACTCGTTGAGAACTTTATGAGTGTTCACACCTTTAGACTTCATATCACAGTTCTGGAAATCTTCCAAGCTGACTCGAGTTCGCCTTTGACAGTTTTTAAAGATGGAAGGCAAATAACATCGCTAAAAGCTGATAAGCATCCGTACTTAATTGTTAAGCCCAGATCAAACGCTGAAAGATACTGAGCTCAGTCATGATAGTCGATGGATCGCAACTACCACTTACAATCATTGGCTATCATAGAAAGCGTGGCTAAACGGATAAAATTCTTATCGACAATCATGAAAAATTTGAACATGTTTAAAGCGAAAGATAGTTGGTGACAGTCCATCATAGTACATCATAGTTCGTGTCCAAACGGGCGCAAACTACCGTCACTGTTTGATGCTTTACTGATTTGATTTAGGCTGGATCGGTTTCTGCTTTTATGTCAGACGCCTGGAGTTGCATGGCTTAAGTAGTCCTTGCTGTTGTCGTGACGATGCCGCTAGCACTTGAACGTCACGGAGTGTTCTCCTTGTTTCTTTTTCCCTTTTCTTTTTTAGTGGGAATCAAGTTTTAGCTAACAGAAGTCCCGATCTAGTTGCCGAACTAGTGCTAGATGACATCCGCCAGTTCAGCTATTGAGAGTCTAACAAAAGGTGAAGTAATATTTTAAAAACTGTGCCATTCATAGAAGCCGGATGGGACAGGAAGCTAACTAGGTGCGCCCCACGTGTTACTTTGCATAGGCGGAGCTTGAAAGTCCTTCGACTGAAGTGCGAAAGTAATTTTTTTCAGGTGGCAAACATTGAGTTGAAACACGGAACAAATACGGCAACTGACGCACAATAGACTATTTCTTTTTAATAAAAGGCAAGCGGTGACGCCAAAGGAAGTGCACAGAAGTACTGCCGCATTGTTTGGCGATGATGTCTGAACCGTGTATTAGCCAAGACAGTTCTTACACGAACGCCGGGCGCAAGTCATGAAAAAAACACATTTTATCACTTAAGAACAGCTGTGGTCCCTCCAAAATGGATCTCAAGTGGAGGTCAGACTCGTAGAGTTATGTCTGAAGGAATACCTGAAGCGACAGCTCAAATAAAATATAACATTTTTTGAAATTCTTTTGATTATACTCACTGTGGCTTTTTAAATTAAAAATTTTAAGACTGCTGCCTTTAGAATGCTTCAAGGGGTGAGTTTTTTCGGAACCCTTGATGAAGACATTTCAGGCCACGAAACAGCTGTGCTATCACTTTTTTTATTCCTTTTCCTTCTTTTTTATTTCCCATATTATCACACGAACAACGTTTCATTAGCGGGTTCATAATTTAATTTATAACTTTAACTTCCGTCGTCTGTTTTCCACAATCAACATTCATTCGCCACCCGATCTCGTTTTGCCGTTTTCTCGTTTTCAAATTTTCTCATGAACAGTATCGAGAACTCTTGAAAATATAAACTTTTCCATCACCGTCTGTCGGAAAAGCAAGGCTTCCCATTGGCCAGTTTCCGGTCCCACAATTCTCAAGCTTCATGGTTAAAGTTATTGGCATCGTGGTCGGCTAAAAGGAAACCAGAGCGAAGCAATCTGATTTTGGTGTTGGGTTAGGTATTTAGCTGAAGTATATTAGGTCATTGAAGCCAGTCATAAAAAAATAATGTTCGCCACAAGTTGGTTTTCGGCTTTTTTGCGTGAGCTTACGGCATCAAGCATTTGAAGTCTTCGACACATGTACTTTCGAGAGCTGTGTTGTTTAGTCTGACAGAGATTAGTATTGGTTCGAACTTCGCGCGTATGAAAATAGGAGGGGAAAAATGTCGATTTGATGTGTTTGAGTCCGGTATTTTTTAGCCGTTCACGCGGTAAGCCTCCGTACGGTCTTACTGACGGATCGTGCATGCGGTCTTATTTCTTGTTATAAAAACTATAGCTCAATTATACTGGCTACAGAGCGCTTATACTCGAAACAAAACTGAACAAAAAGCGTCGTTAAATTAGTCTTATTAAAAGTATAAGAGAAACAGAGGCTTACACGAGGTGTGTTATATTTGAAGGCTCAGAGGTGGGTCCGAATAGTTAAACAAATTGACAATGCAACCACCTCGTGATGACTAGCTATTCTTTATAATAACACTATTGTGTTTTTTTGTCATAAGTTTTGTCCGTTGTTCTACTGTATGGGACGACCGTTTTTTCTCACCCACCCGCGTTTATCTGCTTATACATTCCGGAGCAAAGTTTATTGATTCTTCTTGATTGCCTCGTTTCTCTGTACAAGTTAAATACAAATGCAAAATTTATTCTCCGCTCGCCGAGAGAACCCGAACACTTCTATTAGAATGGGCTCCTTAGAATGTAGTCACTGAGACCTTTTAATGGAATCGTAATACGTCCTGTAAAGTATCATTTAACAGTTGGTTCAGGTTGTCAACTGTCATAGTTCAGAGTTGGAAGTGAACACTGCTGAAAACCTTTATAAAAGTCTTAGTTTTGACAACTCGAGAGTAAGTTAGAGGAGTTCTAGCACTTTGTCTTCAATCTTATTAATCATTAAAATTAGCCAAAGCAAAATTAGCCAAATCATAACTTTCAAGAACAACATTTACTTGTTGAGCATGTTTTCCACTCGCCTCGCAAGAAAAAAAGAATCAAAATAGTCCATCTTTTTCGTGATGAAATAACGCCTAAGATCGAAAAGCTCTCAATGCTAATAGTAATATTAGTTTTGTCGCTTGAACCATGGTATCTGACAAAAACAGGCTATTTTAGGAGCACAATTGTTTGTCTAATGTGCAGTCATAAAGACTGTCGTTAGTGACTGCGTTTGAATACTTGGGCCGTATTAGAGCCATTAACTGAAGAAGCTGGAGTGTTCACGGAAATTGGACTAGAACAGTTTGCGTAATCAGCTTCGTTACAAGAGCCATGAAATATTCACATTTTTTAGACAATGATTAGGCAGTATCGCTTTCGATGACTACAGCAACACTCTTGATTGACATTTTGAGTTCGTATATGGCACTGTTTATATTATTTATCCTACAAAGTTGCTGTCGCCGGTCATTACAGGAACTGTCAGTATATTTATTCACCTGAAATAAACGCTTTACTAGTAGTATCATTTAAGACATGATTTAAAATATCTGACATTTAAGATCCGCAGTTCCACAGCACTAGTGTTTCTCAAGAAAATCATTTAGATTTGAAGTGACCATCTACCTTACCAATAGCGCATTTAAAAGAAATTAATCTGATCAGCCTTATATTCTGAGATGCATTGCATTTATCGTTTCTCGATAGCAGGGCAGAAAAGGTAGAGCTTGGTTTGATTTTCCATTATATTTTTCTCTGGGCTCTTCGAGCTGTTTCAATTTTCTGCTAGCGCGTGCGCTGCGAAATGAGTAATGCCCTCAAATTAGGCCGTAAATGAAGTTGCACCTAATCAATAGTTCAATCCGACACGTTTTCGAGTACCTCTTTTGTTGATTCGATACCTCAAATATGCTTGGCCGCTGTGGGGGTCTGTAGGTCACAAAGGGCCGCAAAATTGTCCGTGTGTTGTGTAGACAAATAATTGTGTCTAACACATGCCGCAAATACCTGTTGCCCTTTGGCTTTCAACGTGTTTGTTAGCTCAGGATTTGAAGCTTTGGCACATCAAATGTCCCCAGACATATTTGTAAAGCCAAGACGTTATGATTTCTGGTACTCCCTCGAGCAACAGGTCTCTCTGCCACCCTCGAATAAAACACCTGGTTTCATTTCATTCACTCTTCCTTCCTGTGTCACGTTTCGCAAAATTCTAGAATAAAATCTGTTTTAAAGTTTTCGTAGCTATGGCTTAGAAATATGGCTCCTACCTTTCGAGAAGATTTGACGTGAGCTATATTGGAAGATTAGTTAAGTGAGAGGACTTTTTGCTTATATGCTATGCGAACAAAATATGGCCAGAGCCGTAAAATAACCGACGCCCTGGTTAAGTGAGTGATTGAGATTACGTCACTTCTTTGTTCCTTTGCCTCCGGTCACGCAGGTCGTTAGTGTTGTTCTGTTTTTGATCCGCCTTTTTAGCCACAACATCACGAAGGATATGTAAGACTGGTCTTAAACGGCGTGAGAGCTCGAGGTAAACTCATTTCAAGCGCAAAGTAAACCTTGTCCTTTCGCTTTTACTGGTTTCGATTCGAAACTCTCGGAACTAGAAACAGGTGACGATGTGCCTCGTGACAGTTGCCATGTGGGAGCCGACTGGCCGGCGTCACCTGAGCTTAAATTGTTATGCATGAAGCCAGCCTTACGCCATAGCAACTCTGCATTTTCCCGCCGAAATACGCCTTTGTTAGCTTAGTCATTCAGTGATTAAGGCAAAATACCTTCACTTGCCTGACCATCATATCTTCATGAGTAAAAGCTTGGGTTCTCAAACTGGATTTGTGCGGATGGTTGTTTTATGTTTTTATAGTTTACAAGTCCCGAGAGTTCGTCAATTGATGAAGAGTGACGCACCGACCGATCAGTAGCCCCGTCACCCTTCGTCGCATTCATCACGTGCGTTCACTATATTTTGCCCTCTCTTGTCATCGCAGGTGTTGCATACGCCAGTTTTGTTTCGTTTCTGTGGTGTCTTCCGGGTTTCGTTTCAGAGTTTAGTTCGCGCCCTTGGACAACAGGAAATACCATGGCTTTTCTTTTCACCAGAGAAAATAGTTCTTTATTCAGCTGTTTACCAGCGAAAATTAGCATTTTGTACACACTCTTCAGCACATTTACATAAAAAAGATTAGAGCGAAATAACTTATTATTGTTAGCTTCAATATGAAGCACAGATTTATCATTATGTCTAGATGCTTTTGATCCTATAGTGTGGCTTGGAGGCGCCCATTTTCGTCCATCCGTCTTGCCTACAAAGCACCGACTGTTTGCGGCAGTTTAAATCTGACAAACTGACACTATGTAATGGCCATTAGAGGCTCTATTTAGCTCGGTTAACTGGAACGAAGGAATGCGACTCTTAAGCCTTAATAAATATTAGTTGTTCCGCAGTGTCTGTAGTGAGGCCAGTTTCACTTTCGCCTCAAGGTGACTTAACTAACTCGAATTCATTTATGAACAAAATGTCATTTGCAGTTGTCACTGCTGCAAGCTTCGATTACGGCAAAGTTTGTCATGTCACTCGGTTCAGCAACCGTGGATAAACCGCGGCATCTGGTGGTCGTGTGGTGACTCGATCCAAGTGCTATGCTATAGCTAATCCACATATCGCAACTTCACTGAGCATGGGTTTATATAGTTATCCCTTAATCTCTGCCATGGCTCTCTCAGCGTTATCTTCTTCTTGCTGTAGTATCTGTTCCAAGTCGTGGATGTAATCCATCGCCAACTTCAATATATCAAGCTCCGATAAGTTTTCAAAGTCTTCACTGTGGCACGGCAGAATCTTTCTCAATTCTCCGAATGCGCGCTTGAAAAGTTCCGCACCCCCTTGCTCCGCGGCCAAGTTGCTAAACTCTTCTTCCATGGCGATAGTCTTGGGGGCAATCTCTCGAAGGTAGCTTACACCAGTTTGGACTTGCATCTTGCTCGATTCACTACTATTCTTGGCTCGCTCTGCCCGTTGATCCTTTCACTGAAGTGTACCGTGTCGCGGTGCCTAACGATATGATATACTGTTCGTATTAACTTGTAAATACAGCCTCTCTTTTGTATTGCAATGCAGCTTGGGCCGTTCATGAATCTAATCAATATTGATTAATTCAGATTTTATAATGGTACCCTCTTCCGGTGACTGTATACTTGTCCAACCGCTGCTTCGACTAGTTTGACAGCTCCTTTGTTGTCCAAAACCTCAAACTATTTTTTACGACTCATTAGGTTTTTAATAATCAGTTTTCACGCTAAACGTTTTGTCAGCAATTTAACTTCGAAATATCCAGATTTTGAGGCATATTTTCGTCAGCTGTTTACAACATACAAATGAGCAATCGGAAAAGAAAGGACTTCAAAATGGGCGGCTTCACAAAGCGAACAATGAGCTGTTATTGAACCATAGACTGGGAGGCTTTTGATATTGCAGGTGTGTTGGTCTGCTCAACGCAGCTATTACAGCTTAGACAGTAAATAGCAGAAAAGAGGTGTTAGTACTATTGTATTACACAATAGTTACGCTCTATAAGGTATGCTACGGGCCGTGGGAACCGAAATCATTAAGGCGTTTCTCGAAGCGTTTCGTGACTAACTGATCAGCCGTGTAAAACGATGACTTATACGATGACATTCCACAAGGGAAACGGTCCATTCCACAACTCTTCTGTTTATCATAGCATTGGTCAGGATATTGTTCAAGCGGTAGTGAAGAGCATTTGAAGCAGTTGGTGTGTTGACCTGTCTCCTGGGTACTTGGCTAGAAACATCTGGGCCTAGACTGACGCTATGTGAACTCGCCATGGCCAAAACCATGACTGTGAAGTAATGCCCTTATGTACCCGCTCTCAAGAAATGCGCCTTGACTAACGGCGATTGTCTCTCGTGCGCGTCATAATTAAAGATTGCCAAAGATCCCATTCTTAAACCAAAATTTTGCTCAACGTTCTTAAATGGCATGTGTGACACAAGACGGCACAGCTGGGAACCCCGCAACACACGTGGTAACGCTAACTGTGGAATTTTGATAAACATCTACACTTCCATGGGAAAAAAGAACGGTTGATCACCACAAAGATTGTTTTTATGTAAACATAATGAAATCATGCTAAAATTTGGAGAAAAGAAGGCTTTGGGGCAGAGTTTCAAAGCGAGATATTCCAGCAGTCCTCGCGAGCAGCTGTTTTCTGTCTAAATTTGACGTTATCAGTTCACTTCAAGATGCAAATGTAAGTGGGAAAGAATTTTAAGGGAACAGTTGAACGAAACCACGTAGTTAGTTAAAGCGATAATATCTTTCTGAATTTAAGAATTGAAAAAGCCCAGAGACTTGGTCCTCACCTTGTTGATTCTTGTACAAAGTGGACGGACACACACAGAGACGGACAGAGGTAGAGGACAGAGACAGTCAGAAAAAGCCGAGAGGCCGAGTAGAGACCGACAAGAACAGGAACTGAGATGAAGAGACAGAGACAACTGAGAGGGAGGGGGTGATGATAAAGGTCTTGCTCTGCGCACATTCTTGGTAACTCCATTAAATATCTTAAAAGCAAATAATGGGCCACGAGTGTATTATGGGGCCAAGTTCAGAACTGGTGCCAAAACAATTTTGTTTTGATCGTAAATTCAAGAGAAACTTCAGCTCCACCTGCCAGGCACACGCCAACGTGGTACGAACTCATACAGCGCGTGTCGTCATGTTTTTCTGTCCAAAGTTGCAAAAAATATTTCGTTTCTAGGCAATGCAGAGTGGGAAACCAAACACGTGCAACCAAGGCACCGGCCGGGTTTTCGTAGACGAATCCAGTCACTAACTTCTCTCCGTCGCCGAGCTGTGGAAACTAGACATGCGGTTAGTTCAATTGATTTAGGCTTGTCGATCTAGATTATTCCAGCCATTCATTCGGCAAAATTAAGGTCAGAATATCACTAGCGGCAATGGTGAAACATAATAAAGAACTCGTCCTCTTTTGTCTGAATTAAATGACAAAAAAGAGTGATTAATTACGTCAACAGATTAATATTGCTTTCACTCTCTCTCTGGGGAAATAACTATTGGGCTATTGTAAGTTTGAAAAACGGAAACGTTTGAGCAGTAATGGAGGCCTAATTACAATCCCCTAACGCTTTTTCAAGGAGCTGATCAACATAGTTCATGTAATGACTCGCCGGATTATAGGGGCTCCACAGAAGCTGTGGATCATAAGAACTAAACATCACGAGGAAATACTAGATTTATCTGGAGTGACTGTATTTTTTACTGCCAATGGCGAATTCATTTCAACCTGAAAAGCCCGACAAATGAAAGTTATAGGTGTGAACACTCAAATGAAAGCTCTGAGTGAGTTCATCCTGAGAGTAGTCTTCACGTTGTTACTGGGCAGAGGTACATATTGTTTTGTATGTGAATAGAGAACATGTAATGACAGCGAAAGGGTTATAGATTGTTCTGACCTTAGAGTCCACATGATCCTGTGGTGCTGCTGATTTCTCACGAACAGTGATTCCTGTTCTATTATTACTCTGACAAACAAAAAGGTCGTAACCAGACTGCGCTTTTATTTGTTGCTTCTGTGTTAACGTAATTTCTGTGTTTACTACAACGAATATAAAAGCGACCACGCGGAAGCAGCGATGGGAAAAAACATTACCCGACGCCCATTACTACTAGTAGCCTCATGGCTGCACGTTTCCACGCGTTTTTATGATCAGATTATCTTAGTCTAAAACTATGTCTTTCATAGGGGCCATTTTACGGCCAAATGATAAAGTACCTTTGGGTTGGTATGATGAAATAATATTTGATTGTAAAAGTCCAATCTGATACTTTGAATAGAGGCAGAAACAAACGCTTTTGTTTTTAGCCAAGTGCTTTCAGCATTGGGTCCATGACATCACAGCGTCAGATCAAGCAGCACTGACCCTTACGAGAGACTCATGCACAAGCTTAAGCGCAAAAGACGCTGTTGTTGAGAGCGTCTCAGTATGTTGGTTTACTTTCAAGCAATTTTTAGAGCGAACAAAGTATTTTTCCTGAAGACCATTGCAGTCTGTATGTGATAATATTTTACAAATGGATGCATGGCACTGTATTTTGGATCAGTGGACGGTTTTTGAAAGAAAAGCAATGGCCCGGGCCAAAGCCTTGTATCTTTTCCGTAGTTTTAGTATCAAAAGTGCCCTCTTTTGGCTTTAGATATTTTTCTGAAAATAGGTCCTGTTTAAACTCTAACTTCCGCTGAAAAAGCTGGTAATCTGAGCCTCCCATAAACTTTCTATACTCACTAGGTATTACTAAAAAAAAAAAAAAGAAAAGAAAACAGGTCGGGTTTTCATGTTCATGCTAGGCAGACACAAGAATGAAAATGTCGTACATCTCACAATATCATCAAGTTCAAAACTAAGATAATAATTTGGTATTAGAACACGTCCCCAATGAGCGGTGTTTATGACTTAAGTTTGCAAACTCACGCAAAGCTTTGTCTCAAAGTCCAAGAGCCACAAATGATATTTGAATGATTAGGAGCTCTTAAAATTAAGTATGCCCCACCGAGGCTTGAGACATCAATTCAGTGACGTCTCAAACTTGAACTAAAGCCAAGCTTATTTTCAATTGTTAATGTTTTGTGAAGCTTCAGCTCGGTTAGTATTGGAGTTATTCCTCAATTGTTGGCCAGGTCGCTATATCACCACTATTCGCACTGATGGGATTTTCTGAAGACCTCCGCCATTATGTTTGGGATATTGTGGGGTCGTTTTAGGAACGACAAATTATCTGCCTTTATAGTTTTGGGTTCTCCTGCTTAATGACTCCTATTCATAATCCAACATCCTTGTATGTAGTTGGCTAGTAGAACACGCAAGCACCAAGTAACAAGAAAATTCTTCATTCTTATGTTCTTAGGTTATTTTCTTTGATGTGCATGGCGCAAAAGCTGTTACTTTACCTCAACAACTGGGAGTCGACGAAGGAAAGCCGGATTGTCTTCTGTTAGGGTGAAACTATAACTCCACAAAAACGTATATTTTTCACAACTCAACTTTCCCTTTAAACACAAATTAAAGTTATCTCAAGTTATTATAAAATGACTTTCAACGGCAAAAAAACTTCCAAATCTCCTAAAGATATTACCACACCGAATAATGAAAGCTCTCGATGAGTACATTCTAGCAGCAGTGTTCACTTTCTAACTCCTGAGCTGTCAAATGAAGGAGTGTGACTACTCAAATGAAAGCTTCCAGTGAGTACATTCTCACTTTCAACTCCTGAACTGTCCGCAAATGAAAACTCTCAATGAGTCACTGGCTTCTGATAGGTTCACGTTGCGGCTTCCTTTCTTTTTTGCTACAGAGAAACATAGCATTGAAAGGGATATTTGCATGTCTTTAATGACCCTCGTATTTCCTATTTCATAGCGTAGGCCAGATATGACTGAACGACGTACCGAAGTATTGCCATTAGCTTCAAAACAGAACAGAATGCATGGCGCGGTTTTTAATTTTCGTGAAATAAAGTTTGCTTCTACGTCCGCGGTTTAATCCTCTAATACCAAACCCAAGCCTTTAATTCCTTCAATGAATTACAAATTTCAAAACCTGATGCAAAGTAAACTTCTTTGGCCACATGTATAGGTTTTGCGCAAAGAAATGAAATTTTACTGACTTCGTCAGTGGTATACAGGTAACTTATATGCCAGACTGCAGTCGATACTTAATAGTCTTGCCTCCCTTCTTTGCATCAAAAAACACTAAGCCTTGTAATTAATGGGCAAACGAGTGTTGCGATTACATGTTTCGGTGAATCTCGATTGCGATTCTGGCGGAATAGGTCGAAAGCCAACGCACTCTAAATCATCAAAGCTCTGAGAACCTTCATTAGGAATGAAACAAATTGGCTTGAGTAGTTTCAGCTTCGGTTTCAATTGAGAGCTTGCGTGCAGATCTTGGTTTCGCAGAGATTATCGTTATTTAATTATATGAGGGCGCAAAGCCACCCGCTTTTTATATGGTCTCTGATCGGTCGCTGAGGGACACTCACAGTTTTTTATGTTGTCTGTTGCACAATACCGGATGGCCAATCTGTTCCCCTGTTGGTGCACGCAAAAGGTTGGCCAGTTCTGAAGAATTTGAGCGACGACTATAATACTCACCAAAATGACTTAGAGGACTCACACGGCCAAGGCAGTTGAACGTATACGCAAATCCGGAAAAATTAAAACTCTTTATGAGTGACGGAGAGTCAAATTAACGTTAGTAATGAGCGACTCAGGTTGTCAGAACGCGTGCGGGTCAGTGAACATTTCGAGCCGGGCTGTAGACACCAGCTTTGTTCAGAAACAGGATTACACCGGCCTCAGCTATCAAACGGTCAAAAAATTGCGCATCCCAAAGAAGGGGCAAGGTTACAAAACTGGCAACAAGGAATATTGCGGGGTTCTCGCGTTGCTGCCCTTTCACTCCTGCGGCCCCAATCTCTCATGGACAGATTTGGGGGAACGTGCCGTTTGATAGCTTATTTCGTCGAAAGTCAACATTATTCGTGCAATTTCTTTATGGAATGGATAGAAGAATATCAGTAGAACTCAGGAGTGAAGAGCTCTGTATCGATGTGACCATTACTTTTATACTAAACCAAGTGACGGAGGGGCCTGGAGCTGCCTCTCGTGTTGCCTGGGAACGAGGATTTTTTCTGTCGAGGAACGCCTGGACTATTTCGTGTTTGTTCCTCGCAACTGGAGGGGGAGTTAGAATTTATGATAGATTTTGGCCATGCCCGAAGGTCCGGAGTTGTACAAAGCAAGCCTGCTCGTCAATTCAGTTTGCAATGACCGCGTCTTTGCTGGAAAAATTGTAAAGTCGGCTGTAAGCACGAAGAATCCTTCGGTTCCAACCTTCAAGAATGGCGACTATACCATTCGGGCCGAAGCACGGGGCAAGGAAATGGCCCTGATTTTGACTCCATATGTCTCTGACGAAGAAAGAAACAAGAAGAAAACTTGCAGCGAAAACAAGTCTTTGAGGATTTTGTTCCGTTTTGGGATGTCAGGCAAGTTTATGTTCTGTTCACCGGTTGATCTTCATAAACACGCTCATTTGCAGTTCTACACTAAGGAAAAGCCAAAGATGGTCTTAAGTTTTGTGGACGTCAGAAGGTATGTCTCTGTACAGTCATTAAAAATGAATGCCAGGTACTCATGCTCAATTCACTCTCTCTGTTAGACTATGCCAGTCCTTCCTTTTCTGTTGCCATGGAAAACATAGATATCACTGACCCTCTGCAAACTTTGATCAAATGCAAAATCTGGCACTGAACTATGCATGTCAATTCTGCACAGTGATTTTCAGGTCAAATTGATGAACATTTGCAAAGAAGTCCTTGTTACAGTTAAGGTGTGGTAGATTGGAGTTTGTTTGGCACCTCTTAACAAAGATTTCTCTGCAAATATTTATCAATTCAATTTGTCACAAAGTATTTCTGTTGGCATGGAGTCATGGCAATATTTAGTGACATCAATATTCATCAATTTCTGTAGGTTTGGTAGATGGGAGATTAGTGACACCTGGTCAACAGATCGGGGTCCAGATCCAGTGTTTGAGTACAGTGCATTTCGTTCTAACATACTGGAACATTTAGAAGACACAGTGTTTAACAAACCACTGTGTGAAGTGATGCACAATCAAAGGTTCTTCAATGGAATTGGCAATTACCTCAGAGCAGAAATCATCTTCAGGTCAGTGGAAAGTCCCCCCCACTCCCATATTACTGGGCACAAAACCAGAGCAGTTTTATGGAAATCTGTCAGATTTTTAACATTTAGTTCTCAGCCTCAGGAAAGGGTGTTTTAGAGAACAAATAGTGATATTTTTCCAGCGGAGCATGCCCCCTTCATTGCCCCCTCCCTCCTAAAATCAGGCTTGCACATGTGAAAACCCATTCTGGAAACCGGTCAAATTTTCTTTTGGATTTGCCCATGATATTTCTATTTTTCTTAACAGGGCTATTGTGCCTCCATTTGTATCTGCAAGATCTGTGTTTGGAAATCTGAAAGTAAAGCAAGAAGACTGCAAGGTTATCCAAACTGACCTTATCATTAAATGCATGGTATCGTCAATGCGATGACAGTTGTAGCAACAAGGCACCTCAACACTCATGCACATTTGTTGTGACTGAGATATTCTGGTTGGCCACTTAAGTCTGCTGCACTGGTCATAATGAAATGTTATGCAGGAACAAAACCAGAGAGATTTACTTCATGGTCACTTATTTACCTGGTATATATATATATAATTATGAGAAGTAAAATGTACTATTAGGCCCGGGTCAAATGTCAAACTTCACATGATTTGAACTAAATGCAAATGTTAATATTATTTAGTTGAGAGATTTTCAATCAGTCTATTGATATGCTTTATGAGTGAGTCAGTCAATAAATTACATACTAGTTAGGTGATTTTAAATACCTTTTATAATAATTCTAAATATGCTTGCACAGTAGACACAAAAAACTAAGTAAACAAAAGTGAACAAAGTAACAGACAATATTCACCCTTGTCTATATTTGTCTGACCTGACTTGTTGTCCACTTTTTAAGGAATCTAAGGAAACTAGCAGGGCAGAAGAAAGTGATATACTACAGCTTTGTCGCATAGTGCCTCAAGAAGTCATGAATTTGCGTAAGTCACCTCTCTCATTCTGTCAGCTGCGTTCTCAGGTGGTTGAGTGTGGTAAATTTGTTGTCTCGTAGTTTTACAAGTCACAATCTGTTTTCCTGTCAGCTGGTGCTGGATATGACCCAGAGGGGAGTCACTCTGATTACTCAGCCTTCAAAGAATGGCTCCAGTGCTACTACAACCCCGCAATGAGGAACTTAGTTGACCATGATGGGAGGACTATATGGTTTAAGGTGAGTGAGTTCCTCAGACAGGCCTCGGTGAATACCAAATTTTATTATATGGTACGTATAGTGCGCACGCTCTGATTGGTTCCTGAGTGGTCCGGATTTTACCAAATTATGTTTTCAGGTTGCAGATGCAGAAGTCGATTACGCATGCAGTTATAAAAACGTAATGCATCACATGTTACTGCCACAGTACTGTATATTTGTCGCACACCAAGAAAGAATTAAGCAACGTGAAAGAGTATCCTAAAATTGGCAATCTTCTGTAATTTGAAATTTGTAGCATTATACACTCCAAAAAGCTACTGTAATTTCAGTTTTAAAGAACAGAAAAAACAATCACTTCGTTAACAAGTCTTGGGTGATAACCGCGTCCTGCCATTTGAGAAAAAGAAGTAATAATGTAAAGAAATTTTTTTTTAACGTTTTCGTCTTTCGTCAACCTATTTCAATTTACGTACTGCTTTCATCATTGTATCAGGGAGAAGCTGGGCCTCTTGCTCCAAAAGGTGAGTTGACTATCACTTCACTAGCTATTCACTTCACTTTTCAAGAATCAACAGTCTTCAACGGTAGTTACGTTTGAAATTTTAGGAGCCAAATCAAGAACAATGAAAACAATCAGGAAACGGAAATCAAAGGAAACGGACAAAGAGACGAAACAAAGTCCCGAAGAAGTGGTTAGCTCTCCAAAGAAAGTCAAAAGGGGAAACACGCGGCAATCAAAAGGTCGGCATGTGTGTGTTTTTTTGCCTCTCGCCTTCCTGGGTCACTTTAGCCTACGTCACATCCGAACTAAACACAGGTTTAGCCTATAGTCTATACTCTATTATATATAATCTATAGTCTATAGTCTATAAGACTATACCGATGTTTAGTTCAGATGCGACGCGGACTAGGGTCACTAATAGGCCCGTTAACTTTTGTCCCGTACGGATAAAGTTGCTTTTCGCAATAAGAGGGCAAACCAAACCAAACTTGTTTGTGTTTTAGTGAAGCTATTTATAGTACGTAGAGTTACATCTAAAATGCGATCAGTTTTAATTTTAGTGACCAAAGCTACAGTCGTAGAACCAGGCAAGAAGAGGAGCACGCAGCGAGAGTCAAGCAAGGGCGCTCCGCCTTCAAGTAAAGTTACCAGGAATAACGCTCAGAGAACAAAAGGTTGGGAAGTGCTCCTCTTTTTATATTTCTCTCTCTTTATTATATAGACACGAGTTTTTTTACCGGAAAATATACCGTGCGTAAAATCCATACGAAACTACATCCGCGATCCGAGTGGCGTATTTTCCATATCCTCACTAGTGAGGATATCGTTTGCGCCATCTCCCGCTTTTGCACGGTTGTTTGTGCAATTTCTCGTAAAACACTCGTGTCTAATGTAATAAAAAGAAAATTACACAGCGGCTTGAAGGTATGGATTTTATTTTCTCGTGGGAAAAACAATATTTTACTCACTCGCGAAGCGCTCGTTCGTAAAATATTGTTTTTACCACTCGAAAATAAAATTCATATCTTCGCGCCGCCGTGTAATATCCTCTGTCTATCCTACCACAGACCCACCCATCTATCAG
Source organism: Plumapathes pennacea (assembly GCA_964036295.1). Classification (NCBI taxonomy): domain Eukaryota; kingdom Metazoa; phylum Cnidaria; class Anthozoa; order Antipatharia; family Myriopathidae; genus Plumapathes; species Plumapathes pennacea. The sequence continues at coordinate 2,673,019 of OZ038470.1, forward strand.
CAGCCAGCCAGATAGAACCCCTGTTTTCACTGACCCACCCAGCCACTGGTGTCAATCAGTTGGTCCGTCACTCACTCACTCACTTACTAACCTTTATTTATGATTAGTATAGCGTTTAGCTTGTAGTGTAATATCTCCTATCTAATAAAACAATAAAATAGATACAGTGATATCCCTCCAAGGCAGACACCCTTGGGACCAGCTGTGACTGTCTGCCTTACAGATGTGTCCACTTTTGTTGTAATCTGACCCCAGCTAAGAATCTATAACCTTACAAGAACTTCTTGCTGTACAGTACCGTCCTTTCGTATGTGCGGCCATGTGTGTGTGTGTCTAGAATTAATTTTATGTGTAAATTGATTAGTTCTACATCTTCCCGGCAGTTCCGCTTCGTCAAAGCCAGAGGATTAAGCAGGCAATCAGAAAGTGAATACGAGAAAAAAAAAAAGATAAGGTAACGAAGACAACACTCGGTTCAGTGGAGAGATGTTCCGACTCTTTGCTCATTTTCACGACTATCAGGAGCTTCAGGAAAAAAAAAGGAAATTTAATTGTTTAGGACTGAAATTTACGGAGCGTGCTTGTTGATGACGTCATTTATTACCAGTGAGTTCTTCACAAATTCAGTTCTCACGAACTTAACTCAGGCGTGGTAAGCTTTGAAATGAGTAGGAGTTAATCAGCTGATACGAGCCCGCGGTCATTGGATTTTTTTTTATTAGAGCGGTTTTCGATGGACTTTTTAAAACCCAAACTAGAGCAATTACAGCGCGTATAGCGACGCAATGTTTTTTTTGTTTTTGTTTTGTTTTGTTTTGTTTTTTTTTTACTGAAACAGGACGCTACTTGTCCGAGCAACGAAGGGAGAAATTAAACAGCTACCTACTATATGATGTGTACATGCATAGTCCTGATATGCAGAGCTTAAAGAAAACTGCGCGGTTTTTCTGGCAGTGTATTGTAGGCCTGTTAAAGTCTTTTTGTTCAAAGATAATTTTCCCCAGAATGGTATATTAAAGAGTAGGGGGTTAAAAGCGTTCCTTGAACTCTCTTCTTTCTCCTTCCCTGTGGGCCCCAGATAACCGTTTAGCAATGGCATATAAATTTGTAAATCTTGAGGCAGGTTTGGCAAAACTCGGGATAGACTTGTGTGGAGTCACTCTGCTCCCCTTGTGATTCACCGACAGTTAGACACTTTTGTTGTGTTCACTCTCAGAGAATGTCACGGCGTTACGTCATCCTCTTCAGCAGATGTTGTTAGCATATGCGCTCTTTTTAATGCCAGCTGAGCTGTTTTAATAATAAATTAGTCAGGACCAATTACAGTCACAACGAATTCGGTTGGCTCAAAAAGAAATAATCAGTTTTCATAACAAGCAAATGTTAGGCTTGGGGTCGCTGGAAAGGCCTACTATGTAAACTAGGGCAATCCGCGTAGGAGCGACAAATGAGTGCGGTGCATTAACGACTTCGTTGTAAAACTGTTAAGGTAATCACCCTGTAGAACTCATATTTTGTACGCCAGATACACACGATGGGCTAGGAGGCGCTGAATTACTGCCATGACATAACCGCGAACTTACGTCGATGTTAAACAGAGATCACTGAACTTCAAACGCGAGTCAGTAATGCCACGAAGTTCCGTTTGGGAAGCGGGCGAAAATGCCCAGAAAAGGGCCATTAGAGCTGCTAGAGAGGCCAGAAAACGGCGCTACGAAGGAAACAGACGGCCATGTAAGTACTGCAGGTGTTCCTGTTTTTAAGTTTGTTTGTGTTGCTTTGATTATTCAGTGGGTGACTTTTATTCAACACATTGAGTTGTTAGGGTGGCATACTTTAAAAGAAAACAGATTCTTTTTTTGTTTAGAAATGATCGTAAAAACGCTTTAGTGTCGAACCATAGTATTATCATTAAAACCAAGTTAACTGAATCGGCAGATTGTCAAGTCATATTGTTGCCATAATTGTCACGTGCTGATAATTTTTGAAGCACCCTCCTTCAGTGATGCAAATTAACGCCTGTATGCCATCCCTGTATAGATATAGTGAGACACTAACTGTCCCAGTTGTAATAACCAGACTTGGTCTGTGGGATTTGCTTGGTGGTGATAAATCAGAAGTAATGTTGACATGTTCAGAACGCGATCTTGAGTGTGTTGGTTTCAAGCGCCTCAGACCGTTCGTCAGAGCATTATTAAGCTACGTACTAGAAATATGGTATTCGCAGATATCCCCTTGCCCTGATCCAAAAAACCCAGCTAAACCTTTGCGAAGATGTGTACCCTGTGAATTTTTATTCGCAAAAGCAACATATTTTCATACCAGTGTGACTTCTGGTATGTGTTGTGTGCCATGCTGTCCATTCTCCGAAACCCGTTTTGTCACAGAACGCCTGCATTTCACAGAATTCCGGTTGAAGTATTTCGGACAGTTGATTGGTTCTGTGAGCCCCATGGGGCTGACGTCACGATAATTTTCACAAGTTTACGGCATTTGTAATACACGAGGTGGAAGACGCGTCCATTTGCTCTTTGTCTTCGGCCGAGACACTTGGTAGCTGTACTTGGTGGTTTTGATATTCTGGTGCGCTGCTTCACTGAATACCACGGCGTATTCCTTGTCATCTCCTAGGACTTCAAAAATTGGCCTTGTGAGTTGTACTTCGCGGTTTTGATATCCTGGTACGCATGGACTTCACTAGTGAATACCATGACGTGGTCCTCGTCTTTCTTTCTCCGGGACACTTCAAAGTTTGGCGGCGACTTGGTACTTGCCGGTTGTTATATCCTCGGTGCACTATCCTCGGGACATGAGGCAGCAAAAATACTCAAGCGACAGGAGTGGAAGGCCATGAAACCTAGCATCAAAACGTGCCATAAACGCCAAAACTGTAGCTTCCACGTGTACTGAAGATGTTCTGTTCTACTTCTAAAATCAGTTTAAGTTAAATCAGTCTTTATGACATGCGTTTGTTATAGCATTTAGGAGCTAGGTTCTCGGTTTTTAGTCATTTTTAGGTCAAAGTTCGAACAGCAAAAGACAGATAACAAACCAGTAAACAAATGAAGACTCGTTTATCGTTTTATAGTCAGTTACTTCATGCGCTGTTTATCAGTGAAGAATTCGACATGAAACGATGTCGGCGCTATTTTTGATACAGAACACTAATTTGTATTTGTAAAAAGTACCTTGTGTCATATTTTGTAATAGAGCGAGTTTCAAGTCGATATGATGTACTCGATATGTAGAGTAGGACACGTGGGATGACGTTTGAAGTTTAATACTTTGCCAGGGCAAGGTTCTATTTAGATGGATTACGTATAATTGTTTTATTTATAGTTTGACTGCAGAGAAGGAAAAATAAAGTGTGTTGGTGCGCGCGCGAGTGGAGCTACCGGATGGCGTAATAAAAGGAAAGCGCGCGTTGTCTTGATTTCCACAAACATGATCAAAACTCCCCATAATGAATCCCAATGAAGCTTACCTCGTGTCGAGTCTTTCATGAACGGTCCGAAAGAGTTTTTGTTCTATTTGAAGGGTGCAAGGGCTTCCTCTGTATGAGACATACATGATGGCTGGTTCGCATATTTCCCTATATGATACTTAGTGAAGGAGATGTACCGGTCCCGTATTTGGCCATTTCTTTATACGTGAAGGGTAGTGAAAGGGGTTCCGATGTGTGAGACATACATGATAGGTGCAGTGAGACGTCCTTATGTGAGTTTCACAAGAAGAGCCGACTTGGGTATTTCCCTACATGAGACTTACGTTAAGGGTCAATTGAGATGTCCCGTTCCCTTATCAACCACAGTGTGCCCCTATATGAGACCTAAATGGGGCGATGATTGCGTTCAAGGTCATATAGAGCGACTTCGTACTGAGTCTTAAATAAAGATTAAGTAGTGAAGGAGGAGGGGTTATTATAGAGCGTTATAAAGCAATTACGTAGTCGTGCCGGAAGGTGACATGATATTTGCTTGTACTCGTCACGTTAAAATTAACATGATAATGAATGAACAATAAAATCTTGAACTTGCAGACCTTGTATCTGTGTGTTCTTTTTGCTGCTGTGCATGGTGTTTGCAGGCTCAACCCCTTATCCCCGAACGAAGTGAGGGAAATACTCACGACACTAATGCAGTAATATTATACCGCCTACTTGGGGACTCCAAGCCTGTCGCCATCTCGAAATTTAACGTTGTCTGTCAGTTTGTCAGTCAGTCTGTCGTACGACTTTAGGCGCGGTTACCCTGCTAACCAATAAGAAAGGCCGGATCGATCACGTGTGCCCTGGCCTGACTCAGCAATGTGTTTTACTCAGCAATGTTGTTTTACTCCGAAATAAGAGAAATTAGATTTGAACGAAGCATTTAGATTTGAACGAAGCAACAATATATCAAAGCTGCGTTCACGAAAATGGAAAACTTAAAAACTGAAAAACTTGAAACACAACAGTCTCGCGAAGCTCGTCTTCAAATGAGA